>OY747127.1:94714274-95461660 GCA_963556465.1 Berberis vulgaris | reverse complement strand
TAAATTAATGTTGTTATTCATTAGCAGTGCATTGCATTGACACAGCTCTCTAATGCAACCAAGTTATGGTGACTTTTTTTTTCTTTTGAAAATACTTGGCAAATAGAATGAATAGAGCTGGATGGTCTTTTAGTTGTTTAGTTGGGTTTTAATAAGAAGGTTTGGCTTTTAAAGTAGTTTATTCCTTTCCCCGATCTCTTTGTCTAGTGGAAATTGCCAAGCAAGCTATAGTTCTGTCAATTCATCCTTTGATGGTTCTGTAATATTTACCAATGTGTTAATACATGTAAAAAAACTAAGTTAAACTGATGCAAATTGGTGGCAGTGCACTAGTCAATAGCTCTATGTTAAATTCTTGTTTACTGGGAGGGGATCTGTTGTTTGTATTTGTATTGACTTGAATGGTCTCAAATTTGTATGAAATGCAGGTACAGATTGACTTTCGGATGCAACGATAAACTACAGCTTGGTGCACTAATTGCTTCCTTCACACGAGCACAAATTGCTATAGTGGCTGCTGCAAAATGACCATGGGTTTCAGGTGCTCGACTCTCATCCTTGCTTTATTCTCTTTTTGTTCTTTTGTTCTTAACTTTAACCAAAATCTTGTTCTTGTCTAAGGACCTTTTCTTTTTCATTTCAGACTCAGCTGGTTTTGGTGCTGTTGGTGCCTTGGATTGACTGGGACATGATATCAAGGATGTAAAGATGTAATCTGTGACCTTGCACTGCTTTCTAGTGACACATGCTTCTTCTCTTTTATTAACCATAGAAGCATTTCAACCTAAATTCACTTCATTTATCTTCTCATATAGGATATGTTGTCAGCTGTTACTTTTTTGTTACAGTAGTATTCATATTTGATGAGGCAAGCCCTGAAAAATCTCACTGATCGAATAGCGAAGAGCTCATTAATATTACAAATTTACAATAGGATTATCAGATTTGCTACCGAGAAGTGAAATGGGAAAAATGAGGGCCAGCATCACAACTGACTGGTTGACACTACATGGCAGCATTATCGATCATGAAGCTATACTTTGGACCATGAACTGAACCTAGTCCCTGGAGAAATTCTCAGCATAAGTTTGTCAAACTTATGCTTTCTGGTCAATGTCTAAAGCAGTGGTTCATTTATCATATGCTTTGTGTATGGAACATACAAATGACCATTAACCAGTTGTTATCAAAAGCCTGCTATCACAGAGCAATTGCTTTTTTTTCTGCGAAAATAAAAGGACAAAATATCAATGTTGATCACTCGTACTTATTATAAAGTTTTTCTCAATGCGAAAACATGGACTTTGACTTATACTACCAATATGGTTCGAGTGTTGAATCAGAGTCAGATGTTGTGAATTAGTTTAGATCAGAATTCCAGGCTTATCTATATCACTTTGTGGATAGCATGGCAATGGCTAGTGATTCTTCTAAGGAGTGAGTGGATAATACAAGTTTACCGCTTGATCACCTTTATCATTCTTTCAGTATACATACGACAAGTAAGAATGGAACTAGAAGTGTTCATTGAAAATATTTTAGATTTTGAGGCATTGAGCTCCGGATACTTCAACCCCAGCCCCAGTTCTAAATAAGCAATCAACAAGTCTTGATTTGAAGATGGAGTGATGTGCAGCAAAGCTGTGTGGATCCTCAAGTTTGAGCAGTGTTGTTGTTCAGTAGATTTGAAAGGACACCGTCCAGGTAAGGCCCTAAATTTCTAGAAATTTTGGTTATAGCGCACAGAAACCTCGCACCTTGTAGTCACTGTAAAATGTTAACTTATCATCTTATGTTTGATTATTTTTGCTGGTTTGATCGCGACTTAACCCAATACAGGCAATTAGGGGGGCAAGGATAAGGTGGTGTCAATATGAGAACATCATACAGTGTCAGGGATTAGAGCATTGTACCTCTTGAGAACCTATCATTGACTACCAAAGGGACTAGGGGCGCCTGAGCTTTAAAAAATGCACTCTTGAACAACTATAGTATCAGATCAAGGTAGAAATGTATGCTAGAGTTAATCTCACCTACCAAACCTCACAAGGCTCTGTTATATTGTTTACCTTGCAACTCCATCAGCGATGTTCATGCATAGCCGGGTTATTCAGTCACTGATTTGAATAAGGGTGTCAGAGGTCCAACTTATGTGAGGTTGTAAGGTTGCTTATGAAATTCATGTGAATATGACATGGTGAATAACTTGTCCGAGGTAATATTGAGTTTTTAGTTGTGTAAACTTACAAATGGATATTACCTTGTGCCTGCAGAAGAAGGTGGTTAAGGTTTTCGAAGACAATGTAGCAGAAGTGAAACGTTTAAGTGGCTTCTTTGCAGTATTAGAGACATATTTGGCTGATAATATCTGTATAGTGCACCACTGAAGAACCTTCCAGTCTATAATGAAGTAAATGCCCTGCAAAACTGTTTTATCCGCTAAAAACCACTGATTCATCTGTACAAAAAAAACTTTTACATCCTTCACATTCCTTCTGACCTAACGTGGGAACTTCCTCCCCCAGACTATTTCCCAACTGCGACTTTCGAACATTTACATTGATCTTGGCAGCTATTGACTTTCATAACTACAAAAATGAATCCCAGATAAATATTACTTACAAGCAAGCCTACGACAGAAGGATGGAATCTTTAATATCTCGCCACCCTTGCTACTCAGATTTCTGAGAAGCTTGTAGTAGACTACGTGATTTGTGTATAAATAGAAAATACCATTATCAATTCACGTGCTCTCATTTGACGTCCTGTTTGACCAGATGATTTCAATTTCAAGCGTTCGAGAAGAACCATCCTTATTGTGGTCATGGTTGAGGCTGAAAAGCCCACTGTATACTCCTTCACTTACAACTTTGTCTATTTGGATCGTCACCCTTCCTAGAGTGGTCTGCAAAATTGCCATTATGTAACATGTTAACATGTAGGAAAGAACATGACACATATCCCAACCATTTCTGAAGAGCCAGAAGATAAAAATCATTTACAAGAGATTTATGTACCTTTCCGAATGTACTTTTGCTTTTGCAGATTATGTGAAGCTTTTGTCCCTTTGGAGGTACATCGAATGCCCAAGTGAACCCTTCTTTCCATTCTGGATTAGAACTGTGGCTAACTACCTACAGAACAAAAGACACGAGTAACTGAATAACAAACGCATTTTTGCAAACGTCACCACACCTTAAATGTAGAAGACTAGGCTTTGCAAGAATTATGAAGAAATTTCTACTTCAGCTTTCTGCATCACTTAATTGTGAGAATAAAAATTTTAATTTAAGTTTCATGAGTAAAAGATTCAATTTTGTAATTCCAATATGTGTGATGGCCCTTATCGTTGTTCAAGACTGGAAGTGAAAGACGGGCATTTATGATGACAACATGAAAAAAATTACGATTTATTAGTGTTGTGTAAAAAATGAAATTATGAGAAATCAGCTAGAAGCAGCTCCATTGAAACTATCTTTAGAGGAAGATGTACCTTTGTCTGCCTTGGAGGTCCATTTCCTATGGTCAACCGACAGAAAGCATTTGTACTTCCCATTGTTTGTTTCAAGTTGTTTCCACGCTTTATAGTGACAGTCAGACACCCTGGCAGGCAATGCAATAAGCTATCGGCTCTATCATGGAAACTAGGTGGGCAAGTCCTCATTAGCAATTGAAGAATAGGAATAGCTTCGGCAGCAATCATGGCTTGAGCCTGAGCAATATCTATAGGCATGGTTGTCCATGAATGTTTTAAAAGGCAGAGTGTATCCAATACAGACTCCTGAGCAGCCTCAGTTCCAGCCTTTAGTGCTCCAACCAAATGTGGGATGCACAGCGTTGCAGCTTCAGATATGTGGAGCTTGGAGAAATTGGAGAATATCACATTTATTGTTTTGAGGACCTCTTCATTAATAGTCGCAGCGGACCACAACTCTTTCTCCAGCGCGGCTGCATGACAATTCAATGCTTGGAAGTTAATTAATATGAACATGCAAGAGGAAACAAATGAATATACACGGATCACCACTAAAACCATGAATAAACTTGATTATGTTTAACAGTAGTAACAATGAGAATAATGTGGAGGCTTTGAGCAGATTGATTATTATCATTGTTTTCATAGGCTGAAACGTGAGGCGAGGCATAAGCCTCAAGCGAATGAGTTTTCACACTAGTATTTCATGATCTATATATAAATTTTATTGCATAACAAGTCATAAAAGCAAATTTAGATCATAACAAGTCATAAAAGCGAGTTCCATACCAGTACACGAGTTTAGGGCAACAATAAAGGTGAAAAACAGTGATAGACAGTGAACATTTCATCTAACGCCTCTGAGACGTTTTAGGTGTGCCACACCTTTAAATGAGCCTCAAAGCGAGCGTTCCAAGCTTTTTTAAAAACACTGATTATCATGGATTGAGATTTGGGATGCCTTGGTGACTTTCTTCATTGGGAAGGAGGCTCCCATGAGATCTCGCTTCTAACATGGGGATAATACTATCTTCTTCCACGACAACCAGTTGGATGATGTTGCCAACCTCGAGAGAATTCACCAAGAATGTTATGATATGCATGGGAGATGAAGCTTTGGAAGATATCACTCAGCAATGTGGTTATTGATTATTGGACAAAACATTAGGAAAAACAAATTTAGACCTTCAACTATTGGTAGACACAATTCAGTTTGCTAACACACCGACCTGAGAAACTCTCGAGTCTAGGACGCATAAATATTCAAATTAGTTAAAAAGGGGCATATGATGGGTTACCTGTAAGAGACCTGATGAGCTCATTTGATACATATTCTTGAAGCGTGTGATTAGAAAAAAGAAATTTTATCAGCAGTGCAGCTTGTCCGGCAACTTCTGAATTCGGTGAGAGGAGCAATTCCTGAATAACCAATATGCCACCTGCTTCTGCAACAGCTCGCCTATTTGTCCTACTGTTGACAACCAAGTTTTGCAATGCACATATTGCCACCATTTTCATGTCTTCTGTTGGTTCGTCTTCAAGCAAGCTTATCAGTGCACGGCATGCAGATACAGAATCCTTGGCTCTAGCAAGTCCCTCATGCTGGAAAAGGTCACCAAGAGCTAGGGCTGCAAGAAGCCTACCAGGCTGTGATCTAGTTTGCGGATCCAATAGATATTGAGATAATGGAGCGATTGCATATTTTGAAACTTTCATTTCTCGCACCCGCACATTGTTAAATAAGGCTTCAAGTAGTCTCCCAGATGCTTCTTCACATTTATGATATCTTAGAAGGCCCAGTAACGCGTCTATAGCCCCAGCTTCAGTCATCAGTTCGGCACTTGAAGCATCAGTCCTCTCCTGTACAATTAAGGCATTCAGAGCTACTGTAATAGTTCTTTGCGATGATGAGTTTAACATTTTCACAAGGACCACCAAAGGAACTTTAAAGTAGTATTCTGCATTAAGCTGCAAGACATTTGAGAGAACTAAAGTGGCTGATTCCCACAGTGGAACAGGAGGTTTAGGAATATCCTGGATGATAACCTTAGATAGCTCAAAAATTCCCCCAGCATCAGCTACAGCCTTTGGCCAACTCGTAGAGATACTCTCCAGTGCCCTTATTGCTGTTTGCTGCAAATCCAGAATTCCTATTCCTGCAAGCTGTACCAGTGGCACAACTGCATTTTTCGTAGTAATATCGTGTTGAAAGTGCTCTTGTCCAAGAAGATGTGACAATAGTTCAGTACCTAGCTGCTGAATGGCCAGAGAAGGTGATTCTAGAAATGAAATCAAAGGTTCCATAACTTGACTAGGAGTAAGTTTCAATGTCGCAAGACTTTGTGGTTTCTCAAGAATATTAACAAGTGCTTGTAAGGTACTATGCTGACCCCTCATGCTGAAATCAGGACGTAGTAGAGCTAAAAACAGAGGTTCCACCATTGCTGCAGCAGCTGAACTTCTTGCAATCTCGCTACTCTTGGTTAAATTGCGAAACAACTCTGCAATTGATGAGCATAATGAGTCAGGTGCATCAGGAAGTAACTCGAGACAGTCATCAACAATCCCAGCTTTGACCATATTGAGTTTGCAATGAACACGATCTTTCCCAAGCTTAATAAGACAACTGATGCTTGCTTCTGTAAGTCTGTGATTCTGCCTAGAAACGAAACTAACAAGAAGGTCCACTATATCAAACGATGCTGCAATTTCCACTTGTTGTTTATCACTCAACAATATGTCAAAAGCACATACACTGTATTCCACATCTGAAGTTATATCTGATTCCATTAGTGATACAAGGGGCTGTATGCATTGGGAAGCAGTATCTGTTGCTCGCATCTTAGAGTTACTAAACAAAATAGAGCAAAGTTGTGTAGCATTCCTCTTCAGTTCCAACGACGATGTAGACGATAGAATCCTACACAGGCTTTCCAGAGGATTTCCTTTTACATCTGTTAATGAATATGCATTTGAAATATTTCCTGTAGTCAACTTGATCAGGGCAATCAGAGCTGCCAGCAATTCCCTTTCTGATCCTGCAGTAAGCATGTCAACTAATGGCTGAATAGCCTGCCTGGCCAATTCAGTATCTCTGAGGTCCTCAGCATCAAAAAGTTCGTGGAGAGCCCTAGCAGCACTGAACCTAGCACTTCTTGATCCTAAACGCAAAACAGCAATGAGTTGATTCAAGGAACTAAGTGCAGTTTCATGGCGAAGAAGGTCAGAATTGCTATATAAAATCCTCAATAGATCAGCTATGGCAGCCTCTGTTGATTCCCGGGGGCTCAAAGATAGGTACTTTGTTAAAGAATCAAGAGCTCCAGCATCTGCCATTGCCAATTTGTTCACATCACTCTCATCTGCAATGCGAGTTAAAAGGCGAACAGCAATTGGAGGAGCTTCAGGCCTATCTGGCATTGGTCTCAAGAGATCCACTAATAGAGGTATAGACTTCCGTGCCGTAGAGCCGAACCTAACATCTTCTATTTCAAATAGGTTCTCAAGAACAACTTGATCAGGATTACGCATCAAGGAGAATTCCTCAGATAAGGCAATGAGATTAGGCACGTCTGATTCTATATAACCAATTAAAGTAATCAACCCTGCAACTGCACCTGAATTTGCAATTGCGAGATGTATTCCCTTACTTTTGTCGCAAACAAGACTAGCCAACGCCTGAGCAGAAAAGTATCTGTCAATAATTTCCTCAGACCTGAGCAAAACAGCAAGCGAAGGTATTATCCGCATGGTGGCAGGGGATAGAACAACATTAGCATCTTGGAACAAAATAGCCAAGAGCAGTGCACTAATCCAGATACCCTCAGTATCCTCAAATTCAGCCTGTCAAAGCAAAAATATATCAATCAAGCACCCCCAACAAAAGGAAAAAGAAATAAAGATTGAATTTAAGAGCTAAAAACATCAGGGAGTATGAATACATCAAGAAATGAAAATATCAAAATCAAGTCCCCATTACTTGAATGTTTCTTTGTCGTTTGAAACGGAGCTAAATACTAATGAAACTGAAATTATTCAAGATGGAGCTAAATACTGAGAAGTTTATGAAATTTCCATACAGTATCCTTTTGAATTATGTATGGACTATGGCCATAAGTCTGAGGTCTGTGATTATAACCCAGTGTAGTGAACCCATTGAGGAGAGATCAAAGCTAGGATCCACCCCCCCACCGTGCTTGGAGTGAGAAGAAAAAAAAAACCTGATATGTCCTAAAGTATTTATAGAATGCAGCTTCTAACTAGTGACCTTTGCAGCTCCCTCCATGATCAAAGATTGTATGGAGTCTATTACTTTATGTGAACAACAACATGGAATGCAGGAATAGACTCCCCCACCCTCAAAAGTGGAAATGGGGAATTGGTACACGGGTGTGGATATTCAGATGACATGCCCTTTCTGTTTTTTGAACCAGAGACTACGGGTCATCTTCTTCTTGGGTTGACAGGGTATGTTTTATGGCTGAACAAAAAACCGAACAAACAGACGAATTCGGTTTGGTTTGAAATTTCGGTTCAGTTCGGTTTATAAAGTTCCAAACTGATTGTTCGAAATTAATTTCAAAGATTGAGAATCAAGAGATAGCATTTCAAGGAGGTGTGTGTGATCCCTTGCTGACATTTAAGGTGACGGTGCTTGGAGCGACATTGCCATTAGAGGTACCAACCATTTTCCCTCCACCTGCTATTGGCATAGGCAACCATTTAGCCTAGTCATGTCATCATCCCAAAAGTGCTAATTATAGGATGTTTTGGGTGGGTTTCGTGACCTGATCGACTCATAAAGGAAATACTATCTCCCCCATTGATGATGTTGAAAAGAAAGAATGGAACATGGCTTCCATGGGCAAGGTTGTCACACTCCAGTCTCCTTGAGTTCTTTGATCTCCTTTTCCAATTGACCTGCGCGGTTGTTAACATTTATGTTTCTTGCTTCCACCATTTTCTTCTTCAAATTTGTGTCGTCAAGAACGTCACATGAAACGACTAAGAAACCTGGAAGCACAAATTTCTCTGTCTAATAACATCATCTTATATTTTAAGGGAAAAAAAACAGATAATAGTTTCATAAAAAATTTGTGTGTAAAAAGCTCCAAAAGACGACCATAAAAGCATTAAGGTTCCAAAATAATACTTTTCCAATTCACATACAATGGTTGGAAATACACCCCAGAGGGGAGATGAACAGCTCAACCCCAAAGAGTTGGGTAGCTCCATCTAAGCATTACAACCCCTTAGTTATAATATGCTAGCTGAAGGCCCAAACAAATCTAAATCCTAAACCAAATAAAATTACAGGATGATCCTTAATTAAAAATACGGAGAATTGCCCAAAAGTCCTTGCATGAGAAAATGAGTGTCTGTAAAAGGACAATTATATTTTCATAGTCTAGAAACTCTGAGTTTGACTAGACTGAAATTGACACAAATACCCCTCTCTCTCAACCAAACACAAACACACAATTGTCGTCTCTTTCAACCAATGCGATGCTGTATGCTGTCTATTTCAACCACATGTGATGGTATGTTGTCACTTTCAACCACATGTATGATGGTAGTGTATGTGCATCCATCATCCATCGTACCAGTAAAAGTGAGGAGAAAATGTCAACCACCGGACCAGATGAGAGAGGCAACAAAAGCTAACTAGGTCTGCTGGCGCGATCTATTTCATAAGGGCTATATAGGAAATTCAAAAAATGAAGAGAAAACCCCCAATGTGAGTTGACTCAATAAGGTATATTTTAAAACAAAAAATTAGAAATTATCATTTTTCAAATAATAGGGGTTGTGGCTGAGGTTTCTAGAATGGGTAGTTACAACCAAACCCTTTTGGCTTGAGCTGACATGAAATTAGGGGCTTTTGGGTAATTACTTGTTAAAAATAAGGCAGGTCATTAACTGCACACCTCTTACTGGCACACCCATATAAGTTTAAGGGTGAATTTTTAAGGCCTTTGGTCTTGAAAAAGAAGGGTTGCAATAGTGGTCAGCCATATCTACTCATTGTTATCATTTTACTATACTGCACACTGGACATAGGACTCCCCTATATTCCAAGTTCTATGTCTGTAACTGAAACGAAAAACTTTAAAAAATACAAGATTAGAGAGCCTACACAAACATCAAAACTCTTTGGTTATCCTATCCCCATATGTAGCTCAAAAACATAATGACAAAATTGAAAAGGTTGTAAGACAGCTGATTCCTTAATTTCCAAGACTAGAAAACAGTGTAATTGACTACAACAGGTACATACCTTTGCAAGTTTATCAGAAAGAACCTCTAGCCCTCCAGCTTCCATGACAATGGACCTATTATTTATATGAGATGAAGAAATTATTGACAACAACCACAAGGCAACTTTTCCACCCAAAACAGTGGCTGGATCAGGAGTCTTGAACACACCACCTTCTTGATACGATGTCTTTTCTGTATAACCTCTAGGGGTTTTCACTTCAATTTCAAGTGAGGAGCAACTAGAATTATACTTCATCATATCTACCAGAGCATAAATGAGGGACTTCAAAAAGCCTGATGCTTCAAGTGCATCCATTGATTGCTGTTTATGTTCCTTCGCAGCACAAATGAGTAGAGCAGCCCCACCAACTTGTACTTCCAAACTTGAGGAGTTCATTATTCTATTAGCAAGAGAAACAATGCTCCTTTGTTTTCCTACCATGAGATCACCTAGTACAATAGGCTGATCACTGCATAGCCTGGACAGAATTTCAATAGTCTTGTCTTGCGCAGGAGGAGGCCCTTCAGCTAGGCACTGCACTAGTACCTCTAAGCTTGAGGGAACCTCAGAAAGGGCTGACCATGGAGGGTATGTCATATTCACACTCTGTTTTGTCCTGGCCAAAATGGCTATTACTTCCAAAGCATCAGTGGAATCATTCCCATCCATGTCCATTGAAGATAAGGAATCAACAAGTGCAAGAACTGCGTATCGACACTGAGTGTTGCTAGTAAGAACGTCTCCAGCCGGAAAATGGTTCAATAGCTGGTGAAGGCCACGTGAAGCATTTTTCTTACCTTCCAATGTCCCTTCTCCCAATACTCTTGTCAATGCTGAGACAACTTCCTCAGCAAGAGCTTCTGCAGCTACCTGAGGATCAGAAAGAAGATTTGCTAATGCAGCCACAGCAGTTTCGGCTGATGCCATGGAAGAGGTTTTTGCCAGCTTGATTAGTGGCTTTACATCCCCCTCAGCAATGTAAGATTTCTTATTATTAATCTGCTTAGTATTGGTGGGATTGGGACGGGAGAGTGCACCTAATGCCCGTGCTGATTGGGTTGCAATACCCTGAGTTTTGCTGGTCAAAAGTTTCATACAAGGATGAATGATTTCATCGGTTGCAAAACTGTCACATATATCTTGCCTAGAGCTGAAAAGATCAGCTAGGACAGAGGCAGCATACTCTTGAGATTCCTCATTTGAGGAGTTGAGCACCTGCACAAGCGATTTGAGACCTTTATTAGCTGGAGCTCCCTTTTGCACAAGGTCTTGGTGAGATGCCTTGGTGAGTACATGACCCAATACCCTAATAATGTTGGCCTTGGAACCTGGAGTTTCTCCAAGGAGCAAAGCCAACAACTGATTAAGGGTAGCAGAATCAGCTGAACGGATGAGCTTCATGAGTGCCATTGAGGAAGCTTTTTGTCCTTTGGGCCCACCACTTTTTAGAAGCCATAGGAGTGCTGGAACTGCTCCAGCACTTTCAACACAAGCACGGATATCTTCACTATGACAGCATAGATTCCACAGCACATGTGCCGCATCTTCCCTTGCCTTCTGAGAACCAATCTCTAACAACTGCACCAGTGGAGGGATTCCACCAGCAGCGGTGATTGCCCACTTGCTATCATCAACTTGGTCCGTCACAATTCCCAGCAGCTCAACAGCATGCTCTTGATGTTGCTCACTGGTTAATCCTAATAATGATATCAGCAATTGAATACCCTCTCTTTTCCCAAGGGCCTCCCAGATGCCTACTCCATCACAGCACAAGCTTGTCAATGAGAGAATCAGGTATTCCTGAACATCAGCAGATCCCATAGTTATAAGCCCAATTAAGACCCTTTTCGTGTCTGCATCACTGATATATCTTGAGAGATAAGTATTGCTGTAAAGACTAGCCAGAGCCTCGAGTACACGCTCCTGAACCAGCTTATTATCTCGAGGCTTTAACAGAACTATCAGAGTATCTTCTATTTGTGTCACATTGAATGGCTCTTCTTGATCAAACACCATCAACGAGTACGCAAGAGCTCCAATTATATCAGCAACCGGTGCAGCCAATCGCGGAGACTGAGATAACTCTCCAAGATAACGTATCAGTGCAGACATCCCACCACAGATATTTGCTAGGGCTCGCATAGCATGCTCCTGTAGAGCCTGGCCGCACTCACCTTGCATGCACTCTTTAGAAGGGGCAACTACAGAAGCAATTAGAACTGGAAGTCCATGTGCTTCCACTATAGCCTTTTTAGCTTTACTCGACTTGGATGAAAGAGCTTCCAGAGCATCGGCAGCACTTGCACGAACAGAAATGTCATTTTCTTGACCCACCAAATGAAGGAGAGCTTTGACAGCTCCAGCATCTATTACTTTAGGAATGCTATCACTGAAAGCCAACATCAGACGGGCCAAAAGAGATGCTGCATTGGATTGAGCGGCAACATTATCGGAAGACAAAAGAGCCACAATGATATCTACCCCTCCAGCCTCCAGAGTTGCCTTCCAGTAACCATCTTTGTCACCACAAAGGTTTCTAAGGGCCCCGGTCACAAATCCTTCCACCACTTTATCTTGCTTGATTTTGGGATTTAGCTGATCCCAAAGAGCAGGAACCACACCCTCAGTAACAAAAATTTTTGAACCTACATGATCATCTGATAACCCACCAGAAGAAACTTGAAAGACTGCTTCTGCAGCTGCCCTCCTGGCCTCAGAAGATTCAGATTTCAGAAGTGACAGTAATGGTGGTATGCACCCACCAAGAAGTACCTTCAACCTCAACTCTTCTTCCTTGCAGAGAGCACTTAGAGTCGCAGCGACATTTGCTTTGGCCACAGGTGTTCCATTCCTGAGGACAGATATAAACAATCCAAGTGCCTGGGTGTGAGAACCTATAAGTAACCTTGCGTCTTTTCTTGCTTTGGCAATACCCAATAAACGTGTTGTAATGAGATCCTTCTCAGCTGGTGAAGACATGTTAGTATGTAGCTGCTCAACGAATTGAGCAACTGTCGCCATCGTATTTTCTTGATCATCCATTCCTGCAGGTCCATTTAATTCCCTGATAGACATACATAATCATGATTAGAAACTCATCATTTAATTCCATTGGAGTAAGATCACTTTAAACTTATGATAAATAGCAGTTCAAAATATTTGATCATCTAGTATATAGTTCGGTTTCTTAAATAAATGTGCTGTGATGAAGCTCCCTGTATGATGTAAAGCAATAAAACCAACTGGCAAAGTGATTGAGATTCAATCACCAAAGAAGCCCAAATGGACTTCTTCAAAACAGTGGCATAATTGTATCCACCTACCACAACATTGATGCTGTGTGACACTTGAGATTTTATTTTCGAGGATTTCATTCTATGATACTAATTTGACGTTGTTGCATATTTCCATTTTTTCCTTCCATAATTGAAATTTCTTCATGGAATATATGACCTCAATTATATATAGCTTATCAATAAGTGTTTGACACAATATATGAGGTCCTATCCTATTCACCACATCACTTGGCATTTTTGTCCAAACTAAGCATATTGTAGCACCAGGTACCCAAATCCGTATTTGGGGTTGTGCTGAATCTGACACTCCACACTGGAATCATATTCAAGCACTAGACTTAGTGTCCACTGCAACATACCAATGAATCATTTCGGGCTACATAATTCATGATTAGCTTAAAACTTACCTTGGCCGAGATGATGAAGACAATTGAGGTTCAGGTGAGGGAGACTTCGACATCTGCACAAATAATTATCCACTCTAGCACTCACCGACTCAGCCCTAGCATCAAGTGTCCCAAAATATCGCTACTGAACTCCGAGTACACCCGCAATCTACTACTGCATCAGCAATGAAAAGAATGTCATAAAGTAGCACACTTTCAGCAATCAAACCCAACATTTTCCATAATTGGATTTGGAATAAATAAAAGAGCTATCAACATTGAGATATATGTCAAATGATGCAAACTCTTTAGTAATCACACTCCACTTGTACCACCAAAACCCTTACAACCTCAACCTACATTTTACCTTAGAAACACAATATAAAGGTTTCAGATCCATCCCACTGTTTAACAACAAAACCCAAATTTTCTCCATTAAATGCCATAAAACAGTATGATGAGATCAAATTGAGTGAAGAAATGAGACTTACCAGATACAACGCAAATGCCAAAGAGACCCTTTTATCAAATCAATCCAAAATTTCACCTCCACCTCCTCTTCCTCTTCAGTCCCAAAACCATCAACCTTTCAATTCCACTGCATTCAACACAAATCCAGAGGAGGGAGGGGGCATTCCACAATAAAGCTCCCAACTTTAACCACCCCAACTCTTTTTACTTCAATCCAAACAAACCCACAACCTTAAATCAACACAGAGATCCAGATCTATTCAGAATTCCAACCAAAACAGTATAAAAAATGATCAATCAGCAGAACTAACAAAAGGGGTTCGAGGAAACCTCAAATGAACTGACTCCAATCGATCAAAAATTGATCTTGGAACCCAATTGGTGGAAATGAGAGAGAAAGGGACCGAGTGAGAGTTGTATAATAAAAAGAAAGTCACTTTCCTTTCCTTTCAACTCCTGTTTCTCTCTCTATATCTCTGTTTTTGTTAATATATTTTAGGGATTTTTGTTTCTCTCTCTAAAACAAAAACTAAAAACTCACTCACTCAACATCGACACGACAGTGTTGTTTCTCACTCTAAAAAAATATAAAATAAAATTGAAATCTTTATTTATTTTCTTCTTCTTCTGGTTTGTTTTAGTTTCTGGTTGTCCGACGAATGGGGCGTCAGCTTCGGTAAATGGGGCCTAAATATTTAACAGACTCTGCTCAGTATATCAGTATTGGGATGGGAGATGGTATGGAATGGTTGGGGTGTCTCTTTCATTCCTTTGTTCCTTATTAACTCTCTTAACAAAAACAAAAGTTGACCCAATCTCTAGAATGATGGATGGCCTGGCTCTCTAAGAAAAATTGCTCTCTGAATTACGTATGTCTTGGAGACGATTGAGCATTGATCTTGTGTTTGTCATCTGGTCCTTTGCCTGCTTTGATGCCATTGATGGGTGATAAAATTTTGAGACCGATGGCATTGAGCATTTCTATGCTAACCGTGCATTAGTCACATTTTCAATTCGGTCACACACTTTTTTTAGAACAAAATTCTAACATGTCAAAGGTAGAGCTTTTGTTTTAGTATAATAGGTCGTGCCTTAAACACTTCTATACACAATTGGGTAGTGCCTAGCACTCCATTGCTACTTGGTTTTTACATTGTAAAACACCTTGATTAATAATAATAATAATAATAATAAAATAATAAAGTATAATCTTACACTTATAATTTAACGAAAGGAGATTTTTGGAACTGATAGAACATAATTCGTGAAACAGATTGTTCATATCATTGAAGGTAGGGGTGGGCATCCCATTCACAATCTCGATGTTGTCACATCTTGTCTTGTTCAATCCCAATTTTTTGCTGATCATTTTGGGATTGATTAAACCCATTATAATTTTGTTTCGTCCTGATCTAGAGTGAGATGGAATCGAGATAAAGATTTTCAATCCCGCTTATTCCGTCCCGAACTTATTTATGCTCATCAATCCCACGGTATCAAGGTTGCATTTATGAAGCATGCATGTAGTTACACCAACATGTATCAAGGTTGTTATATTCCATCTATAGGAATTATTAATAGCCTTTGGAATAATTTGGTAGCATTTATGAATATATTTCGTTATTGTATGAAAACGTCATTATGAAGGGGCCTCCTTAAGTTCACTAGAGCATTTTGGTCAGACTTTTTTTCATTGTCTCTGCCAGCATTTCAATAAGAGAACCATGTTTAATTATGATGAAAATGTGTTGATGTTCTCAAATTTGTTCCATTTTAATCCCAAAATTCAAAGTTTCTTCAGTTTGTGTTAGAGATGAGTTGATGCGAACTCATTATTGATGATAATCAACTCAAACCAGCTAGAATATCAACAACACTATAAAAGGGCTTCAAATTCTTGGACTGGTTACTATCATGCAGTGGTAGGTATACTTGGTAACTCAGTAAAAAATATTTCTTGGACATTATTGGTAGGAAATAATGCGAATCCGACTTGACTGCACTTGTTCTATATTATGTTCATCCCATTCCGTCCCGAACCTGTTTGGAATGGGATGAGGTTGGGATAAAATATATCTTGTTTTGATCCCGTCTCCATCCCATCCCATGCCACCCCTAATTGAAGGTATAGGTAAGAGCAGTTTTGCACTTGTAGAATGGATGCAATAGTGCTAATGTGAATGATGAGTTTTGCATTGGAGATGTAATATTAATCTAACTTTAAATTCTTATATCAACTACATTAATTGGATCTTGATATAACATTTGTGTAGAGGATATGTCGTTCTCAAAAAAAAAAAAAAAAAAAAAATCTAACTTAAATTCAGAATCTAATAATTATCCTATCAATAATGATTTTTTTTTAGTAATTCGAACAGGAAAAATCCAAAAAATAAGTTAGGAATGAATGTATACATGAAAATAGTGCCATTTTTGTTATAAGAATATTTATGTTTTGCTTTGACACTTTTTGAGTACCCTCAACTTTAGGTTTTATAGCCACTTTTTTGTCGGGTTTTGAACTTTTTACACTTTTACCCATTCTATAGATAATGTTTATGGTTGTGTTTTAAATAGAAGGAATAAAAATGTAAAAATGCTCAAACCTGGCAAAAAAATGACTTTAAAGCCTGACTGCCTAGACAAACTCTTTTTGAGTATTTTGGTGTGTGGTGGTTAGGTTCTTCACCTAATTTTAGAAGATTATGACTCAAATTCAGTGGGAAGATCACAAGTTTCTTGTCAGTCCATGGATTATAGGTGATAATCCATCAATTATGAATTACAAATCATATCCTTCTAATGATTGATTTTGACATTATATGTTTGTCAAATGTGTTTCCCCCAACCATTTAATTTGATCCATCAACAACCATCATGACTTTGACTATCCATAAGACGTCTTAGCATGTTTGTATCACATCAATAAGTTTTAGCAATAAGCCAATCGTTCATTTTGATATTTGGAGGAAAAAAGGATCAGCTCAAGTGCTCAACTACTAATAGTAAACCCACCTCACAATGTGGAGAATCTTGACAAAGGGTCAAGGCATTTTCATCATAATTATTGAACACATGAACATCATAATTATAGACCAACCACTTACTATCATCAATTATATAGCTGATAATCGAATTAGTAAGCCCAACCACCATCTAACATCAATTATGATCATAGATACAACATTTTAGGATTGAGTTTGATTGTTGATTGAAATGGAGAAGACAATAGTGTATGATGACCTTTTAATCCTAGTACTTTCAGACCCAAATTGAACCAATTACCTGCTAATCCTAATCCTGAGAGCATCTAGAGTGGTTTTGAAATCTCTACCAATGTATAAATTTAGCCAATATATATGTGCACACAGTGAGGTCACCTAGTTGCTGGCAAAATAGAATGGTTGGCTTAATATTATTCCGAGATGCCAACAACAAATACATGTTTCGAAGGCATCTATAGGTTTATTGTGGTGCAATTAATCCCCTAATTACCAATGGCATGACAGCTCAACGGTTAGAGCTTGACGGATGGGGATGAAAAACACCAACTTCATATTTAGCGCGCCTAATGAATAGGCATGCAACATACTAACTCATCCAAATACACCATAGCATAAATACTATAATTAGAGACAAAAAAAATTTTAAGTTCAATTTGTGAGGCAAAGAGATTAGATTCAAGACAGATTGTAAACCATGTTTAAGTGTATAGAATATGAAAATGAGTTTTTTTTTTTTAATTTTTTAATTTTTATTTTGGTTATGATATTTTCATTTATTTACCAATCCCATCTCTCTAGTGTCTCTGTTACACTACTCCAAACAATAACAAATAAAATATGACTAATAAATTGTTAAAAATCTAAACAGATCACTTGTTTCTGGTCTCTCTATATATATATCCCAATACATTATTGAGATAATCAATATCTAATATTTTCGACTGTCTAATCTAGTGATCTACTCCAGTTGGGTGTGGGTTTTACTATCAAATTATGTACTTATTACTCTTAAATTAATCATAATAAACAAATGGATAGTGACAATGGTTGTGAAGAGTGTATAACATGGCCGACATAGAATAGAGATTTTCTTGATGAGAAGTCCACAAAATTATGTTTATCATAATGATAATTAAAATGTCGAAAGTGACATAGAATAGAGATAAGCTCATGAAGATAAATCTTGATTATCAACCAAAATTATTATATATGGAGAAAAATAAAAAAAAAAACAAAAAAATCCCTGCTTAAATGATGGAAATATAATTTTTTTTCTATCACTTTTCATTGCATGGTTAAGAAAATTTTCTTTAAACCATTGTTTGAAAAAAAAAGATATTTGCTTTTTAGGGTTCTTTTTGTTAAGGAGAAGGTGAGCTTATTGGAATGATTGAGATGGTGTGGATCCTAGTAACTTTATGACTGAAAGCAAAAGATGATCAGGGCAACAATTAATAGAATGGACTCTTCTCATCTTATGTAGTGTGGGATTTGCTTGTTTCTTATTACTCTAGAACATGAACATATAAATTACTGAATAAATTTAGGGATAGGATAGGGCAACAATACAATGGCCTCTTCCCAATTTTTATTGTGTTTAATCTCCAATAAGAAAACGTAAGCTGTAAAATTTATTTGTTTCAAGAACATTCATCAGAAATCCGAAAGCACTCCCTTAGAACTGAGACTCATAGGGTAAAGAAACTTTCTAGGAAAAATATAATCACATAGGTAACACCATACGAAAATTAGGCTAAAATTCCCGCAACAATTTCTTGAGTGTCAACTATATAACTAAAATAAATTGAAAATATAGGGAGAAAGACAAGGGCCTAGAGGTTTTGGTCCTGTCAGAAACTGTTGCAAAAATATGCTAACATTTTAATATACCACGAACTTACAATAAACAATAATCAAACACTAATTCTACAGTGCCTAGTCTGGTGTGCCTGGATGGTGCCAGGCACATGTTTCGCTGATGTGGCAGTCAAAATCTGTTTGGAGAGAGAGCTAACAAAACTTGCAATCGAACAAGGATTAGAAAAATTAGGGCTCAAAGAAAGAAATCGCATAGAGGAGCAGCCAAAGAAAGAAATCGCACAGAGGCTTCCTTCTCACCTCGCCTCCCTCCTTCTCCTTCTCACCACCCCCTCCTCCAAAGAAATCACTGGTACAACATTTGTGTTTGAGAAATACAATTGCAGCAATAACATAATGCTTCAACTGAATTTGTAATGGTTAGTTCAAATATGAATTCGTGATCTTGTTATCAAGCTCCTGAAGTGCTAAAAATTGTGAAACCATCACAAAAGTGGGATGTGTACCTCCTATGGGGTAATCTTATTGGAAATGATCTCAGGAAGATCTCTAATGGTCCAAGTGGGTACCACTTATGATTCTCCGTTCGGGTAGTACTTGTGATATGTTGAGTAGAAGTCAGTGCAAGGTGTGTGGCCTGAGCGGGGCGACTGAACCACTGAGATGCCCAAGGAGTCCAAATCTTCGTAAATGTTGAAGTGAACTAATTTATACCGAATTTGGAGCCATTAAAAAGAATGTTGTTCCTCAGCTGCCAAATTGAGAGGAGAGTGGTTGTGAATTGAGAGAGCATTTCTTCTGTGGAGTGGGGATGCTCTTTAGCTGAGTTCCACATAAATTTGAAGAGGCGGGGAATAGACGCCGGTTGGAGAGAGGGGGAACTCCAGTCTAGAGGAATGGGAAGAGGAACCACAGCCGTCCAGTAAGATGGCACTTGAAAAAAAGTGGATGGTATCTTCTTCGTGGTCATGATAGAAACCGCACTTGTTTTCCAGCGGGACGTGAACCCTTATCAAGTTGGATATAGTGGGCAACAAGTTTAGACCCCCAACTATTACCTGTAGCAAGTCGCATCCCACTTGTTTTCACATCCGATTTTAGACCCCCAACTATTACTTGTAGCAAGTCGCCTCCCACTTATCCGTTCTCAACTCCACTTCGCCAGCACCCACAGTGCCAATCGCCACTCTCCGGCTCACCTCGACTGTTTTGACATGCTTGATCCTGATACGGTGATAGTTAACTTTGATGCATGTTTCTGTGAACACTCTAAACAGGGCTCTTTTGGCGTTATCACAATGGACCTTGAAGGACATCTTCTGGCGACAGTAGCAAGTACGATTCGTGAGAAAGTGATGGACAACACGATGGAAAAATTCTATGCAGGAGAAGTCGCCCTCATGTTAATCTAGGCTCAATGGTGGAAATGTGGTTTTCTACTCGGTGACTTAGCCAATCTCCAAGAAGCACTATCTTTAGAGGATAATACCTCTTATTTTGTTTTGGACTAGGCTTGGAGCCCTATTTTTTGTAGCATCAAGCGCTTGTTGGTTTTGCTTACAAATTGACACTATATGTATGTTTCTAGAGACCTCAATTATGAGGCTCATAACCTAGCCTCTTATGCAAGGAGGCCTTTGTATGTTCCATAATTTTTAATGCATGTTTGCTTTTATCAAAAAAAAAAAAGTGGGTACCACTGAAATGGATTTGGTTCAGTGGATTCAACTTTGCATTGAAGAGAAGATGCCATTTGCTGATGTTTTAGACCAATATTTAACTCGAGAGTTAGACAAAGAAGAGGAGATCATTGTAGTGCTGAAGATCGCATTAGCTTGTGTTCAAACTAGCCTCGATAGGAGACCTTCAATGAGGCACATTTCTGATACGTTGGACATATTAATTTCTTCCACTAGTTGAGGAATGCTAGCTTTTGTGAAGTCGAAATCCTCGTTGAATCTTGATGTTTCAACTTGGCGTGAAGAGCCCATGAAAAAGTTTAAGATGATGGTCAGACCTATAACTGAAAACCGTGTATAACATTTGAGTTCAGACAGCTTGTGAACGGAAGCTAATGTTGTAGAAAGTTGAGAGAAGAATAAAAACAACAGTTGTTATTGCATTTTAGCTGAACAGATAGACTGCAAAAACCTCTCTCTTGTCCTGCACGGAAAGGTTCTTACATTCCGTTTTGAAGCTATATTTCTAGATTATCTTGTTGTGTAGAAACAAATAGAATGTTGTCGATGCCACTGTCACAAAAATCTTTTTTTCTAGTTGATAGAAGAATGTTGTTAGGATCTTGAGAGTCACAAAAATCTCATTTTCTAGTACTATTTCTTTTGGCTGTAACATTAATTTGGAAGCTATGTTGGACAAGCAAAGATTCTTACTCCAATATGATACCAAATGAGTTAAAACACAAATGTTGTAACTTGCGATTTCTTTGGAGAAGAAGGAGAAGGGCGAGGTAAGGAGGATGAAGAGGGAGGTGAGGTGAGAAGGAAGCCTCTGTGCGATTTCTTTCTTTGAGCTCTAATTTTTCTAATCCCTGCTTGGCTGCAAATTTTGTTGGCTCTCTCTCCAAACAGATTTTGATTGTCATGTCAGCAAAACATGTGTCTTACACCATCCAGGCACACCAGACCAGGCACTGTAGAAAAACTCATAATAAAATCCATTGTTACTATAGAAACAAGGGAAAATGACTTATAAGGCCTACTTTTTATAATTATAAATCACATCATACTCTAACAATTGAAAATGCCTATTTTTATAATTAAAGACCCTTAAAATCCACAAACCCAACCTATGGTTTAAAAATAATTAGAAATACATTATTACCCTTTAAATTAAGTGATAAATTTTCAAAATTTATTCACCTTCTTAAAACTAATCATTAGTTTACTTCCAAATATTTTATTTTTTATGCTTCCAGATTATTCAGCAAAAATCGAACAGTTGCGTTTTAGGGACATGAAACAACTTTGAAAAATATCAAAGTGTATTAAAAATTGCATATTTCGCTTGTTTCAATGTAACTAAAATTTGAATACATAAATAACAACACCACGTCAATATGTCTAGGAATATGAATATATTTGTCTTTTTATATATCTTTTAGCCATAGTTTAGGTTTATAGCCATTAATAATCTTCAATTACAAAATTAGATTTTTTGAGGCATTTTCAATTGTTAGAGTCTTATGTGGTCTACAATTATAAAAATTATGCCTTCCATAAAAAAACCCTTGTAGCGAGTTATTATCCTCCTTCCCAAAAAGATCACCAAACCATCTTAACTTATATCTATGTCAAGAACCATAAATCTACACCACTATTTTTAAAGAAAGTGGAAAGGAGAAAAATCACCAATGCACACTATTTGTGGCCCCTTTATGTTGATTTTAGATTTTTTTTGGTTTTCATGGAAAGTGTTATTCTACCATTTATATATATGTTATCTCAAGGTCTAATAGTATGGAAAAAGAGGATAATGCATCATACAAATTCATATTTTACACTTTCAATTATAGTAGTATTTGTAAGAAGAGAATAAATTAAGATGGTTATTAACGGGGAAGAGAAATCAAAGAACAGTGAACTGGACATATGACATGCATATATAATTTTGTTTACTTGTTCAAGAAGAGATGGTTAGTTGTTGATCCTAACAAACTATATTTAATAGTTCTTGAAGAACTTGATATCATAAGATCATTGGAAAATAAAATCAGAGGTTTTGACTCTCCCAAAAATGTTAATTGTTGTATAATCCCATTTATAAGTTGTCATTGCACTATGTGTACGTGAAAGAATTAATGCATCCTTGTGTTCATATATTTTATTTTTGGTTCCCTCCAATTTTTCATTTCATTCAATGATAAAATTAAATAAAAGTGCAGGTTTAATTTGCTATCTAATGATTGTATTGATTAGGGTTATTAAAAAACCCGATTAAAACGATCTAATCGACTGGTGTGGTTACTTTTACAATCGGTTCGGTTAAAAAATGCCAAAACCGTTCACATCAATTCGATTTGCGATTTTTCAATGTTAGAAATAGAAAATAACTGAACCAATATGTCATATCTAGTCCTCTAGCAAATTTCAAAAAAAAAAAAAAAAACAACTACTACTATGGAAAAAAAAGAAGAGTTTTTTGATTGGTGATGGGTGGTTACACATTAAATAAGTAAATAAAAAGACAACGACTATTCGGCACCACAAATTATACTCACCCACACTACTCATCTAAGTTTTTGCTTTCCCACACCATGCAATTTGTATCCCACAACATTGTTCTCTTCCATACCACCCATAACCTAAATTCATCTTTTCCCCTATTAAATTCAAATATGCAAAAACTCCCTTCCCTCCCAACTTCCTCTTCTCTTCTGCGAGGGACATTGAGAAACGATCGGCGATGGCGAGAGATAGAGAAGATTATGAGGGCGAGAAAAAAAATAGAAAATGAGAGGGATAGGGGCGACGACCTATGCGAGAAGAAGACAGAGTGGGAGAAGAATAAAGGGGAACTATCAGAGAGTGAGAGAAAAAGAGATAGTGGGAGAACTAGGAGAGGCAAAAGAGAAGAAGATGATGGAGAAGGGAAGGAGAATAAGAAGATGGAGAAGGGGTGACACTGCCTATGGCTCCATCTCCTCTATCTCTTACCATCGCCGGTCGTGTCTGATCACCGTCCCTCGCAATTGATCGCCCCCTTCCTCGCTACCCCCTTCCATGCTATTGCTGTTGTTATTGAGAAGAGTAAGTTGCGGTGTGGAGTAGTCTTTGCCAAGAAAACCCATTAAATAAGGAGAGAAAAACCTATAAATATTCTCTCCTTTTTGTTTTATCCAGAAATAATCCCTTGTAAATAGTAAGAAACTCTTTACAAATAAATATTTTAATGGATTTGCTAGGTAAAAGTAATAATTGTAGTCAATTCTCATTAAATAAGGAAACAAAAATCCATTAAATAAAGAGTGAAAAAGCTCTAAAGATTATTTCCTTTTTGTTTTACAAAAAATAATATTTCCCCTCGTAAATGGTGATTTTTCCCCAAATGAATAGGATCCACTGAGCTATTGTTTATACTTTGACACTACTAAACTAATGTAATTTTTTTAAAGTTATTTGAGCAAAAAATTTCAAGAAAATTACGGATTAACACTAGAAACAACTTTCTAAAGTTTCAAGTAATTTCAACATAATTCCTCAAGATATGTGTTTAGGTTCATGCTTAAACAGTCTTTGTGTCGAGTACAAGGTGGGGTCTGACTTGCTTCACTCGCTGATAGAAAATTCACCTTTCACATTTTGATGCACATCTCTTTCGAGACACACAT
Organism: Berberis vulgaris; assembly: GCA_963556465.1. Lineage (NCBI taxonomy): Eukaryota > Viridiplantae > Streptophyta > Magnoliopsida > Ranunculales > Berberidaceae > Berberis > Berberis vulgaris. Next base: position 95,437,600 of record OY747127.1, on the reverse strand, counting down.
GTCGAAACAAGCTGAATTTTAACTAGTTATGATGTGAATCTTGAATTTTTCTCAAATTTCCAGTTCAAAGGGAGCTCAAATGAGATACTTTTTGAAGTGTTCAGATCTGTCCTTGCAAAAAATGAGCAGCCGTTAGCCAGACACCACCATTGTGGTGTCCGAAGACACTCCGATGCTTATGTCAGATATCAATAGAAGGAGGAGTGAAGACTGGAAGTAAATTGCAAAGTGTATGTATATTTTTCTTCTTCCATTTTCTCACCTTAAGTAGCGAGTGTTCCCTCCATAATTATCCCTGATATCGGGGGTGTGATGGAGGGAGGTGATCTCGCCCAAGATCTTACTTGAGCATGACTGAGTCTCTTCGGTACTTGGCTCTGTTTATGACTCAATGTTTGATGAGCTAAAAGCAGATTAGTGCGAGTGAATCTCGGGTCTGTGACAAATCTGAGATTCATGTTCAAGCCTTATTGTCTTGGGCCAAGCCCCAAGGCCTGTGCTTCTTAGGCTGACGTGACTTGGGCACCTGACTATGGGCTAAATAACAGTTTATACATGAGTCCACACTGAGGCCTTTCTCGTGTTAGGGTTAGCCTATGCCACGTGTACGACTGTGATCGAGTGACTGTTCAATGTCTCGTCACTTTTCATTTAGTCATATGTATGTTGTATCCTTGAACGTAAATGAAAATCAAGTGGGTTCTAAATATGCAGTCAATTTTTTTAATATATCCCTAATATACCAATTTCTAAAAAGTAGATTTTTAGTGAAGTTTAACTGGTAGCTAATTTTGTGTTTAAGTCCTTTTACGTTGATATTGCTAAATAAATCAATTATCCACTAAATTATCCACTAAATTCTTTTAAAGTTGAAATTGATTCGCATTCACAAATTCACGAAATCTGATGAATAATTCAAGTTTTGGTTTGCTCCAATTTTATGGGGAGATTGTGAAGGCCGCTTAAAGAAAAAATGGGTGTCATGGGACAAAATTTGTTTTCCACAGGCGGAAGATGGTTTGGGAGTTAGAGACTTGATGGTTGTGATGCAGGCCTTTCGCGTCAAAGCTCTTTGGCGTCTACTTACTTCAGATTCTTTATGGGCTACGTTTATGAGGAGTAAATACTGGCTACAAGGAGTTGGGTTGAATAGTCAACCTATGAAAAGTGGGTCTTCTCCGTTTTTTAAAGAGATCATGCTTGGGAGATCCTTTCTTTTGCGTAACTCGCTTTGGCGTATTGGCATTGGGGATATCAGTTTCTTTGAGGAGAATTGGAACATGGTTGCATCTTTCAGGAGAATGACGGAATTGGTTGACCAAGATTTATGGCCTTCAGTTCGTGAGGTAATTTTGTCGGATTTTGCTTTGGTACACCCAGATCTCAGAAACTTGGCTCGTGGCCTATTTGCAGACAGATTACGTGGTGAGGCTCAAGAGGGGGACACGTGTGTGTGGACTCCAAACCCGAATGGGCTATTTTCCCTTCAGTCGGCATACGGACTGTTACGGCAACATGGGAAGGTCAATGTATTAAGTCAAACAATTTGGCACGATATCCTTCCTTCCCGAATATCAGTTTTTGTTTGGAAATTACTCCGTCGAGGAGTGCCAGTGGAAGGTGAATTATACAGATGTGGTTTGAGCCTGACCTCTAGATGTCGTTGTTGTAGCTTGCCAAAGCAAGAGTCCTTGAAGCACCTCTTTCTAGACGGTGAATTGGCGATACAGCTGTGGAGTCATTTTGACAGGATTTTTGAAATACATATTCAGCGACCAACAGAAATCTCCACGGTTCTTGCAATTTGGTTCAAGAAAGCTTCACGAAATTCGCAAACAGGTGTGCTTCTATTTCTTACTCCTATGTTCATTTTATGGGAAATCTGAAAACAAAGATGCAAATGTGTTTATGAAAATGCTCCCCCAAATCATGCCTTTGCGATTTTGAACATTAGGCGTCAGTTGCGATTGGCAAATAAATTCATATCCCCTAAGCAAGTTAGCAGTCATAAGGGTCCTTTAAGGGCTTTGGGGTTGGATGTGCTCCCCGTTAGAAGGAAGTCCGTTCGTATTGTTTTTTGGCATCCCCCCCCATAGATTTTGTTGCGCTCAATGTGGACGGATCCTCCCGCGAGGAACAGGCATCCGGCGGTATGGTTATTAGAGACCATCGGGGTTTTGGTGTTGTGGGAAAACAAATATTTTTCGGTGCAGGATCTCACAATAAAGCGGAAATGTTGGCTCTTTTTGAGGGTCTCCGCCTATGTCTCTCCTGGGGTTTCAAAAAGGTGGTTATCCAAACGGATTCAGCACTTGTTTGTGGTTGGTTTAAGGATAGTTTGAAAATCCTGTGGCATTTGGAGAATATTTTGAAAGACATCAAATTGTTGGCAGCGAGTATGACTTTAGAATGCCAACAAATCTTTAGAGAGGCTAATGCGGTGGCAGATTCTTTAGCGGCTAGAGCATTACAGGACAATCAGACTGTTTCTTTCAAGGGAACCGACTTTCCTAGGAGAGTAGCAGGCTTGATTGTGCTCGACAGACTACAAACGGCGTACATTCGCCATGGGGTTGAGTAGAGGCAGCTTTTATGTGTTAATGCGTGTAGGTTGGGAAATTTTGCTGGGGCGAGACTGCAGTAAGTGCGGTTTTGGCCTGCAGAATCACGCGGTCTGCTGGGAGTGCGACAACTCTGTCCACTCTGCTGAATTGGCTAGCAGAATTTTGCTTGTAGGGCAAGTCAAAGGCACGGAACTGGATGGGCTCTCTCAAAACAGAGCGTACCCTGTTGCTGCGCTGCATTTACTGCTGTTGTTACGCGGGTTTTGCTGCTGCTGCGCTGCGTTGCCGCTGCTACTGCTGCTGCTGTTCTTTTTTGCTGCTGCGGCGATGCGGTGCTGCTGTCTGTCGCAGCGTGGACATGAACAGGGCCTGCTGCTGCGGTTTGGTTTGTGCTGTGTGGACACGGCCTGAAGAGGCTGTTTTGTTTGTTTTTCTGAGTGCTGCGGTTTTGATTAGCTTGCGGCCAGCTGAGATGCCGCGACACGCGGTTGGAGAGTGTGTATGCGGGTTGTTTTGGGCAGTCCGGTGTACTTTCGGGTTTTGTCGCCGGAACGCGCGTAGTGCTGCATGTTCTACGGCTGCGAAACAGAGATTGCGGGTGCTGTCTGGGTTGCTGGGAGCTGATTGTGAGCTGATTTCAGTTGTTTTGCTTTAAGTTTTGTAATGGCTTTTCATTGTTTTTAGTTTTTTTTTTCTTTGGCTTTCATACGGGTAACGTCGTAATGTACCCCCGTAGCGTTTGTAAGTCATTTTTTTTGATAAGTAATTAAGGTCTAGCATTCCATAGTTGCCCCTCCCCACTGGAGGTTAATTTTTTTTTTAAAAAAAAAAAATATTTATTTATTCATAAAATAAATAATAAGTGTACATTTCATTTAGTTTCTACGGCTGTTTTAACATCTTTGTGTTTCCAACATATTTTTTATACATTTGCAAATCATTTCAAGAGAATGATATGGACAATTGTAATTTCATGATTCTGGTTCATAACAGTAAATTCATGAATTGGTGTTTGGATGTGTCATGAATAAGAAATGCTTCCAACATTCCCATCAATTTTATCTATGAGAATTAAATTTTATTTCCTTACTTGATTCACTGTAAATGAAAATGATTGATTTGATTTGAAAATTTAAAATAAATATGGATGAAAAATTGCAAAATTTTTTCTTGTCCAGTGTCAATTTACTATATGAAAAATAAAACTTGGCGAAAATTGATATTTATTCATCCAATATTTATTAATATCTTAAGAGTGATGAAAAAGTTTTGCCAAAAACCCTGAGTAAGTCCTAGATCATGCAAATCAATTTCCATAAAAGTTTTTTTTTATGTAACCTATCAAACACCCGGAAATGAAAATTTCAACAAATCAATTGCCTTTACAGTGAAACCAAGCAAATAAACATTACTAATTTGTTTGTAATTCATGACCTGATGAATGAATTCACACCTACATGACTTGAAGAAAGTGAATGAATTAAATGGAAATCATTTCATCATCTATAACCCCCCACTTTTCCACCTTAACAAAACCAATACGGCTATAGTATACCCCTCTACTTCCTAACCCTTAAAACATTGATTTTTTTTTTTTTTTTGCCCACTTCACTCAGTCTCATGTACAAATATCAAGAGACCAAAAAACCCACAAAACTTTTTTTTCTCCTACACACTTAGAATGGCTTGTCAAGGAACATGAACATGTCTTGCAATGGTGAGAGCTGGTTGTTCTGATCAACAAATGCTGATTCATATGGGTTCCCCTTAAGAGCAATGACATCATCCATGCTAGCATTGAATTGCATTTGCTTATTGTCAAGCCCATTTTCCCAATCCCTCCGTCTTAGCTCACTTTGCACCTCTCTTTCGCAAGCAAACTCCGGCGAAACCATGTGCTCCGAGCAACTCGAATCCGTGTGTAGCCTTGGAACAGACTCTGATGTATCAAAGTAATGCAAGTCATGCTGCTGCAGTGGCATTGATCCAATAATTGGTAGCGATGGTAGTGGTGGTGGTGGTAGCATTTTCATTTCATTTTGATTAATTTTCGATTTAGGCACATCAGTGTAATTTGAAGATCGAATCATCGGCTTCGTCTCCGTGTTGAGTTCATCATCTAGAACGCCTTTTTTGTTGTAGAGTCGACATAGCACCCATTCATCTAGCTGCTGCATTGTAAGAACACCAAATAGTTAGATTCATAATCTAATCTAAATAGGAGCTAATTTAATCACTAATAGTAAAAATATTATTTGGGCCGGTCAGGGACGGGCCGGGTCGGGTCAAAAATTTTCTCCTCAACTCAAGATCCATCTTGTCAAGCTGACGTGGAGGGATAAGGTCCACTTTAGGAAGGAAGCTTCGCGGATCAGAGTTGGACTTTTCAAATGGGCCCCCAAATAACTCCAACCGCAGAAACGTTATTTCTTTATTCTTACATCTCTCCTCTCCAACACGTGTAAACTGAAAAGACCTATTTACCCTTACATCTCATATGACAAAATTACCCTTATAATCTAAGATTGTTAAGACATAATTACCCTTGAATTGCTCTTCTTGCGAGCAGACCTATCAACATTTGCAAGCCGATACTCATGCATGATCCAATTAGTCTTCACACCTCTGGGTGCTTTTCCAGTGTAGAACACCAAAGCTTTCTTGATCCCGATCGGGCTCGGTTTACCGATTGGTTTATCAGCTCCAGTGGCTTTCCAATACCCTGATCCAGCGGCTCGATTCGGCCTCGAACCATTGGGATACTTCCTATCTCTAGGACTAAAGAAGTACCATTCTTTCTCACCATACAACGCCATCCCTATATTAAACATACACACAATCAAATCAAATCAAAATCATAAAAAAAAAAAAAAAAAAAACTCAATTGAACATATTAAAAAGCAAGTGAAGATGAAAAACACGCACCTGGGAGTTGCCATGGATCGTACTTGTAGAGATCAATTTCGGCAATAATTTGTACTGAAATGGACAAGGAAGCACATTTTCGACACAAGTAATACATCACAAGCTCTTCGTCTGTCGGGTGGAATCGAAAGCCTGGTGGTAATTCTAATTCTCCACCCTTCATTGCTATCAGTCTCTCGAGCTCAACTTCTTTTAACTTGGTTTTGGTTTTGGTTTTGGTTTTGTTTGCGATGTGGTGGTGGTGGTGGAGATTGAAACTTAACAAGAGATGAGAGAGGGGTGTATATATAAAGAGAGGAGAGGGACACGTTTCCAGCAGAGCGGTGAGTTCTCGAACAACACGTGGGAATGAGCCGCCGACTGAGTATAAACAAGTGGCGGTGACATGTGGCACGAGAATAGACAAGGGGGTGATTTGGTCACTGCATACGTCACGTAGTTTGGAGCGTTTTCGAGTCGACACGGGGACGGGGACCAACTGTTCTTTTTAGGGAGAATCGCTTTTGACGCGTGTTTTAATGAGGGATCCAACGGTGGAGAAGCTCGTTTTTAGTTTGAAGTCAATTTTGTTCGTAAGGTTTGGTGTGGATGGTGGTGGGTGTTTGGAAGATACCCATATGTGTGCATAGCTAAGGGAGGTTTCTTATGGAGAAAGTGAGATTGGTTTTCTTGTGACTATGTATGTATATTTTGAATGATTGGTTTTGGTTTTGGTTTTGGTTTTGGTTGTGATGTGCATATTTATCAAGTCACATTGATGTTTCAAAACATAGTTTGATTGGATCCAAAATACGAATATTTGGGACTTGGAAACATAGATGTGGAATTGTTATATTGAAATAATTTTACATGTGATTGGATTGTATTGACAAGTAGGTTTGCAATGGTTTGGCAAGAAATTGATGACAATGCATGTGATATTATTATGACTTTAGGATTTATGTAGGACTTTAAGATATTATATACCGCGTGTGCACGTTCAAGGCATACGTGTTTTTGGTCGCATGTGTTGCAGTTTACATTCAAAACTTAGTATCTGTTTATTTTATCACTTAAAATTAAATATCTTAAAAATAAAAATACTAAAAAATCAAATTTTTGCAATCATATAATTACAATCAAACATGTGATATGGTTGGATATATATTCAAAATAAAGCACAAAGTTTCTCATGTATACCAATGTTCTTGAGATTATAATATCATCATTATCAAGTTGAAATACTTTATTCAAAAAAGGTGCAACTTGATTGACATCTAATTAAAGTGGCCAGGTTGTATTTAATTTAATACTAAAATATGGTTCAAAGTTAAGGTAACATCACATCACATCATCATGAAGGTTCACTATATCCAAACTAAATAGGTCGGCATGACTGGAGGACTCATCTAGTTCTTTTTGGATGTGGGCCTTGGTTCTCCAAGAGTCCAAGGTACAACCCAGCACCTTCCCATCGCCGCTATAAATAATTTCATTTTCAACTCCCACCCACCACAAAAATTAGGTCTGGGGTGGAGCCAAAGGTTTTTCCATTTTTTGGATTTTTTTTAGTAGAATATTAACAAATTAGGGTCCATTTGGTACATTGTAAAAGTAATGTATTTTATAAATAGATGCAAATGCATTAGTTTTCATTTCATAAGTTTGTAACGCATTACTTTATGAGTGTTTGGTAGTAATTAAAGAAAATCGATGCAAATTAGACAAGTGATTGTTGATGGTTTTGATGATGGTAGTAGTTGTAGTTGTGGTATGGTCATGGTGGCGGTGATTGTAGTGACGATGATTGCGAATGTGGGCAATGATGGTGGTGGTGGCGGCAATGGTAGTTGATGCGTTAAAAAATTGTCCCCCTGTGAGTTTGATCTGCAAAATCACTGATAGATTGCCAAAGACTACCTTTTTGGTGGCCTAAGGCACTCCGATGCTTAAGTCAATAACTCTGTTGGAAGAAGAAAGTAAATCTGAAAAAAAAAAAAACTCAATTAAAGTTGCATACCTTAGTCGAAAGTTTCCTTTACTTTTTATAATGGTCGTAGTTAACTCTTTGTGTGACTTAAGCATGTGAGGCCTAACGGAATGAGATGTTTCTGTAACAGTCTCATCCTTAATTTAGATGCATTTGTGGAGGCATAGGTCCCTCTACGGCTCTTTCTTGGTGCAACATTACCTTAGAGGTGGGTCTATTCCGGGACTCTATAATTGTCTTCAATGATTTTGGGTTTTATGAGCTGGCCCAATGGATCGGACGCTGTATTCTCGTGATGGGGTTTTACGCCACATGTACAGTCGTGATAATCAGCCCATTTTGATGTATCATAAGCTACTCCCCCCCTCAGTTAGTGGTTATGTTCAAGTATCCACTAACTGTGTGGTGGTTTCACTTTTTATCACATCATTACGGATTGGTTAGTGTCATTGCTATATGTCACCGTTACTTTCTATCTGTTGTTCCATTCGCCTGTTCGTTTTTGCGGGATTTCTGAGATTTCGTGCGGTTGTCACACTCTGCACGTTTTCCAAGAGCGGTCTCTTCGTTGACCATTCCTATAAAAAGGAGAGGCTTGGCGTATGTTCTTCTTCCTTTTGCATCTTCTCATTTTTTGGTTGTTAACCTTTTGATTTTTCGAATTTGTCCCTTCGTTATGTCTAACTCCAGAGTTTTGGGTGGTGACGCTCTTGCCGTTTGCAAAGCTTTTTTTACGCCCAAGAGGGCGACACGCGCGACTTTGGATAGCATCTGTCACGACTACTCGTTGCCTGATGATTTGGAGATTGTTCTCCCTGGGGATGATGACAGTCTTTGTCGTCCTTGGTCTGAATACATTGTTTTGTATCCAGGTATGTTTCATGCTGGTTTCAGGCTTCTAACTCCTTCTATCATCTAGAAGTATTTGGATTTGGTTGGAATCGCTCCAACTCAACTTGTTCCTAATGGTTGGAAGGTATTGATTTCGACCTTGGCGAGGGCTGATGCTGCTCGCATCCCTATGAATGTTAGGGTTTTGCATTCCCTGGTAGGGTTTAGTGTGGACCCTAGTTACACTTGTCCCTTGTGTTCTCCTCTCTGTTTCAAGGATCTGCAAGAGGAGTATGTGGGGCCAAAGGTGTGATGGCTCAGTAGTTGAGCAGTGGCAGATGGTATCACTAGGTCACAAAGTCGATCCCAGCAGGCAACATCTGGGGTGGGAGGGTTGAGGGATTAAAAAAAGAAAAGAAAAAAAGAGGAGTATGTGGGTTGGTCGAGGTCCTGGTTTTATATCTCTATTTCTTCTAACCATTGTAGGTTCCGCGGGGATCAAATTCTTCTATTGTCCTAGGAGCCTAAGAAGGTTGAGTTGTCACTGTCTTTGGAAGAGCAGGACTTCTGTCGTCGGTTTTGTGGTTTCCCCGAGTATTGGTAGAAAATTTCCTTTATTCGGACGCCGTCGTCCGTGGTGGTCTGCTTTCGCCGGGTAGGGCAGGCATTGCTTTTGAGGTTACCTTTGTGCACGTTGGCGAGGTAGGAGTCCCTACTTCTACTTCTGCTCGAGGTCCTAGGAACATTGTTCCTATTGTTAAGAAAATAAAAATTCCTAGGCCTCGTAGCCCCTCCAAGATATAGGCCGTTAGTTATGGCCGTGTCTCGAAGAGGAAAAAGTTTACTTCTGCAGTTCTTGACTCCGCCAGGACCCCTTCTCATCTTGCCTCCTTTTAGAAGGGGGGTCGTGATTCTGGTGATGATTATTTTGCTCGTGAGGACGAAAAGGTAAACCGAGTCCTCGAGGTAAGTAAGAATCATGTTTCCCGCCCTCTAGATGATCATGAGAAGAAGCTTGTAGCTTCCTATGGCTTGCCGAATTCTGCCGGCCTGTCGATTGATGATTCGCGCATCATCGAGAATAAAATGCTTCTGATGGGCGTTTGACTGTCGACTAATCCGAAGGGTACCAAGACTTTGGATGATTTTGATTATGATCTGTCAGTAGAGGATCAAGTTGCTGCTCGTTTTAGAGATCACAAACTTCCCGTTTCTTCTGTTGTTGTTGGTGCTTCGGGAGCTTGTGCTGCTCCTTCTGCTTCTCACCCTTCTTATTTCGGTTCTCGCCCTACTCTTCCTGTTCTTGGTGAGACCTTCTGGCCCTCTGAGGTTGATGTTCAAGATAGTGCTCACAACCTTATTTTCGGTTGTCACGGGCGGTTGGCTAACAAAGCTCTTATGCCCGTTCGTCAACCACGTCGTCACATTGACAATGGCCTCCAACATGTTATGGAGGGGATGACACATCTTACTTACGCGGTTGTTATGGAGTTAGATAGTAAGGCATCTCGTGATTTGGCTGCTCATGTCAAACGAAAGCTTTCAGGACACATTTTGGTTCTCTCATGTTCTTCATCGAATGGATTTGTTGAAGGCACAGTGCGCGGAATATGAGAGGGTTGCGGATTATGCGCGGGAGCTACTGAGGGAACTTGAGGCTACGCGTGATGCATTTGCTTCCGACCTCAAGAAATCTGAAGTGGAATTGGGCCAGTTGCGTTCCCGTTTGGTAGTTGCTGAGAAAAAGCTGTCTGACCGAAAGGCCGAGCATGACGAGGCTGTTCGCTCCGCCAATGAGTGTTCTGACAAGCTAAAGGCTGCTATCATCCGTATTATTGAGTTGAATTCCGAGTTTGTTGAGACTAAGTCGGTGATCGCTACCAAATCTATCGATGTCGACAAGGAGTTAGCGTCTACTAAAACCGAGCTGTCGGCTGTTAGGGAGAAGTTGAAGGCGACAAAGGCCGCGGATTTTAAGAGAGTGGTTGAAGGTCGCCATGATTTTCTAGATTTTCTGGAAACGCAGGGTTTGAACATGTTTCCCTACTGCGGCCTTGCTGAGCAGGAGTTCAATGATGTTGATGAGGTTGTTCTGGATGTCGAGGATCTTGCTGACCCTATGCTTCCTGAAGATGTTGTTTATGGAAATATGTTATTACACATTTTTGTGTCCCATATGTCTAGCTTGTTTAGCTTTTATTTGTGACATTTATGGGAGATCTCTGACTTCCTTTATCTGGATTTTGGTGGCTTCGATACTTGACATTATAGTTGTACTGAAGCTTTAGTTTACGGAATTATGTTTCTCATTCGGATTATGATGTCATACATTACAGTCAAAGTAAAAGTCTGGCTCTTATGTCTTGGTATTTTATTACTTCGTGGTTGATTAGGTAAGAAGTTTTTAGGTCTGACTTGTTCGTCCAGCATATTTGTTTGCTCGATACTCTAGCCATGCTGAGTGTTCTCTCGATAATATCTTTTCAAGTGCTCTACATTCCATGGTCGGGGTATCGTTTCACCCTCTTTGTCTTCCAACCAGTATGTTCCTGGTGTGTTGATTTTTATGACTCGATAGGGTCCTTCCCAGTTTAGGTTAAGCTTGGCAGCGCCAGGCTCTTTTGTGTTTAGTTGAATATTTCATAGTGCCCAGTCTCCGATGTTGAAGTTTCGGATCCATACCTTCTTGTTATAGTACCCTGCAATGCGTTGTTGGTATGTTGTTATTTTAATTGAGGTTGCTTGTCGTTTTTCTTCGAGGAGATCTAGCCCGACTCTTAATGCTTCGACATTGTCCTCGATGCGGAATTCTCTGGTTCAGAATGTTGGCATCCCAACCTCCACGAGTATTATCGCTTCCGACCCGTAAGCAAGTGCGAAAGGTGTTTCTCCTGTCAAAGTTCGTTTTGTTGTCCTGTATGCCCAAATGACACCAAGTAACTCAGACACCCATAGTCCTTTCGCTGCCTCGAGTCTTCTTTTGATTGCCTCCAAAATTATTCTGTTAGTGACTTCGGCTTGCCCGTTTGCTTGCGGGTGAGCTGGTGCAGAGAAGTGTTGCTAGATATTCATGCTCTTACATAATTCGTTGACCCTTTTACCTTCGAACTGCTTCCGATTGTTCATAACGATTACTTTTGGGATTCCAAATCTGCAAATGATGTCTTTCCAGAGAAATTTCTCGACTTGCACTTCCCCTATTTTTGTAAGGGGTTATATTTCAACCCATTTGGTGAAGTCATCTACTGCTACGAGAATAAATTTCTTTTTGTCAGATGTTGGGAGTGGTCCTACAATGTTCATTTCCCATTGTATGAACGGTCATGGGCTGCTTATTGGAGTCAGATTTTGTCTCAACATGTGAGTGTACGGGGCGAATATTTGACACTTGTCGCATCTACGAACTAGCTTTTTAGCGTCCGTTTGCATCTTTGGTCAGTAATACCCTAATGTTAGAGTTTTATGGGCCAATGTTCTTCCCCCAGGTGATTCCCGCATGTGTCGTGGTCTATTTCCTCCAGGACATATTCAGTATCTCTTGGTGTAAGGCATCTCAACAACGGGTTCGTGGCAGACCTCCTGTATAATTTGTCATTTATCATTTATATCTGGCTGCCAGATTTCGTAATCTTACAGTCATTTGTTTGTGTTTGTGAGTTATTTTTTACTGATGTAATTGGTACTTGATGGAAGCACTACAATATCTTTGCCTAAATAAACATTGCTTTGAACAAATAAAAATTCATTTAGGGATTATATGGTTCATCATGCCAGCATTAGGGTCATGGTTATAACTACCCATTGCATTACCTGTTTTTGACTTGAAGGGAACTTGCTATAAAAAAATGTTTAAACTTAGCCCAGGGTATCTCTCCATCTAGTTCATATACTAGTAGCATTGATTGCACACTTCTCACCTTACAACAATTCATACATGAGCTTGTTAGCTATATGAAAGTGGTTGGAAGGTGTAGTGTATTCTAATAAGGCAACGATGTATTATCAGTAAGGCATCACTGTATTACTTCTTGGGTCTGAGCACATCTTATATTGAAATTGATCAAGTACTTATCATTTTGATAATGTTTTCATGTACATTGTTCTTATATGATCTTATATTGGTGGTGATTTTTTCATACAGTACGAGCATATCTTATAAAATATGAGTGTATCTTATATAGAAGTTGATCAAGTACTTATCATTTTGATAATGCTTTCATGTACATTGTTATGCTCATGGTGACAAGGTCAGTCATAACTAGGGATCATGTTTTGATCTAATGAGGCTAATTAACATGCTAGGTGGTTTTAGCTACTAGGTTCATTTTGGGTGTGCTAGAGTTTCACCATGTAAATAAACTTGGGTATTAGTAGTGTTATGTAAGTTAGTATTTGTAATTTTACGTTATGACTTGAAATACGTGGTTAGTATGTGATCATATGATAAACTTGCATTTGATTGATATGCAAATTGTCTTGCTAAGGAGTATCATTATATGGAATGGGTCTGATCCCTGTTTTCTGTTATGAAAAAAAAAATATTTATAAAAATGTTAGTTGCTACCCCAAAAGAAATGGTGAATATTTGTGGTCGATGTGTTTATGATTGACAAAGTGTCACCGTAAAAGAGTATTGATGATTAATTTATTTTTTTATGCTCTTTTCCACAACTCCAAAAAAAAATTGTATACAGACTTGCTTATATACGTGTGATATAAGTTTGGGTATGCAGACTTGCTTGCATATCGGTACGCCATTCCATGTGAGTTCGGTAGTACGTGTAGTATTTAGGAAATGCTTTCCATGGATCGAACTTCGGATGAGATGACATGTTCCTCGATGTGGCACCCACTTGGAACATGTACGCTCCGAGTGGTTTCAAAGGCAAGGGAGACACACTTGGGTGAGGTGTGTTTGGCACAAGGAGGGTAGTGCGATTGTGGAAAAGAAGCGAGATTTTCATTTATGTGCATGACTGCCTTAATGGAAGAAACTAAATGCTCATTCGATCTTAGAATGGGGACTACATGTCTTCCTTGAAGGTAAAATGTATTTGGTTGATATTTAAATGATGGTGATTATGAGTATGATCTGTATTTATTTGAAAATAATCGTACTTATGAGGAACGATAAATTAGAAATTTTATTCATTTATTTCTAAAACATTCTGTGCATGATGGTAAATCTACTGACATTTTTTTGTCAGACTTGCCACGTCCAACCTTCACTTTGTACATGTTGGTAAAATAAATATATATTTTAAGCATGATAGAACTTTGGAGTATGACATGTTTGCCTTGTTGAGGAACTACAAGACTTTGAGTGTTATTTTCTTGTTTATGAAATTTTCATGTTAAAGCGTGTAACTATTTTATTTATAAGGATGAAAATTACTCATAGCAGCTACCTCGCTGACCAAGTAAGTTTATGTTCTTGGAACGTAGCCATTAGCCTTTCACAGGTTTATGAGCAGCGTTACTGAAGTTTCGTTAGTGGGGCTAGTGACGTCAGAGTTTCATGGTTAGATTATTTTTTTAGTTTGTTTTAATTTTATAAATTATGTTTTAGTTGTTGCTGCTAATTGTTTTTGTTGTTATTGAATTTTCACGTCCCGAGTTTAGGGAAAACGGATAATCCTACGTGGATTTTAGGATTTTCATTTTCTCGAAAATCGGGGCGTGACATAGTTCGTCTGCTCTTTTGTTTTCTGCTCGTGCACATTGTCGGATGGTGGCGTTTCGGAAGCCTTCTATTAGTTTTGTGGTTTTCTGGTGGTAGGCTTTCATTCGAGCGTGTCTTTCACTTGGAACTCGTCACTTAGTTGATTGACTACCAGTCTGAGCGATGGTTGTGTTTAGCTAATGAAACCCTAATAAAAAACATTCATTTAAAAAGAAACCCTAGCCTTTTTTTTCTGTTTACATACACACAAAAGAAGAAGAAAAAACTTACGTTGAAAAAGGTGGGAGGCGCTTTGAAGGAAGAACTTTTGGATCTTTGCAAAGAAAACAAAAAGTTGTGAGTAAAACTCTATCCTTCTTCAATATTTTTTTCCCAATGTAAATACGATTCCCTTGACATCTTGATTGGATTTACATCTTTAATGGAGGAAAAACCAATTTAACAGTTTGGTTTGATTTATATCTTTAATGAAAAATCGATTTGACATCGTTTGATTTACATCTTTAATGAAAAACCTATTTGACATCGTGAGTTGATTTACATCTTTAATGGAGGAAAAACCGATTTGACATTTTGGTTTGATTTACATATGAAAAACTGATTTGACATCTTGACTTGTTTTACATCTTTAATGGAGGTGATAGTATGAATGACTATGGAGGTGATAGTGTCTGGTTGAATGGACATCCATGTAAGAAAAAAAAAGTTTAGTTATTATAACGGGAAATTGAAATGAAAGGAAATAAGTATCCTAATTTTGTTGATGTAATTTTTTAAAAAAAAAAAATTGTGGGAAGGGAAATGAAAACCTCGTGTGATTTACAATGCACGACGATTTGACCTATCAGATTGTTAAACCTATCGCTATTGAACTGAATGAGGATTTGACCTATACAGTTGGGCCGGTGAGGATAATTGATCGTGACGTGAAGCAACTACGACGTAAGAAAGTCAACTTTGTCAAAGTTCAGTGGAGCGAAAAGGAGAACGATGTCACCTGGGAGTTGGAGGACAAAGTAAAGTATATGCACCCAGAATTATTCGCCTAACCCTTATCCTACCAAATCTCGGGACGAGATTATTTTAAGGTGTGTATATTTTAATACCCACCCAATTCACTTACCAATATTTTTTTTATCTTAGAAGTTAATAATATTTATTTATTGATAGTATTTATTAATTGGTAATAGTTACAAATAATTATATTTTATGAATTTAATTTAGGACCTAGGTTTAGGCTGGGGGTGGGTAAGAGATGAGCGATGGTTGTGTTTATCTAATGAAATCCTAACAAAGAAAAACATTCATTTAAAAATAAACCCAAGCTCTTTTTATTTTCTCTTTACATACACACAAAAGAAAAGAAAAAAAAACTTACGTTGAAAAAGGTGGGAGGCGCTTTGAAGGAAGAACTTTTGGATCTTTGCAAAGAAAAAAAAAGTTGTGAGTAAAACTCTATCATTCTTCAATATTTTTTCCCCAATGTAAATACGATTCCCTTGACATCTTGATTGGATTTACATCTTTAATGGAGGAAAAACCGATTTGACAATTTGGTTTGATTTATATCTTGAATGAAAAACTGATTTGACATCGTTTGATTTACATCTTTAATGAAAAACCGATTTGACATCGTGAGTTGATTTACATCTTTAATGGAGGAAAAACCGATTTGACATTTTGGTTTGATTTACATATGAAAAACCGATTTGACATCTGGACTTGTTTTACATCTTTAATGGAGGTGATAGTATGAATGACTATGGAGGTGATAGTGTCTGGTTGAATGGACATCCATGTAAGAAAAAAAAAAGAGTTTAGTCATTATAACTGGAAATTGAAATGAAAGGAAATAAGTATCCTAATTTTGTTGCTGTAATTTTTTTTTAAAAAAAAAAAATTGTGGGAAGGGAAATGAAAACCTCGTGTGATTTATAATGCACATTTTTTTTACCTTGACAAGTGGCGATGTGACAACCTTAGATGATACTATAGAGTACGGACAGCAGATGTGATATCTATAGAAAACCTTGGGAAGGGTTTTCTTTTTACCTTTGGAAGGGTTTTTTTTTTTTTTTTTTTTTTTTTTTTTTTTTTTTTTTTTTTTTTCTTCTTCTTTATTGTATGTGATGTGATATCTGTAAGGGAATTCTGTTAGAAAAATATAAATACTTGGTAATGCTCTTTTCCACAACTTTAAAAAAAAAATTATTTTGTATACAGACTTGATTGTATACGTGTGATATAAATTATGGGTATGTAGACTTGCTTGCATATTGGTACGCCGTTTCATGTGAGTTTAGTAGTACGTGTAGATTTAGGAAATACTTGCCAGGTATCGAACTTCCGATGAGATGACATGACACTCGATGTGGCACCCCACTTGGGTCTTGTACGCTCCGAGTGGCTTCGAGGGCAAGGGAGTCACCCTTGGGTGAGGTGTGTTCGGCACAGGAGGAAAATGATTTTGTGGAAAAGAAGCAAATAATTAGGAAAAATAAATAAAACCATTGAATTGATCATAACATGAAATTGTGTACGAATTATTTTAGCATAAACTAGGTTAGCCTTGAGGGAAGAAATTAACAGCTCATTCGAATCTCGAATGAGAACTACCTGTCTTCCTTAAGGTGAAATGCATTTTTTTTTAATATTTAATTGTCTCGATTTGTAAGTTTGCTCACACTAATATTAATATACTGACCCATATTTTGTATTGTTTTACAAATTTGGGTGCGTTCTTAATGAGCGTAGCCTCATAGACCTATCAGGGTTAATTGGAGCACAAGAGTGGTATTAGCTGCGTGGCGATAGCTGAGGAGTCGACACGTTTTTTTGTTAGATCTTTATTATTATTATTCCTAGGTAATCAGATGTAGGGTTTAGTTTTAAATGCGCAGTTTTTGTCAGAGATTTATTTGGGAATTGATTAATGTAATTTTCATTTACTTATAATTGTGGACCTCATTTTGAGAAGAAGAATTTTGAGGAAGGTTATTATTTCATTTACTGCCTTATGACTGTACCATTTAATTTGTTCCTGACGTGCCTTAATTTTTGGACAATCTATTAATTTATGTTGTTAAAAAAATCGGGGAATGACATCTTTGGTATCAGAGCATTTGGTTAGCCTAGATCTAGGTGATCCTCGGAAATGTGTAATGGGATTATGAACGTTTGGATTATTAAGTATTAACGGTTATTTATTTCGCTTGAAGGTAATGGCGAACACTCGATCGAATGGTGCCAATGGGCAGAATGGTGATAACGGGCCGAACAACACTAATGGCCCAAACGGTTCGAATGATCAAGGGGGAAATCCTAACTTGGTTTAGGTGGACGTTGGAGCTATGATGACGCAACTTTTGCAAGTTGTGCAGAACAACCATCAGGATAATCAGGGTGACCCGTTTGCCAGAAGAAATAAGGAGTTTGGGAACCTAGGTGGTCAGAGGTTTAATGGAAAAACTGACCCTATTGCAGCTAAGAAGTGGATTCTTAAGTGTGAAACCGTATTCAATCGGATGCAGATGACTGAGGTACAAAAACAAGAATTAGCTGCTCATAACTTGGATGGTAATGCCAAGTATTGGTGGGATTATGTCGAGGAGAGCATGGATACGACTGTTATGACTTGGGAAACTTTCAAGTCCAAATTTGACTGTCAGTTTGTACCTGAAGCTGTGAAATCTCAGCTAGCTGCAGAGTTCCTTAGTTTGACGCAAGGTACAAAGTCAGTGACCCAGTATGTGACAAAATTCAACGAGTTGACTCAGTATGCTACGTACTTGGTTGATACTATTGCCAAGAAGAATCAGAAGTTTATCAAGGGTTTGGGTCATTATTTGTCAAAGTCACTTTTACCCTTTGATAAATAACCCTTCGACAGAGTTTTAGACTTATCTCACAAGTTCGAAGAGCAAGACGCCGCTTTTCGAGAGGCTAGGGAGAAGAGCAGGGGAGGTGAGTCATCTAGAAACTCGCGTTCATATGGGAACCGAGATCAGAACAGGTATAAGCCTTATGATCAGAATCAACGAGGACCTGGATTTCAGTATCAGCCGAGGTTTCAATCTGGAAGTCAGTTTTAGCAAAGGCCCCAGGGAGGAGTTGAGTCCCAGGGAGGTTTCAGGCCGCAGGGTGGCTTCAGGCCTCAAGGGCAGCAGTGGCAGAGTCTGGCATTTCAAAACCAGGGCCTGCAAGGCCCATATCAGCAACCTCGATCGTATGATCCTCGACCCCAGGCACCTGCACCACCACGAGGGCAGGCTCCCACTTATAGATTATGCTACAGATGTAACCGGCTAGGGCATCTCATTCGTGATTGTCACAGTGGGCGAGGCACTCCACAGGGTAGGCAGGCCCCACCAGCTCCAGCACGTGCATTTGTGGTTCTACTAGGGCAAGAGAATGTTGAAGGTATCATCACCACTCAGTTTCCCTTGCGAGTATTATTTGATTATGGTGCTTCTCATTCTTTTATTTCTCGTCGAATGGTAGAAAAAGAAAACCTTAAAACTATGCCACTTATCAAACATTTATGTGTTGAGACACCCATAGGAGGCACTGTCACATTGTCTGAGCAATGTATAAATTTTGAGATCTCTTTAATGGATCGAAAACTTGTTGCGGATTTGATAGTTATGAATTTTGAGAATTTTCATGTTATTCTTGGGATGGATTGGTTGGGTAAAAACTATGTTACTATAGATTGTGCCGCGAGGACCATTTTGATAGATACACCAGGGTTGCCGCGAGTTAGTCATGTTTGTGAACCTTGTGGGGACTCCACAATGACGAGCACTCTATACTCTATGGATATACCAGAGAAAGATATTAGCGTGATTGAGGTGGTGAAAGATTATGTAGATGTATTCCAAGAGATTCTTGATCTACCACCGAAGAGAGAAGTCGAATTTCTAATTGACTTGTTGCCAGGGGTAGCACCGATTTCAAAAGCTGCATATCGATTGGCTCCCAAACAGTTGGATGAGATGAAAGTCCAACTAGAGGAATTACTCCAGAAGGGGTAAGAAACTTCTCTCGTATGTATTTATTTATTTATTTATTTATAATAGTTATATATATGTGCATATTTGTGAGTAACTATATGGTTAATCCTTTAAGGTGTGTATACTTAGGTTTATTCGACCAAGTAATTCTCCATGGGGTGCGCTTGCTATCTTTGTTTCTAAGAAGGATGGTACTTTGAGGACTGTAGAGAACTAAATAAGGTGACAATAAAAAATAAGTACCCTCTTCCGCGGATAGATGATTTGTTAGATCAGTTGAAAGGGGCGGTTGTATTTCCACAGTTGGATTTGAGGACTGGGTACCATTAGATGGGTGTTGAAGAGCAGAGCATACCTTTGACGGCGTTTCAAACTCGGTATGGGTTATATGAATTTTCGGTCATGCCCTTTGGATTGACCAATGCTCCTGCTTTCTTTATGGATTTGATGAACCATATTTTTCGCAAGTACCTTGATAAATTTGTTGTCATTTTCATTGATGATATTATGGTATATTCCCGAAACATGGAGGACCATCGAGAGCATTTGAAAGTAGTGTTGCAGACTTTAAGAGATCACAAGCTGTATGCTAAATTTAGTAAGTGCCACTTTTGGGAGAAAGATGTGAGATTTCTTGGGTATGTGATATCTAGCGAAGAGGTAGCGATTGATCCTGACAAAGTTGCAGCAGTTAAAGAATGGAAACAACCCACTAATGCCAGTGAAATTTGGATTTTCTTAGGGTTGACTGGATATTACAGGAGGTTTATTGAGAAATTTTCATTAATTGCAGCACATTTGACGAGTCTGACCCGAAAGGATGTCTAGTTTATATGGACTAAGGATTGTGAGATTGCATTTCAAGAGTTGAAACAAAGGTTGACTACAGCTCCAATTTTAATCATTCCCACTCGTGGCAGGAAGTTAGTGGTGTTTACAGATGTTAGCGAAACAAGTTTGGGATGTGTTTTGATGCAAGATCATAAAGTAGTCTCTTACGCTTCTAGGCAGTTAAAGCCACATGAGAGGCGATATGCTACGCATGATTTGGAATTAGCAGCAGTGGTTTTTGCTTTAAAAATATGGAGACATTATTTGTATGGAGAGAAATTTGAGTTGTATACTGAACAAAAGCTTAAAGTATCTATTTTCACAACGAGATTTAAACAAGAGGCAGCAAAGGTGGATGGAGTTCATTAGTAGTTATGATTTTGAAATCCTTTACCATCCAGGCAAAGGGAATGTGGTGGCGGATGCCCTTAGCAGGCAACATAGTGTGTTGACCGCCCTTGTGGTGCAAGAGTGGAAGATTCTCGAGGTTATTGTAGCTCATGATGTTTTGACTATTCCGCATACTAGAGGAGCTTATGTTTGTAGTTTGACAGTAAAACCTACTCTGATTACTCGGGTCATTTCAGTGCAGCATACTGACCCATTTCTCATGAACAAAATGAATGATTTGATAGTTAATACGTTGGATGACTGCCCTACTGATTGTTCAGTTGACATAGATGGAGGATTGCGATTTCATGGTAGACTTTGCGTACCAGATATTTCGGCGTTAAAGAAGGAGATTATGGATGAGACTCATCGTTTTAAATTTACTATTCATCCATGGGGTACGAAGATGTATCATGATTTGATAAAAACTTTTTGGTGGGAATGCATGAAACGAGATGTTGGGGAATATGTCTCTTACTGTTTCACTTGTCAGCAAGTGAAAGCGGAACACCAGAGGTCGTTTGGTTTATTACAACCTCTAGAAATACCCATGTGGAAGTGGAAACACATTTCGATGAATTTTGTTGATGGTTTATCTAGATCTCGGAGGGGTAATGAGTCAATTTGGGTTGTTGTCGACTGTTTGACTAAGTGTGCACATTTTATCCCCATTGGTGCATCTCATAATACCGACAGGTTAGCTGCTATGTATATCCGAGAAGTGGTAAGGTTGCATGGTGTTCCTATTACCTACCATTGTGTCAGATAGATATCCATTGTTTACATCTGCATTTTGGGAAAGTTTCCAACGTGCTATGGGTACTACCTTGGCTATGAGCACTGCGTATCATCCACAGACTGAGCGGGTAAATAAAATTTTAGAGCATATGTTGCGAACTTGCATCATGGATTTTGGTGGTAGTTGGGAGGATCATTTACCGCTGGTGGAGTTCTCGTACAATAATAGTTACCAATCGAGCATTGGCATGGCACCCTTTGAGGCTTTGTATGGTAGACCGTGTAGATCTTCTAGTTGTTGGGCAGAGGTAGGTGATACAGTATTGTTGGGACCAGAGATTCTTAGGGAGACTGCAGGGAAGATTGAGATTATTCGGGGAAGGATAAAAACTGCTCAGAGTAGACAGAAAAGCTATGCAGATCAAAAGCGAAAAAGTGTAGTGTTTGCAGTAGATGATTTAGTTTTTCTCAAGGTGTCTCCCATGCGAGGTGTGATGAGATTTGGCAAGAAAGGGAAGTTGAGCCCGCATTATATTGGGCCATTCGAGATTGTCGGATGTGTTGGTCGCCTAGCTTACAAGCTTGCATTGCCGTCCAGTTTGTCAACGATTCATGATGTCTTTCATGTTTTGATGCTGAGAAAATGTGTGAAATATCCAACTCAGATTGTTCAACCTAATGCTATTGAATTGAATGAGGATTTGACCTATACAGTTGGGCTGGTGAGGATAATTGATCGTGACGTGAAGCAACAACGACGTAAGAAAGTCAACTTGGTCAAAGTTCAGTGGAGAGAAAAGGAGAACGATGTCACCTGGGAGTTGAAGGACAAAGTAAAACATATGCACCCAGAATTATTCGCCTAACCCTTATCCTACCGAATCTCGGGACGAGATTCTTTTAAGGTGTGTATATTTTAATACCCACCCAATTCACTTACCAATATTTTTTTTTATCTTAGAAGTTAATTATATTTATTTATTGATAGTATTTATTAATTGGTAATAGTTACAAATAATTATATTTTATGATTTTAATTTAGGACCTAGGTTTAGGCTCGGGGTGGGTAAGAGATGAGCGATGGTTGTGTTTAGCTAATGAAACCCTAACAAAAAAAATATTCATTTAAAAATAAACCCAAGCTCTTTTTTTTCTCTTTACATACACACAAAAGTAAAAAAAAACTTACGTTAAAAAAGGTGGGAGGCGCTTTGAAGGAAGAACTTTTGGATCTTTGCAAAGAAAAAAAAAAGTTGTGAGTAAAACTCTGTCATTCTTCAATATTTTTTTCCCCAATGTAAATACGATTCCCTTGACATCTTGATTGGATTTACATCTTTAATGGAGGAAAAACCGATTTGACAGTTTGGTTTGATTTATATTTTTAATGAAAAACCGATTTGACATCGTTTGATTTACATCTTTAATGAAAAACCAATTTGACATCGTGAGTTGATTTACATCTTTAATGGAGGAAAAACCGATTTGACATTTTGGTTTGATTTACATATGAAAAACCGATTTGACATCTTGACTTGTTTTACATCTTTAATGGAGGTGATAATATGAATGACTATGGAAGTGATAGTGTCTGGTTGAATGGACATCCATGTAAGAAAAAAAAAAAGAGTTTAGTCATTATAACGGGAAATTGAAATGAAAGGAAATAAGTATCCTAATTTTTTTGCTGTAAATTTTTTTTTTACAAAAAAAAAGTGGGAAGGGAAATGAAAACCTCGTGTGATTTATAATGCACATTTTTTTTACCTTGACAAGTGGCGATGTGACAACCTTAGATGATACTATAGAATACGGACTGCAGATGTGATATCTGTAGAAAACCTTGGGAAGGGTTTTCTTTTTACCTTTGGAAGGGTTTTTTTCTTCTTCTTTATTGTATGTGATGTGATATCTGTAAGGGAAAAAAAAAGATATGATATCTGTAAAAAAGAAAAAGATGTGATGGTTATGGCTATGGCTATGTGATTTCTGTTAGAAAAATATAAATACTTGGTAATGCACTTTTCCACAACTTAAAAAAAAATTATTTTGTATACAGACTTGATTGTATACGTGTGATATAATTTATGGATATGCAGACTTGCTTGCATATCGGTACGCCGTTCCATGTGAGTTCGGTAGTACGTGTAGATTTAGGAAATACTTGCCAAGTATCGAACTTCAGGTGAGATGACATGACACTCGATGTGGCACCCTACTTGGGTTATGTACGCTCTGAGAGGCTTCGAGGGCAAGGGAAGCACACTTGGGTGAGGTGTGTTCGGCACAGGAGGAGAGTGCGATTGTGGAAAAGAAGCCAAGAATTAGGAAAAATAAATAAAACCATTGAATTGATCATAACATGAAATTGTGTACGAATTATATTAGCATGTACTAGGTTAGCCTTAAGGTGAAATGCATTTTTTAAAATATTTAATTGTCTCGATTTGTAAGTTTGCTCACACCAGTATTAATATACTGACCCAGATTTTGTATTGTTTTACAAATTTGGGTGCGTTCTTAATGAACGTAGCCCCAGAGACCTATCAGGGTTAATTGGAGCGTAAGAGTGGTATTAGCTGCGTGGCGATATCTGAGGAGTCGACACATTTTTTTGTTAGATCTTTATTATTATTATTCCTAGGTAATCAGATGTAGGGTTTAGTTATAAATGCTCAGTTTTTGTCAGAGATTTATTTGGGAATTGATTAATGTAATTTTCATTTACTTATAATTGTGGACCTCATTTTGAGAGGAAGAATTTTGAGGAAGGTTATTATTTCATTTACTGCCTTATAACTGAACCATTTAATTTGTTCCTGACGTGCCTTGGTTTTTGGACAATCTATTAATTTATGTTGTTCAAAAATCGAGGCGTGACACAAATTGGGTGTGCCTGGAAGTATGACAGTTTTATTGCCTATTTTACCATTGTTCCTGATAAGTTTGGCTTGTATAATACTGGTCGTAGCAGTTGTTAGGTTATGACCGTGATTGGGTGTGCCTGGAAGTATGACATTTTCCTTGATGACACGATTAGAGCGAACGCCAATTTCTCTAGAGTCGGATAGTTGATCTCTGCATATGCGAGTGTTTTGCTGATGTAGTACACTGGTTTCTATACACCTTTTTCTTCTCGTATTAGTGTTGAACTCACTGCGTAGTTAGACACAGACAAGGATAGATACAATGTTTCTCATGTGTTTGGTTTTGTTAGCAACTTCGTACTTCCCATGTATGTCTTAAGGTTTTGAAATGCTATTTTTCATTCGTTATTCCATTCGAATATCTTGTTCCCCTTCAATATCTTGAAGAAATGCAGACACTTGTCTGATGACCTGAAAATAAATATGTTCAGAGATGCTATCTTCCCGTTAAGACTTTGAACACATTTGATGTTTGTCGGCGAGTGCATGTTGAGAAACGCTTGTATCTGCTTTGGATCAGCTTCAATTCCTTGTTGGTTGACCATGTACCCGAGGAACTTTTCTGATTCCACTCCAAAGGTGCATTTATCTGGATTTAGCTTCATCTTGCACTTTCGAAGCCGTGCGAAAGCCCGCTCGAGGTCTGCAACATGGTCTATTTTGTGCAAGCTTCGTCGATGTAAACCTCCATTGTTTTGCCGATCTGATCTCTGAACATTCCGTTTATTAACCGTTGATACATTTTTTTTGTGTTCTACAACCCGAACGACATTACTCGATAACAGTATGTCCCCCTTTCTATTACAAAAGATATTTTTTTTTGGTCCGGGGGGGGGGGGGTATATTTGTATTTGGTTATTTTCGGAGTATGCATCCATGAAGCCCAACATCTCGTGCCCGACAATTATGTCCACTATTTGGTCTATTCGCGAGAGTGGGAAGCTGTCATTGGGACAAACTTTATTTAAGTCGGTGTCATCCCCGCAAACCCTCCATTTTCCGTTCTTCTTCTTTACTAGCACCGTGTTTGCCAGCCAATCCGAATAGTGAGCTTCCCTTATCATTCATGTGCTGAGCAGTCGGTGTACTTCTTCGTTTATTGGCTAGTTACGCTTCGAGGCCACCGGTTTTTTTTGTCTAATCGGGTTCCTGTTTGGATTCACTTGTAATTTGTAAGAAATGATAGATGGATCTATTCGTACCATATCTTTCATCGTCCACGCGAAAATAACTTGGTTATCTTTTAGCAGTTGGATCAGCTTCATGGCGAGTTCAGGTAGGACTTTTGTGCCGATCCGGACTACCATTTTAGCTTCACTGTCTAAATAGACCTCCACCGTTTCTTCTTCCGGCTGCTTGGTGTTGGATTGATCTCACAGATTGGTTGGAGCCATGTTGTCATTTGGAGAATCCTAATTTGTTTCATCGGATCGCTGCAACGACTCTTCCTGTCATTGCGGTAAATGCTATTTGTGAGGAGTCTTTATAGCTGCAAAATGACACTTTCGGACTGCTGGTTGGTCCCATTTTATTCTTCCAACGCCGTTATCGGTGTGGTACTTCACACATTAGTGCATTGTGGAGGATATTACACCCATTTCGTGTATCCATGGTCTCCCGAGTAGCATGTTGTATGCAGCGGGAGCGTCCACAACGAGAAAATCTGTTATTAGCACTCATTACTTCCCTGATTTCCCCGCTTCGACTGGTAATCGAATCATTGCCAATGGGTTACATTGTTCCCCACTGAATTCTACCATAGACTGATTGCTTGGTGAGAGCATCTCAGTGGTGAACTGCATCCTTCTGAAAGCTGTTAGGTATAGTAGGTTTGTTGAGCTGCCGGTGTCGATCTATACTCTCTTGATTTCCCATTTTGCTATCATGACCGAAATCACTAAAGCGTCGTTGTGTGGGAAATTAACTCCATCAACATCCTTGTTTGAGAAGGTTAGAGTCCTTTGCATTGTCTTTGCGCATTGTGCGGATGGTTCCTGGAACTTGATCTTTGTGCGTAAGTCCTTGACTATGCGCTTTCTGGATCGATTGAATTGCTCATTCTATCATCTTGTGCCATCCAGAACGTAGATTGTTTTCTTTGCTGGCTCATTTGAAACGATTACTTCATTCTTGAGTTTGGCGAACTCCTTGAGTCGTCCTTGTCTGATATGGCGTTCGATCTCGTCTGTTAAGTTGTGACAATCTTCAGTATCGCGGTCGTAGTCATTGTGGAAGAGAGAATGTCTTCCCTTGTTCCGCTTCTCTGGATTTCCTTTCATCTTTGGCAGCCATTTGACATCTTCTCTTCTTGCCATCACCTCGAGGATCTTGCTTCGACTTGCTGTTAAAGCCGAGAGTGTTCTTTTATATTTGAGCATTCCCTATTTGCATTTGGAGCTGTTGTTAGCCTGACGTTTCTTAAGCTGGGCGATTTCTTCTTGAAAGCTACTGCTTTGTAAGTTCTGGATGATCATATCTATCATTTTGATCACGCTTTCCATCTGAGCCATAAGCGTCTCCACTTGGGGATCCGAGGGGATTCCTCATGATGTCAGAGCTGTTTGAACTGTTACATGTTGGAGTTCTCTACCGGTAGGTATAATTGTCTCCATGGTTGTCTTTGGATCAGTATTGGGCAGCATGTCATATCTGTCATTGTCAGACCGAAGATTTGTGGAGTACTCCATTGATCTTCTGTCAAGTTGTGTGAGTTTTGTCACTGAATCTTATTTTCAGGAAAAAAAAGAAAACTCATCGTTCCCCACGGACAACACCAACCTGATGCGTCCAAAAATCATCCTCCTGTGAGTTTGACCTACAAAACCACGGTGAGACTGCCAAAGACCACATTTTTGGTGGCTGAAGGCACTCTGGTGATTAAGTCAGTAACTCTGTTGGAAGAAGAAAGTAAATCTGGACAAAACTCAGTTAAAGTTGCATACCTTTGTCGAAAGTTCTCTTTACCTTATATAATGGTCGCTGTTAACTCTCTGCGTGAATTAAGCATGGGAGACGCAACAGAAGGAGATACTTCTGTAACAGTCTCCTCCTTAATGGAGGTGCATTTGTGGACGCGTAGGTCCACAACTCTTTCTTGGTGTAACGTTCTTCCTCTTAATGAGATAACGAGTGACGGGCTTTGATTCGTTTGAGCCTGGACTCGGGTCTCACATACGCTTCCTTAAAGGTGGGCCTATCTCGAGCCTCTATAATTGTCCTCAATCCTTTTGGGATTAATGAGCTGGCCTAATGGATCAGACACTGTATTCTCGTGATGGGGCTTTATGCCGCGTGTACGGTCATGATAATCGATCCATTTTTATTTGTCATCAGTAGTGGTTGTTAAAATGGTAGTGGAAATGGCGGCAGTCATGATGGTGGTGGCGGTGGCAATGGTGGTGGTTGTTAAAATGGTAGTAGAAATGGCGACTGTCATGGTGGTTGTAGTAGTGATGGTGGTGATGGCTGCGGTGCTATCGTGCTTATGGAAGTAGCAGTAGTGAAGATGGAGGTGATTGTGGTGATTATGTTATAGTGTTGTTGGTGGTTATGTTATGGTAGTTGTGGTGGTGGTAGTAGTGGTGGCGGCGACAACGGTTATGGTGGTACTAGTGAAATTGGTGGTGGTTGTAATGGTTTTGTTATGGTGGTGGCGATGCGACAGTGATGGTGGTGGCTGTTATGTTATGGTGGTCGTGGTGGTGGTGCACGATGGTTATGGTGGTGATAGTGAGTGGTTTTGGTTGAGGTGATTATGCTATGTAATGGTGGTTATGGAGGTGGTGGCGCTGGTGGTGGTGGAAGTTGTGATGGTTATGGTATAGTCAGGGGCGGACCCAGGATTTTAGTCGAGGGGGGGCAAAATGAAAAATACTTATTAGTTGATAATAGTAGTTATCATTGGTAAAACCAAATTTTTTTTTACCGAAGCTAGTAACTAATAAAAAAAATTCAACTATAAAAAATAGAATGCATATATCAAATTGGATCCAAGTGTAGTCAATTTTAAGCCAAAATGAGGTCACTATTGATAATCTTAGCAAAGAGCAAACAAGCATAATAACTAGAATATATAACTAATATCAAAAAAGAGTTTGTCTGGGCAGCCAGATTTTAAAGCCATTTTTTGGTCAGGCTAGAGCATTTTTACACCTTTACCCATTCTCTTTAAAATACAATCACAAACATTATCTATAGAAGGGATAGAAATGTAAAAAACTTAAAACCTGACCAAAAAGTGGCTATAAAGCCTGGTTGTCTAGAATTGAGAATCACAAAATAATTAGGATAAATTCTAGGTGAAGCTAAAAAAAATTTGAAATTTGCGAATCTAATATGATCATAAAACAATTTCAAAGAAAAAATAGTTTATATGAGGCTCAAATTTTATACGAAAAAATTCATATGTTTGCAATTACTAATAAAATTGCATTGAAAATAAAATAAAAAACGCACTCGAAGAGTATCGAACTCAGGTCTTTTACCAAAAGTGATAAATCCCCAACCACTACACCAACAAAGACATGTTTGAATATTTTTATAAACAATTAACATATTGTATTCTACATTATATAATCGATTTTTTAAGACTAAAATATATATACTAAAAATATTTTAAAAGTTGAGGGGGGGCAGCTGCCCCCCCTCGCCCCTTAGTAGGTCCGCCCATGGGTATAGTAGTCGTGGTAGTGGCGATGATGGTAATTGTGAAGCTAGTAGTGGTTGGGGGTGTTTATGAAGGAGTTGGGAGTACTAGGGTTTTGCAAAGTAATACGGGAGATTTTGTCCCGCAAAGTTTTGCAGAATTTTACAACTAGGAGATACAGAGGTCCTGAATTTTAGTTCCATAATCGTTTCTGCAAAGTCATCCAAGTACCCCAAGTTTATATAACCACTGTAAACTTTTGCATCATGTATTCTTTTATGCTATCGGTGTGCTAAAGTTCTTGTAGTGTCTCAATGAGCTCCACATTCATAGTTTTTTTTTTTAATAAGTCAATAAGTGCAAATTGAAATGCTTAGAAATTTTGTGATCATACATAAAAAAAAAATTAGTGTGTCTGCCATATCTTGGCACAATATATTATTTTTTCTGGGGTTAACCTCGTGACATGCCAGCTCACTTGGATCCGTGCTTATGTCAGTATAAACACACTCACCTTGCTGAAGAAATCAATAGCAAAACATAAAAGTTATAATGCAGTCACTCATTTCATTATAAAAAAAATTGTATTTCATAGTTGCCAATAAATTTGAAAAATATAATCTTATACTTGAAAGATGAGAAATCAAAAAGGGAGAGAGATGAAAGACTGTAAGGGCCTGTTTGATAATGCAGAATGGATTCCGAGGAAAGACCTTCATTTTCCTTGAGAATCCATTATTATTATTTTTTTTTTGAAAGGCAAGCGTGCCGCCGGTAGGTATAGAACCCAAGACGTGGGGGTTAAACCACCACAGCCTTAACCATCCAACCAGGCTACCATTGGATGGTTAAGGCTGTGGTGGTTTAAACCTCACGTCTTGGGTTCTATACCCACCGGTGGCACGCTTACCTTTCAAAAAAAATAAAAAATAAATTGTGGAACACATTTATAAGAGAATCCATTATTGAGAAAACACCAAAATGAAATCCACAATATGTTGCTTGGATTACACAGAATGCATTAGACATTTTTCTTTTGAAAATCATAAGATGCCAATTGAATATTTTAAGCATTTATATTGATTGGTTTTATTGGAAAGATCTTTCAAATGTATTTTAACGATATCAAGTTTTCTAAAATTGACAATCTCTATACCATTCTGTTAAAGTAGAGACTGCATGTTCTTTTTCTTGGTAAATGAAATTGCTACGTAATTAATTGAAGCCACATCAACGACCTGCATATGCCCTAAAAATATTCTCAACTCTCCCTATAAGTCTATTCCTTATAAATATCAATTACATAACCCTATAGTTAAAACATCTCCCAATTCATCTCCATATTCCTAAAATATTTCTCCACGATCTCAACCTAAATTAATATCTTCTCTTCAAATTCTAAATACTCATCACATCTCTTCGAGACCATTTGAAGAAGACGTTTAATCCTAAGATGATCTCATGAGAAATATTTTTTCACCAATAATGATTCATTTGTACTTTTATATGTCTAATCTTATTTCTTTTGTTAAACATATAATTGTTTTGTATTCATTCTAACGACATCTTCCTTTTGTATGATTTTTTTCTTAGGTTGTCAATGTTTGTTTTAGATTTTATGAGCATCTTAAACATGATTTGATGGATTCGTTCTAAAGAATACATTTTTTTTCTCATGTGAATGCATTTGATTCACCCCATACATTGTTTTATATGTATGTTTTACCCTAATCTTTCCTTAATGTTTTACTTTATTTTTTGTGATATTTTCTCTTATTAATTTGTTTTTTATTACTTTGTATTTACCTGTTTTTCATTTCATGTTTTTTTTATAATTTTTCATTGGATATTACTTTAGTAACATCTTTTAATTCTAACTTTTAGTTTTACCTCTGTAATGATGGGATTTATCTAATTTACGATGACTTTTTATACTGATGTTCTCTACGCATATACTTTATAAAATGCTTTCCAATATTAATTCTTTTTTAATTTTTTGTTTCTATGATTTTCATTTTTCTTGATTTCTTATTTGTGTTTTTTGGCTAATTTATATAATTTTTGTTTACATATATATATATATATATATATATATATATATATATATATATATATATATATATATATCATCCATTTCTATTATTTGATTATAGATCTTGAATACTACAAATATTTTCTCCATTTCTTTAGGTTTTTTAATTCCTCTCAAATGGTTTACAACATAAATAAATAAATGAAACAAATAGATCATGACACGATGAAAATAAAGAGTTGAATTGGTTATTTTGGGAGAGTAAGTATTCACGGGCATAGAGAAATATGCATGAATTTGTTTGTGGGTGAATTTACGAGATTAATATACTCTGTATTGGAAGGGTCTTCAAACGAAAAAATATGATTAAATTTTTTTATTTTCAATGATAAAGATGAAAAAATAAAAAAATAAAATAAAATTTCAAGCAACATAAAAGTATTGTTAATATTTTATCTCCAATGCATGTACATCTCATGTACCAACTAAAAGCCT
This sequence comes from Berberis vulgaris, assembly GCA_963556465.1. NCBI lineage: Eukaryota > Viridiplantae > Streptophyta > Magnoliopsida > Ranunculales > Berberidaceae > Berberis > Berberis vulgaris. Next base: position 95,406,558 of record OY747127.1, on the reverse strand, counting down.
TTGCCAACATTTAAAACACCATAATTTTGTTTACAATTGCCAAATTTAAATACAGCTGAAATTTTTAGAAGTTGATTTAACAAGTCAACTAAGTCATAATCAGTATAGTATCTTTTTATTTTCCTACTTATTTAAAAAAAAATGCCACCTCTAAATGTTAACTTATAAATATTAAATTTTATTGATCAAAACAATTATTGGCTTTAGAAATAAAGTGCAATTTCTTTGAAAATTAAGAAAATAAATTAAAAATGTGTATTCATAGAGTGAACAAAAAATTGAATTCACACGATTATTGCTCATTTTAATTAAATGTAAAATTCAAGTCCTTTTTTATTGATCAAAATTTTTCTTGTAATTGTTTTTCAAAATTTGATCTATGAAAACTTATTGCATTTCAACAAAAAGTGGAAAATTACTCATAGGTACTGCTAAAATTCGGACCACTCAAGAACTATCGTTTCTTATTTTACTAAAGAATAGTGATATAGAAGAATGCTCATGCTAAGGACTAGCTAAAGTGACTGGTAAGTAGATAATTATGACAATTTTTGTTTTGAGAAAAAAAAAACACAACTTTCTCTTTTCACCGCATGTAAATTTCATACACTCATTTTGAATTTTTTTTTTTCCTTTTATTTTTTTCTTTGTACATGCTTAATATTTACAAACATGTTATGATAGATAATGATTCTTCACCATCAACATCTTCCCCAACTTTCAACTATATCCAAATTCCTTAGGAACAATGATCCCATAGCTGATTTATAAGATACTAATGTATTTCCCGGGCTGTTGGCACAATATAAAGTTTGTTGTGATATTAGGTCAAAACTTTTCGAAGTTTTTATCAAATGAAAAAAAGTTTCTAAAAGTGAAAGTGGAGTTCGGGTTTTTTGTTTGATTCCTTGAGAAATCTTTCTCATTCATTTGAAATAGATTGAAAATACTTAAGATGTGAAATGCATATTTTAAAATTAATTGTTTGTATTTATCATTGGTTTTGTTGAAAAGATCTTCAAAAATGCATTTAAACGATACTAAGTTTACAAAAATTCGACAACTAAGTACATAGTTATGATAGTTTACATTTATGTATATTCCACATTCTCATTTTAAGTTTACGTTCCTTTTATTTTGGCCTTCTACATAATTTATATTTACAAACATATCATTATCTTAACATTTTTCTCATTATAACCAAAAAAAAAAAAAAAAAAAAAAAAAAATTTCCTCAACTCTCAATCCTAATTTTCTTTTATCTCCAAAATGAGCCCTTCTAGCCGGTCTGGTATTGGCATCTGGAGGGGCATTTTTACATCTTTTGCCCCTCGCTCTTTAAACACAACCACAACAAAGGAGGGGCAAAAGATGTAAAAAGGCCCACCAAACAGGCAAACCAAACGCCAATACCAGGCCGACTAAAATTTCTGCTCCAAATTCATAAGAATAGTAAAACCTTTAGCTGATTTGTAAATCCATATGCATGCAATAATAATATTATTATATTTTGCATCCATCCATATGATTTCATTGAAAAGTTGTCTGGTGAAATTGACATTTAGAATCTTAAACCAAGCGTGCAAGTATGATTAATATTGACCATGAATCAGTCATAAGATTAATTATCCACATTCAAACGAGAATCGAATAAAATTCAAAAACAAGAATATATCTAACTATTATAACCTCAAATTGATATATTTGAGACGTTTGAAATTGAATTTTAGGTAGGCTTGCAGTCCAATTGTCTATCATAGAGTTGTGCATAAACATCAAATGAACATTGACAAAAGTCCTTTTCCATGTTGACATATTTAGCTTTCACAAACTCATATAAAATAGTTTTTGTTCTTTGGAAAAGTAAGAAATGCTAAGAAGATAAGCTCAACTCAACATAAGCTATTATTTTATTTATGTTTAAAAGAAAAAAAAAATGATAAAACTTAGAAACCAACTTCTTGGAAGTGTGTAAACTGGGACTTGGAAGTGAACTTGTAATCAAGGTTGATGGCTTTCATTAGATGGGATTACAGCTTAGGATAGCCAACCATACTAAGGGTGTATTTTGGATAAAAATGAGTCTAAATGCCTTCAAATTGATCTTATCATCTGTGGTTAGTTTTGGTGTATTTTATTGATGAGAGTCAAATAAAAGAGTCTCAATGATCTTAGTTTTGGTGTATTTTGGATGAAAATGAGTTTAAATGCCATCAAATTGATCTTATCATCTATTAGTGTACTAGCTGTGACGTTGACACGGTCATACACTTTTCATATAGTGTGTAGTGTGTATGCATGTCATTGGCACGGGTATAGTGCAATGCCTTCGGCATGCCATCCTGATCCTTGGGTCGTGTATTCGATACTCCCCAAATAGGTTACTAAATTATCAAATATGAAAACAAATTATTATTATTATTATTTTTTGGCCAAACATGAAGATTTTTATTGAAGAAAAAGAGAGAAACAAAATATTACCATTCTTATATCAAGGAATGCCAAGACACCATGAAGGTATTAAAAAACAAATCTAAAGAGATTACAAGCCGAACTCATCTTCCACAACAATTTTCTAATCTCGATAAAGATAGAGTGCTCCGATCTGTTAAGTCATTAAAAAATCCTCGTATTCCTCTATTTCCACACACACCACATGAGCACATTTAGAAACCCTTCGTCATAACCACTCCGCGCGCCGAAACGAATTAACTTGGAACCACCAACTTAACCAATCCAAAAGAGAACCCTGAAACATCAAACTCAGACCAAATTCTGACAAAAAACAGTTCCAAATGAATTTGGAGAATCTGCAATAAAGCAACAAGCGATCCAGAGTCTCGTCATTCTCATTGCAAAACACACAAATGCTTCCTGTGATTTGGGGCATTCGAATATGAAAACAAATTATCACAACCCAAATAAGTTACTAAATGAGAATGGAGGGGCATTTTTGTAATTTGAAAATGAAGGACATTTTTTGTAATTTGGTATATGGGGGCATTTTTGTAATTGGGTTAATAAGATAGGAATGACATTTTTGGGATTGAAAAATGGAGAAGAGCAGTGTCATAATTTGGCAAAATAAAAGCATTTCGTACGGGGATGGGAGGACAACTTTGGAAAAGGTAAAAATTTACTGAGGGCAAATTTGGTATTTAAAAAATGATGGATTGACATAATGACACACGGTTCACTATTCACACTACAGTGAAACTCAATTCTAGTTATAAAAGTAGATGGTTTTAGTTTTGGTGTATTTTATCGATGAGAGTCAAATAAAAGAGTCTTCAATTAAATCTATTCATGTTGAAATCAAATCTTAATTATTATAATTAAATTTTATTTTAATGCTTTCTTCAGCCTGTTTAGCGAAGCTAATCATGACCTTGGAGTGGCTTAATCCATAAAAAGTTGATTCGACATTCCTTTCTTTATAGTGTAGGGACCAAATATCAAAACCATTGTACAGTCTATTTAAATCTATGAGAAAAGTCGGCCAAATTTTGTGAAAATATTTATAATCAAACAACTATAGTTGAATATGAGGAATTTGTCGAAAAGTAGATCAGGGGATAGTTTATGGATAACTATTGACTCAGTTTTTTCGATATACCTATCTATCGTATGTTTGTGGGAAGTAAAATTGACCTCTAATCTATTCAGATGTGCACGAGGGACAATTTTTGCATTATATTACTTCCAATAAGTTTAGGCAATCAGAAAATACAGCTATTTTTTAGTCAGGTTTGAATTTTTATTTTTTATTTTTATTCATTCTCTTTAAAACACAACCACAAACATCATCTATAAAATGGGTTGAAGTGTAAATGGCCCAAAATCTGGCAAAAAATGGTTGTGTTCCCTGACAAAAAAACCAAATTTCTTTGGTAGCTTCCTGGAAGCGCTAATCGAAAAAATTTGGGTTTCGTTAACAGAATATTTCAGGAAGGCATTGTCCTTTGAAGAATTTATAAACTAAGCTATTGTGATGGTGAACCTACATGAAATATCTAAAACACAAATGGACATGCAGGGTACTCAGAAACTATATTCTTATTACATGGTGATATATGTTCTATCAAGACGGAATTAATTAAGATATGTAGACGTACACTCAAACAAAATTATTTCATAATGGGTCATAAGGAAAATGACTTTTATAACATTTGGGTGGTGTACATTTAGGGGAATATTGGTGTCCTTATCCATGATGAGAGGATTGACGAGCTCTATGTGTACATATATTCAATACTTTTTTTTAGAATTCAATAAGTCATTAATAATAGCAGCCAATGGCACGACAGCTCAACAGTTAGAGCTTGGCGGATGGTACCACTAGGTCATGGATTCAAACCCAATTTGCCACATCTTTAGTGGGTTTTGGGATCCTATAAAAAACCTGCTTGCCATTCAAAAAAAAAAAGTCATTAATAGCAATTTAAAATGTTAGCAAATTTTGGCTAGTGATTTTTACTAAAATATTTTAAAAATACTTTATGAGATTATAAAAAATGCCCAATTTTTTTTTAATGAGATCCATGTAAAAGGAGGAACAGTTCTAAATATATATCTTATATATGAGTTCTCTGATGGTATTATAAGAAAGTTTAATGATTTGTTATGTCAAAGTTGCCCAAACAAACCTTAAAAAAACCAAACCATACCGGGTCAAATTAGAGTGAGTAAAGCACCTTCCAAATACGATACCTCTTGAGTTAACAGAACATAGAGAAGAAAAAATTTGGGGAAGGAGAAAAAGGGTCACAAGTGGTGGTTGTTTTTAGGCAAAGGAAGTAGCGGTCGGTGAAAGTTGGAAAAAGGGTCAAGAGTGGTGGTTGTTTTTAGAAAAAAGATGAAGAGGAGAAGTGGCGGGGTGGTTGACGATTTAAACAAAGAGAAGGAAATAGTGTCTCTTGCGAAGGGTGGTACACAGGTGAATTCAGAGCAAGGAATGAGATTTCGCGAAATCTCGACGAAAATTTTGTTTTTTAAAATTACGAAAAGAAAAACGGTGAAAGAAAAAATTGCATTTTTTCGAAACTGAGGTTTTTTTCATAAAAATACAAAAATCAACTACCAAAAGTTACATTTCTTCAAGGGTTTTTTCGAAAAATTATGGGTTTTTTCGTAAATTTTGATTTTTTTTTAATTATCATTTCTTCTAATTATTTATTGATTTTTGAAACCACCCCTATTTTCTAATTATTACTTCTTACTTATAAATTGATCTTTGAAACCACTCCCTGATTTTCTAATTATATATTGATTTCATGTTTGTTTCATTTCTTGTTATTTAGGCTTCATTTAATGTGCTTAATAGATTTATTTACATGCATTTTATATTTTCCTCTATATACACTCAAAATTTATTATATATTTTATGTATCTTTGAATTATTATTTTTTTACGTTTTTTATTTACACACCGGAATGTCTCGAAATATTTTAAGGACTTGATTCAAAGAGCGTGAGAGAGGAATGGAGAAAGGGTCGGGGCCGACGATGGTTGTTGAAGAGGGAGGGGAGGGAGAGGAGAAGTTGGTTGTGGGAGAAAGGAAGGGGAGGAACGCAGGTACCGTGGGATGGAAAAGATGGGGATATGATGAGAATTTTGAAATTTGAGCAAAGGCATTTTTGAAAAAAAAAAATTTGACAGAATTATAAATGCGACACTGTTTACAACCAAATTTCCGTTACAAAGTTAGATGATAGTTGTCTTCCTCATACTATCTCGTCTAATTTAGGATATATGAAAGACTAGTTCTCTTTCGAATAACGGTCAATTTTTTTTAATGAATTTGATATTGATCCTTGGGTTTATTTGAAAGATTAAGATGAATGATTTCAAGGTTAAATTCTTGAGAATCCTACATCATCAACACAATTTTCTAAGATCCTATCTTTTTCTAATTTGGAATTTTAACTTTTATTTTATTTATTTTCTTTTATTTCATAAATATAATTTTTCTATTATCTTAGTTTTTTTTTTTTTTTAAATAAACCTCCAGTGGGGAGGGGCACCTATGGAATGTCAGACCTTTATTATTTATCAAAAATTGATTTACAATCAAGACGGGGATACATTACGACTTTACCCGTGCTAACACCAAACCAAAAAAACCGTCAAAAGACCTTATGCCCACTAATTGATACAACTTGAAATAAATGTTCCATTAGCTTAAAAGAACTATTAGCAAACACATTGACTTAAAAAGAACCAAAGAAATCTCCAAGACATAATGCGCAGGTTGTATGCGCAACCTCGCAATACACCGCACCAAACAAACCTTGGCAGACCAAGTGAACCTTCCAGAATGCAGGCAGCAGGCAGGCACGGATTCAGGTGGGGGCAAGTGGGGGAACTTGCCCCCACTGACTTTTGAGATTTTTTTTTTTAAAAATAATTTATTTGTTTCTCAATTAGTTTTTAATTTGCTCCTCTATTCTCACTTTTCACTTCAACCAGGACTTCATCCTTCAAATCATGTACATATCAAATTCAAACTCTACTTTTAGAGTTAGAGATAGAAGTTAAATCCCTCAAATCTCTCAAAGAACAGAAATTCTAGCGGACCTGGGAAATCATGTATTTTTGCCCCCCCCCCCCCCCCCCCCTCTTTAAACACATACTCCAAAAAGGTGTTTTAAAGAGGGGGCAAAAATGTATTTTCGCCCCCCAGGCAGGGACCAGGCTGGTTTCCCAGGCCAGCTAGAATTGCTCCTCAAAGAAACCAAAATCCACAGTTTCTTCTTCACACTCCATCGATTGGATAAGATGAGGGAAACCCCTATATTTCATCATCTTCAAAGATCTATAACTATTGAGTTATTTGAGCTCATCTTCACAAGATCCAGTAGGATCCAAACCACCTTATTCTTCTTCTTCTAGGTACCAGGTGCCTTCATTAATCACTGTGTTGGTCATCTCCACAAAAAAAATCGTAAGCAACTCAATCTCTTCCTTATTTTCTTCATGTAGTAGTAATCAACGATTCAAACCCTTCTCTTCTGTTGTGTTTCTATAAGTAGTAATCATCTTCAATGAATATAATAGTAATCATCTTCAATGACTGTCTTTGTTGTACTCCCCTTTTTGCTATAGTAGTAATTCTATAGGGTCTGGGTCCCCCTGCTTGGTTTGCTGCCTGGGGGCAAAAATACACTTTTGCCCCCCCCTCTTTAAACACCTTTTCCAAAAAGGTTGTTAAATAGGGGGCAAAAGTGTATTTTTGCCTCCCCAGGCAGCAACCTCGCTGGTTTTTTCAGGCCAGGAAGAATTTCGGATTTAAAAAAAATTCATGTTAAAGTAACTAATTTTTATATTATATTTAATTAATTATGAAATCACTCCGCCCCCCCTCGATAAAAATCCTGGCTCCGTCACTGGCAGCAGGCACCACGCCAAGAGAACCCGCTCTTGCAGGTCCAGCAGGCAGAGAAAGCCTCGCCCGGCAGCATCCGACGACCGCAACGTGCACGACCTGCCCAATCCGCAATCGAAACACGCACTGCAGGACAACACTGCCTCGCATACTCCGAACAGCAGCCTCGCCTCCCCTGTTTTACATAAAACAGGGAGCAGCCTGCAGACAGCACCCATTCCCATTGCATGCCCAAGCAGCCCTCTCGCCACGCCGAAGAGCAGCCAAAGCACGCCGAAGAGCACACTGAATACGTGCTGAAAATTACGCTGACGAAACCGCTGAAAATCAGCTTAGTACGTGACAGCGCACTGCAGAGCAGCAACGCGCACTCTGTCAGAACAGGGCGCACTTTGTGGCGCAACAGCTTGTGGCCTCGCAGCCGCCATCTCGTCCCTAAGCCGTACAACACCCTGTCGGCACACGCCCTCAGCATAAGCAGCACTACGCCGCAACAGCTATTGCCCGCAGCAGACACCTCAGTTCGCAGGAATCCAGCCTGACCCTGCCCATCAAATTCAGCCCGTGAGGTACTAAATAGATTCTGCGTCATCTACTCATCCCCGTGGCGTATGTACGCCGTATGCCAGCGATCAAGAACAATCAAACCTGCCACTCGCCTTGGAAGATCATTCGCACCGAAAGAGACCGTCCTATAGTCTCGTAATGCTCTATCTGCTAACGCATTCGCCACCGCGTTAGCCTCTCTATAGATGTGAGTACACACCAAAGTCATTTGCATCGCTAACATCTTAATTTCTTTCAAAATATTCTCCAAATTTCAAGGAATTTTAAAGGTGTCCTTAAACCAGCCACAGACAAGTGACGAGTCCGTCTGAACAACCACCTTTTTAAAACCCAATGAGAGACAAAGGCGGAGGCCCTCAGCTAGAGCCAAAATTTCCGTTATATTATTGGAACCTGCACCAAAAAACATTTGCTTGCTCCCAACACAAAAACCTCTAGAGTTTCTAATGATCACACCTCCGGACGCCGTATTCTTATGGGAAGATCCATCCACATTAAGAGCAACAAAATCAGGCGGAGGGGGATGCCAAAAAACAAATCTAACTACCTTCCTCAGAACTGGGAGTTCCTGTAACCCCAAAGCCCGTAATGGTGCTTTGTTACGGCTACCTTGTTTAGGAATTAGAAAATTGTTAGCCAACTGCATATTACGCCGAATGTTCAAAATCACAAAAGCAGTATTAGGCGAAGCATTTTCATAGACACACTTGCATCGCTGTTTCCAAATTTCCCATAAAATAAACATGAGAGTAAGAAGGAATAGCACACTTATTTGAGAGTTCTGTTTAGCTCTCTTGAACCAAATTACAAACAACGTGAATAATTCTACTCATCGCCTTATGTGCACGTCAAAAACTATTATCTTAATTCGTTCTTATCAGTTGATCATCCAATCAACAATTGTTAGAGACCCATGAATTTGAATTGGGGTGGAGGCTGATAACCATCCAATCAATCATTATTGGAGGCTAAACGACTACTGTAAAGTATATATATAAAAATAAATCGAACTTTGTTTAGCTGAACATGTTATTTGAATAAATATGAACATTGTTATTCGAATCAACATTGACATGATACACAATTTAAATTAACATTTAAACATTTTTTCTTTCTTTCTTTTGCTATACATTTAAACAAAAAAAAATTTCTTGTATTGTATGTCTCATACATATCGGCCATACAAATTTCTTAGGAACAGTAAACCCCCTAGTTGATTTATAGGATAGTAGGATATTTCCCATGCCCTTGGCACAATAAAAAGTTTGTCGTGATATTTGGGTCAAATTTTGTTGAAGTTTTTATCTGATTAAAAAAGTGAAAGTGGGTATGCGTTGAGAAATACTTTCCATTCCTTTGAAACATATTGAAAATACTCAATACATGAAATGCATATATATATATATATATATATATATATATATATATATTTGAAATGTTTGTATTAATCATTGGCTTTGTTGAAATGATCTTCAAAAATGCATTTCTACGATACCAAGTTTACAAAAATTTGATAATTAAGTACATAGTTATGATAATTTACATTTCAAGAAAATAAAAAACACAAAAAAAAAAGAGCCAAAAAGGCACTGTCATTTGAATACTTTATAAACAAGCTATTGTGATAATGAACCTACATGAACTATCTAAAACACAAGTAAAGTGGACATGTGGGTTACGAAACTATATTCTAATTACACGGTGAAATATATTACATAAAAAAGGATTGATTAAGATATGTAGAAGTGCACTTGAACAAAATTATTCCATAATGGGTCATAAGGAAAATGACTTCTATAACATTTTGTGGTATATATTTAGGGTATTAATGGGGTCATTATCCATGACTAGGGGTTGACGTGCTCTACTTGCTTGCATATTCAATGTTTTTTTTTAATTTTATTTTAAGAATTCAATCATTCATCGAATGCAATTTAAAATGTTAGAGAATTTGGCTAGTGATTTTTACTGAAATATTTAAAAAATACTTTATGGTTTTGAACAAGGGCATTTTGGGAAAACAAAATTTGACAGACTTAAGGACACGACAGTGTTCACAAGCGTAGTTTTCGTTACAAAGTTAGATGATAGTTTTCTTCCTCATACTATTCGTATAATTTAGGATATATGAAAGACTAGAATAACCTTCAAATTTTTTAATGAATTTGATATTGACGACTGGGTTTATTTGGAATTTTAACTCTTATTCTATTTATTTTCTTCACATTTTCTAAACGTCGAGGGAATGGACGAGGGTAAGAGAGAGGGATGGGTGGTTACCCTTCGAGATGCATGCCGTCGCTAATCTCAGGGGAGATGGGTGTAACCACCCGATCCCTCATCCATTCCCTCGATGTTAAGAAGGGCTCTATTTTCTTTGATAAATATATTTGTACTATTATCTTAGTTTGTTGTCATTAACCATTATAAGAGGCGCAGATTTAGGCATTTGAATTGGGGCATTATAATAAAAGGCATTGTCTTAGGCGTTATCTTAGGCATTATAAGAGGCGCAGATTTAGTTTGATTACTAAGAAGTATATATATTAAATTGAATTTTGTTTAGCTGGACATTGTTATTTGAATAAAATATGAACATTGTTATTCGAATCAACGTTGACATGATGCACAATTTAAATTAACATTTATACAAAAAAAAATTCTTTCTTACGCTATATATTTACGCAAAATGTTACCGAGAGACATTAAACAATAGTTGGTTGCATACCCCAGTGGAAGGGATTTTGCTTTGGATTACCGAGAGTTTGTCACTGTCTACATAAAACAAGGTTTGAGCCAGTTGCACCTAAGGGTGTGTTTGGTTATATGGAATCTTATGCTATGAAAATCCAAGACCTCTACATTTTAGGTTAAATAAATTGATGAATCGCTCCACATCCACCGTTTGATTTTGTAATCAATGATAGAAATGAAAATCTCATGAACATGTGAATCTCATTCTTTAGTACCCCAAGACATGTGATTCTCATGTTCATAGGACTTTCATTCCCACTATTGATCACAAAATCAAATGGTGGATATATAATAATACCTCAAATTAGCCTAAAATATATGAATCCCCTCGTGAATTTCCATGACATAGAATTCCATACAATCAAACACACCCTAAATATCAACCATTTCACTGTTAGCAGGAAAACAAAAATGAATCTACAACTCGTAAGTCTTAACTAAAAAAACACTTAATAGGATATTTTTGGACTGAAACACCAGATTTGTAGCCATGACTTTTTAAATATGAAATCAAATTCTTCAACATCTACTTAAGCAATCGATTCAAAATGTAATTTGATTACCATCTGAACTGACTGGTTTAGACAGCACATTACATCCAGACCGAATAATAAAAAGTTGAGGAAAAGAGTCCATATGGGCCAGAAACCATATGCTATGATGGGCAAAAAATCAATCCATCCTTCCTTTTAATTCAGTCTCCCTGACTTCAGTTGGTGTTCTGCAAAACAGCGTTAATGTCAGATCACCTAATGTAAGAGTTACATCACTGTGTACTTGTCTCCAAAGAATAGGAATCATAGACGTGCCTTCAATCTAAGGTTGGGTTTCTAACGGTTCAAATAAAGAACAGCCCACCGGCCGACTTAGGTATAAAAAGCATCTCATATTCGTTTCACTTATCAGCTTTCTCATATTCTGGTCGTTTCATATTCTGGTCTGTCTTTTGACTCATATAACTAATGGATACAGGGTCAAGTCAGATGGGCACGACCGCATGCACAAACTTTTACCTAGGGTCGGATATTTCAGAATTAGCTATTATTCTCTTGAAGAGAAAGGTTTTAAGATAACTTCTTTACAATAAATGAAGGCCCTATTTTTGGGCATACAACTCTATCAAACATGAAAACTGATTTAATGGTGAAAACTGGGCTATATTCAATTTAAGAATATCACGTTCAATAAGGTTTTGAAAATTATGTGATCTTGGAGAAAACAAACTCTTTGTATGGTGATTGTCCTCACTAGGTAGAAAAGGATTGGCAAACGAAGCAGCACAGCAGTGTACAGACTAACACAATGTATCAAGCGAACAAAAGTCTAGGTGAAAAGGCAAGTGAAGAACTTACACAACAAGGACATATCCTCCCCAACCACTCAAGCAATCACGATCAACTGCTGATTGCAGTGCTTGAGAAACTGACTCGAATAACTCCTCTGGTTCCTGAGAAGCCATATAGAAGGTTAGAATAATTGCAAATAGAATTAAGCATAATAGAGGATCAATGCTACATACTCCCAAAAAAATACAAAATCACATGATTGGCATGTAAACTCTATTGATCAACACTAACAACTCAGACACTGAGAAACTGGGCCCTAAGAGAATCACATGTAACTCTTTTTTTACAGAGCAAACTAAACACGGCTTTCCACAAGAACCAAAGCTGCATAAAATGGTTCATGTTTGTAATCTTCCATGTTGGGTATTGACCATGAAGTGAACAATCTAAGGGACTGACAGAGTGATATAGATCCATACAAAGATGTGCATAGTCTATACAAGCTTAAGTTACAGTTCATGCACTCATTTATTCCGGAACATAATATCATTCATAAATAAAGGAAAATCATATTAAAACCCATTGCTTAATTAGGGAACCCACCCTAATTAACTTCAGTTTGCAAGGGACCCAAAATAAGAGGTCATTTTGTTATCAAGTCACCTCATTCGATTTCACAATTTGTGAGGGAATTAAAAAAATAAAAATTCATAAGCTCCCTCCATGTTTGCTTTTGCAAGCTCCTCTTAATCTAAGCTTCTTCTCTCATTCTCTTTCCTTCCATTTCTCTCATCCTTCACAACCAAACTTCATATTGTGCCTCAATTGAGGAAAGAAGATTATCTTCTATAATTGCAGGACTTTGTTGTTTTGCGGAGAAGTTCTTTTATAGAAGATTGCGAAAAACCCAAATCTAGGAAAAAATCCTTAAAAAAAAAAGACCTTGGGAAGGAGTTCTACACAAGTACAAAACACTGTAGTTGTAGAAATTACTGGAAATAGAACTCTATCTTGTATAAAGTGTTGGAAATAAAATTCAATAGCAGCTATATATTTAGTTAAACAAAGTTGCTTAATTACATTTGAGATTGGACCTTATTAAATTTGACATGGCAGACAAAAACACCAAGCATTATGAATTTCCCTCCTTAATCTCCTGTTTGAAAGCTATATATTTAGTTAAACACTAAGTAAGAAACTTAGCAGGAAGATATTGCAAGATGGAATAAGGAGACATATTAACGTAAACGGAAAAAAACTAGTCAATTAATTAGGTTTTGAAAATATGGAATTACATTTTAAAAAGGCTATTAAAATATTTTTTGGTCTCTCATGAAACTGTAGGCGCAAATCTCGGAAGCATGGACGGGGATATGACACTGAAATGGCAAAACGATGAATCTAAAAAAGTAGGATACTGGCACGGGAATAATTTAATAATCAATATACCTTTGCTATATATTAAACAAAACAAAATATAATTAATTATATTAATATATTAAATTTTCTTAAATGATTTCAAGACCTTAAACGGAATGAACAATTGTTCAAAACCATATTAAGATAAATCCAAAACGTTCAAATAATTAACATAACTCAAATTTATAACTCATACCAAAAGCCAAAATCTTATGATATTAGCATTAACGTGCAATTCTTCATCTTTTAAAATGCTTCATTATTTCAATTGCATAATCTACTATAATAGGCTATGTTATAAAAAATAAAAATAAAAGTCAAAACAAGCATGCATGATGTAACATGTACATTTGACAATCACAAATCATAAACAAAATTAAAAAAGAACCCCAAAAGCCCTCTTACTCAAATTCAAATAGTTCATCTTCATCTATTATGACATCTTCACCAATGATGAATAACACACTTCCATATCTAGTTCATCAAAAGAAAGATCCACAGCTTCAAGTACTACACTTAAAATTTCAACCCTCGAATATCCCACATTCTAATATCACTTTGAAGGTATTCATAGGTTTTCCTCAAATATTAGAATGCAAATATATTAAGTCTTCGCCTCTTTGTGGTGGCAACTCGCTTCTCTTCAAAGAGTTAATAAAGATTATGTACTCCAGTCCTATCGCAACATGTGTGTGCATTTTGCTTATTTACACCCACTTTAATGTGTAAACAAAAGCTTCGAAATAAAGTGTCCAACACGGTCAAACATTTCAGACATGTTGACCAAGTGTCCGACATGTGTCCGAGGATTGTTGGTATTCAACAGTGTCCGACACACACACTTTGAAAATTTTGTAGTCTGTGATTTAGAGGTGTAAATAAATTAAAGAATAAGCAATAAAAATTGAAGGAGAAAATAAGCAATTGCCCACATATACAAGGCAAATTGAAGAAAAAAAAATTGTAAATTGCAATGCAGCACGAAACATAAAGGAGGCAGCTGAGCTGTGCAACCCAACCCATTACAATCTGTAAAAACACCCACTTCAAGCATACATATGAATCAAAACAAATCCATGTGCATTCTACTGACATCTTTATCCAATGATACATTACCTACCCCTACACACTATGTTTGCAACAAAGGACACTGTTTTTAGGGATTTCGTCGTGTAATGTGTGCCATACTAACACAAACGGATAGATTTCAATAAATAAGTCAGCTGTTTGCGCTTCGTACATGTGGCAGAGACAGTGCCATTGTTATATAGCTCTCTTCCATAATAGAAAGGGGAAGAATGTTGTAAAAAGAGGAATAATACAGAGGTCTCATCAAGATAGAAGCCTGGTCAGTCACCAACTTCTTAATACAGCAAGCTTGAATCTTAAACTTCTATCAGTTCATACTTCTATGTCAGATATAAAAATAAAAATAAAAAAATCCAACTATTCACAAGGTGTACATTTATAAAAATCTAGTTAGGCCTGTTGAGGTAAGATAAAATATTTTTGAACATGGTTGAGTAAGCAACGAACCATATTAGGCTTGTACATTGACTCACAGGCACCATAAAGAGACTCTGAGGCAGTCCCAGCAACAACAAAATCTTTGGCCTCCTCCCTGCACCAATCAAGCATTAATATGTTAATCGAATCACAGGCTCTATGTCTCCATTAACACGCCACGAAATATAGTTTCAGTGAAAAATCATTCTTCTTGCAAAGTGAGCTTTATTCTATTACTTTCTTGAATAACTTGATAATTAATAAATCAAGGAGGATGTTAACAAATTAGACATGAGAGCATTAATGCATGCAACGTTAGCTTATGGGAGGTTTTCTCATAGATCACAACCCATAATACAATATATGAAGGCCTACATATACCATGCAAGTAGAGGGACCAGCTCTGCTCAAAACGTGGGGAATGGGTGAAAGGTGTTAATTTCTATAAGTATTAAAGTGAAGTGAATCTAATGACTAATTGACTACATTCAAAGACCAAGCTTTAGATTTCTCCAGCTTCTTCCTTGTTTAGAAATCTAGTTTTGGTTGAAAATCTACCTCTAGATGCACCTTAGATTCCCTGGTTGTTCTTTCCTACAATGCGAACATCATCCACTACCAACTTTAGTTCCCGATTGATGAAGAAAGTTAGGAATAAACATGCAACCAACAAAGACACGCTTTTCCTAATTGTACAGACATAAATAAAGTAGTGCCCCCTCCAAAATACTTAAGTGATGGATACTGGTCTACACTCCCAGAACATCTGCTCAAAATTTGTTTTCTGGGAAGGAGAAGTGAGCCATCTCAATGGTGAATTAGCCCCTCAAGCAGTCTACATTTCCGGAATATGGCAGGCACATTAACAAACCAACTAAAACTTATGTTCCTGATATATTACAGAATTTTTGCTTCCGTCAGAAGTCAAGAGTCAATGCACCCAAGACCTCCAACTGAAAGAAACATAACAGTCAATTTCTCATAGAATGACATGCAGAAACTTGATATTTAAGACATTTGCTCATGATTATTTCAGCAACAGCTCACTTTTATTCATAGTCATTGACCTGAGAATTAGCAATTATTCGGTTAAGAAAATAGAGAGACAAAATTTAATGCTCAGTCGCTCAAATAATAGAATGAGGCATTTCCGAAGTACTGCAGAACCAACAGGTGAGAAATTATGAGATCACAAAATGCAACCCCATAAAGAGATATTATGACTGTTTACTATAAGGTCCTGGATAAACAAGAAAGGACTTGGTGCAGACTCCTTTAATCAAATGATTGGAATGTTCCCAATTCCATGAAAGAACAAAGACTCCCTCAAAATGTCCCCATGGGTCCCTGTGTTCAAAATTCTTGCATTTCACTGATTACAACAAGCAACATCAACAATAAAGCACCAGAGATGTACTCCGATGAATCGGGGATTGGATGATCAATCATAGGAAGCCTTTCCCAAATCATCGTCCAAGGAAGGACATTCATAGAGGGGTTTATCATTTAACCAAAAAAACTTAATTTGAAATTAGGGACCTAGATCAATGGAGCACTGTCCGCCTCTAATTTTTCAAACGAAGACTTCATCCAGAATCTTTATCTTACTCCACCATTCAACTTTTCCAACAAACTAAAAATTTCTTCCATTTCTCCCATGGAAACCTTTGCTCTTCTCAGATTAAAAGGTTGACCATAGTTATAAAGTTACGATAATCTTATAAAAACCCCAAAGTTTTTGTTTTAAATCCCAACAAAAATATTAAACTACCTACATGGGTCAATTGATATTTTATAATTTAAATCCCAAAAAAACCATGTAATTTTTATAAAATTTTTATTAATTAGACCAAATGTCAAAACCTCCCCAAGAAAACCCAAAACCCCATTGATGAGCAAAGTGTAGGTCAAAAGCTCATCTCCCTTTAAGTGGTGGTAAATCTCCTTCATGGGAGAAAACCAAAAACCCTTCTAAAGATGATGGATGAAACTTTTGTAGCTTCAAAAGGTGGAAGAAGACAAATTTCAAAGAATATTGCCAATAGATGGTAGTTTTGTACAGGATGTTTCATTTTCAAGTCAAATCGAAGATTGACATAGCATGGAAGTGCTCCACTTTTACATGAAAGGTGAGGTGTTTAGGGGTTTGAAAGTTGTGAGAAAATGTAAAATGGGTATGGGTTCTACCATAGTCAAAAGTTTTTATCACAAACCCAGTTATTTGGGGTTCATTTACCAAATATCAAAAGTTGGCTTGGGGTTTTTCAACTTAGGGTCTAAAACAAAAAAGTTGGGGTCTAAATAAGATTACCCTAAAGTCACCAAGGAAATATCAGCTTAATTTTAGTAAGTAATAACGTACACATTTATATACCCAATGCATATCCTCTAGGAACAAAGATTAATGCCCTTGATAATAAATGTAGCTGAAATAGCTGAAAATAATCTACACAAAAATTGAAAGTGTTTTTTAGGATCCTTACCTACATAATAATAATAATAATAATCCTGTGAACAAGAAAATAAGAAGAGGAGAAACATACTTGGCACCGATTGAATCCATTGTGCAGATATATGGCTTATCATCTTCTCCCAATCCAGCAATGACAGGTTGACAAAAGTATGGGCCAAACCTGCAATTATATGAGCCAAAATGTAATCTTTAGTTTTAACATTTCAAGTCTAGTTAAGATCATTAGTCATAATGAATAACCGCAAACATCATGAGATGTTGTGACAGAAGGTAATGTGACCAAATGTAATGGATAACTAGTTGTAACTGATATTTGAATATAAATAATACAACTAGAACATAATATCATATTTAAGTCATCATATATTGAGGATATGATCACGTAGTGTATTGGTTGAAAAATATTAGGGGGCGGGGCCTATTTTATGCGAAGGTCCTTTATATGTCACTGTATTTCAAATTGGAAACCACTTTCTAAAACAATGGAAAATAATTTGTTCAGTAGTTATGTAATTAAGAGATCATGTTAGTGTAAGACTACTTGTGTTTAAACATCTCATGCATTGTGGCCAATGAGCAGGTCATGTCAATTTGGGACACATGTAATTTTGCCTCAAACTCGAACCAGACCTGTTAAAAGTCAATGAAACCCTTTCCGCAAGAGAAGGATTCCATGGGGTAAAGATTTTTTAATCAAAATAATGCACCCAAGCTTGGGGAAAAGCATATTCCACAAAGCTAATCTTCTTTCTAGCGCTTCAGTATTACGATTATAAATCACCTTATATTGGCAATCAAAAAAAAAAAATGGCAAATTGGCAACAACACCAGAAAGGGTGTTTCAAAAGGAATTCGAGGGCGCAAAGCCACCAAACCCCAATGGACAACACCACCCTACCCCCTCCCCCTCTTTTGAATTAGCTTGCATAGATACAAGTTCCCTCTTCACAACTATCCATCCCTTCCCTAGGCTCCCTAATAACTCCCATGCCCAAGGACCTGATTCTATATACAAGAAAAAAAAAAAAAAAAAAAAAAAAAAAAAGACCGCCCTCTATGTATCCATAGGACCAGCACAATCAGCACCTTATCCCCTTGTTTCTCCAACCTCTGTCGCACCTCTCCTTTTCATATCTCTTCCAGCATAACAATTCATTTATTTTTACTCTCCTTGAATTGAACCCTCATCATCAGCCTTGCCAAAGTATATATTCTGGTAGCTTCTTTGCCTTCTTGAACACCACAATCAAAAGAACTAGAATCCTCTTTGTCAATGAATTTTTCTCTATCTTCCACCTTATCACTACTATCCAAAGACCATAATCCCCTCCTTCCCAAAAACTAAGGCTACTTGTCGCTACAACTTGACCGAAACTTACTTCTCCACGCCCAAACCAAAAGGGGTTCATTCACCAACTTAGACTCAAATTTCCTTCACAGCAGAACCCTGAATATGAGTGGAAGGAAGGAGCCCCCATCTTGATTTTCACTGTCTTTGGGTGTTTTTACAAAAATCCGCCTCAAAGTGAGGCAATGCAGTGCGGTGAAATGATGCGTCCGTCTCAGACCACCTCGCCCCGCCTCACCGCCTCAGCCCAAAAACTGGTTGTAGCCAGCCCAATTACAATCCATTTTCAGCCAATTTGCAACCTAAGTACAGCAAAAAGAGGTTGCAACCCACTCTATAATAAGGTTTTATGTTTCTTGGTGTAATATTTGATCAATCTGATAAAAACACGATAAAACGTTTTTAAGTTTTGATAAATTCGTCCCACTTTTTATATTATTGTTTGGAGAAAACATACCATGTTTTGATCAATATGTGATCAACATCAATCTTGATTTTTCATAGCTTAGTTCAATAATTTTTATGTTTTTGGAATATCAATAGTTATTATACTTGTGAATTTTTACCAACAATTTCTTCTAACAAATGTTCAATATTTTTAAGTTTCTATTATTTCAAGATTATTGATTTTTAATGATTTAGAAAATGTTTGCAAATTACTTGAAACTTATGTAGTGCATTTTTTCGCTATGCTATGCAATTTTATTATATTTTCATTTTGATTTTAGGTAGTTGTATCACTTTTTGTACATATTTGCTTATGATACTTATCAAAATGATGATGATGATGTATACTACTATGCTGATATTTTTCAATTTATTATAAAAAATATTTTGATTCTAGGTAGTTGTGTCACTTTTTGTACATATTTGCCTATGATACTTATCAAAATGATGATGTATACAACTATGCTAATATGTTTCAATTTATTATCAAAAATCTTTAAAAAATATTAAGACCGCCTCAGTGAAGTGAGGCATCTGCCTTGCCTCACGCCTAAGACGTTTCCAGGCCTGTCTGCCTCGTCTCCGCCTCAACGCCTTAACTACAATGGTTGGTTAATTTCTAGACTAGAGACAGAGCCCAAACTCAACTCACCACAAACGTTGTAAGTTTCGAAGGCTTTCACAAACCTTGAAACAAGTGATTCGATGTTTTATTCCTTTCCCTCTTTCAAGCAATATAGTATGGCCTTCAAATATGGCAACGAAGGAAAAGGGAAATTGCATTTTCTACTACCGCAATGTGACACGAAAAAGCCCTCCGAAACTCAACCAAGATAGCCAGGAAAGTCGTAGATAGAAAACTTTAACCAACTTCATCACATATCCCCCAAACCCATCCTTCGCAATCAATACATGAAATTTTTTTTACAAGCATCTAGTCATAGATTTTCTAAAAAGACAAGTTTGTAAGTCAGCCCCAGCTAACTTATCCTCTCCCTAGAGTCATTGAACTCATTGTGAAAGTATCCAAAACTTGTCTTCTTTCCAAAAAAATGCATCCTGAAAGCATTGGATTAATATATATATATATATACCATTCCAATCTTCTCAAAAGAATTTTAAATTGTGATCTCGTGCAAACCATTGAGGAGGTTAATTGGCCTATATCGCTAGCTCCCTTAAGTCAATAGGCAAGGTAGTAAGTGTCTAGTTGAGTCGCAATCAATAGAATCTCATCTTCCTCTAAGCCGGATTTTTTTACCGGACTCCCCTCAAGAAAATTGTCCTTACTAAAATAATCATCTTATCATGTAACTAAAGCTTGGATTTTTGCGGGTTTTACAATTTAGTCAGACGCACTAATCCTCTACTCACAAACTCTCACCAAGGGTTCTGCTTATAATCCATATTTCAACCTACAAGCTATGATTCACATCAATCAAAATAAACAAAAATCACTTCATCGTCCAAATTACAACAATACAATCCATATACCAAAAAATTAAACACAAAGTTCTAACCTTTTCTCATAAAGAATAGCCGAAACCAGGTTCGCGAAAGTCTCCGGCTTCATCTTCCTCTCTTCTCTCAGCTCATACAACTTATGTCGAAACGCCAACCTTTGATACCTTCAACACACAAAAAAAAAAAATAAATAACACCCAATCAACCAAACAAACCCTAGAAACAAAAAAACTCAGAAACACCCACAATCAAATCAAACAACCCATCATCCTACTCACAGTGTTTGAGCATCACTTGCTAGTCCTGCTAATCCAACATACAATTTGTCATGGATTTTGGAAATTCGAGTGAAGTCAGTGGCGATTGTTTGTAGTTGAACACCGAGGCGTCGATCGCTAGCGATGGCGAAGCAGTTCTTGCCCACCATGGCGACCAGTGCACTTCCATTGTACTCGAAGATCTGTGGAAATAGAAACAAAGAAAGAACAAGTAAGCGAGATTGAAAAACACGAATAAAAGGGTCGAATTTGTGAGTGAAAAGTTGAGGTTTTGTGAGGGTTGGAAGAAAATGGAAGAGCGAGCTTACCGACATTAATGGGAGCAAAAGAAGGTTCAGAGAGAGTCAGAAAGATGAGACCTTCTCTGAACCTTGAAGATGAAGTGGGGTTCTGGTTTTGTGCCTGTTTTATATTTTGTTTCTTGAGAGAGAAGAAAGTTCATTTGCTCTTTTTTATTCAGATCTGAATGGACTTACATTCAGACGATGGGCCTTAGGGTAAAATCAGTGACCCGACAGGGCTTGCTAGTTTAAGGTTTGACCCGACCCATCAAATTAACGAGTTATATTTGGATTTGAGAGCCAAATCCATTTAATACGGAACACGACACAATTAATCGTGTCAAGATTAACACTGTACGGAACCCATATGACACATGATTTTTTTTTCCTACCAACATGCTTGATTTGGGGTGGGCAAACGGATCGAGGAACCGCAAATCCAAACTGCATCGGACTCTTTGGTGTAAAACGCTCCCTTTTTTAATATGTAAATTAGAAAATGGATTGAGTCTGATTCCAAAACTTTGTATTCAAACGGTTCGATTCCAACCCATTTGAATATAAAGTTTTATTATTTTTAAAACACCCATCAATCAATCTTTGTTGTTGATGGGAAGTTTAAATGGTTCTATGAAGAATAAGTCAGGTATTTATTATTGTTTGCTATCCAAGCCGTTCTTCAACTATTGATAAACACAAGCTCCTTTCACTATCAATCAGGTGATCTTTTTGATCTTCAATATCAAGCAATCAAATCTCCACTAGTCGTTCTGTTTCTACTAA
Source organism: Berberis vulgaris (assembly GCA_963556465.1). NCBI lineage: Eukaryota > Viridiplantae > Streptophyta > Magnoliopsida > Ranunculales > Berberidaceae > Berberis > Berberis vulgaris. The sequence continues at coordinate 95,384,568 of OY747127.1, read as the reverse complement.
TCACTCTTATTTTAGGTTTTCTCTCCCTTCTTACTTGGTCTCCATTTGGATTCGCGCTTTTCTTCTTTCCTCTTCTTCATGATTTTCTTCTTCAGTCACTTGTGTTCGTTTGATTAGAGTGAAATTTGAACTTGAAAGTTCTTTCTTTGCAAGTGATATCAAAAGTTTTTCATAGATGTTTGAAAAACAAAGTCAGTGAACCAATTTTAATCGGTATAATGTATTTGCTTGATGTGATGTGTTATCTTCACTCTTCAATAAGCTTTTCAAGTTGATTTGAAGAAACGTTTTCACTGTTTTTTTCTCATTTGAATCTAGATTTTGCAAAAAATAAAGTTTTTTTGAATTGTAATAGGTTTTCAAAACTTGTTCACTTTCATTTGAACTTTGAAAAAACTTTTGGCACTTGTTGCAGCTACGGGGGGACATCCAGGTGGCATGGTGCTCGTTGTTTTTGGCGGATCTGCACGACTGTGCGCTGGTTGTTGCGTGAAGAGAGGAGCTGTTTGGTGTTGTTGATTGGTTGTTTTTGGTGGTGATGAGCTGAATCAGTAAGATGAAATGTGGAGTGGCGGTGATGCGATCTGCTAATCCGATGTTGGATGTGGTTCTGTCAATGGAGGGATGGTGGTCACTTTGTTGATGACATAGATGGTGGTCTCTTTGGCGGAGATGATGGTAGCTGGTGACTGACATAGAGATGGATATCTAGCGAGAAGAATATTTGAAGAAGTGGTGGATCGTGGTGTTACTGTTAGGTCATAATGAAAAATAAGGGAAGGTGGGTTACATTGTTCATTCTTCATAGAAGAAAAAGCTTAGGGCTCTGATACCATAAAGAGAAGAGAAGATTGAATGTTTTGTTGTTGTGTTTTTTTTATTGAGAGATGATGTTGTATAAATACATCTTACAAGGTGGATATACGAATCATCATAGCTCGATGATAATACAAGTTGTGTAGTAGTAGAAGAATAATAAGAAGATCAAATGATAATTTTCTTAGTGGTGGTGTTGTTTGTTTTGAGGAACCATTTGGAACCGTAAGAACCAGATCGTTCCAAACAATTCGAGTTAGGTTCAGTCCCAATGTTCAAAATGAAAGAATCCGGACCAGACTGAATTCTTTAAATTTAAACGGTTCGAATATTTAGGTACACCAAAAGGCTTGATTAGCTACACAGAGATGGGCACGGCTCAAAACTGTTAGTTTATTTGCCACGGCCCACAAACTGTGGCTAGATTGGCCAAGGGCCTAAAACCGTGGCTATAAAAAGAAATGCACCTATGTAATTGCGAAAACACCTGTGTTGCCACGACTCACATCCATTTCACACTTTGGCGCGCCATTGCAAAAACACTTTCGCGGTCTTGCGAAAAAAATTGGCGCTCCCGCTTCCTTCCATTTTCATTTTAGGGTTTGTTAGAAAGTCAAATAGTGAGAGAGATGAGCAGAGGAGAGTGAAGAGAAAAAATCGGTCCATTTTCGTGTCAAATCAGAATGAGAGAGAGGAGCAGAGGAGAGTGTGAAGAGAAAGAAGAATAAGTGAAAGAAAACACAAAGTCAGGTAATTTTTGCTTGTGAGATGATTTATGTGTTATTTGGGTTTTTTTTTTTTTTTTTTTTTGCACTTACTGTATTGAATCGATTCGTGATTGTTTGATTGTTGTGATTGTTTGATTGCACTTACTGTTATTTGGGTTGTTTGATTGTTTGCGATTCGTGATTGTTTGCGATTATTTGGGTAATTTTTGCACTTATTTGGGTTTTTTTTCTGCACTTACTGTACTGTGTGTTGTTATCGATATCGATCGATTTGAGATTCAATTCGATCTGGTTTCGATTCGTGATTTCTTGTTGACTAATGTTTGGTTTGGATTGCAGCACTGTTTTGTGTTTGTTGAATCTGTTCGTTTCAATATTTTAATCAGTCAATCGTGTTTGTTTATAATCCGTTTCAATATTTGAAATCGTTGGTAGCCATAGATTTATAATCCGTTTGTTTTGTTGTTGGTGTTGATTTCGTGTGTGGATATGTTTCAGTTTTCGCTGCAATTTCTCTCTTTCGGGAACAAAAGAGTGGAAGAGGTTCTTCTTAATTAAGGTAGGGTTTGTTTAGAAATTGGTAAATGTTTTCTTTGCAATAGAGAATTGGTAAATGTTTTGGCACACGATGAAGATGATTATATTTTCTTAAGTTTTTCCATTGTGATTTTGTTTTACCCTTCCTAGAAAGTTTATTTCATGATTTTTAGAGAAAACATGTGGTTGAAGGTTATGATTTTATTATACTTATGTATATTTCCTTCAAACAAACCCAGACTAAGATTCAAACGAGTAACTCTTTTTTTTATATTATCTACCAAATACAACAAAAGAAGAAAAAAAAATAACGGCAGTGGGAGAAGCTAAGAAAAGATGTCGGAAATTGGCTTACCTAAACATTTTTCCATCTTGAGTATTAGCGACTAAACATTTTTTCCATCTTGAGAGTATTGGGGAAGGGAGCACTCTAGCATTCCAGAAACTGTTGATGAATAAGGGCATGAACTATCACCTGAAACACCCAAAAACATTCTAACAGATTTTACAATGACAGATAAGGAGTTTAAAATAGAATTCCTGATCAGATATAAGTATTCACTAAGAAACACATTTTTAGAACAGAATATCACATGCATACATGTTTGGAGAGTATTAAAAAAATTTATTATTGAGCAGAGAATAATACTATTTGAGTTCTTTCTGCAATAAAGTTATTCAGATACAGAAACATACATATATTACTTTATGGTGGAGCTGGCTAGGCCATGTATGCATACTTTGAGCAAGAACTGTAGAAAGTTATTTACATATTCAACAAGTAAATTCGCAATAGTTCAACACTACTTCCTGTTTAGTTTCCTGCTTAATTTCCATCATTTTCGTTATGTTAAATGTGTAGAATAAAACTAAAGGTTTTTTTGGTTGCATGGAATCCATGGCAAGACCAGTTACCTATAAGTTGAATCTACAACGACTAGTACATTCAACTTAAATCCTAGAAAAAACTAAGCTATGAAGCATGTAACCCTTTGAACATTGCCCTGTAATATTGAAACCTAACTTGTCGAACCAATCTCACGCAATCTTCAAGGAGCGAAAATTGCAATTACATAGCTGGACTCCTCAGGATATTAAATCTCTGATGAACTGAAACTGATTGGAAAGATTGAGGTAGTAGGGTACTCCCATGTATTCCATGTCTATTGAATACTAGTTGATTAAGCAGACACTCTTAGATATTATTCTAGTAAACTAATTTGCTTCCTATGCCAATTCATGGGCCTCAAAGGGAGATGATTAAGGGGAAGATAGCCTCCTCATGGTATGGTTCCTATGGAGGTTATCCTCATAAAAGTGTCACTCTCAATCTTTTAATTTTCATGAGTGTTTGACTAAAGTTAATCTTTTAATTTTTGGTGTGTAGAAATGTCAACAATTCCTTTAGATAAGTCATGGAAGAACAAACGGGGAAGTGCAATGTATATATACGGCGTTAGACAATTCCAAAAGTTTGTTGAGGATAATGCAAATGGAGAGAGTCTTTTTCCTTGCCCATGTGTTCGATGTAGGAACTCGAGGGGAAACATTAGTGTTGACGACATAGGTGTTCATTTGTTAAGCCATGGCATTGATACCAATTATGTCACGTGGATACATCATGGAGAGAATATAAACAAGCAGGTGATTGATGTACCTATGACAGAAGTGGTTGAACCTGATGATGCCTTTGAATATCCTAGGATGAGCGACCTAGTTGATGATGTATTCCTCAACATGCAAACTGTGGAGGCTGATGATGGGATAAATGACTTGAATGACACCGTCGAAGAATGTTTTGGCGGTAATCCAGAAGGTGGTCCGGAACTTTCTTGTGAACCTGAGATAGTTATGAACAAGAAGTATCAAAAGTATAAGGAAAAAGCGATTGTGCCTTTGTACAATGGGTGTCCTAAGGATAAGACCACGTTGTCCACCATTATTGAATTGCATAATTTCAATACTCGTTTTAGTTGGAGTGGTAATAGTGTGACGAAGTTGTTAAAATGGCTAAAAACCCTATTGCCGGATGATTGTAATTTGCCAGATAACTACCCAAACATGAGAAACACAATTAAAGATATGGGAATGGAATGTAAGACAATACATGCATGTGCCAATGGATGCGTACTCTATTGGAAAGAATATGAGGGTCTGGTTACTTGTCCAAAATGTGGTTCTGGTAGGTATAAGGTTTATGTGGATGACGATGACGATGACAACGAGTCTGGCAAGGTATACATGAAAGAAGCTAAAAAGGTTGTAAAGTATTTTCCATTGATTCCAAGGTTGAAAAGATTTTTTAGCATACCGTGGATTGTTGAAGCAATGACTTGGCACAATGATGCTTGTTCAGATGGGAATTTGATGAGACATCCATGTGATTCAACACAATGGACTTCAATAAATATGAGATGGCCAGAGTTTGCCTCTGATAGTAGGAATTTGAGACTTGCAATATCGACTGATGGTTTTAACCCACGTGAAAATCTAAGTAATGCTTATAGTTGTTGGCCAGTAATAATAGCACCTTTGAATCTTCCACCTTCTTTATGCATGAAAAAGGAGTTTTGTTTGTTAACCTTGTTAATATCAGGGCCAAAAGCACTCGAAAAGAATATTGATGTTTACCTGGAGCCATTAGTAGAAGAGTTGAAGGAATTGTGGGCAGATGGTGTTTCAACTTGGGATGTGTGTACTAAAAGCAATTTTCGGTTGAAAGCAATGTTGTTTTGGGGTATCCATGACTTTCCTACTTATGGGACTCTAGCTGGTTGTAATGTTCATGGTTATAATGCATGCCCTATTTGTGTTGATGATGTAGAATCTGAACGTCTTTTAAACAGTCGGAAGATATGCTATAGAGGCCATCGACGTTTTTTACCTACAAAACACAAGTTTAGAGATGACAAGGGATTCAACAAAGATGTTGAACATCGTCGTGCTCCACGACGATTATCTGGCGAAGAAGTTGAACGAAGGATAGTGGAAATTTTGGAAGGTAGTTCTACACAAGGTAGGGTTAGTGGTCAAAAGCGCAAGAATATGGTTGATAATGATAACGTCAATGATGAACCAACCAATAACATTGCGCCACCGTGGTCTAGAAGGTCCATTTTATTTGATTTGCCGTACTGGAAGTTTGTTGAGCTACGACATAATATTGATGTGATGCATACTGAAAAGAATGTCATTGAACACTTATTGAACATATTGTTGAATGTCTCTAAGAAAACAAAGGATGGTGAGAATGCTCGAAAAGATATGGAAGACATGGGAACTCATAAAAGATATTGGTTGAGCCATGACACTGAAACGAGAAAAACTTCAATGCCAAAAGCATCATTTGCCTTGACCAAGAAAGAAAAAAAAGTATTTATGAATACACTAAAAGAGTTGAAATTGCCGAGTGGATTTTCATCCAAGTTGAGTAATTGCATTCTTGGCAATCCCCTGGAGCTAAGAAGACTGAAGTCACATGACTACCATGTCATTATGCAACATTTACTTTCAGTTTTGCTTAGACATGTATTTCGTGACAAGAAGGATAAAGATTTAAGAATTGTTATTCAAATAATTAGCTTATTCTTTAATATCTTATGTGCTAAAGTAATCAACAAAACAAATCTTCAGTTGGCACACAAAGGTGTGATTGAGGCAATTTGTGTCCTTGAAAAGGAGCTTCCGCCTTCATTCTTTGTTATAAGTGTGCATTGCATGGCTCATCTAACCGAGGAAGCGATGCTTGGTGGTCTAGTTCGATATCGATGGATGTATCCCTTTGAGCGGTAAATAACTTTTCTAATTTTAGTGCACGTCATCACGTTATCTTATTATATTATATACTAATTTATCATTTTATTTATGATTGATAGGTTAATGAAACGATACAAAGATTATGCTAAAATTTTCAGATACATAGAAGGATCAATAGCAGAAGCATACCTTGTAGATGAATCTGTTACATACTGCATGGAGTATATGACAAAGCCACGGTTTGGAACTCACAAACACAGTCAAGAGGAGTGGCTTGATGTAGATGATGAGTATGCCGATGAAAAGCCATTGGATAAAGGAAAAAACTATATGCTAAATAATCTACAATTTAAACAAGCTCGAAGATGGGTTTTCAATGCACTTGCTGATTCGAGTGATTGGGAAGAGTAAGATATATAATATTTTAGTTTTTTTAATAACTAGAAATCTAGAATTATGATAATATGTAACTTGTGCAGAAAATACAATGAATATTGCATGGAGTTGGCTACACAAAGTAAAAAAAAAGGGTCAAGGAAATTCGTTGAGAAAGCCACTGATTTTATTCCTTGGTTGTGTAATGAGGTATTTTATAATGTGTATTTATTCATATATATATAATTTTTTTTTTCAGATTTCAGTTCTAAGATGATTTGTTTTACAATGTAGTTGGAGAAGGCTAGGGAAACAAATACCACACTTTGGAGGTTAGCCAATGGTCCACAATTTTTGGACACCCGATATCCAAAATATTGTGTAAATGGTTTCACATTTGCGACAAGTTCTTCGGATGAATGTTTGGTGACACAAGATAGTGGTGTCTCCATGGATGCCATTGCTCCTTTTGTTCCTAGTAAGAAAGATAAGAGGCCAAAGAACAAACTAGTCAAATGGTATGGAGTTGTTAGAGACATATTGGTGCTAGACTACATAGATTTCAAAGAAACAGTCTTCTATTGTGATTGGGTCAAAGTGGAAGATAAGAAAAATGCATATAAGGTGGACCCAATTTGGAACCATGAGATGGTAAACTTGTCGAAGCTAAAAGACAAAAGAAAGGTGGAAGAGGATCCATTCATTTTAGCTCAAGAAGCAAGTGGGGTATTTTATTTGAAAGATCAATCAAATGACGGGTGGCATGTAGTTCTACATACTCAAAGAGGCTTGAACACTAATGTCGATAAAAAGGAAACTCCCACTGTGTATCAAAGCAACTTGAAAGACAACCCCAACCTGAAGAGCTTACTGGAATTTTAATTGACTATGCTACAATATTTTTTGATGCATTTCTAATGCTATTTTAGTCATCCTATTTGGTTGAGACCAATTATTTTGTCTTTGTTTCTTATTTTGACTTTTGAGTTGGGAAAGGGAAGCTTTGTAGCTAAGTATTCAGATTGGCTTTTTCAATGCTTTATAAAAATCTATTTGTGGTGATATGTTGTGGAAGGAAACTATCTATAAATGTAGTGTATATAGTTGTTTCTTTTTTCTTTTTGTTTGATAATGGTTAATATCTATAATGTCATTGATAGAAATGGGTAGTACTCGCGGCAATCTCTCCACCAATGATGTCACTACATCTACAAATGATGACAGTGAAGTTAAAAAGACCATAAAGTTCAATGTCCATGGTTTAGTAGTTGGACCTGGTGCTAGAAATTTCAATAAACGCATTGGAAGGCTTGCTGAAACACTTGTGCCCATCAAATTCAAGGGTTGGCACCTTGTTACTGACAACTACAAAGAGGATGTGTAGAATGCCCTCAAGGTGAGATTTTACATCATTGATTTTCTTAATGTTTTATTTTATTGTCAACTTATATCTCAATGGCTTATTTGCAGCGTAAATACGACATCCCAAATTATGTGAAAAGGAGTGTGCATTTGAAAATGCCAGAATATTTTAGAAGGTTCAAGGCATATCTTAGGAAGGACTATTTGGATAAGTATCCTACCATTGAGGAACAAGAGAAGCATATTCCAAATGGTGTAAGAGATGAGGATTGGAAGTAGTTTATTCGCATGAGAGCACCCCTGAAGCGAAGGCAATTAGAGCCCAAAATGCCAAAAACAAAAAGGCTTCAAAGTATGTATGGGGGGGGGGGGGGGGGGGTGGCCAAAAGAGTGCTGCAGAAGTGGAGTATGAAATGGGAATTGAGTTTCTAGCTACTAGTACAATAATAACCATTTAACTATATAGGCTGAGACTAATCTTTCAAGTATATAGGTTGAGAAGAACCCTGATGGGGAACCAGTCACACGCACTGATATATGGATTGTTTGTCACACGGGAAAGGATAGAAAACCCACGCATGGTGCTGAACTATATATGGTATGTGCCCAATGATGTCTTTTATACACAATTCTTAATTTACTTTGTAGTTGTTTGAATATTATTTGTGTCATGTGTTATTTTATTTTTTCATTCTTTTTAAGGAACAAGTTAAAGCAAAAAAGGCTGCCTTGCAAGAATCTTCAACCCAGGGTACCACTGACCTCACTATTGATAATGATCCTCTAAGCCAAGTGTTTGGCCAAGAAGAAAGGGGACGTGTTCATTGTGTTGGAACCACCGTGTCTAAAAGGAAGTATGATGCTTCACTTCCCCTCGTTCATTGCTTTTAGATAAAACATTGGAAGTAAAAAAATTGAGCCAAAAATATGATAGATTGGAAGAAAATGTTCAATGGATACGAGAGAGACTTGAAAATGGAACTTATGTGAGACCATCAACAAGTGAGGGAACACAAGGAGGGACACAAAAAACTGAAGATACACCTTCATCCCGTGCACAATTGACAAGGCAACCAGAAAATCCATTACCTCCATCTCCATTACCACCATCTTCTCAAGGTGTTGCGAGGTTTCCTTCTCCAAGCAATCATGTTCCTTCAGTGTCAAGGACTTACAAAGTTTGTGATTGGCATAAGAATGTCATTGCGATAGCAAAAGAGGTTGTTGATCCTATCCATTGATTCTCTTGCGATTGCCATGGATCATTGAACCCTGCAACAGAGATCAAACTTTCCTTATGCTTCAAATATATGACTGAGGTGAAACTTTACAAGAGTGATCCAAAAGGAGACATGATGGGGGATTTGGACGTTGGTGATTTCTTCGTATGGTGTAAAAATCATGTGGAACTTGATGATTGATAGTTACAACTACCTTGGTAGTTACAACCTTGAACGATATCCTTGATGCTTGCTATTTTTGTGGACTTGCATGCAATACTGTAGTACTTAGTAATGATACGTTCATTTTTGTTTTTTGACTTACACACTCCTGGCTGATTTGGTTTTGGTAGTCTCAAATCTGTAATTTTAATTTGGATTTGATAGTCCCAAATATGTAATCTTAGTAGTGTTGTTTTCTTGTTGAATATATATACCTATTTTTTTTTTAATTTATAACAACCCTTTTTTAACTCCGCCAATGTAAATGTTCTTTTTTACATTGCCGGTCCCAAGCCCGGATAAAGGAGGAGGGATGAGGGCATGTTTACCTTTATCAATTTTTGTGTTAAGTTTCATTATATTTTTTTCATTGTGATATGGTTATCTGGTTCTTATATATATGCAGCAAACTCAGTAGGTGCTAGTGTGAAAAAGATTCCTCTTTACAAGGTACATATATTTATCTAGTTCAATTGTTTATTAAGGTTTTATGTTTGTCTTCTCATCTGATTGATTCCTCTTTTGATGAGGTTACTGGGATTAATCACAGTAAATGCATGTATGTATTCGTTGTTCACAGGTCTGCCTGGAAGATATAGAGTGGTGCATTCCAGAGTGGTCCAATCAGGTATGCACCATGGTTCTCATCATTTCGGTGGTTATTGAAACCATGGTTCTGAAACCATTGTTTATATATATCTTACAATCAATACTTCAAAAGGGTGACAACGGTCATAATGCCCCTTCTTCAAGTCTGTACTAGATAAAGACAGAACAACATGTTGCATTTAAAGTCAGATGTAAATTAACTATTTTGGTAACATAATAGTGAAGATTCACTTATGATTAATGAATGATTACTCAGTTTGATGTACTGACAAAATGGTGATATGGACTTGCTTTTACTTTTCATTTATGTTCTTTGAATGTTTTTTTTCAGTTATTTTTTTCTTCTGCTCAATATGAAGTGAGGTTTGGGCAATTGCTAATTAGAATGGCTATTTTCTCATTGTTTATTATTTAAACACACTCTTCTAATTGCTTGATTCATTTCTTCACTAGTCTGATCTTTCTTCCCATATGTCTAGGAACTTTCTTATCATGTTTCAATCAAGAACAATCTTCCCCTCCTTCAGTCATTGTGATAGGTGGTGGTATTTCAGGGATTGCAGCGGCTCGTGCACTTCATAATGCTTCATTTAAGGTAAGATATGATGTCCCTAATCAAACTATTTGCTCAATTACCTTTTGACTTTATGCCTCTTCAACAATTCTTTGATGTTCTCATCACATTCATGTGATTTTGCTGGAATCAATGAATAGACTTGGTGGTCGTATACATACTGATTATTCATTTGGTTACCCTGTAGATATGGGTGCATCATGGTGAGTTAATTGTTTTTTCTATCACACTATTTTTTCTTCCACTTTACTCTATATTTCCTCTGTGCATACATAGATTCATGTGTAGATGAAATTATTTTAATCATTGGTATCATACGTATGTATTTGGGTGTAAGCATTTTCATCCACTATATCAAACCTGTTGTGGTTGATTTTTCTTTGATATATACAACATTTTCATCCACTATATATCTTTCACTGTCAAACCTGTTGTGGTTGATGTTTCTTTGATATATCCATAATACAGGTTGCATGGTGTTTGCAATGAAAACTCCTTGGCATCACTGATTCGCAACCTAGGACTGCCCTTATACCGGACTAGTGGTGACAATTCTGTGTTGTATGACCATGACCTAGAAAGGTGGTTATTATTTTCCTTATTGGTACTCTTGATTCTCAACAAATAGTTTGGCACTTGCATTAATTTGGACAAACAAATCCTTGCGTCCTCCTCCCCCCCCCCCCCCTTCTTTTTTTTCCTCTTGATTGACTTCTTGAATCTCTTTTTGAAGCTATTCACTTTTTGGTATGGATGGCCATCAAATCCCTCAACAGCTTGTCATTGAAGTCGGAGAAACTTTCAAGAAAATTCTCAAAGAGGTATTGTCTACAACTAATCATTTGGATGGATTAGTATTTTGTTCCGATATTATTTCTTCAGGAGTTTCCCTATAAGCATGACTGACTTTATAGTTTTCCAGTGAGCTAAGCATGTATTTAATTCTGCACAAAATGTGTCTAAGATCCCATGCTACGCTTTTGTCCTTCGTCAGATAATCAAAGACAGTGGTCGAGTCAGTTGTAACTTCTAGTTTGGCCCTGTAGACCAATGATATTTCACTATGTTGTCATCTATGCCATTATCCTATTTGTGGGAAACATTTATCGTTTCCCATAATAAGTAATATCTAATATTAAAAAGTTTTGAGGGGGAATTGTTTACTTATTCGTGTTAGAGGGTATCTCGTCTGGCACAGTGAAATCTTTGATGTCTGCAGTTTAGCATGTTGATTTTTCAAAATGTGGTTAAGTTGTTTGATTAAAGGCTGGGACTGCAGTTCACCATTTTTATTGGTGAGAATTATAATGAGAAAGTAATATGAATGTCTTTCTAGAGGGCTTTCATTTCATTTGAATTGTATCGTCTATTCGTTGTCTTTCGATTCCAATGGAATTCATGTACAGTTCTTACACCACTTTTAGTGAAAAGAAGCTACTTTTTCCATTTTGATTCTGATAAAATCATGTTGATGGCCAGTTACCAATTTGATTTCAGCGCTACGATATGGCAAAATAAGGTTTTCCAGTTTGAGGAAATTATTAATGGTTCCCTGCATTTTCCAGGGCCAAAGTTGGAGGCTTGGTCACCTTGCTTCCAAAGGTCTAAAGCTTTCAAGCTAGCCTTCGGTCTTATATTTGTACCGGGTTGATGTGAACTACAATCATATGAGCTCTGCATAGGGTGAAGGTTCCAAGGTTCTACCCTTTCTTTTTAATTATACTAATTAATTTTTGTTTGGGTTTGGTCTGGTTTATGTATTTGTGTGATGGGGTAGAACCATATCCATCCATGTGTTCTGTTGCTAGCATTTTATGCAATTGTTCTATCCTTGGTGTATGGTCATGGATTGGCTTATATTACATTATAATCCTCAGAAGCCTACGGTTATATTAATGAATAATCTGCAGAAGCTGGGGACTTAGGGGAAGGTGGGAAACTCAGGGATTTGAAGTAAATATGATGTATAGGGCTTAGTGAACAATTGTAGGGTGCTTGTTTTTATATAATACATCCAGATTCCATCGCCCAAATAGCTCCTTATTATGCGCATTGCCTTCAACAATAAGTTCATCAGAACTAAATTTGAGACGGATGTCATTGTGAAGCTGATTGACAAGTTGAAGACCTGTGCAATATCTCTGCTGGTAAACTCGATTGTTCCTTTCCATCCATAGGTAGTAAACCACTGCATTTAGGACCAATTTTTTGAGTTGGGCAACTTTTCTCTTCCCTTGAAATTGCTGACAGCACCAGATAAGTTCCTCATCCCAGCATTCAATCTGTCTTGTGTAGCCTAACTGATTCAGCATTCTCTTCCAGACATACTGTGAATACCTACATTTGAAAAATAGGTGTTTCATCGTCTCAGTGTCTCTCTGACACAGTGAACATGTATCCACTTGAGTGAGTCCCCATTTCTTCAATTTGCTCAAAGTTTTCAAGGCACCGTGAATCAGTAACCAAGTAATGAAGTTGTGTCTAGGAATATTGCCTGTGAACCAGACCACTGATGCCCATTCCACTCTTGCTCGTCGATTCCTGATTGCTTCATAGGTTGCTTTCAAGTGAAATGTTCCATCATTCCCAGCAGTCCATACAACCTCGTCATTCCTACTAGCATCAAACTCCACTTCTCCTAGGATGCTAGTGATCTCAGTAACACAGTTATGTGCACTCTGTGGGATGTGCCAGTGGTTATCACCAATAATAGCTGCCACCTTGGCGTTCTTGTGCAATGTAGAGTCATATAAGAACTCCTGTGGGAATTTTTCGATCAAAATACCTTTCGGATGCCAAGGTTCCTTCCAAAATAAGGTGCCTTCACCATTGCCAATGGAGTCAAGAGCTAGGTGTGATGCCCTCTCTCTATAATGCAGAATGCGTCTCCAGCACAACGAGGCTTCCTTAGGCACTCCAATTTGAATACCAGATATTTTTAAATTATTTTTAACTTTCATTAGTTATTTTTAAGTTCATATCAATTTGAATACCATAACTTTCATTAGTTATTTTTAAGTTCATATCAATTTGAATACCATTGTTCCAATTTGTTTGTTTCTGATGTCGATTATATTTTTTTCTTGGTTTATGGTTTGTTAGGCAACTCCAGATATGGTTGTCACTCTTCTTGAAGTTGCAAGAATTTTTGCAACGAAAGTTCCAGGAAAGATTGATGCAGACGTATTACAGCTATTATGGAAAGTACGTTCATACCATCACATGTAATATAGGATGATCATTAATTTGTGTTTTTGATAGACCCCCTATCAGGTTTACGTATACAAGGAAGAAGTATAAGTAAATGCAAAGTTGTTTGTGCGAAAAGGCTGGGTTAGAATTGCAGTTAGAGTTGCTCTGTCAGGTTGTTAGCTCTGTTAGACTAGCTGTTAATTGCTCTGTTAGCATTGCTGTCAGTATTGTTAGTTGTTATGTTGCATATTGTATAAATAGGAGAACAGGGAGAGAAACAAGGATTCATTCATTCATTTGTAAACAAATTGTACACTGAGCACAATTACACTTAACCCATATCAGATGAACCTAGTTTCTACTAAGAACTTTACAAAATTGCATTTTGACAATCTAAGATTTTTTTGCAGGTATGGTTTCTTGGAGAAAATGCAAACTATGTTGCATCTGAGTATGCTTGGGAATCTGCGACCCCTCATGGTACTGCATTGATGATGTTAGATGCAGATAAAATGGTTGCCGCTGCCAGTTCACAAAATCCTACTCTAGCTGGTGCATTGACTCGACTCCAAAGGTGTGCTTTCAGTGGGAGTTGGGAGGTAAACTTTTCTCGTGTCACTCTTTCTTGAGAGCTAAGTTTGTTTCTCATGTTGTTTGAAAACATTTTTTGTATTCTTGAATATAACATCACAGCATCATCTTTCTTGTTTTGCCTATTAGTGAATGAAATTTCATTTTCAGGGGTATAATATTTTGAAAATTATTAAGATTTTTATCCCACCCTCCGTTCATGTGGTGTTCACTTATATTAGGAATCACGTTGTCTCAATTTGATATTCATAGTTGTGCATTCTCTAATAACTCGTCTGGGATGTGTGATATCACTTTTCAAATCATTCACTGGGGATCCCTTTGATATTCATAGTTGTGCATTCTCTAATAACTCGTATGGGATATGTGATATCACTTTTCAAATCATTCACTGGCCAGTATTCTGATTTATGAAGTGTGGTTGTTGATCATATTCTATATGCAATTTTTTTATGGGATTAGAACAATATACACACGTTTAATTATGTTTTACAAAACATAGTGTTAAATATTTAAGACTTCTCATTTCTTGATGATGCCATCGCAGGTGCGCATTGTGGCTGCTCAGGCTCTTATCACCAACGCTATCAGATCTGGCGAGCCTTTTAGGTTACAAATTTATGAATTTTTATATGCCTTAGCTCAAGGTGGAGTACAATCTCAATTTTCAGAAATGTATCTTAGTAATGGAGACGATCAAGGAGCCAGTGGCACTGGTCTTGAATCTTTGATAAATCCCATGTTAAATGTCCTTGATGAGATGTATAAAGCACAAGACGATCTGATTAGGTAAGGTCTAAGATGGACATTTGATTTGGTTGAATATTGAGCTTCCTTTAACTTTGATTTCTTTATCTTATCTACATGGATGTACAGAGATATGCAAACACATGATAATGCAAAAAAGAAGTGGACAGATGATGAACTAAAGAAGCTATATGAGACCCATGAGAAGTTGCTTGATCTGGTCTCGTTGTTTTGTTTTGTTCCAAGGGCTAAGTACTTACCTCTTGGACCAACAAGGTATCAGTTCTTTCGATAGTAGATAGAAGCTTGAAGATGGATATTTTGTTTTGTTGTGGCATTGATTTTTTTTTTCGTGCCCCCTTTAAAATATGGAATGAGAAACAATTCCAAGGTGAATATTTAATATATACTTGGCTTCATTTGAATTCAATTCCAAGGTTCCATTTTACGGTTGATTTTGTATTTATCTAGCATATAGTTTGTGGAATCCTATTCGTGCCGGAGGCATGACACGGTAGCCGTGTCGTAGGCACGGGTACACGCCACATGGCAAGTGTCTGGTCGATCTTAGTAAGGACTGATTTTGGAGGTGTGGGGCTGTGATTTTGCTGCAGCAGCAAAAAAAATGTAATTTTTTTCGATTATATTAATTTGCAACGGTTTCAAACCCTCGCAACAAACCAGAGTTCTTTTTTTTTTTAATTTTGTTTTGACTGGCAATGGCTTAAAACCGTGGTCCTTCATGAGTGCCACAGCTTAAAACCGTGGTCCTTCATGCTTGCCACGGTTGAAAACCGTGGCCTTTATGCTTGCAACGGCTGTGAGACCAAAGAAATTCAAAATAAGTGATATATGTTGCCACGGTTAGGGAACGTGGAGCATCTAGCAATGCCGGGTAGCCGTGGCTAAATGCAGAAAATAATCAAGCGTCCTCGAACATAAAACCATTGCTAATATGTGTTGCCACGGTTTATAGCCATCAATGGTGATTTGGCGACGCCTCAAATGGCCAGGCCTCTAAGCCGTGACAATAGGTTACCCCCATGGTCCCAAACCGTTGCTGATGGGTATTTTTGGTGTAGTGGTTCCTCAAATTTTGGAATTGAATCGGACCATGCCTACCTCAATGCTTGATTGATTGTACTCATGCACATGCCTGGAGTCAAAAAAATTTCAAAGTAAATACGATTTGGAGCTTGAAAGGTGGTTAAACCATGGTCTAGGCGAAGAAGACAATATCCAAACCATAGATGTAAGAAATTATGTTTGGAACTAGAATTAGAAAATAATGCATGGGTCCACAAAGAAAAAAGTGCAAAACAAATTAGTGTGGGCATACAAAGATAATCATATGTTTACACATTTTTCAATTTACATTAGGTATTTTGTATGTTTATTTGGGTAGTTATAAGCAAACTTAAAACGTTTGTGGTTAAGATGTTATTCACTGAAAAAAAATTAGAAATTGGGCTACAAGGGCCCTGCATGTTCACAATGAACAATATTTCATGAACAATACCTTGTGACCAGTGTTTCATGATGAACAATATCGATTGAAAGTAGTTTAAATTGTTGCAAAATGTTTGCATACCATTAAATTGTATGGTATGCCTTGATAATAAAAAAAATGTTTTTCAATTTATAAGATAATACATCGTGCAAAATTAAATACCCGAAAAATTAATAACTTTGGTTAAATAATATTTTTGGCACTTCCCGACTGGGGGATAACGTGCAAAATTAATAATTAGCTAAATTTATAAGATAATACATCGTGAAAATACCCATATAGGTCCCATGTAATATATAAATTAATAACTTTTTGGTACATATTGCTTATGATTCGATTACGAGATCTTCATAAAATATGACTAAATCATTATTTGTTTCTTCTTGAAATTGAAGTCACCTTGGATGTCATCTCCAACTTTTCTTAACATAGTGGGAAGTTCCGATGTGATTTTCTCATGCTGCAACAAGTTTCCAAAAATCGCAAGGCAGTAGGCAGGTATCGAGTAGGGGACAAACACCCAGAGGCCTAGACAGTTATTATTATTATTATAATATAATTTATAAAAGTTAAGCATAATTCAATGCCAAGATAAATATGCAAAATGTATTAAAAATATAGTTTTAAATTATTATTTTTTCGAACTGGAAATAATATTTTTTTTTTCAAAAACTCGCCCAACCCACCTAGGCATTTCCCAACCGACTAGCGCCCAGATGGCCAAATTTTAGAACACAGGCTGCAACAACAATTTATTTAATGTCATCACCGCATTGAGTCCTGCCTAAATTATTTTTATTGTACTCGAATAATGATTTACGCATTTCATCTGTCATTGTAGATTTCTTTACACATTTATATTAGGAGCCAACGTTATATGTATGATGTGATGTGTTAATATGACTTTTGTTTATTTAAAATTTGTTTTATTTAAGTAGAGTTTTTGTTTGGTTAAATGTTCATAAAATGGAATAATATAGTACTTTGAACAATTTTCAATCTATTTTTAGAAGAAAAAAAAAAGAGTAGATTCATGAATTTTACTTGGTTAAACAAATACATAGAATTGTTAGTTCGTAAAACATAAAACATAAAAAGAGAAACTAAATACAATATACAATATACAATATTGATTATTAATAATAAGGAATTCCTTGATAAATTAATAAGTTATTAATTAATATAAATGATTAATTAATTGATTATTTAATATTCGCTAAATTAATTTTAACTGTACATATGAAAAAGAAGAAGAAACAGTGCGACATAGTGTTTCCCGAGGAACTTTGGCAACGAACAATGTCACTTGAACAATGTTTTGAGATGAACAATACCTATTCACAATATTTTTACCATGTGTAGGGTCTTGTTTACTAAAATAAAACTTAATGGATCATATTGAAGCCAAAAAGTATTTTCAGACCAATGCTCCTAGTAATATTATGGCTTAATATTATTGAAGTCATGAACTAACTTTTTTAGACATTTGAGAGTTTGGTCAAACATTGTTTAATTTTTGTCAACTTGTGTTGGTGAAGTTTGGAGGATTCAAAGAACCATTAGAGATCATATTGTGTTCCATTCACTATTTCGTTAATAATACAACTCGAAATTCAAGCTTCCCAACTTCATGAATAAACAAATCACGCTTTAAACGAGATAGGAGAGATGAAAAATGAGATTAGGTGAAGGACGGGGTATTTGTGTGGAAAACCCTTCATTTTATGTTTTTGTCAACAATGCAACTAAAATTGCAAGCTTTTCAACTTCATTAATGAACAAGTGGAGTTCTAACGAGTTAGAAAAATCACACTTAGTATATGAATAGAGGAATGGGTGAAAAAAAGAATGCATATTCTCTCTAGAAATTGTTTCTGATATAAAAAAAAAACCTATAATGTGAATGTATTAGGTAAATTTTTGGGAATGATTTGTTTTTTAACTAGGCAAGGAAAAACGATCCAGCGAGTGAAGACACCAATTTGCCATTGGGTTACCCTGACGATGGAATTGGTTTCCATTCTGCCTTTGATGCTGATTACCATCCTGTTTCTGGAAATGGTCATACCCCTGCCTCTGGAACTGATTTCCACCCTGACGGTGAAACTAGTTTCCTCCCTGTTGTTGGTTCTGGTACCCAACTTGAGGTTTCTGGTTCTGAAACTGTCGACCCCTTTGCCCTTGATTATAAGGACGGAAATGGCTACAGTCACCACGAAAATCACGCGACGCACCCTGATGACGAGTGTTTCCTGACACCTCGCCCAACTTCTGCTTGCCTTTCTCTCTACTCTCATGATACATCTTGTTCTGTTCCTCGTACTTCAATGCTAAATCCAAAACTCTGTCAAAACTCTCCCTATCAGCGGTGAGAACAGCCCTCGACAGGTAGTGATGCAAAACCCCAATAAACTTGGCATTTTTATTTTTGGGGTGTCTACCAAATACGGAGCATAACGTGACAACTCGTTAAACTTCGTGACATACTGCTCCACAGACATATTCCCAATCTGCTTCAACATATTAAACTCCGCAGCCCATTGCGCCTTAACTGCATTAGGCACAAATCTATTCTCAAACCTATCCTTAAAGTCATCCCATGTCATAACCGCAACATCAACGGAGGGTAGTAAAACCTCCCACCAGTAACTAGCAGCACCATCCAGGTGATGTGCAGCTAACTCTTGTTTTTGGACTTCAGTAAGTTGCATCCTCCTGAAAACGGTCTCACAGCTTTGAACCCAGACATCTGCATCTCTTGAATTTTCTCCGGTAAACCTCTTACCACCCAATGTCCCAAACTCCTTAACCCTTCTAGCAAAAGGGTCATCCTGATTGCTATTCTATTGCAATCCTTGTAGCAACTGCATCATCATAACCTGACTCAACTGAATAGTATTATCACCATGGCCATTTCCATTTTCATTGCTACCCTCATTTGGGACGACGTTCCCACTACTTTCGCTCCCGTTCCCATTTGGATTCTGACGAGTATGTCTTTCGGCCATATCCTTCAATAAAAATGGAAATGATTAGACATTCCATAAGATACACAAAACACTCTACAGCTTACCCATAACCACATTCCGAGGATCCCCTAGACTCTCCCTAGCCTAGGGTAAACTGTGCTCTGATACCAAACTGTCACGCCCCGATTTTTCGAAAAAAACAAAAATCCCAAAATCCACATAGGATTATCCGTTTCCCCAAAAGTTGGGACATGAATTGTCATTCATGAAAATAACAGTTGGCATCTACGAGAAATAATCAATTGCACAATTTACCAAATAGAGGAAAACATAAAACAACTGATCTGAAAGTCCATTAAAAGGAAGAAAATTTTAAAACTCGTAGAGCCAATGCTAACAAGTTCAACAATTTACGAATGTATCTCTCCCAGAAAATAATAAATAACTCCGAGTTCTAATTACAAGAATTAAACTGACACCTACAAATAAAAATGATCTAATCTTTCGAACAACGCGCAACTCCCAGAAATGCTCGTCACATATGGTACGAAATGCTCTAAGCCCGAGATTACTATATCCTGAAAAATAAGCTAGTCGGCTACATTCCTGAAGGAATGTACCCAAGAAGCCAAAGCCCACTTGGGTCAGCAATAAAGCTGGTGTGAAATCTCTTTATTCCCCAAAAATCAATAAAGGAAATTACAAGACATGATCGAAAAAATAGTACGATAAAGAAATCAAAACACACAGGTAGTTCCTCCACGAGGCATTCATATCTTAATTCTAATAAGTAAATATACACTTACTTGTACTTATTAGATGGAAGTTGACTATGGCAAGTCTAACCTGCAGAAATATTAGTGGATTTGCCATCCTGCATGAAAAAGGATTAGAAACAATATAAACGTAGTTTATTCATTTTTAGTTGAATTTGATTCATCTTTTTAACGGAATGATCACTTAGACGATACCACATTCGCACCACCTCCGTGTCGAACATACATGCCCGTATGCCTCTCTCATATAAAATAGGACTACTCCGTCATCCATGCCCAAGTGGGGACATCACATAGAGGCATGCATCACGGATACTCCTAACTATATGAGTACCAAAAGCCACCCTTGAGCTATCAATGCGCATAAACTCACGTCACATTTTTTACGGATAAATATCAAAGCCTATTTTAGGCATAACAATTCACCTCATTTCCGCAATACTAACCCGAAGGTTATTTTAGTTTCTCTAGTAAGAAATGGGTGCCCCAACTCCGCAAGACGACCCGCAGGTCATTTAGTTTCTCTAGTAAGAGATGGAAAATAATAAACAAAAGAGGTGTGATAGTTCTAAGTGATACAAGTCCAAGTGGTTTATATTTTCAGAAATCAAGGTTTACCAATATCATTTATTTTCGATAATTCATAATTCCTCCACAATGACATTTTGTCATACATAAATCGATTCACAATCGTATCCACCCACATTTTTGGAGAAAACATAGCATATTCATTAATCATGCTCTATAACAACATGGCAATCAAGTCACTCCTTAATTCAAATATCCAAATTCTTCATAAGGCATAACCAAGTCAATATAATAATACAAATCTACAAATAAGTTCAAATCAAAATATTTATACATGTAGAATAACACCATCGCAATTAAATCCATTGCAAATCAAAATAACATCATTGTAAATTAAAATAACACCATTGCAATTTCACATTCACACAGAACAGATTTGATGATACAGTGGGACCCAAACTCTTTGACTCTATGAGTCATAAGCTGATGCATTACAGGAATCCTAATTCAAATTGCAGGAAGGAAAAATTTCCAATTGGCGAGTGGGACCGTTGGATTTGACATTTCAAATACATAATTTCAGGAATACTAATTCTAATTGAAATAACAAATCCTTGCAGTGGGACCCGTGGGATAACACCATAGGATTTGACTAGAATTTCCCAATTGCATATAAAACCATAGGAATTTACTCTGCAGTGGGACCCAGGGACGAATTTATTACGTGAATCGGATACAAGGATGAATACAATTTTCTTCCTTTACAGGGTGTGAATCTGACATAAGAACGAGATATGAGAAATCTGACATAAGAGTTTATTCATTGTTATTCATATTCAACTTTCTGATATAAAGATGAAAAGAACTGACATAACAACTTTCTTTCCTTCTTTACCATAGTTTATTCATTGTTTATTCAACTTTCTTTCTTTGCCATAGTTTATTTTATTCATTGTTTATACAACTTTCTTTCTTCACCATAGTTTATTCATTGTTTATTCAACTTTCTGATATAAAAATGACATAACAGTGAATCTGACAAAATCATGAAAAGAAGAAAAAAAAACGTAGAGAAAAACACTCACAAACCCCGTATCAAATCATTCATTACGTATTCTCGATTTCATGCAAACAAATAAAAAAGGACATGTTAAAGAAACAAAGAGACTCACAGTTTTCCTTTTGCTTTTCTCCCTCTTCCTTTCTCCCTTCTTGCTCCCTTTCTTCTTCTCCTTTTTTTTTCTAAGCGGCGAGAGAAAAAGAAAACCCAAACCCCTATTTAATCCCACTAAAGACAAAACCCTTACCTGTTAGGGTTTTGCTCAAGGTTAGTGACACCCCCTTATTACTTGACGTCACCTCAAATTTAATAAAGTCAAAACTAAATAAAATAAATAATTAATTAATTAATTAAAAATTATTATGTGTTAAAGTAGGGTCGTTACATAGTACTTTGTAGATTCAAACTCATACATATATAGCACATCCCCCTTTCACATCCAGTCGATGGGGAACTATAACACCTAGGTAGCCGCCCACACACAGAACTGTTAGCATCAGAACCCGCCCAAACAAGGCTGCTACAATCCACCCCTTAAGACCCAATGTCCTCATTGGCACACTTCCAACTGAGTCCGGCTCTGATATCATTATGTGACTACCCGATCCACAAGATACAATTTTTGTAACAATCTGATCCATATAGTACTATATTGTCCGCTTTGGGCCCAAGGCCCACACGTTTTTAAAATGCACTGTACTTTGGAGATCCAAACTCGTACATATATAACACACCCCCACCACACCCGGCCAAGCGATGTGGGACTATAATATCTAAGTAGTTTGCCAGCCTCGGAGTCCGCCCACACACACAACTGTTAGCCTCAGATTTCGCCTACACAGAGTTGTTACAATCCACCCCGTTAGAACCAAACGTCCTCGTTGACACATTTTTAGTTGGGTTCGGCTCTGATACCATTCTGTCACGATCTGATCCTCATGATAAAATGAGATGTGGTATTTCTAAGGGGTACAATTCGATGAGATTAATTGTTTTTATTTAAGCAACAACAAAATGAATTCCATAAACCAGATAAAGATATTAGAAATCCCATTGCAATTTTAAAAACTTATAACTCAGCCAAACCACTTATTCAAACCAATCATATAAGTTATACATGGTTGCAAGCCCAATAGTGACAGACTCAATTGCTACATTAACACTTAAGACAACCCAACAACATATTCCAACAACCTAAGATTATTGCAAATAAATTAATAACACAACCCAACTCCATCTAAATAAAGGACATATTCCCAAAATATTCAAGACTGGACGAATTTCATAACCTGTAGTAGGGGTGGGCATTTAAGACCGAAAATCCGACCCGGATCGAGAATCGGACAGAGCGGGCCGATCCAGTCCGGTATTTTTAATTGATATTTTATTTTCGGTCCAAAACCCGGCTCGGCCCAGAGTTTTCGGTTCGATCCTCGGTTCCCATTTCCAAAACCCAGCCCGCCCCGAGTGTTTTAAAAAATTTAATACTGTATAGGGTTTCACAATTTTTGGTAAGAGAAAGTAAAAAACTATCAATGTTGCTTTAATAAAAGCTATTGCCAAAGGTTTGATGGCTCGATGGTTGAGCAGTGGCGGATGGTATCACTAGGTCACAGGGTTGATCACAGCTGGTGGCATTTGGGGTGGGAGGGGTTGTGGGATAAAAAAAAAAAACTTTAATAAAAACTATCAATTTTTTGTAATGGAAAGTAAAAAGTAATGTCACTTTCACAAAAAAAAAATATTTTAATTCAATTGTGTCATTCTCTATATAATCTTGGCCCCGTCCCTGTTATATATGACAACTTCTTTAGACTATTAACGTTTTAATCTAATGTCATTAAATTGGATGTAATGGTCACTTTGCCTTTATTGAGATTTACAAACGAAAATCTCTCATTTCCACATGAAGCTTATCCTCTTGTCTAGTTTGACTAAAACAATTCAGTCTTGGGCTTGGACCTGTTTGTACAATTTGCATAAGAAATTCGTTTGGGCTTTGAACCGAGACTGGCCTGAGGCCGGCTCGAAATTCGATTAACCGGGATCTCGGTTAACCAGCCCAACTCGGTCCATCTCGAGCCTTAGAATTTCGGGCTTAAAAATATTGGTATGGGCTTCGGTTTTTAATTTTCAGGCCGGTTACCCGGACCAGCCCAGCCCTAACCTATAGTGTTCTTAAGTGGTTTTCTAAGTAGTGGACAAATTAGCAAAACACACAAATGTGCAAAAGTTACAACTAAATTCAATATAAATAGTGGACATGACATCCAAGTATGGGCCTCATCACTTGGTGTTAAAAATCAAACAACTAATACAACAACTGACATATTTCATGGTGCACTTTGCACAACAAATGAACCTTATGTTTTTTGTTGACTCAATAACAGAAGGTATGCATATAAAATAATCACACAATCCAAAACATGAAAAACAAAATATATATATATATATATATATATATGATTTGTTTATTGGCATGAGATCCATGCACCCTCCTTACTAAGCAAAGGTTGGATATACAACTTATTAATTAAGTATACAGATTATTAATTATAGCTAAAAATGGGTAAGGAGTAAGGATGCTCTACCCACTTTTCCTTTATCACACATCACCATTAAGATACAAGTTCGTGACTAAACTATTGAATCGAAATTGCTTCACTACAAACAAAACAAGAAACCCCAAAAATATTAAAATAGAGAAAGCAAGAACTCACCTATTTGGTCTTGTTCTTCATTTTTCTTCTTCTTCCAATTCTCATACTTTTCTTCTTCATTTTTTTTTCTTTTTTTTCACACAAACTCTTTTATGGCTGGAGAAAGAATTACCCCATATTTAACTTAAAGAAAACAAACCTATCATATTAGGGTTTTAAACCAAATTTTTTATTTGCACCCACATTTTTATTATTAATAACCTAATAAAAATAACTAGTAATAGGACAAAATGTTATTAGGAAATTTTCAAAAGGTAAAATAAAATTTAGGGTCGTTACATTATACACACCTCAAAAGGAATCTCGTCTCGAGATTCGGTAAAATGACTATTAAACCCTCAGGATAATAGATCACAAAAAAAACTAAACGAAATAAATCGCCAAATATTGACATTAAAACAGGATATGATCACTCGCACTGACTCAAGTCAAATGAATCCCATCATTAGATTCAAGAAGAAAAGAAACGATACTAAAGTTTCAAGGTTCACCCTTGTCACTTTATCTCTAGACCTTTACACACTTTCACTCACCCATATCCACATTTCGAGGATCACTGAGACTCTAATCCAGCCTAGACTAACCAAATGTTCTGATACCAAACTGTAACGATCCAATCCGCAGAGTGTTATATTATCCGCTTTGGGCTCAAGGCTCGCACAACTTTAAAACACGTAGTACTTTGTAAATTCAAACTCGTACATATATAGCACATCCCCCTCTCACACCCAGGTGATGTGAGAGTATAACACCTAGGTAGCCTGTCAGTCTCTGAGCCCGCCCTCACACGGAGTTGTAAGCCTCAAATCCCGCCCACACAAGGTTGTTACAAATAAGTACTACCCACAACAGTTAAATTTCTTTAAGAAGTTGATTATCCTTTGATTAATTTACAAAATTTTATCCCACTATAACAAAATACTACTAGTAGTCCAATGGTCAATTCTATGAGCTATAATATTATTCAAATATTATTTCAAACGCATCATTTAGATATTATCTTCATTGAGCATCATTTTACAGGTAGCATAGTGAAACCTGCTATGGCTTCATTACGATCCTTGAAGATGAAGTAATTAGTATAAATAATAAAAGAATTGGCTCGAGATATTCATCTACTTTTGAGACTGATCGTTGCAGGCGATGAAAGAGGCTCTGAGATGGGTTGTAGCAGTGCAAAATAAATTTTCATCCTGTCATAACTGATGCTTTAGACATTACGAAGGCATCAGATGAAAAGTGAGGACCATCTCTCCTGATACTAGAAACTGTTATGACAGGTTTTCAAAGTTTATTTCAATGCATTTGATTTTTGGAGACTAGTTTATGTTCCTATGAATCAAAACTCTATTATAGCATCGATTTGTCATGAATTTGTAATACTAGATAACTTGTTAGCTTCCGAGAATGTAGACCTAAACCTCTGATTGTTTGCTTAATGACATTATAATTCGCAGACAAAAAAAAAAAAAAACTTGAATTTAAGGAAACTCATTTTACCTTTTATTAATTTACTTGTGTATTGCCCATGCCATTGGCACAAAGGAAAATTTAGCATTTGATTTTGAGAAATTACCCGAAATCAAGATAACCATAATGAGCTCTTAGGTACAATAATATAAAAATAAAAAATAAAAAATAAAAATTGAACTACATTTAAAACTGAACAACAAAGCAACAATAGTATTTGGAGGTTCACACTCTAAAGAAGTGGTAACCTATGTGTAGTGTCTCAAAAATAAGAATTAATTAGAACTTTCTAATAGAAATCATAATTATTATTAATTTTATTTTATTATTATTAGAGAGTGCAATCAAAAGAATCTTAGGGCCGGTGTGTGTTTGGCAACTCTCAATTTTTTATTCTACATTTTCTATTTTTAATGCTTGGATACACCAAAGAAAAAAAAATCTATTTGATAAATTAGGAAGTCACTCACAAAGACTCATAATAACACATAGAAACAATCAAGGTAGTCAAAGTGCCAAAGCGAAGGCGAAGCGAGGACCCATATGATAAGCATATAAATGACAGTTTTTGCCCCTAATTAGTATACAATTGCTAAGTTCTATTATCTAATAAAAATATCTCATTACGGGTACTTTGTGTATTTTGTAGAAATTTAAGCACCAATCTCAAATCATACACAAAGTGGCACAATAAAACTAGGTTCAACAACTAGAGAACCCATTGGAAGTTCACACATGCATTGTCAAAAGCCAAATATTTTCAAGCCCAAGACCCATAAAGTCAAGCACACGAAACAACACAATCTACGAATCTCGAGGTAATCAACGTGGAGATTTGGACATTTACATTACCAACTTTATCACAGACAAAAAAATCCCTACAAACTCTACATCCACTACCCATTCACATCCAAATCACATTTCTTCATTTCACTCCATCACTTTTACCCTTTTTCATATTTTACTCCACCTTCTACATGCACATTTTGCTATTTTCATTCATAAACAACTCCCCATAATTTCATCAAACCCATATGCATGCTCAAAATACAAACCACTCCATTGTTCCTACACATCTTCACATTATCCATGTAATAGTCTCATGCTTCTTCACCTATAAATACCTCACACATGATCACACTTTGGAAATACGTTTTGGAGAGAAATAAATGAAGTTTGACCTAAAGATTACCATGTTTGTGAGAGAAATAAATGAAGTTTGACCTAAAGATTACCATGTTTGTATCAATGGTTGGGAATCTTCCTGCGGCTAAGCTATTGGTGAAGTCCCACCTACCTATGCACCAACACCACCAATTGTAAAGCTTATAGTAGATCAGTAGATCCGACATTAGAGAAACATGTTTAGTTAGATTAGTCTTATAGTTTGGTTATGTTATTAACTTATGAGGTAAATTAGATGTTTTGTATTTCATTATATGAATTCAACTCATGCTTTCATCTTCTACCTTTTAAGCTCAAGATTAGATAAATTTTATACTTGCAATTCTCTAACAAGCCCATAAGTGCAATGTTCACATATTATTAGTCTAAGTTCATTATAAGTTGTTAGATACTAGGTGTTTCACCTTTGTGGATTCCTTTTATATTTTTAAATCCATATTTGAATTTTAGGTTTCTAATAGAACTTAGGCTTGAAATCAATTTGTTCATAATACCATGTTTTCTATCCCAAAGTGAGATGAGAATCTACATTTAGATGATTTCATTTGTTTAATCACTAAGTATAAAAAGTCAACAAAGGCGGCTAGATACTTTAGGAAATATAAGAACCTTCCACCACCTCTTCCCATCTCTTTGATTACATCAAAACCAAGCGATCTCTTATGCTAGCCCATTATCTAGTAAAGTCATATACTGACTAGTTGAGGGTTCTACAATGGAAGATTGGTTTCAAGCTAGATTTCAATGGGCCTATTTATAAATGGGAGAAAGTTGAAAATTTAGTTGACCGTTCATTGTTCGTGGGTTATAATAGCAACTCATTTTCAGTCTAGCAACTGATATTCTTGGATTTAGAGGAAGGAAATTGCAGCTTCTTCTTTTATTTTTCAGCAATGCTTCTTACTAAAGATGCTCAGGCCTCAATGTTTGGCACTAATGAAAATATTATTACTGACAATTGCATGAGCCCCTTTGGTTTAAATTTGAAGAAGATAATGGGCTAACAGTTGGAGAAAAGTCTTAGAGGGTGTTTTTATTTTAAGTGGTTAGAAGCTAACTTCTAACTGGAGTTAGAAGTTATGAACGAGCTTCTGAATAAACTATTTGTTTTGCTTCTGAATGAGCTATTGATTAGAAGATGTAAAATTAAATAGTGTTTGTTTTTAGGTGTTGACTTGAATTTTTTTTTTACATTTTTTCTCACCACCACAACTCCCACCGCCCACCACAAACCACCAACATTAACCTCATTTTCCACTTATTTTATCTTATCCAAATACCATTGAGACCACTTTCCACTACTAATAGAAACCACCCTATATCCTTCTCCATTCCTCAATCAATTTTTAATAGAGTGGAAGCAAAATATAAGGAGGAATATGAGAAATAGGAGGAGGGGAGGCTAGGGAAGGGTGGTGGTAATGGTGGCGGCATTGCTCGCGTGATAAAGATGAGGTGAAGAAAAGAGGGGATGATTGGTAGAGAAGAGGGATAATAACAATCATTATGAATTTATTATGAGATTATTATCGGAATAAATTTTCATTAAACACTCAGTAATAAGTGATCATCACCATAAGGGTGCTTACTCCAATCAGAACTTCAACTTCTGATCAGAACTAAAAACAAACGCTCTAAATATAGTGTCCCACTTCTTATTAAGACTTCTGACTCTAGTCAGAAGCAAAAATAAACACCCTCTTACACTTCTTTTTGGTGAGCATTTTATGTTTGATTGATCTAAACTATAAAAGCTTGGTTGCCTCTTCTGCCTTGCATTTTGGATGACTATTTCAGTTTTGATATTTTTGTTCTCTGTTTTCTGAACTTGCTCTTAGAATTTTGATCTTTTAAGTATGAATTAACTCGAATAACTTGAGAATGTGATTCCTATAGCTAAGCTTTGTTGTAGATGAAGTTACTTCCGCTAATCTTTTGGGGCTTATTAATATGCTTTTGTACATGGATTATAATCTACGTGTTTTCAGTTCAAAGAATTGTAATAACTGACAACTTACATGAGCCCCTTCAGTATAAATTTGCAGAAAATGAATAGATTATTGTTAGAACATAGTTGATTCATCTAAATTTCCATTTAAATCATTTGAAATAGTTCTACTCAGTATAATCTAACAATGGAAACCTCATTGACATTGGATGACAAATTAAATCAGTACTTGTTTGTTGTTATAGTGGATGTTGGAATGCTTTTTAAGAGATCTGGGGACTCTTCCCATCAATGAAATGACCAGAATTGTAAGGCCAAGTTCTTGTCTCATGAGGCCGATGGTAACTGGTTTTGTTCGGACTAGGTGTGCATTCATCCAGCAAGTGTGAAATGACCAGAATTATAGAAACTTTCTTTGCCGTAAATTTTGTGTTCCTAGCAATGTACAAGAAAGGTGACCCCTAACAAATGGAGCATATTGTTTTTCCTTTGCATCAAGATCATCAAGCTTAGAAATGTTTGGAACAAAAGTTGTGGTCTCTAATTAATCGAGTAAAGACATTTCTTGACCATGACTATTCCCTGGGTTCTATTTAGGTTTGGAGATGCATCGTTGACGCTTTATGTGAAAGGAATTGATCATGGCTATATCAAAGGCAAAGGATGAAAATCCTCCATTAGAGCATTATCATGTAAAGTCTTCCAATGACTTGTTGAGGATTTTAAGATGGAACAAAGGTTTTAAGATTTTCAAGCTAGATTTCAATGGGGCTAACTACAAGTGGGTGAAAGTTGAAAATTTTAGGTGACTCTTCACTGTTCGTGGTTATAATAGCTACTCGTTTTCAGTCTTGGCAACTGATTTTCCTGGATGTATAAGAAATTGCATCTAGTGCCTTTTTTTAACTGATTGTATTAGAAGATATTTCAGGTCTTTGCGTTTTCAGTTTTAAGGATGACACTACTAAAAATTATTAATGACAATTTACGTGAGCCCCTTTGGTTTAAATTTTCATAAATTGTTAATGGCAAATCACAAGCTTACGACTGAGATGAAAACTCTAATTTAGGCTAAGTAATAGAAATTCTGAAAATATCACGAACAATATTACATTACAGCAAAAAGATCACAATTGTAACGAAGATCCAATCTAAATGTTTATGCAAAAGCGAAAACAAGCAGGTCGAGTAAACATCACTCTGATATTTAGTAAAGTAGGGATCTTGATCAAGATAGTTTTGTAGAAAAGATGGATCTTCTGTATCAGTATAGAAGTTGAGGTTAAAAGCTGCAACCGAGGAACATCATGATTAGTGAAGTCCTCCTTTTAATTGATTGGTAAGATTAGTTAAGATACTTATGGGGTAATTGTTTGAGTTAGATGTTTAATCTCTAACTAGAGGTACTAAGAGATAATGAAATCTCTGATCATATGTAGAGGTGAATGTCTAGTCTGATCATATGAAGAGGTGAATGTCTAGTTAGACATCTCACCAAACACCTCATTTAGACAACAAAAACTAATTTTTTGAAATTTTAGCAAAATGTCTGAACCAGACATGTAAACAAACAGTCCCTTGGTAATTTAAAGGATCCACAGAGAGCCTTTGCCTGACCTAGCTCCATATATATAACTCTCAAATAGATCAATTCCACTAACATGGTTGATAAGGAGAGAAGCAATGTGCATACATATTTCCCACGAAGATGAGCATCTACCGAGTGCACGGTAATTAGCTGACAACCCATTACGAATTTATAGGAAATTAAAGATATTGTTTTTGTTCATGCCATTATCAATGTTGATGTACATCTTGATGTTAAAGTAACAACATGTTTATAAAAGAATTGCCAAAATGCTCTAGCTATTTGCAGCTACAGAACATACTAACAATTCAACTTGTCCAGGAAAATCAAACAAAAGATAATGGTATACAAGATTAAAGAATGTCATCGGTTAAAGTAAGCTAAACTGTGAACAAAATTATACTTAAATAGTTACCCAAACGTAGTAACAAGAACATATATGTGCAGCAAATAACAATTGGCACGATAAACTACTAGACATCGGATTTTTTTTGCCTCGATAGGTTCTTTGTTCTAAACAGCCCATCGATTTTATGCAAATTTATACCAAATTGGTTTAATGCATGTATCATGTTCAATGCCTTTTAGGGAAACTCTTTGAGTAGTGCCATCCTTCAAACTGAAAATGCCAATGCCATATCGTGGTTGCTCATTGCTATTGAGAATGTAGTAGATACTATTTTCTCTACATCCAAGGAAATCCAAAGCCTGAACTGAAGAGCTGAAAAGGTTGTCATCTGATCCCACAAACAATGAACAATCGCCTAGATTTTCAACTTCAATCCATTTGTAATTGCACGTAATGAAATACAGCTTGAAAACCTTGAACACATTATTCTTCAATCTCACAACCCTCAACAAGTCGCCAAAAGACTCTACTAGATGATGGCTCGTTGTCAATATATAGAATGGAGGTTTATCAGGGTGCACCTATGCAACCAATTTGGTAGTTGGAGAAGAACCATCAAGCCCTTCCACCTCATAAACATCTCCAGAAAACTTTAGTGCATAAAATTTCCTTTGTCGAAGATTCAAATTTAGGTCTAATTCGGATCCACGTGTAGTTTTTACTAGGTCTACAAAAGTATAACACATTATCATAACTGAGATCCATGGCAATGTAATCATAAGAAGACGGACTTGATGAAGACGAAGGGATAACCTTTTTTAATTATGACACACTTGAAGGAAGGTTTCTTCTTACCTTTCTGATGAATGGACTTGCTTGATTTGTTTTCTGGGTAAAAGTTACCCATCCATCATAACAACCATTAACAGAACTCGAAAAATCATCCTCACCAAGTCGTTTCAAAATCAGATTCCAGATGTGAACAGGGAGGTCGATCCATCCATCAAATCTCTTTCTCACAGTCATAATCTATCAACAGGGTTTAGTAGAAAATTCATAGAACTCCCTTCCTTTAAGCATTACAAACATCCCCTAGCTACTACATAAAGTGATTCCAGCAACTTCAGATCATGTCATACCTCTCACTAGTTAACAGGTTATTGTATTGTATTTGTGATCCCCTATGATTTAAATTTGCATAAAAAATAATGTGCTAATTGTCTGAACAAACTTTTTAGTCAACATTTGAATTAAATTTTGGTTAATCTGAATTAGAATAGCCAGAACTGCATATTTTGCCTTGCAAACAAATTTAGATGCCTATTTCAGTTTTGATATTTCTGTTTATGTTCTAGTGATGATATGCTTTAATTTGCATTGACTCGAATAACATGAGAATGTGATTTGGACCTTTTATCAAAATATTTGGATTGACCATGATCACATACACTGTTCTGTACATCTTTTTAAACTCTGATAGAAGGTTTGCCACATCCACCGGTACAAGTTGATTGTATCCTTTTGAATATAGAAACATTCACATCTAATATGAATGGTATTAGTAATAACAGTTTGTTATATTGTAGACTCGGTAAAGATGACTCATGTATCCCTATTGGATTGACATCTCGTACATGTACA
Source organism: Berberis vulgaris (assembly GCA_963556465.1). NCBI lineage: Eukaryota > Viridiplantae > Streptophyta > Magnoliopsida > Ranunculales > Berberidaceae > Berberis > Berberis vulgaris. The sequence continues at coordinate 95,352,095 of OY747127.1, read as the reverse complement.
TGGAGTGATGTTACCTTGTATAAAGGAAACTTTATTACACTAAAGCTTTCTGGGGAGCTTTATGTGATGAAAGGACTTGAAGATGATCATTCTTATCCAACACGTACTGTCTTCGGTTACATCAGGGCCAACAGATGAACCTTCTCCATTTGCGCATTTTTTTGTAGAGTCTTCTAAAAACTAGTTGAAGGTTTTAAGATGGAAGGACGGTGTTTCAAGGTTTTGAAGCTAGATTTCAGTGGACCTAGTTATAAATGGGTGAAAGTTGAAAATTTAGGTGATCGTTAATTCATTATTCTTGGGTTATAATAGCAACTCCCTTTCAGTCTTAGTAACCAATCTTCCTGGGTGCAGAGAAATCTGCATCTACTACTTTTCTTTTCTTTTTTTTTACCAATGACGATGCAAGACAATCAGGTCTCAGCATTTTCAGCTTGAAGGATGGCACTGCTGAAACAATTATTTGTGACAATTTATGTTATAGCCCCTTTGGTTGATTAGTTGAGGTTAATTGCTGCAACATAGGATATCTGAAGTCTTACTTCTTGATGAGTTTAGTGATAACTCTATTCGCATGCAAGTGAAGGAAAAACAGTTCAACTTGCCAGGAAAATCGAAAAGAAGATAGTGCTCGGAAAGATTCAGAATGTCATCGGAAAAAGTAAGATAACCTGTTTACTAAATTGTACTTCAATAGTTACCCATAAGTTCTACAACAAGAACATAATTGACATAAGCCTACCAACCCATTAACTAGATGAGCATAGCAAATAACAAATCAAGAGCACGATAAAGTAATAGACATCAGATTTTTCTTTCTTCCTCAATAAGATCTTTGTTCTATATACAGCCTAACGATTTTATGCAAATTTATACCAAATTGGTTCAATGGACATATCATGTGCAATACCTTTTAGAGAAAATACTTGATTAGTTCCATCCTTCAAACTGAAAATGCCAAGGCCATATCGCGGTTTCTCATATCTATTGAAAATATAGTAGATGCTATTTTCTCTACAACCAAGGAAATCAGAAGCCTTAACCGAGCAGCTGGAACGGTTGCTATCAGAACCCACGAACAATGAACAGTCACCTAGATGTTCAACTTCCCTCCATTTGTAATAACACCGACTAAAATCCAGATTGAAAACCTTGAACACATTGTTCTTCATTCTCATAACCCTCAACAAATCATCAAAAGACTCTATTAGATAATGGCTCGTAGTCAACCTGTAAAACGGATGTTTAGTACATGCCTCTGCAACCAACATGGTGGTTGGATAATAACCATCGAACCCTTTCACCATATAAACATCTCCATTAAACTTTAGTGCATAGAACTTTCCTTTGTGAAAGATAAAATCACTCCATGTCCATGACCAAGACTCAAACTTATGTTCAATTTGGATCCATGAGTCGTCTTTATTAGGTCTACAAAAGTATAACAAATCATCATAACAGAGACCCATGGCTACGAAACCATAAGAAGACGATGACGTGATCACCTTTTTGAATTTGACCGCGCTTGAAGGAAGGTCTTTTACACTTTTACTGAATGGATTCTGTAACCGGAGGATCCTGGATGGAAATGCTTGATATTTAGTGCGAGGAATAGTCATCCATCCATCCCAACAACCATCAACAGTGTACAGACCTTGTGGTATCCTAGTTTCATCTAAAATATTGAAGAATTTGAGGCGTTTGACAAAACGGGAATCAAGCGAAAAACCAGTAGGGTGATCTTCATGGGGAATAATTAGACATGGAAAACCAAGTTTTGCAGCATATAGAAAATTCGACAAATCATCATAACTAAGTCGTTTTAAAATCAGATTCCAGATGTGAGTTGGAAGGTTGTTCCATCCTTCAAAAGTTGGATTTTGGTTGCATCCATCAACTCTCTTCGATCTTTTTCTCACATTCATATCCATCAAACCACTCTTTCTCACACTGTCATATCTATCAAACCAAGTTCTTATAGTATAAAAAGGGTAAGAAGGCAACAAGATTTCCTACACAACATCTTCACAAAAACAATGGATTCAATGCCTGAAAACTTGAATGGGACTAATCGTTTGTATAGTAATATGGGGAAGAGAAAAAAAATCCGGACAGAACTCAAACCCAAAACAGAATAAATTAGAAAGTTTCTTTGTTTAATTCGGAATAGACTGAGGCTGGAGAATTAGGTTTTGCAACCAGCATGATGTGATATCGTTAGAGGAGGTTTTTTATAACCTCGAGATGTACATAAACTTTTTGGAGATTTTACCATTCTTTCCTGATCACGCCACATCACCCTAATTATAAAACATAGTTGCAAAAACATGGTTTCCTAGCATTTTTATTCGGAATATCATCAATAAGGAAACTCTTCCCGAATCTGAGAAATCTCGGCTGTTAGATATTTTTACTAATCTAAATTCCACAGTATTTTCGAATTTTAGTTTAAGGCAACTATATCTGCAAAATTTTCTCTTTCCTATTTTTTTTTTTCTCCCCTTGCTCCAGCTTCTCTTTCTAATATAATCTTTGTAAAAGAACAAAGCAAACCAAACTCAAACTCCACATACATACACACACAAAAAATTAAAAATTAAAATAAAAAATTAGCACATGGTACAAAAATAAATAAATAAAATAACTGCCAATTTAGGACACCTTAGTGTTCAATATAAATTAAGGACACTATTTATACATGACTAAATGAAATTGAAAACTATATCACTTCGTCTAAGTTGAAATTTTGAGAAAAAAAAAACGATCAAAAAAAATAATGTGTCAAAGTTTCAGCTCGTTTTAACATTTGTGCATCAATATTTTAATTAAAATGTAAAAAAAATTTGATTTGCCTATCATAATCGAGAAGCAACAAGGCGCCCACCTTGAGCGCGATACAGGATGGTCGACCAACCTTCATTATCCATGACTAGTCAAAAGGTGGTCGTTAAACACTCATAAATACTGTTTGTCAAGATATTTAATTGCATGGACTTAAACATGTATGTCGAGTAATTGTGTCAAAACAAGACTTTGGCTCATCGTTTCTAGTGTTAATCCGTAACTTTTCTAAAAATTTCAACTCTAACGAATTAAAACAATAATTAAAATTTTAATAATTTACAAGGCATGTACAATTTCAGAGACTTGAAAGTCACACTCTAACATTCAAGTTCTACATTCACTTTGACATTGGTGACGTGATTTGTTCTCATTTCTTCAAACTTTTTGACTTTAACTTTTTGACTTTTCAAAAAGTTATGTAATGAAAAAACTCTTCATCCAATGAAAATATGTGGTTGCACAAAGACAAGGAAATTGAAACGGTTTCCGTAAATTCAATTATGAAGCCTCCCCCTCAGACTTTGATTTCCACAAGTAGTGGAAAAATAATCTTACAAAAAATCGATTTTATATAGTAAATAGACAACCAAACAATAGAAATCTGCATAACAAGGAAAACGGATACCATTTTTCAAGAAATATAGCTAACCAAACAAACTCTTATTAGAGTAGAAATTTTCCTTTGAAAAAAATTAGTAGGTTGTTCTGCAAAGTGCATATTAGTTAAGTGAGGAATTTGGGGTCCTATTTCTAAAAAAAATACTAATAAAACTGAACAAGAATTAAAATGAACAAAATAGAAATCTAAATACAAAGTAGGAATTGAAATAAACCTAAGATAAACTCTAATTCGTAAGTAAATAAGAAATAATTTTTTGTTTCTCCTATCAATTAAAGAACAATGAACAATGTCTTGCCTTATTTATAATATCTCTAACTTCTTTAGCAAGCTAACTAATCTAACTCTAATTGACTAATAATGCCCTAATATTATTATGTATTAACTTAATAAATCCTACTAAACTAATACCATACTAATCCCGCTTACATAAAATACAAAAAAAAAAAAAAAACAAACAAACAAACAAACAACCAACACAACTACATTTCTTCTCTCCATGCTTTCATGTTTTATAGTAGAGTTTGAGTTTTGTTAGTTTGTTAATTTTGTAGAGTTTTGTAGAGATGTTATAACTACATCAGCAAAATCGAACTCGAAACTTTTCACATAACCATCTTTTTAAATTTTCTATCGAGCTTTCTAATTTAAAAGAATAAGTTTTTTATATGTTTGTGAGTATTGAATTTCCAAAACTTAAGGCGCATGAGAAATAATCACACCCCAAAATATATAACACTCTCTCACTGTATATCCTATGTGAATTTATTGTACCCTAATGAGTTGAAGATTAATTATTCATGTTGTTGATCGAGAACTTTGTATAAATGTTTACATATATATATATAATTGTTGCAATCATTTTTTAAAAATTTGTATTTATTGGTTTTTTCAGCACCTTTATGATTGAACACATGTTGCAATAAATTAGATGCACAAGGAAGAGATAAACTGTTTGTATGATTATAAGATGGTTTTATAATATTCACAAGCAATGCTCCTAAACGAGAAAATTAGTGCTCTTAAACAAGAAATTTCATCATTACATAAATTCAAACTCTTATTTAACGAATGTGTGACTAAAGTTTAGTTTTATAATAATGATTACTTTTATTTTTTCGTCGAGAGCCAATTAACGCTCCTACGAGAAACTTTCACAACGATTGATTAAAAAAAATGGTAAGTCAGTATTACATATTTTAGATTGTTGCAACAAAATCAAAACATCCCAATATACCCATGCATAAAGAATTGGTGCATTGAGCCAAATGGTCATATATACACACGCGGCAACTCCCATAATTAATTATATTATGATTTCCTACTCAGACTTTAACCTTGGGCCTCTTGGTGTCCAAAAACCTCCTGGCCCTACTTACATAATCCAGAAGTTAGGGCCTCATGAATTTGCTGAACAATGCTTTGAATGACCTATTCTAAACCTGTACAAAAAGTCACAACATTTGGCACAAAACATGGGAAGGTTTCAGAATGGAAGAAACATAAGTTAAGCTTCTTCTACTTTGTGCCCTTGCTTAAATCCTGAAACTTCCTTTTCTTTAAACCTTTTTTCTTTTATTAAAACTTTTCTTTAAAGCTATAACTCTTATACATCTTTCTAAGTCAAGATCAGTGCAGTTTTTTTTTTTTTTTTTTTTTCCAAAAGGCAAGCTGGGGTTTTGAGGATACTCGAACTTAATCATTAAATTAGTGCAGCTTACAAGCAACCCTTGAATTCCTTGATATGTTTTAGCCTCATGTATATAAACATGAAACCGTATACGTGTTTTGTAAAAACAATGTTCAGTCTATAGTATATTGGAAATGAATAGTCGTAAACATATATATATATATATAATTGAAATCAACCAATAATACCATACCTTATACAAGGTAGTGTATATACTATCAGAATCAGATGAGAGAAAAAGGAAAGACAGTTTGGATTGTGTTGTATATTTGACTTCTCTGTGTGTTGTATTATGAGTTCATCATAAATAGTCACGCAAGCTAAACACTTAACTGATTTTATTAGGACCCTCCGCCTTTTCTCTCTTCATGACTCATGTTTTTGTTTCTTCCTATCTACTCTAGAGCACCATGCTTGGGACGGGTTGTGGATCGGGTGTGTCTAACCCGATCCACATTCCAAATGAAAAATCATTCTTCATTCTATTTTATAATCCTCAAATTTTCAATGCAAAATGCATGAAAATATCAATAATATATAGTCACATGCATTGCATTTCCCAAGTGTAATTCAGAGTCGATGAAAATTTAACATTACATTAAGTTATATGTCGAGAGATAAACATTAGACCCGTCTCGCCGTCTTGTTTGGTAATTAGCAGATTTTTCTCACCCTTTTTGTTTAAATCCCAAAAATGGACAAACCAATTTTCCCCATTAATTGAATTCAAAGTTTCTCTCACTCTATCGGGGTGTTTGTTTTATTTTTCAGCACTCAGCACTAATCAATCAGTTGTCAGCAGTAAGAGTTAATCACCTCCTTAGTGTTTATTAAATTATTATGAATTCAAAACCTACTAAGAACTTTTCATTATGATTAGAAGTAAAAACAAACACTCGGTCAAAGTTGATCACTTCTTATTCAAAGTCAAAGTTAGATAAAAAAAAATAGAGTGAGGCTAAGAAATCATGTTTTGTAAATATGTTTTGCAACTAGGATGATGTGGCATCGTTAGAGGAGTTTTTTACAACTTTGAAATACACATAAAATCTTTGGGGATTTCATCATTCTTTCCAAATCATGACACGTCATCCTGATTGCAAAACATGGTTGCAAAAACCTGGTTTCCTAGCATTTTTGAAAAAAATATTTAAAAAAAAAGCAAACGCCGCCTATATCTTGTACCATCAATGTGATTCCCAATATTGATTCACTTTCATTCCCAAAATGAACCCCTTGGTTCCCAAATGATGGATTAGAAGTTTAGAACCCTAGTTTTCAACACCAAATTTGGGTTGGGTACCAACTAATCCCAAAAATGGGTCCCTCCCTCCCTCCTCCCCTATAAATAGTATTTGATAAGTGAGTTGTTTACAAGAATTGTAACTCACTCCCAAAGTTGACGTACAACACAATAGATACTACCAACATTTTTACTCTGTCGTCTCTCTCACTTTCTACAAAGACATCTGTCAACACCCACATAAACACACCCCTTGTTGTATTTAAGTACAAATCTTTTTCCTCCTATTTATACCACAAAATCTACCCAAAAAAAAAGAGAACAACAAGGAAAATAAAAATCTATCTATCAATCATCTCTTTCATTTGGAAGAGACTATCAAGGTAAACTTTGTTGTCAATCACTCAAATGGGGTGTGTTTTGATACACTTATAAGGTGATCAAATCAGAAAAGTTTTTCTTGTTTTTTGGAGAAGAAGATGGGATGGTTGTATGGGGTGTTGGTGGTGATCATGGTGGTGGTTAGGGGTGGTGATGCAGCACAGAATGTGAGTTATGATGGAAGAGCACTCATCATCGACGGCCAACGAAGGCTTCTCTTCTCTGGTTCAATTCATTATCCACGTAGTACTCCACAGGTACCTCTTTTCTTTTGATCAAACTTAGTTTTCTCTTTGGTGTTCATCAAGTGTTTGTTAGTATAAGGTTTGTAGGTTAATTTGATAAATGATGAAATTTAAAATCACTCAAATCTCATTTTCTTGTGTAGGTGAGTAAATGTGATATTGGTAAGCTAGGAAAATTTTGTGACTTTTTTTGTTGTTGTGATAAATGAAAAAGAAGATGAGAAAAAAAATTGAGAAATGATGAAATTTGAAATCACACAAATCTCATTTTCTTGTGTAGTAGGTGAGTGAATGTGATTACGATACATGAACAATAAAACTTACTAATTGACTGAAATGGCTCATTTGATTACTTGGAAGAAATTATTTATAAAAAAAAAAAAAAAAAAAAAAAAAAAAGCATAAACAAGTCAAAGTATAATGAGTTTGAACTATTATAAATGATATTTACGGAATCATGTGGATGCTATACAAAAACGAACGATGAAATAAGTAGGAAATTTTAAAAAGGAGCTAATAAATTGTTCAAAACTCAAGTATTTTGAAACAATACACTTTATGATACAAGTTCAATTCTAATTTTACTCTTTACTAAATTATCAATAAGGTTGATCAATTTGGCATAATAAGATAATTTAACAAGTTTATTTTTCATTTTTATACGCATTCAACGGAGTCATTAATATGTACATATGGTTTTCGCAATCTTAGAAAAAAAAAATGTAGTTAATCTGTCTCTTGCAATTTAGGTTATACTTCAAAGGTAAGACTACAAAATAGGGAAGAAATTCCCAAAATAAGTCTCCTTTATCTTTGCTTAATTGGCTGCAAATTGACTGCTTAACTTCTTTAATTGTTTTTATATATAATTAACTTCTTGGCAAATGATTTAAGTATTAAGAATGTTGATTTGGCGTAAATTATAACAACTACATCATTTTTCTCATACAACAGGGCATAAATCAATATAAATAGAGTCGCAATTCAATAAGGTTATTGGCTTGGCAATTCTGTGAAGGTAGTAAGTAGAACATAATTTGACCGTTATGCTAACTCGTTTGATGGTAAACAAATAAAACTCTTGAAACTAGATGCTACTTACGCTTAACAAATAAGTAAACCTGTAGTAAAAATTACTTACGTCTACAAACATAGACTCGCAGTAAACATTATCTTCTTCCTAAGGAAATTCTTGATCATAATTAGTATTTACATAAACAGAAGCACTACTAATGGCAACAAATTTTGCAGATGTGGCCATCTTTGATAGCTAAAGCAAAAGAAGGTGGAATAGATTGTATACAAACTTATGTATTTTGGAACTTACATGAGCCTCAACAAGGCCAGGTAATTAACTCTCCTTGCTTGCTTAATTATTTTCTCTTCTCTTCTCAAATACTTGGTAATATTTATTTACTTATATGTATATTTTCAGTATAATTTTAAGGGAAGGTATGATTTAGTCAAGTTCATCAAGGCAGTCCAAGCACAAGGTCTATATGTCACTTTAAGAATTGGACCCTTCATCGAAGCTGAATGGACATATGGGTAAATATCTTCTTCTGCCTTTGTGTAGATAATTTTATTATATTTAGATCCTTAATCGCGGTTTCTTCTTTTGTTTAGAGGGTTCCCTTTCTGGTTGCATGATATCCCAGGCATTGTGTATCGATCAGATAATCAACCCTTTGAGGTATATTATTTTCCAAAATTTCAAAGCTTTCCAGGATTTCATTTCTTACAAATTCTTACAGTATTTACCTATGAAACTAATCTGATTATTTGAGGTGTTTTGATATGCAGTATTATATGCAAAACTTCACAACAAAGATAGTAAACATGATGAAATCGGAAGGCTTGTATGCTTCACAAGGAGGCCCAATCATACTTTCTCAAGTAAAAAATTTCAAATGTTGTATTTTTATTTTATTTTCTCCATTCTATTTTTCATTTTTATGTGTCCCTAATCTGTGGATTGATAATTGTTATCGTTTTTATTGTGTAGATTGAAAATGAATACCAAAATGTTGAACCAGCCTTTCATGAGAAAGGACCACCTTATGTAATTTGGGCAGCAAAAATGGCTGTTGGCCTTGAAACTGGTGTCCCATGGGCTATGTGCAAGCAAGATGATGCTCCTGATCCAGTGGTTAGTTTTCTTTCTTCAACAAAATTTAATGATTTTAGTGCAATTCTTCGAGCTACATTCTCAGAATATTTGTTCAGTCTAGCTCAATCAAACATTTCGAAAATGGTCTTTAATGATTGCTATAGGCCTATACTGAGCATTACAGAAATGGTCATTGCTATTTTTCTTATGGTCAGCATTGCTCGCAATTTGCAGATCAATGCATGCAATGGGAAAACATGTGGATCAACATTTATAGGCCCCAACTCACCTAACAAGCCTGCAATTTGGACTGAAAATTGGACCTCATTGTATGTTTTTCATCCAAGTCACTATAGAATTTCAGTATGATTTTTCACATTAATGTGGATAATCAAGTAGTTATTTGTTATTTCCTTTGAAGCTACCAAGTATTCGGCGGAGAACCAAACATACGATCAGCAGAAAACATTGCATACAATGTAGCACTATTTATTGCAGCAAAGAAGGGAAGCTACATAAATTATTACATGGTATGGCTAGTCAAGTTTCTCCAATTTTGAACTATCAACAAGCTTATTTGCAGAACTAAAATATTGTAAAAAGTTTTCAACTAATACAATATGGATGCGACTCATAGTATCATGGAGGAACAAATTTTGGAAGAACAGGATCTGCATATGTGACAACTAGTTATTATGATCAAGCGCCTCTTGATGAGTACGGTAGGTTCATGGATTTCTAAATAGCATTTTACTTATTATTTATGTTTTATTTTTTCCTTTGAAAATGCTTAATTAGTTACTTGATAAATGTAGGTTTGATTAGGCAACCTAAATATGGCCATCTCAAGGAATTACATGCTGCCATAAAGCTTGTATCTCCAACTTTACTTGAGGGAACAATAAGTAATTCCTCCTTGGGTCCTCAACAAAATGTAAGAAGAAATATAAATTTCCTTTTTTTTTTTGGTTTAATTGAAGCACGACATTGAATAACATTTTATGCGTTGATCCAGGCATATGTTTTTCAAGGAAAATCAGGGGATTGTGCTGCATTTCTCATAAATAGTAATGATAAAAAGGATGCCACTGTGAAATTTCAAGATGCATCGTACTACCTGCCTCGACAATCAATTAGTATCTTACTAGATTGCAATAAAGTTATATTCAACACTGCAAAGGTGAGCACACAGCAAAGTTCAAGATCGACAACCACTAGGCAAAAGTTTGATCTAGCTGAAAAATGGCAAACATACAAGGAAGCCATACCTAATTACGCGGATACAACAATTAGAGCACATTCTTTGTTAGAGCATATGAATACAACAAAAGATGCGTCAGACTATCTTTGGTACATTACAAGGTAAGCAAATATAGTCGAAGAAATACTCAAAATTAATAATGCTTATTGTTGTTTTCTTTATTTTCGACATCTTGTTACTGATGTAATAAATCTGTTGTGAAATGCAGCTTTAAACATACTAAAACATCTGATGCTCAACTTAAATTTTATGTCAACACTCTTGGGCATGTTGTGCATGTTTATGTCAACAACATGTATCTAGGTGAGTTTCTGTTCTTGTCTTTAACAGGCTGAAGAAAATTTGATAATCGATTGAGTTAAGTTGTCCATGTTTTAACAATTTAAATTGTTGATAATTTCCTTCGCATGATTCTAGGAAATGCTCATGGGAGTCATGAAAATACGGGATGTTCATTCCAGCAACCCGTCAAACTAAACAATGGAATGAACAGTGTTTCAATAGTTAGTGTCATGGTTGGGTTGCCGGTACTAATTCCAACGAATGTCCTGCTATCATTTCTTTAGGTTTTGGGGTTCTACGTAAAAAATTTATGAATACTTGAGGATTGTTAGTGAATGATGCTAACATTGTTTCGATATGAAGGATTCTGGAGCATTTCTTGAACGAAGGATTACTGGATTACGCAGGGTGAGGATTGAAACCGACGGAGTAAATCCTCAAGATCTTGGTAATTCCAATTGGGGATATCAGGTTGTTCATTCCACTGACAATCCATTCCTGCTTAGTTACATTTGTTTCTTAGTACACTGATCAGGACCTAAGTTACAATCAATCTTCCGAGACAAATTAGCGGTGATATACAAAGAACTTCACACTTATTGATTCACCCATTGTAATGCAGGTTGGTTTTTTGGGAGAGAAATTGCAAATATATACACAGGAAGGAACAAACAAAGTTCAATGGGGAAGCATTGGAACCTCTTCTCCCTTCTCTTGGTTCAAGGTAATATTCATATTTTCTAGTAGTCAAGTCCTTCCTTCCATGACAAATCATTCTAAGGGATTTGACTCGTCACGACTTCCTTTGCAGACGACATTTGAGTCACCCGTAGGAGATGACCCTGTAGTTTTGGACCTTGGTTCAATGAGTAAGGGCGAAGCATGGGTTAATGGTCAAAGCATTGGTCGCTACTGGTCTTCATTTTACACTCCGAAAGGAACCCAATCCCAAACATTGTACGTTTATCAGCAATTTTGAGAATTTGAGTTTGTTAATACGAATTTCAGACAGAGAAAGTAGATTATAGTTGGAATACTAATGGTTTTGTTTCTTGTGTTTAGGTATCATATACCTAGATCATTCCTCAACCCATCAGGAAACCTCTTAGTTTTGTTGGAGGAGTTCACTGGGAATCCTCTAAATGTATCAGTAGGTACTATTTCTACTGATAAAGTATGTGCACATATTTCAGATTCCCATCTTCCCCCAGTGGGTTCATGGAAAGTTATTAAGCGGAGCGGTGGAAGACATATACCTCACCATGGTAGGAGACCAAGAGCTCATCTAGAATGCCCACAAGGAAAGACAATTAACAAGATAGTGTTTGCCAGCTTTGGTACTCCATTGGGTGATTGCGAAAATTATGCTGTTGGAAAATGTCAGTCTGATAACTCAAGAACAGTTGCAGAGCTGGTGAGTTATTCTCATTTCATCCTCTGTCCTCTTTCTTTGTTTTTGCATCCATGGCATTGTTTGCGTACGTATGAGAACTACATATACACACGCCTTGTATCTATCACTTTGCTCAATATGTGATAGTCTGATAGATGATCCACCTCCTTTAAAACAGTTCAAACATTTAGAACAAAAAACCATTGCTTTCACAATCGCAATCTGACTAGATTTTTGTTGCATTATTTCAGGCTTGTCTAGGTAGAAGACAGTGCTCAATACCAAAATCAAGCAAAACATTTGGTGGAGATCCATGTCCTGGAACTTCAAAGTCTTTACTGATTAAGGCACAATGTGGATTGTAGATTGTAGATTGGATTGATTGATTACTCAATAATTAAGCCATTCAATTCCATTTAATTTTACAAAGGAAAGTGCACATTTCCATTACTTTAAATCAGTGCAAATTATTTAGTTGAACCAAATCAATGTTAACCTGAAAGAGAATCAACTTGTATCTCTAAGGAATATTTACAAATTATAGATCACCTTTGAGCATTTTATTGTCTCTTCTGGAGAGGTTGACAAATTATGGATTTAAAAAAACTATGTCATCACGAAAATACCATTTTTAGGCGTATACTTCAAACCCAAGGCTCCGAAAAGGAATTTGCTCAATTAAAAAAAAAAAACTCAAACAGTGTTTGCACTCAAACCCAAGGCTCGAAATAGTGGAATAGATATTCATTTTTCAGTACATAATTTGGAGCTCCATTAATGCTCTTCCTTCCTATCTTGTTTTCTAAAACCATCCACAGTAAGTGTTAGGAGTTATCGATAATTCAAAAGTTGTAAGTGTGAAGATAAGTAGCCACAATGAGATGACCATGTAGGGCAATCAACTTTATACTCTGACCAAATTACTGTAGTGTTTTGCATGCTTAATCAAGCAAACTCGCTCATGCATTACTAAATAGTCACTCACAGTTCATCTTACACATCTCAAATTTCAGTTAGATTACAATCTATCTCCAGCTGCCAAGTCATAGTTATTCTACTACTACTTATAGAAGCTATTGCAAATCAGATTTGAACAGTTCAGACTTGCTACCATCTGGGCCTCCTGCTGCCTAGAGAAACAAGAGCCAACAACCTAAGTTGGTATGGAAATGATATGAAATGTTGAACACAGGATAAAGGCCACATTGGAATGAAAACAAATGACTTTCAAAAGAATTAAATAGAGCTAATGGTTACATCTATTAAGTAAAGTCAATCAATACATCTGGGGTCTGTTTTGAATGCAGCTTCTGTCACGACCCGATCCACAGCCATCACGGGCCTCTCCCGCACCCTCCCCTTAGGTCCGCCTACACAAAGGTATCACAACTTCCCTCTCCCACTCCCGACTACAACACAATTGACCTTTTACAACTGGTCTTTTACATAAGAGGAACTTATTTGCATTATCTGGATCTCTGTTACACCAAAAACAACATAACACAGACAGGAAGGAAAAAAAAAAAACATCAATAACTCCTTTTGTGGCGACGAAGGTCAAGAGGGTTTTTGAATTTCTTCACCTGCAAAGCATTGAAATCAAAATCACGAGAAACACATAGATATAGAGCACTTAAAGGTAAGAAAACACAATCAAACCATATTGAATGTTGCAGACTTGTCGTAGGCATGTCATTGTGGGAATGAAAAGTGGGGTTGAACTACCATAGATCCCAATGTTGAATTTCCATACTTGTTTGCATCTACAACAAAAAAATGCCCTCGAATAGGGTCAATCTTCTTGAGGCATCAAATCCAAGTAAAAAAAATCTCATTTATATTATTATCCAACGCCTAAGTAGCTCAATAAGACGGAGAACAAAAATATAAATGAGACTTTTCTAACTTGGATTTGATGGCCCAAGAAGATTGGCATTATCGAGTACATATTCATTGTTATAAATGAAAACAAGTATCCGGAACGCAACATTGTTCTTGGCATGTGAGATGGAGCTGCCACAAGTACCATCATTGCAAAAGCTGTTGCCATTTTCATGCAGCAATCCTACAACACTTGCCTATCTAAATCCAGGTAATGCATAGGGTATTTATTGATGAATCTACATATAGGTTTTATTGAAGAGAGAAAATGAATGGGTGAGTGATGAAGAAGAGAGGAGACTGAAGGGCATTTTATAAGTGATTGTTGAAGAGAGGTGGAAATGGAAATGGTCAGGTGGTTGCTGAAATGGTGGGGTTTAACTGCCCATCACCTGAAATGGAGGTGGGGTGGTTTAGTCAGGGCTTTACTATGTCAAAGTTTCTCCAATGTGTACACATTTTAGTTTTGCTGGAGAGTTTTGTACCCATTTTTTTTTTTTTACAATGTGATTTACGTTTAAAGTTTACAACCAAGTTTGCATATATTCAAGTCAAAAAAATTACGGCAAGGTTGGGAATCAAAGTGGGTAATGGCATGGTACAAATCATGCCAATATGTGAACCATATTGGCAAGTTCTCAGATAATGATTTCTGAGGATCTAATTGTATGCATAACTGCCATGTAAATGCAAGGTTGTGGCATTTTTAAGTTCAAAAAATGCAACTACAATCAAGAATTGTGATTTTGGTCTCCTGATTTTAAGAAATATTTTGATGTGTAAAGAAAACATATAAAAATTTTAAGGATACATGAAATATATATAATAAATTTCGAGAATATATCAAATATGTGAAAAAAAAATAAGATGCAATTAAATAAATCTATTGAACACATTAAATGAAGTTTAAATACCAAGAAATGCAATAAACATGAAATCAATATATAATTAGAAAATCAATGGGTGATTTCAAAAATCAATATATAAATAGAAGAAATGATAATTAAAAAATGACGGGGTGGTTTCAAAAATTACTAAATACTTGGAAGAAAAAAAAACCTCGAAATTTATGAAAAAAACCTGAAAATTAATAATAATAAAAAACCGTAGAAAAAATGTAATTTTTGGTAGCTAGTTTTTTTTTTATGAAAAAAAAATCACAAAATTTTTGAAAAAAACTATCGAAAAAATATAATTATTTCTTTTGCATTTTTTTTCGGAATTTCAAAAATCCGAAATTTCGCAAAATCTCACTCCTTGAGTACAATATCTATCTCTCTGCCACATGCACACTCCAGGTGTATTTTATTTTATTCATTGAATTTACCGTTTAAAACTATTTTGTTTATAAACTATGACAAAACGTTGGATGTCATTGGACATTGATATTTTTGACAATTTTGAAGTAATCTTAACCACAGAAACTGAGCTGATATTTAATACAAAAACAAATTTGGGAATTGATTGAAGAAAAACATCAGAACAAGAGACATATATACAATGTAAGTATTTACGAAAATGCCAGGAAACTATGTTTTTGTCACCTATGTTTTTGCAATCAGGATGACGTAAAATGATCTTGAAAGAATGATAAAATCCTTAAAGTGTTTATGTGCATCTCGAGGTTGTAAAAAACCTCCTCCTCTGATACCACATCTTCCCGGTTACAGAACCTGGTTGCAAAACCTGATTTCCTAGCTTCACTCAAGTATTTAAGGGTGAAACCATCTTCTGTAGATAAATTGTTGTCTCATTTTCGAAACTGGAAATTCACATAGGCACTCTACTGTTAAACGTCAGTTTCTATTCCAACACCCAACACCAGCCAATTTTTACGACAAAACACTCCAAAAAAAAGTCAATTCAACAACGGCTAAAAACCGTTGCTAATTATCAAAAAATCGTAGCTAAAATGAATTAGCAACGGCTCAACAACCGTCACAATACCGTAGCTATTTTAATCGTTGCTATTTGAATCAGCAACGGTAAACTATCCCGTAGCTAATTCGCAACGGCTAAAAACCGTCGCTAACTCGAAAAATTCCATCGCTAAAGCTGTTTAAAATTTCGGCTAAGGTTGTCGCAAATTGAAAAATAGCGACGGTTTTTGCCGTGGTTATTTAGCGACAGTTTTTGCCGTGGCTATTTAGCGACGGCATGGAAGCCGTCGCTAAATTGCAAATCCAATTGACAAAACAGCCACGGTATTTGCCGTGGCTATTTAGGGACAGCTTTGAAGCCGTCGCTAAGTTGCAAATCATATTGACAAATGAAAATTCATTTTTTATAATGAAATTAGCTCTTAATGATTGTCCATTCTGAAAATTAATAGAAACTACCAGAACTAAACTTAATTGATAAAAAACATGACAGGAGACTTAATTGATCAAAATTATAACAAAAATTATACAGAATTTCTAGAATATCATACAAAATTTACAAAGAATCCATACAAAAATTACAAAAAACCATAAAAAAAATAATAATAAAAAAATTATTCGATATATAGAATATCTGAGATCAGATCTATCTGATCTCCGAGATTTGAGATTTCAGATCTCTTGCAGCTAGGGAAAGGCGGGGAAGGGAGGGGAGAGGGAGGCGGCCGGGATGGGTGTCGAGTGAGAGTTTTTTCCCGACTTTGGGTTTCTTCTCTATTGTTGGGGTCTTCTCTGCCACGGCGAACTTCTCCTCTGTGGGTTTCTTCTCTGTGGGTTGAAAGAAAATTTTTGGTTGAGAGAAAATTTTTGGTTGAGTTGGTTGGTAGAGAAAATTTAAATTTATATAGAGAGAGGTAATTGAAGGGGATTGGTTGAGTTGATTTCACGCGAATCGGTGACATGGTTTGGTTTAGTGCGTTGGATTGAGCTAAAGTTTTTGGGTGTTATTGACGGTTGAGATAAGGTTTTATTTTTGTGTATAATTTATAAAAAAAAATCAATTAGGAACGATTTTTTGCCGTAGCTAATCAAATAATCTTTATAAAACTTAGCGACGATTTTTTTGCCGTAGCTAAATTTTTTTTGTATAAATTTTTTTTTTCAAAAAATCAATTAGGAACGGTTTTTTGCCGTAGCTAATAAAAAAATCTTTGTAAAACTCAGCATCGGTTTTTTGCCGCAGCTAAATGTTTTTGTGTATAATTTTTTTTTTTCAAAAAATCAATTAGGACGGTTTGTTGCCGTAGCTAATACAAAAATCTTTGTAAAACTTAGCAACGATTTTTTGCCGTAGCTAAATGTTTTTGTGTATAATTTTTTGTAAAACTTAGCAACGGCTAAGAAACCGTAGCTAATAAAATAAATAGCGACGGTTTTTTATGATTATGGGTTGAGTCAACTATCAAAAGCATTAGCGACAGTTTTTTGCCGTCACAATCTGTAGCTATTGAAGCTTTTTTTTGTAGTGACAATTTAAATTATATCACATTCATCAAGTATACCACCATTGAAATTACAATCACATTTTTTTTCTGCTGGTAGTGATAATACATGATTCCTTTTCTTGCATAACTACAGGTTTGTCAGATCATTTCGCTGATTGACCTTCAATAAAGATGACCTAGTTGGAACTCTGGGATTCCCTGAGTCATCTGTTTAGTCGGTTGTCATGTGATGTCTCCTCTATTGATCACTGACTATCGACTGTTACCCCCTTGGTGCCAAATAAAAAAGTGTTTGCGTTGAAGGGACCCTCATTACCTGCTGCTTACATGTACAACATTGCTTGTGTCGATCGAATCCATTTAGCCTTCTGTTGCAGTGTTGAGGATACATTTTGACCTTCAATCTGAATTGTCAAGGGGGCGCCTTCAAATTAAATTATGCAGTCTAACAAAATCATCTACAGTGAGTTCTTCAGGCCTTGACTGCAGGAAAATGTTTGAAAGGAAAAGTTGAAGAAAATTAAGGACAGAAAAATATGAGCAAACATGAACATGATCTAACCATCTTAAACTTACAGTGACTGGTAATTCCATCGTCTGAAGAGCTTTTTCAATCTCAAAAGACGTGCATAAGTGCTGAAGTGACTTCCGCAGCATCTTACGTTTCCCGTTGAATGCAGAGTTGACCTAAATCGAGAAATGGAAAGTCAGGAAAGATTGTGTCAAACATGATAAAATAAAAGCTCATGACTAATGAAAATGTGATGTCATTATCGCTGCATGAAGTTGACATTGAATAAATTGAGTGTTGATCAGAAAAAAGTAGCAACCTCAATCTTAAAAGTTTCACTGTGTTTCAGATCATTGTAAATCACAACTCAATCATGGAAATGGAACACCAATATATTGCAGCATATTGAATCTTCCCTTTGTTGGTTATTGGTTTGTTTCAAAAATTCAAATGATTCAGCCAAAGTATTTTTATAGCATTCAGTACATCATGCATGAGAAACAACATCAAATTCAGTCAAATAGCAAGGAGAAAGTGTTGCATGGAAACTTAATCTTGTGTTGTAACAAAATATGGAATTATACGAAATAAAGGAGGATGGAATAACCATTGAGAAAAAACTTTTAGTAGAGATAACAGATGGATAGTCGGCAGTTTTCTTTAGTTTGAATGTGACAACTGCTGCATCTACCTGCACAGAGATGTGAAAAATCTGAATTCAGTCATCTCATTATTCATAAGGCCTACATACAAATATACTTTGGTTAACAAATTATTATAACATACACAAGATACCATACTGCGGGATATTTTGCATGGTTTCAATGATCACAGTAGGTGCTATGGAGCATTACATAAGTTCCCTATATGCTGAAGATCGATGTTCACGACTTTCAGAGAACCGCTTTTAAACAGGGAATGGACTACTTATATTACAAGAAATGTGCTGATGAAAGCATACTATTATGGAGAGCGCCTAACTTAAAATGCCATTTCTCTTAATTATACTGTTCAATACGGATAAAGCTGGGGACTTGTGCAGACACATTTAGACAATAAATGAGTAATAACTATTAGAAGTGTTCACATAGTAGCTGATGGAAATATAATCAGGTCATCACGGGTTCCAAGTTAGATTGAGTTTCAAATATAATAGTGAGCTTTATGGCAGTAATGACTAGTGCAAGCTCAGACCTTTTGGAGACTTGCATACATAAAAATGTGGCAAACAACATGACATGATTGTTTCCCCTTGAGGTTGGCATCAGAAGCATTCACAAATAAGTCAGTGGAACAATAATATTCTTCTCATGACATTATGGGTTGCTGGTTATATCAAGTGTCCAATGCCACAGTAGACCAAACAAAATCATTTCTAAATAACATGAGCAGAAACAAAACTTGTTGAAGTGATCGTATTAAGTTTGCAGCAGAAACAACGGAAATTACTTACATTGGGTTGAGGGAAGAAATTTGATCGTAGGACCTTAAATTTGTATTCTGGATCTGAAGGAAAGAAAAAAGTATAGATGAATAGAAAATTGAGTTAAAATAGTCTAATGATTTATTGAAGAAGAGAAAATCAAGTCAATATACAGTTACTTAAATGATTGTTGTTTACTCTTATTTTTTGAATGGGCAAACAGGTTTTCGTGGAACCCTGAACAACACATAGGCCAATTAATCTATAAATTTTGTCAATGAAGGAAAATCTGCTGCTCTTTTTCATAGTGTTTTGAGAAGATCTGGAGGGATAATGTGCTGGATGGGCTAAGCATGCCCGAAATTGATTTAAATTGTGTGCTCAAGTTGGAACCCATGGATTTTTGTTCTGGTTTGGGGAGGGGGGGTCCTCTCTTTCAGGGGACCAAAGACTGGAGGTGAACAATCCCAGAAGTGATCAAGGACTGTTCAGCGGATCCAACGAAGAGGTCAGTCCCTACAATTTGATGTATGGGGAAGATAAATTGGGTTTTCAGGTATTGGAAGGGATCATTAGAGAAAGGGCGATCAGGTGAACTGGGAGTGGAGGTTACTCCGGCTATTGTTAACAAGGAGAGTGGAGGTCCTCTCTTTCAGGGGACCAAAGACTGGAGGTGAACAGTTCCAGAAGTGATCAAGGACTGTTCAGCGGATCCAACGAAGAGGTCAGTCCCTACAATTTGATGTATGGGGAAGATAAATTGGGTTTTCAGGTATTGGAAGGGATCATTAGAGAAAGGGCGATCAGGTGAACTGGGAGTGGAGGTTACTCCGGCTATTGTTAACAAGGAGATTGAGGCTGTGATCAAACAGAGCTGGAATCACAAGGATTTGAGGCAGCAGTAATCAAGACGTCTCCAATTAAAGGAGAAGAGATGATGGTTCCTCGAGTTATAGCAGAATCTAGTCACTTTGCAACACTGCAGATTGCAATCGGTAGAGGATGTTTGACCTGGCAAGGCTAGTGGAATTAGGTTCAAGGAGTAGAAACACAAAGTGGAACGAGGCATAAAGAATCTTGGAATGGCTAAAGTGGGGATTGATACCATTATGAGTACTGCCAGTGTGGAAGTTTCATTAGATTCAGAATTCAGAGTGGCAGAGCCAATATTTTGAGGGAAATGAGACTAGATGGAGGATTTGGGAATTCCCTCACCCCCGCCACCTTTCCAGCATAGCATTCCTGCCTCCTTGAAGTCAGCTGTCACAGCCCCCCACCTCAGTTAGAAGAATATAAGTATACATATAGGAATACAGGATGGACACTGAACACATTCTGGTGCAACCAGTTATCCATCACCTCATTTTAGACTTGGAGCCTTTCTGGCCACATCATCACTGCCTCCTTGGGAGTCGGTGTGTCACAGTCCCCCATCTTAGAAGGGATGCTTCCCAATCTGATATGAATTGAACCCTAGCCATAACCTCAAAATTTTCCAGTTGAAATGGCCTTGGTGCATTTTCCACACTGAAATATCTCATTTGTAGGATTGCCTACAGGACACTTCCTGGGCAAACATTGCTCCTTTCAGGCTGGGTGTCTTTCCAGCAGGGTATCACAAGAATATTAACAGACTATACTTCATCTCCCCTATCAGTTCAATTCATACATTCTTAACATTTTTCAACCCTAATAGGATATTCGTCCATGTCAACCTCCACTCTAATGACCTACTATTTTTAACCCAAATAATGATCCATGTTCTTTGAACAAGTTATTTTCATTGACCAACATTTAGCTGCACAGAACATCAGTCCCTTTGTGGGCATGCAAAACTTCTTTTGTTTAGTAGGTCAAGACTTGGATATTGTTGTCCCTTCCCTCGATCAGATAACACAGTTCCCAAGGGATTAAAATCATGTAATAGTCATTGAATGTAAAAATCCGAGGTTCAGTAAAATATCTTATGAAGGATTGAACCATTTTGTTGTGTACTTTTTAATATGACATTTATTAGAAGAAAAATTAAATAATAAGAAAGACGAAGATCGTCTGCACCCAACACCAGGTGCATGCCTACTTCGTAAACTTCTACTAATCATTTCCCCACCGTGTGTTTTCAACAGGTGTAACCAAGATCCTTCTAACCAGGACTAAGTGAGCAATTTGGAATCGAAAAACAAATCACAACATTTCTTACTGGCATAAACATTATGAATCAAAAGGTTGGGAATTCAACTAGTATCATTGCTTAATAAGAAAAAATTCTTATCTTTGCTGTGTCAACTTCCAGCTATGTCAAAATGAACTCTTGATTTTGAACTATGGAAATGTTTCCTGTTGAGTATATACATTTTGCACTTATCCTACCAGAAAGAAGCAAAACAAATTTCATGTTCCATAAGAGAATCATGTACCTGAGTAAAAGTTCACAAACACATTGATGGGCCGATATTCATGTGTCCGCAGAGATGCATCTACCAAGCGCAAAGCTGTTTCATCCTGAAAATGATATACCATTTTTAATGATTTTGGAAATTTTATTTTCTGAAATTGCAATAGTAAGTATGTTGTTTATTTATTTCTACATTTGCCTCTGTTCCTTTCACAGTATTCACTTTAATGGATTCTAACAAATCCATCATCTGGATAAATATAATGGATAATGTTGATTTAATCCCTAAAACGCATCCTGACAACTTGTTTAGACCCCAAAAAAAAAAAAAAAAAAAAAACTTAATAGTGTTCTAAAAATCGCTAGGCGAGCAGGTGCCTAGCGCCCGGGGGCCTAGGCAGTGCCTAGGCGGTCTTAGGTTTTGTATTATAACTTTAATAATTTACAAAAGTTATGCATAATACCTTATCAATTACATCCAATTTAATGTCAATATACATATGCAAAATTTAAAAACATGAAAAATTAACAATCGTGAACAAAATTTATTAAAACTCAAATGACTGAAGTTGGTCATGATGGGTACTTTATATAAATTTGAATTTGTGTAATCTTTTATTTTTCTTCAAATTGCATGAATAACCTCAGTTATGTTTGATAAAATCTACATTAGTAAAATTGGTACCGGCAGATCCTTTGAGAATTCCATTAAGTAATCATCTTTCGCTACATTTAGACATATCATCATCATCATCATCAAAGCCCATTCCCGAGATTTTCTAAAAAAAACAATTAAATAGTTTATTTCTAAAAAATAGGAAAGAAAAATAAAATAAGAACACAATCAACCTTATTAAAAAATAAAAAAATAAAAAATAAAAAAATAAAAAAATAAAAAAAAAATAAAAAAATAAAAATCTCCCAGACCGCCTAGAGTCCGCCTAGACCCCGCCTAGACCGCCTAGCCCGCCTAGACCGCCTAGCCCGCCTAGACCCCGCCCAGACCCGCCTAGACCCGCCCAGACCGCCCAGACTGCCCAGACCGCCCAGACTGCCCGCCCAGGCATTAATCTGGGCTGTTTTCCACCTTCTAGCGCCTAGCGGCCGCCTAGACCGATTTTTAGAACACTGGCCTTTACTACCTACTTTTGAAATCATAAATCAGGGGCACGCAACCCTTACTCAACCCTTCTTCTTTCCCTTTCTTCACAACCAACACAGACACCAATTTATCACCTGCAGCCACCATCATCCCCAATCTATCACCGGTGGCCACCACCAACACCCACCACACTCTATTCAGCCACCATCATCCCCAATCCATCACCGGTGGCCACCACCAACACCCACCACCGATCCCCCCTCCCCAACCCCTTATAAAACTAGGTCCACGCTAGCAGATCACCTCCGGCTGCCACCACCACCATCAAAAACAAAAACCCTAAAAGCCTGTTGATTTTAGGGTGACACGTGCCATGGATTGCACGTGAGGAGGGACTAGAAAGACTATTATTTTTTATGGTGTTTTTGAGCATTTAAGTTTCATGCAAGGATCAAACATTGCCTGTAATAATAGTATATGTCATCTAGTCTTTGCTCTTTTTCCTACAATAAACGTCAACCTCCAATAGAAATACTTGCAACCAACAGTAGAGGTATATACTGTATGTGTGTGTGTAAGTGAACACAATAAATCTGTACCTACCTGGAGTAAGAGGACGACTTCTGAGAAAATGTCACCTAGTGGAAGAAGTTGCTTTACCACATCAGTACTTATGTTGAAAGGTAAATTAGCGACTACCTGCAGAGTGCAGAAGATTGTCTAAATTAAATTTATTTACCTTTTAAAAGTGCTTGTGTGTCATAATAATAAGACAGAAAAAAAAAAAGTCGGCACTGATTCAATAAACCACTGTAGTAGAGAACTGGAAAAAATTGATTAACTTCTCTTCTCAGCGAGGCAATGAGTGTCAGCCACTACCTCAATATTTAACAATATCCAAGATTAAAATTCTAGGGAGCTCAAAGTTTATGGGAGACTAAAACCAAGCTCTGCCAAATAGATATCATACAACAACAATGCATTTGGAGATAATTGACAGAATCCCATCTGATATGCTCATATAACAAAAGTCCAAACCTAAAACACAACGTAATCTCAGGCTTTATAATGCAATAATACTACCAACTAGCAATCCAAGCGAAGAGTGAAATATTCGAAGGTATGTGATGTAAAGTGAAACTATGAAGCTAACAAGGCACTCACAACTTGAGGATTTCCACCTTAGAATCTAATCAAATCTAAGAGGTAGGGGTGGATAGAAGAGAAACCCCTTCTCTCAAAGCTAAAATTCTTAATTCAGCTAAACATTACCATGTAAATGAACAACAAAAGATCAAAACAAAAACTCCTATTACAAAGATAGTTTACAAAAACTCCCTAAACCCCAAAACACATGTGCCTAAAGCCCTAAACCTCCAAATGGAAAATGGGAAGGAAAACAATCATAAAACATAATTGCAGTGACCAAAATTCTATCCTGAATTTCTTTTACACAATGTAGAGATCTTGAATCAATCCTAGGATCAGTTGTGTTCTTTGACTTCATTGACTTGTTTAAAAGCTTTTGCACCCTCTTTGGGATCTCTTCTTGTCTTGCTAGGAACCCACATAACCTTCATTGTTTGCTTTGATCCCTAGGGTCAAATATATGTCAAAGAGTCTTGGCTTTAATTGAGACAACAACGAAACTCGAGTGTGCTTAGGTAATCCATCAAAGAAAACTCTTTGCAAGTACAAGAAAATATTTTAAATTTTACACGCCCATTTTTTTAATTCAATAAGTTGGACAAGATATGCAAGGATTTCTTCTAGGACAACTATTATGCTCGGATATTTCATTAGATGGACTCTCTTATATTTATAAATCTGTTTTCTTAACAGATTTCCCTAAACGAAAAATAAATAAATAAACCAACAAGCTTGGGCACATGTGATCACTTACTTTTGCTCTTTTAGAATCTATCCTGGTTAATGTTTCATCTTCCATCACAGATGTCATGTAGGAATAAATATCACATTTTGTGAAGTCCTCTTGCAGAACCTACAAAGAACATGTGAAGATTCATCAAATGCACAACCTTCCAAGCTGTAATAGAAATAACAGCAGATGAACCATACAAGAAAATATCAAATTACTATGAAAAGCAAAGCAAACATTTACAATAGTCAATATTTGGAGAATAATATAATGATTTCTTGTACAGTCTAGACGAGTTAAGAAAACTAACATATCTGTGTATAAATTACCATGAAGCTCTCAATCGATTCAAACCGTTCTCTAACAATTTCAGCCATATGGGGATCCTGCAATCCATTACCAAAATCAACAATGTAAATCTTGGGTATATTAATTCTCAACAGAAGTATCATAAAACCTATGGAAAAGGGCATCTTTTTTTTTTTTTCAAAAGGCCAGAAATGATTTTTTGTCGATTGAAACGCAATATATTGGCAATGAATCTTTGGAGGTATTCTTACTTTCATCAAAATTTCAATGTAAAAAAAAATGAGGAAATGAACAGCCTTAGACCTTTTCAATAGCAAGAACTCTAGCACCAGCATCTAGCAGAGCCTTAGTTAACGAACCCGTTCCGGGGCCGATTTCTAAGACCCTATCTCCATCTTCAACATTGGCAGCAACAACTAGCTGCTCATTCACGGCAGAGTTCAACATGTAATGCTGTAATTAAAAAAAATGAGCATTATATTAGCGGGCATGCCGAACGCAAAGAAACTGTTTGATGAAATTCCTCAATGAAAGCTCGTACCTGTCCGAGTGACTTTCTAGGTCTACGCCCTGTGGATTTGAGAGCTTTAAGTGTGGCATGGTAGTCGTCTTCGCTGGTGGCATTAACTATGTGGAAGCTTTTCTTGATGTTACCAGGATTGATTGATGAAGGAAATGGAGGTTTAGCAGTTGAAGGTGAAAAAGATGGACGTGTGGGAGTTGGAAATGAACAAATCGGGAGGAAGGATTCAAGACCAAGCATTGTTTATTGCTACTGAATCCAGTTGATGAGTGTAGTGCTTGAAACCAGCTTTGCATAGTTGATACAGTACTTGGATCGCTCGGGTTCGGTTTATTTATCCATTGAGAAAACGGGTTTCCTTTCTAATCTAATGTGCACGCACCATTCATCATCCACACACGAGCCCTTCTAGGGAGCGAGGGTTGGGACCCATCCCCTCGACATAAGTGAGGGCGCGCATCGCCCTCACTTATCTCGAGGGGGGTGGACTCATCCCTCACTCCCTAAAATTTTCGTCCACACATTTTTGCGTTGTACCAGTTGATACCACCAGTTTTACTAAAGGAAACCAATCCCTTCTTTTTTGGAAGTGTTGAAGGACACCCCCAATATAAACTCATTTATCACCATTGTTCTTCTTTTCTTCCTCTCTTATCTCTCAGGAACAACAACCACCACCATTGCACACCATCGGGCATTACCATCCTCATAATGTCGGGCAACACCACTCATTATAATGTCGGGCAGCACCACCTTTCCTCTCTTCATATCCTCATTTTTGTTGTTGTTCTTCTTCTTCTTCTTTGTTCTTTTTTTTTCTTTGTTCCTCTTATCTTATCTCCTTTTCTTCTCCACTATCGATGGAACCACCCCTCCCTCTCCTTCTTATCTTCCTCTTCTTCTTCTTTTCCTCGATCTGGTTTTTCCCCTGCCCTCAAGCAGATTCGTGTGAATGGGAACCCCTACTCGCAAGAGCCTATGCGAGTGGGGGTTTCCCATTCACACAAAATGCTCGATGGCAGAAAAAAAAAATGAGGCAGAGGTGGGGTGGCGTCACCGGTGGTGGAGAATAAGATAAGAATATAAGATAAGAAAAATAAGAGATGGGTGGAAAAGAAGATATGAGAATAAGAGAAGAGGCGGTCGGATGGGGTGAGGCAGTGTTGCTCCCTGAGAGAGAAGATATGAGAAAAGAGGGAGAGAAGATATGTGGTGGTGGTTTTTTTTTTGTTATATTGGTGGTGTGCTTCAGAAAGTAGAGGTGGTGGTATCCTTCAGCAAAAATGGTGATGTCAAAAAGTCGTTGCCGCCGCAAATTTATGAACACCACTACATAAGGGAAAAATGTTGTGCACAGTATACCAAATCTGAATTATTGTTTAGCGGTTAAAATAAATATCTGTATTATTGTTTCTTTGCTTTATTTCAATATTTTTCACAAGCATATAACTCCTCGTCGATTTTTGGCTCTTTTATTTGGGAAAAATACAACCAAAGGACCACATATTTTCGGCATTAGTTTCTTAGTCGTATTTTCTCGCATATGAGATAACAAGTATAATAGAGAAAAAATTTCCAAAAATATGAGAAAAAAATTTGTCCAACACTTTTTGACAATAGAATCTCTTTAAAAAAAAAAAAAATTACCTTAACAATTTGCATTAGGATAGAGCTTGGCAAGTTCAATTTTCGGCTCAAGCCTAGTAGAAACTAGAGAAATTTGAAAAATATGACACCTAGCTTCAGAAAAATACAATTATCAGCCCTTCTAGGCGTCGAGGGGGTGGGGTTTTACCACTCGCCCCCTCGAGATTCTCAAAGTTGCGCATCTCGAGGAGGTGAGAGGTCACGCCCACCCCCTCGCCCCTTTCCTCGCCATTTAGAATTTTCCTACAATTATTGTAACTATTTCTGAACCAATCATTTCTTGATGGTGACTGAACTAATACACCTCTTTAAAAGTGCCTTTTCACAAAAAAAAAACCCATAAATTTGGTTATAAAAGAAGTTGCAAAACCTTGATTGTATGTCGTCTATTTGCAATTTTTTCTTAGTCCATGTTGTATTGATTTGAATAATCAAGGTCGCTTTTGAGAATTGTTAAGCATCTACTATTGTTGTCAAATACATGTCATCATTGGAAAAAAATAATGCAATAGGCATTCATAAGAGAAATCATGATTTAGCAATGGTTTCTTAATTTAGAAACCACCTAGGATCGCATATACAAGAAAATGAATCTTGTATGGCAAAAAAATAAAATAAAAAACTCTAATCAATTTGGCTTTTTTAAAAAGTTAAAACCTAACATATAAGATTTCACTTCTTTGTATCTAATGTAGGTAAATAAATAAATAAAACCACATCCTTATATCATCTTCTTGTTCAGTCTTGCATGTAAGACAGTTGTTTACCCCATTTCAACAAAAAATCATGAATTGTACGATTTGGCTTGAAAACTATAGTGGATGCTCTAGAGTGTCTTTTTTTTTTTTTTTTTTACAATTTTACACACCCATTTGTCTAGACACAATTTATTTGAAAATTAAGAGAGAAATATTGTTTAAAAACATTTATTTTTATCATATTATTGTGCCACTGTTTGGATTCGCAGAGTGTCAATTACACAAAAGAAAAACAATATTAAGAGAAAAATTTATAGTGGAATAAAATCATGTTGCGTCGATTTTTGAGCCACCTTATGGTAGCACAGGGTAGATTTCAAAATTAGAATTCGCTCTCCTTCAAACCATCTCTAATGGTAAAAGTTAAAATAGGGGATGAACTATCCCCCATTTTAACCAAAGCTAAATTTATGGGTTCCCCTATTTATTCACCACTCCAATCACATCCCCTATTTTAACTTTTTCATCATTATTTTAATATATCTTCAACTTTTCTATACCAATTTAATTTCAATTATACTATTATTAATTTCAACTTAATATAATTATATTAGTTTCAATTATATTATTATTATTTTCAACTTAAATATATAATATTAATATTTTCAATTATACTATTATTTAGATACTTTTTAAATTATACTATTATTAATTTCAACTTAATTTAAATTTGACTAATTAAAATTTTTGGGAGTTTTAAAAAAAAATAGTATTAATAAATAATTTGTTTTATCATTATTTAAATTTATCTTCTACTTTTTATATCATTATTTAGATAATTACTTTTTTTATTATATTATTATTTAAATTAGCATTAATAATTACTATTAATACTTTTATCCTTATTTAAATTATAATGAATTTAATTACTTTTGTTTAAATTAACATTAATTTGTTTGTAATTATACTATTAGTGCTTTTTTAATTAATTATTTATCATTATTTAAATTAGTATTAATAATTACTTTTTTAATTATACTATTATTTAGATATTTTTTCTTAAATTAGAAAATTAAATATTGAGAATATTTTATTATTATATGAGATATAGGGGATGGTTAACTTCCCTTTAAATTTATGGGTAAGTTGCAAGTGAAACTAATAATAATATAATTATATTAAGTTGAAATTAATAATAGTATAAATGAAATTAAATTGGTATAGAAAAGTTGAAGATATATTAAAATAATTATGAAAAAGTTAAAATAGGGGATGTGGTTGGAGTGATGAAAAAATAGGGGGACCCGTAAATTTAGCTATTGGTTAAAATGGGGGATGAATCACTAGC
This sequence comes from Berberis vulgaris, assembly GCA_963556465.1. Classification (NCBI taxonomy): domain Eukaryota; kingdom Viridiplantae; phylum Streptophyta; class Magnoliopsida; order Ranunculales; family Berberidaceae; genus Berberis; species Berberis vulgaris. Next base: position 95,322,926 of record OY747127.1, on the reverse strand, counting down.
CCAACTCTGTGTAGTGCAATGATTGACGTGACTTAGGAAACGCTTGGGGATCATGTGGTTCGTGGTGCGGGGAGAGCATGTGAGTTTGGTTTTTGATTTATACAGTAGTAACCAAGGGTATGTCGGAGCCCAAAGTTTTTGTTGAAGTGTTGTAGTGCTGCTCAAATTATGACGAATATGCCCAGGCTTGCATAAGGGGATAGAAAAACTAAACTACAATAATTATACTAATTAAAAGTATGTGTTTGGAGTCATATTTCCAATGGCAAAACCTGTGGGAGATTATTGGTTGTGATGATGTTATTCCACCTAAGGTAATAAAAGCATTGAAGTGAAGGTGAAGTGAGGACCCCTCTTACCGCTTTAAGCGAAAAGTGAAGCGAGTACTTTACGAACGTAATAAATAAATTATAATATTTTTTTTGTAAAATGCATATAAACACATTTTTACTTATATTTAGATTTTTAAATAGCAAATTAAAGTTATAATGTTATATTAATGATAACTAGTCATGAAATTCCCTATATAATTTGCACTATAATAATATTAGAATTTCATTTATAATCCTCGGTAAATTCAATTACCTAATTAAAGTAAGAGGAAATAATAATAATAATAAGTGAACAATTTTAAATTTATTTGAAGATACCTAAGTAGTTAAAAATTTTAATAGAAAATTTTCTATATTAGTATACTTTGTAGCAAATTAGAAATATAGTTGCATGCGAAATACTTTGAAAATAACTATTAAAAATAATAAATAATAAATAGATAAACAAATAAATCAACAGACAATAAAGATCTTTATGTGTACTTTTAGAGTATTGAAAAATGGAACCAATCTATATTGTAAAAATATGTAATCCTAATACCAAAATTTCTATTAAAAAAAAAAACTCTCATTTTTCGCTTTGGCCAAGGCAAAACATGTTGTTTCCACTTCGCTTCTTGCTTTAAGCGATCGCTTTCACTACACTGATTCCATCAGAAGATACTCAAGCTAATGCAAAAAAGTTACGTAAGTGGAAGATACAAGTTGGAAAAGCTATGTTCGTAATCAATGCTTCAATTTAAAAAAATTTGATACAACACATTCGTGATACGAAGACTCAAAAATAAGCATAGGACCCGTTTGCTACATTGTTCCAAGAGCTAACGTTGTTCGATTGCAGTTGTTGGAGAACGAGATTGACACTATGGCACAAACTAACATATCTATCTCTAACTCTTTTATGAAAAATAATGTGTCATGAGATTTCACAATTAGATGTAGAGTCGACGATCAATGAAACTCGTATGAGAAGAATAATTCGGGGCTACGACCAGAATACAATGGGTTTATTGTGGCAGTCTGATGGGTGACCCACACAACGCTTACTAATAGAATTGAAAAATCTTTTGATAAATCAATAGACACTGGCAAAGAAAATGACAAACTTTTCAATCAATGATGATACTGAGGAAGCCATATACTCTAGTAAATCTAAGGTGATAAGGGTCAAAAGACTTCCGACATGATAAGTTCAAGGGGGGAGAATCAAATAATGACGATGATATCAACACAAGAAAATAGAGAAATAAGAAATTGTTATAGATGTGGAAAGGCAAGTCATATAGCACGCAATTGTTGAGTGAAAATGATGACAAACGGACAGACTCTGGTAAAAGGGACCACAATGCAAAAAAATGTTGGTTAAAGAAGAAGGTTGCTAAAGGTAACTTGGTGACATCAAACAATCACCAAGACAATGAAGATGAATGAGATTTTTCGGTGTTTGTGATAAATGAGTTGATGAAAGAAGATCTCATCGAAAAGAAAAGATAAATTTCACGAGGTATGAAGACAATGACGAATAGTGGGAAGAGTTAAGAGGAAGAAATCAACTATAAAAATGAATGAGAAGTTGATTGTAAATGTTAGGGGTGGGCAATGTCGGTTCGGTTCGGTTTTGAGCCCCAAACCGATTTTGAGCCCAAAACCCAAATCTAAACCGAATTTTGTATTTGTAAACCGATGAATTCGGTTGAACCGAATTTCGGATCGGTTGGGCCGAAATTTCAGGCTCAAGCATTTGAAAGACTTTCATTAAAACATGTCCAATTTTTTTACAGGTCCAATTTTTTTATAGACCCAATTTTTAGCCCAAAATTGAAAACTTACAGAGAATGGGGTGATTTAGTGCAACAGGGTGTATTGCAGTGCATTTGTTGCACTAATCAAGTATTGACACCTACTTGTTATTTAGTTATTTATATATATCTAATTAATCGGTCGGTTCAAAACCGTAAATCGATTTCGAACCGTTTATAATCGGTTCGGTTCAGTTTAAATTATTTTCTTTCTACTCATATTTCGGTTCGGTTACCGAACCAAATTTGAAAACCGGTTCGATCGGTTAACCGAATTTAAATCGGTTTTTGTCCACCCCTAGTAAATGTGAGAATGTGGAGTCACAAACTTATGAGGTGACAACCTCGGGACATGGTAAGTAACAAGATTCCATTTTCATTTCATAAATAGCAAGAATGATTTTAAGGGGTTTGTCCAAATTAAAAAATGTGGGATCACTGTTCTTCTTTGACCCACCCGCAATTAGCAAAATTCTATAGACTCCATAATTAAAGAAAGTCACAACTCACAAGGAACAATTACCCAAAGAAAACAGAGAAAAAGATACTCCAGTGCAATACTTCATGTTAAATATTGCATGACGAATATAATATGAGAGGGACACTGAGATACATTGATTCGTTCGACACAATTTCGAGATTTCCAATGTTTGATACGTGAATCTTATTTTAAATTCGATTGGATAGAACCCAAACATGTTACTCCAATCAGTCTTTTTCCCACGAAAATCTGGACCACCTGACCTACCATTATAAATTTTGTCATGCACGAAAAAAAATCAAGAACACCTCCACTTGAAAATGTACAAGAGATAACTGTTGTTGTCGAACTTGGTAACAGCAATGCACTCGACGCACATGAAAATGAAGTAAGATTTGGGAACAATATTGCGCATAATAAGATCCATCAAACAAACAACTACACGAGGGAGGTATGGGAAATGTATGGGCCTAATGAGCCCTACTACTAAAATAGCCCAGCTCGGTTGTGATCCGGCTGTCTGATGGATGGACCCTACCCTTATTTTCCGCGTAAGAAAGATTTCTGTCACTCTCTCCTATCTATCATTGGATCTGCTTCGAGATATTCAACAAACCTTCCCTCCACTTCCACGACGTAACGCTTTCCCCTCCCAAAATAACAGCTGTACACTACAAACTGCAAAATCTCACTCACTCACTCACCCACCCACTCTTTAAAACCCTAACACGCTTTCGTTCTTTCTTCATTTTAGTTTGAAATGCAGATCTATTGTTTGATGAAATGAGCTTATCATCAACAATGGCGGAAAGAAACCTCCTCTTCTTCTTCTCATTCTCCATCTTCGTGCTTCTTCTCAGCTTCTCTTCTTGTACTTTAGCAGCTAATGTTACTTACGATCGTCGTTCTCTAATCATCGATGGAGAGCGGAAGCTTATGCTCTCCGCATCTATACATTACCCTCGCAGTGTTCCTGGAGTCAGTATTTCTTTGCATCTTTAATATGTACTTGTGTTACTACTTCTGCTTCTGATTTACTAATGTTTGGGAAAATGGTGTAGATGTGGCCGGATCTGGTTAAAACTGCCAAGGAAGGAGGCATTGATGTGATCGAAACCTACGTGTTCTGGAATGGACATGAACTCTCTCCTGGCAATGTGAGTTTGAATTGAATGATAAATGGGACTTTGCTTAGTGTTTGAAAATGTTTTTGTTAATTTGAATTTTGTTGAAAATTTGGATGCAGTATTATTTTGGTGGTCGATACAATCTAGTCAAGTTTGTGAAGATTGTTCAGGAAGCAGGGTTGTATTTAATCCTTCGTATTGGTCCTTTTGTTGCTGCTGAATGGAATTTTGGGTATGTTTAGGATTATCACATTTTTCAATAAGGAATTTGCACTATGATTTAGAATCTCAATGAGTTGATTGTATTACAGTGGTGTGCCAGTTTGGCTGCATTATGTCCCTAATACTACGTTTCGGACTGATAATGAATCTTTCAAGGTACCACGATTTTGTTTTATACTTGAAAATTATGAAACCCCTGTTAGTAATTCGAGAGTTGAGTTTTCTATAATCTTACCAAAACCGTATAGTTTCATATGACCTTGTTGTTGAGAATTGAGATTTGCTATTCCCAATACCACTGTTTCTTGGTGTGCAGAGTCATATGCAGAACTTTACGACATTTATAGTGAACATGATGAAGCAAGAGAAGTTTTTTGCATCACAGGGAGGCCCTATCATTTTGTCCCAGGCAAGTAGATTCTTTTCTTCATCACATGGTACTGATAGAAGACGTCTTGGGAAACTTTCTACTGATGAAAATTTGTTTATACTTTATACCATGAAGAAACATGAAATTCACTATTCTTCTAGGCATATTAATTTCAGTCAACTTATAACTAGAGAAGTGCACGTCTTTGTGATTATACACAAGAAATCAGTTACTTTCCATAAAAAGGAAAAAAAAAAAACGACTGAAGTTGATCCCCTTTTACACTCATAGTCATCCGTAAGTTCCATAGATCTAGAGAGATCATGTACTGTTGAGATAGAATCAAATATATATAATTTGGAATAAGTTTATTAGTTAGGATTTTGACATGATTATGATTTTATTAAGTCAAAGGCTAAGGAGCTCAAGCAACAAGTTGGCACAGAGGATCTCAGAGGATTTCAGCTCACACAATCCTAGCCGATCCTCTTTAACAAATGGACTGGGTTCAAACGCTTGGTTCCTAACCTTTTATATTTCCAATTCTTAGGAGTTCATGTACATGCTCCAATAATTTAATTATTAATATTGGTGTATCTATCAGGCCCGGGAAAACCGATGGATATCATGGATATATCTTATAAAAGTATGATAGTTTATGGTTTTTGCCAACTTTTTGTGTAAAGTTGTGGAATTTTTAGATATACGGGGATAGCAATACAATCAACTCACTGAGATTTGAAACTATAGGGACAACAGCTTAGTATACCTCTGTAATACAATGCTCAGACAAACTGGTACACCTCTGTGAGTGATTGTATTACAGTGGTCTACCAGTTTAACTAAGAATGAATCGCTCAAGTGTTAGTTGGTCCTCATAGGAAACTCGAGTAAGGAGATGATGCTCAAATAGGAGTATCCTGCGTGCCCCTCTCCTTTGGCATTGCTGCTGCCGCCAACAATGCCCAGACATATGCTGACGGGTCCCCTGCACCCTGTTGTTTTGCTAGGCAGTGATAGGGTTCACGCCCCCTCTCTCAATCACTTTCTGTTTTTGTGCAGAGCGCCTTGGCGCTCAAGCCTCTTTCCATATCTCTGCTGTTTGATTGATTGGGAAGCCTAGACGTGTCTCCCCCTCCTGCCGATCCATCCACAAGCTGATGTGTCTGACCCTGAGCATTCATCAGTCTGAAAGTTAAATTAATCTTCAGAATGTATGGCTCTAACTCAGATACTCTAAGAGTGTTATATTCTGCTTTGATAAAAGCTGAAAATTTCTGAAAGCTATTGTTCATAAAATACGAACAATAGATGAACTGCATGATGAGCTCAAAGTACCAGGACTTGATGGAGACAGCGTTGATCTCCGCTAAAGCAAGACTATGCTTCTGAACAAGTAATTATTTAATTAACAGGTCTCTTCCATCTACACAGAAAATCTTGGAGAGGATGAGAAAGGAAGAAAAGAGGTTCTAAACAGTGAAGATTTTACATCTCTCATTTTAAACGGAGGAAGTCTTGGGTGTTACACTTTTTATACCTGGGTGATCTTTTGAAATAAAATGTTAGTCAAACAGTGTCGATATTTGGATGTGCGCAGATCCGAATGGCCACGGCAGGAAGTAACTTTAGTTCACCTACTCAAGATACCACATCAACACTGCTTAAGAGAGATGATATGTGATTCATTAATAGATAAGATCATGCACATACCTTCTCCATCCAGCTGGAGCCAATTCCACTAGTTTACTTGCAGCTTATAAGCTTTCTATCTGAAGCCTTCTCGTTACTTCCCAGGACCCACAATCCTACCTTTGCTTTTAAATCATCCATCACAATTCTCTTTCTTCAGACATCATCCTAATCTTTTAATCTTATGAAATCATTCTTGAATTGACACAACAATTTTGGATCAAGATATTGTTTCTTCTCCCATGCGGACTTTCCCTGTCCTTGTATCTCCAGTTCTTATGTTGTTTTTCTTTGCCTTAGGACTTCTCCAAGGTTATGTTTGTTTTCATGTAAACTATTCAGCTGAAGTGTGTGGTTATTGTCAACCTCAAAGATTTTCAACAAAATATAGGAATCACATTTTCATCTTTCTCATACAAAAAAAGAAAAAAAAAAGAGAATTGAATTATTTGAGAAGCGCTAGAAGTATGATTCTCACTTAAATGGGAATTGGAATGTCTTCAGCCACACTTCTCTCTTCATTTCATACCTCCTATGCACTCACCTTTCATTCCCTCCAATTCCATGGAATTGGATATTATGCAAACAAACATATCCCAAGTGTTTCTTAATTGGTTCTTTCTTCTATCGGAGAAAACAATTAGATTAATTTTTGTTGGACTTTGGGTCTAGAAACTATAGTTTCACTCTTTTAGCTTCTTTTCATAGATATGCAATCAACAAACAAAATATATCTGCAACTTCAGTAGATATATCTGTGTCACTATGTATGGTATTTGTATGTATGTTTGCATATTTTCTTTCTTTGATTCAAAAGTATTTTACTTGTTATGCTACTTTGTCATTTATTGAAGTTTAAAATGCTTAAAATTTCCATGTACTCTATTTATGTTGCAGATTGAGAATGAATATGGAGATATTGAGCAAATTTATGGAGATGGGGGAAAGCCATATGCAATGTGGGCTGCAAAGATGGCCATTTCTCAAAATATAGGTGTACCTTGGATAATGTGCCAGCAGTATGATGCTCCTGATCCCGTGGTGAGTTTCATGTGGCATTTAAAGTTCCATGTCTCACTTTCTTTTTGCATTTTAATCTTTCTCTGTTGTAATAGATAAGCTGCATTATAAGTAGAAGCATCAACAAATTTAGATTCAAATCTGAACTCTTGATTGTGTTTAAGTTTTATTCATCATACAATTTCATTAAGTTCTTCACTCTTTGCTTGAAATAAAAAGCTCCGAAAGATTTTGTTCTGTCAAAACTTCTAATAAATAAGTTCATAATTTGTTTGGTCTCCCACAAGTTATTGGAAGAGGTCATTAGCTGCTATATCATAGTTCCACTACAAATTTCTGAGGCCAGTCTAGTTTTCATCCCCATGTTGACCAATGATTTGATGTGATTTACTTATGGTATCTTTTGATACTTGCAAAAGTTTTTCCGTTTAAATAAAAAGACATTCTGGGTCTTTATAAGAGTGACATTGTGATATAAAATTTCCAAAAAAAAACATTGCAATATACAAGAGGTATATAGACATAAATTATTAAAATATATATTTCTTTGCAATCTACCTCAAGGGAGAATAATAACTACATCAAATTAAACTTTGCAGTTTCTCTTTCACGTGTTATTGGGCTTAGGCATAGCCTGATAACCAAAATTGGTTTGTTTAAGAAATTGCTAATAAATCCTGATAGATACCCAAAATGAATTTTGGTGTCATGATGTAAAACATAATCATGTTTTACATGATATATGCAAACATATTTCAAAAAGCAATCAATTAAGAAAATGAAAACACCACAACTTGCGACCAACCATTTTTATTCTTCCCACCCATTGAAGTCATTTGAGTGGAGGACACATGAATCATCTACGACCAATCTGTTTGGACCACTTTACAAATCTGTGGCCCCGTTTCATGATTGATGTCAAACATGAAATCTAATCTTCTTGTAATCCTTGATTTTCATTACAAAATAGATTCAACTGGGAAGATGTTGTATCTGTTAACCAGGTGAAAAAATTCAGGTTGAGGAAAACACCCATTGACAAAATTGAGCTTGCTTTTAGTTTTGATACACATCTAATTGCTATCTTGATTTATCTTTTGGTTCAAGTCCCGGATTGATTCTTATGTTCTGTTCACTTCTGAATTATAAAGACAAAATGTATGATTATATATAGCTTCTGTTTTAGATATTAACCATCCCAAGATGTGCATCATGTCGTATTTGAACGCTATTCTTTGGATAAAGTTAAACTGCATTTGATGAACACCTTTTTAATGGCTTGCAGATCAATACTTGCAATTCATTCTATTGTGATCAATTCACTCCAAACTCTGCCAACAAGCCAAAAATCTGGACTGAGAACTGGCCTGGATGGTAATGGATGACTCTCCTGTTACAGAATTTTCTTTTATATTTAGAAAATAACTAACTAATGTTGCTTGTAATTAGAAAATAACAAACCAATCTTGCTTATAGGATGACTTGCTTTCTAATTATGAAAAAATCCTACTATTGAATTAATCTCTTGCACGTACTTGTTTCTGTTTTCTAGGTATGTTTGGCTGCATTCTTCTGGCTTCACTTAGTTTGTCCGGACACTTCATTTTTTTCTTTTTCATAGACTAAAAAGACCATCAAATAACATAATTGTAATTGAAAGAATAGATTAAGAGATGTGAGTTAATATATGTTCTAAAGGAAAAAAAATCATTAAAAAATTTCAATGAAAATGGTATTTCAGTAATAAAATGTGAATGTGGAATTAAATTCATTAATCCACTGTAGGTTGGTGATTTATTCAGAATTTGCTTTTGGTCCCACTTCAGTAACTCAATTGAAATTGTCAGGCAAGCAACTATTGGAGGGATTGTGATACAGAAAAAAAATTAGGCCACATGGGGGGTGTTTGTTTGCACCACTTGTTAGTGGCAAATGACTTGGTGCCACTTACAAAGTTACACTTTCACTTGACTACAAAATAAACACACTTCAAAGATCCATGGGAGAATCTTACATCATTGGCCACCTCCTAGAATCCAAATAGGCATAGTGAAAAGTCTTGTAAACTTGTGTGTGTCCTAACATGGTATAATAGTACAAAGAGGACTTGATTCTCTAGCAATCAATCCCATAATGAATGGGATTAACATCCTAAGTCGTCTTCAATCAAATCTTTACATAAATGGAAATGATATATTTGCTGATCATGTGGGAGATTTTCTTTCCTGTGAATGCAACTTAAAACATGGGAGTTGCTACGTGACACGACTATTTGGCTCGGTTGCACCAAATCTTTGTCGCACCTGTAGTTTGGGATGTTTTGACTTTGTTGTACCAACTTAATGTATGTAACACCGACTTATTTTTTTGTAATAATAAAAATCATTTTGTGGGAAATTTTCTCGTTTAGTAGCGTTAATTGGCTATTGAATGAAAGAACAATAGTAACCATAAGCTATAAACTATAAAACTAAAATTCAGTCGCGCATTTGTTAAATTTCAATGTGTTCATTAACCATACAAGGATTGCTAAAACCGACACATATTTAAAAAAAAAAGATATAAAATATAAATTAATACATAAATTTCAAAATTGTTGCAACCATTATATCAAATTCCAAAAAATTGCATTCAAAATATAAAAAAAATCTGACATCCTAACATTTACATTAAGAATCCTTTATACAAAGTCTCCAATCAACAATATGAGTAACTTATTTTGTATGTTTTAACATTAACAAATTTTGGTTGGGTACACGGTACACCAAACAATTTTTATAAGCTAAATTTAAAACATAAAGTTGGGGGCATGGAGCCAAACAGTCGGGTACTCGTAGGGACTCCCTAAAACATAGGCTCCTAATAATTTGCACATTCCCTAGATTCTAAAGTACAAGGTGTACACAAGATTCTTTGAAGGTATCCACTTCTTTAGCAATGGAGGATAAATTATTAATTGATTTAATTCAACTAAACATGTTGCTTATGCATGTTGTCATCATCTTGAAGGACATATCTGGTGCAATATAGAGCCATACTGTTAGGGGTGGGATTGTTTGGGCCTTAATTCCCTACGCTGTTGTTTGGGACTTGAGGCAAGAGAGCAATAATGAAGTGTTTGAATTCTCTTTCATGTCTAGCGATTGTATTGTGATGGATGTCCTGGGTTTTCTATGGTATTTGTTCACTGCTCAGTTTGTTCTATTGATTCCCTTTTTTTTTTTTTTCAGTTCGTGTTAACGTGGGAGCGATTTATGAGAGTCTCGTAGGGTATGTGGTGGTCTTCCTTGGGGTTTTCAGGGAGGGGGAATTTTTCTCTAGTAATTGTTGTATCCCGATATAGAGTCAAATACCAAAGGGATGCCTAAGAAATGCTTATGGACAAACAATGAATAAAAAAAAATGATAATATCACTTACTGTGTTTATATTTATAATATCACTTACTGTGTTTATATTTATTTGTATCACATGAAGTTTAAAGAACAAAGCAGATAAGATAAGAGGTCACTTTTGCCAACTAATAGATGAAACTTATTGAAAATGTGAAATTGGTAGGACATAAAAGAAATTAGTTGATTTTGTTTTTTCTAATTTAATAAAAAAAACGTTTGTAGAGAATAGTTTCAATCAATAATTAATCTTATTGTTATTTTATTTATTTATTTTCCGTAGGTTTAAAACGTTTGGGTCCAGAGATCCTCACAGACCACCTGAAGATGTTGCTTTTGCTGTTGCTCGTTTTTTCCAGAAAGGCGGTAGTCTAAACAACTATTACATGGTATCCTAAACTAGTTGAACTTCTATCTTAATATCCGTTATAGTTAAATTGTTTGTCGAATTTATACTTCAGCGTATCTTCCTAAAGTTTATGATTTTCAATTTCTTCTTGATTCAGTATCATGGTGGGACAAATTTTGGTCGCACTTCTGGAGGACCATTCATTACCACAAGCTATGATTACGATGCACCAATTGATGAATACGGTGAGCTGAGCTGTTCTTAAATGTTTATATTATTACTATAGAAAATTGGAAGACCTACATAGCCTTGCAGGAACAATATTTTGTTATGCTATTTGTTGAGTGGATTTCAGGAATAGCTAGGCTTCCAAAGTGGGGGCACCTTAAGCAACTTCATGAAGCTATAAGGTTGTCTAAACATGCATTACTCCATGGAGAATCAAAACTTGTGTCTTTGGGTCCTCTACAAGAGGTGACTTTTCCATCCTTTTAACTTTTGCACGTGTTTGCTACTATGATATCAAATTTCAATGATTTTGTTACATTTTATCAGTGCTACTGTACGGTAATGTGAGGTTTCACTGAAGTTTCATACCTATGCAGGCAGATGTTTATACTGACTCTTCCGGAGCCTGTGCCGCATTCATATCTAACTCGGATGAAAAGGATGAGAAAATTGTGACCTTTCAAAATATATCATATCACCTTCCCCCTTGGTCAGTTAGTATTTTACCAGACTGCAAGAACGTGGCATTTAATACAGCACAGGTATGTTCCTTATGCACCTGTTAATTAACCTTAGCCTCCTTTTTCCTTGTGCCCCCAGCCCCTTTAATTATTTCTTTCTTTCTGAAGGGCTTTTGGATATATAACCGTTTTCTTGAAAATTCATGTGGGCTAAAACTATAGAGTTTCAACAGCTGAATAGAAAAGGTTGGACCTAGCGTTTTAATTATAAAAATTGTGTCCATGTTTGTATTGTAACAAGTTTTTGCCACAATACATATTGGTTACTTCTGAGAACAGTGTATTAGATCTGAGTAACAGATACCTGACATATAATTATAGATCTCTTAGTTTTAGCTCACATGAATATTCTTTCAACCATGATGAAGATTCAAGGAATTTCTTCTATAGTTCTATGTGAACTTACTTGCAGGGTGCCAAAACAATAAAGTAATCTCTTTATTTTAACATCTATACCGTACAAGGGTAGAATCTCAACAAGCTACTTATAGTCCTACCAAAAATCAAATTGACAAATTCTACAAAATTAACTTACCTGGCAACTAAAAAGAATCTGCCATGCCCTGATGACAATGAGATGTGCTTTCTGGATTCCAATGTAAGCATGCTGCACACCAAGTTTAGCATACTACAAACTGATATGGAAATTTAACAGGTTGGTTTTCAAACTTCTAAAATGGAAATGGTGCCAGAAGTTTTGCAAGCATCAACGATGGCACCTGATAATGGATCAAAAAGTCTTCAGTGGGATATATATGTAGAGAAGGCAGGGATTTGGGGAGAAGCTGACTTTGTCAAAAACGGCTTTGTTGATCACATAAACACAACAAAAGATACTACTGACTATTTGTGGTATACAACAAGGTTGGTATTATTTTCTCATCTTATAGTCATAATAGTTAAAATGGTGAATTGGAGGTTATGACACCTGGAAACGGATATAGATATGGGCATTAACACAGGCTACAAAGATATAGCACAATATTTAAGAAAATCTTGGACCAGGATACAGGTATTGGTAATATGGTCAATGGTTCAAACTTCAAAGCACTTATTTTAAATGATGGACATGGAAAATGACTCTAGTCAAATATGCAAAGCTGTCTAAAAGAATAAAGATCCTAAGGGAATGTCTCATTTGTCACTATAGAGTCTAGGTGAATGGTAGCTCCTACTCACGTAAAAAACCTATAGATGTGTATATCTTTGCCAGAATTTTTTTCTTAGGCGAATATTCTTTCATTATAGGGGCCCTTCTATCTCCATTATAGTCACATGGGATATTTTACCTCGTCTAGAGGGGGGGGGGGGGGGGGTGGAGGTTTGATAAAAGAACCGGAAACAAAGGTCGCCGCTTGGCTCCATGGATTTATATTATTACACTTTGATGTCTACTTTCATGATATAAGGGCACGTCATAAATAAATGCTACATGTGATGATGATGGAATCATTACGAGATTCTAATTTGTGTGTCAATTATCTTGTGATTGCAGTTTTTATGTTAATGAAGATGAAGAGTCTCTTGCTAAAGGAAACCAGCCAACTCTGGTAGTTTCATCGAAAGGTCACGCTCTTCATGCTTTTGTGAATCAGAAACTTCAAGGTATGATAATTTGTTCCAGAGTGCTATTCTAGTCATATTTATTTGCCATTCCAAATCCTTATTTAGTTTAGGTAACAACTGAATGTTGATAATTACATTGATCCATGGTTGGCTTTGTATGGAGAAATCAAAGTTCTCATCCAAAAACAAAGATTAACAAATCCTAATTGGAAACACATACTAACCAATACCCTAGTACGCCCTTCTGAATGTAATGCATTATCCTTATGTCAGTGAGATGCCTTTTCGCGTCAACTTCCTCTATAATCTTCTGTGGCTCATCTTACATGTAAACTTGTTTCATCTCTCATCCTTTGTAGTTAGTGCATCTGGAACTGGCTTGAAGTCCACCTTCAACTCCAATAATCACATTCTGGTCAAGGCAGGGAAGAACGAGATTGCTCTTCTTAGCATGACTGTTGGCTTACAAGTAAGTTAGATATTTATTTTATAATCTTGCGATAATCACTTTAACTTCATCTGAACATGTCCAAAAAAGGTTTTTTGCACCCTAAGACACTGTGGTGTGTATAGTCACTCATATTTGAAGCACAAAACAAGTCGTGATTTACCTCCGATTCCAGAAAAATACAACAATAAAGTATATCGAGGAAAAAAAAGAAAACTAGAGGAAACAAAAAGAATATATATATATATATATATATATATATATATATATATATATATATATATGTATATTTTTTTGGAAAGTGAGCTGAGTTTTTATAGGATCCCATAACCTATCAACAAGGTGCGACCTACAACCTACAGGTCAACACCATAAGAAAGTAACCATGCCACCGGCGGGTCTCGAACCTAGGACGTGGGGGATAAACCCACACAGCCCTAACCACTCGAACATAAAAAAAAAAGAATATATTTTATTGTAACGAAGAAATGAAATTTTTTACAAGGTTACCGATTGGCGTTTGACGAAGCCTCGATCGTGCTAATCCTCCCTTTTGCTTCTTTCTTCTCTATTTCTCCATCTAGAAAACTCACAAGAATAACTGATATTGAGTGGTGCTTTCTTAAGCAAAAGTCGTGTGACATGACTCGAGCTACTGCTATTGAGTGATGCTTTCTTAAGCAGGAGATATTGTGTGGTAGGTAACCTGGTACCGGTGGTTGGTTCTTTAAAAGTGTGGAACCTACAGTTATGGTATTTACTTTGTATTTCTCTCTTTTGCCACTGTGTGTGTGCTTTATAAACATAGGCAAACTTTTGAACTGCACAGTCTCTGTTTACTGGTTTCATTAGATTATTGCTTGATTTTGTATGCCCACATCCACAACACGGCCACAACAAGCACCTCCTTGTCACCACTGCTAGATTATGCCACCATCACCAACTGAAGTATCCATTGGCATATAAGAAAAAAAAAGCTTTTATTTCTCTGATTTGGATAGTTCTTTCCTGCATCACTAAATTTTTTTTCTTGTTCTTTTAGAATGCAGGACCATTTTATGAATGGGTAGGTGCAGGACCTACCAGTGTAAAGATAGAAGGATTAAAAAATGGAACCATTGACTTGTCTTCAAATGTCTGGTCATATAAGGTAATTTCCATACCTCATGCTCATTGACATTATAATCTGTTATTTTAAAGTTTTCATTGTTTCTTCTAACCAGTATAGTTTTGAGTTGGTTCATTTTTTTTTGGATAGTTTTTCCCATGAATATTCCATGTAATTCTTATCAAAAGAAGTAGCCCAGTTGAATATATAGAAAGTCCAAGTGCAGGTGCTCTAGTTTTGACCTACACTACAAAATCAGGGAGGGTTTCATAGTAACAGCAGATAACATAAAAGGTGAGAATAAATAAGAGGCAACAATTCTAGAAGTGTGAATAAGAACTCGAGTCCTTGAACTGGTTTTGAGAGTGTAGTTTGATATCACGGGTTCATCACAAGTAAGACAAGACTAAAACTCTTAGTTGGGATATCAAAATTAGAGTCTGAGAAATAAAGGGGAGATGGAACGAGGGATTGATATCATACAATAGAGTAGAGTCATGTGATGAGCACATAGATGAAATGATGGAAACAATAGAGAATTCATATGAACATGAACAAATGTTAGAGGAAGTGTGGTTCCTTGTTAGGGAAGTAAGAAGATCCTAATGAAGAATAAATCTTTAGCTTTGGAGGTACAGGGTAGTAAGGAATCAAAAGACGTCAAGAATGGTAGAGCTCTTATTCAAAATATGGAACCCCCTTCGAAACAAAACTGTTGGCATCTATTCCTTTTTCCTGTTATGTGGAGATCTTATTTGGTACTAATCAGTTCCAGAGTTGTAAGTTTTCTTGTTTTCTCTCTTTCTTACTTTCTCTTTTGCAGATTGGACTGGAGGGAGAGAACCTTAAACTTTACCAGGAAAGTGGTTTTAGTAATAAGAAGTGGCAGTCGACCTCAGAGCCACCAAAGAATCAGCCTCTTACATGGTATAAGGTGAGTAAGCATTTTCAACTATACATGTGTCATTGATAGATTGAAAGGCAATAGATTCAGGAGAGGCTATTACAAAGTAGATATTAACAACATAGGCAATTAGGTATTGCCTTAGGATAGCTCCAGGTGAACCTGTTTCTTGTTGCAACTGTTGGTATGATATGCGGTTTATAGGAATAGGAGAAAATATGGGAAGTTCAGTATTCAACGAAGCTTGGTCAATTTTACCAATGCCTTTTCTGGCCGTGTGTCAAAAAAAAAAAAAACGACTCCTGCTACCATTCTCTTCGAAAAAAGTAATGATGTTTTAATTTGCAGGCAGTTGTAGATCCTCCACCTGGGGATGATCCTATTGGACTGGACATGATAGACATGGGGAAAGGCCTAGCTTGGCTGAATGGAGAAGAAATAGGAAGATACTGGCCCATCAAAAGCTCTATACACGATGAGTGTCCTCTCGAATGCAATTACCGGGGCAAGTTCATTCCAAACAAATGCAGCACTGGTTGTGGAGAACCAACTCAAAGATGGTAACTCTTGAAGTTTCACATGATTACTGAAATAGAATATAAAACATCCTTTCTTAAGCACTAATGGGAAATAATCTTGCCTCAAACCAATTTTCTGTCTCAGCAAGTGTATCTTAAAAAAAACTTGCGCAGAAAATGACCAGTGTGTCAATCATTCACGCCAATTTGATTCATACATTATATATGCATATAGCTATTTCACTTGCATGTTTAACTTTCATAGATTTTCAAAGAAATTTACAATTAAATCAAAACTTATACAGTAAAGTGGCATGTTGCACCTTGCTGTACAGTCATTAGTTTATTTTAATTTTTGTAGGACATAAGTTCACTCTGCCTTGCTTTGTCTTGGCGATAATCGTTTAAAAAGAAAAGTGCACAATTCTTTTCATTTATATATATTTTTATTATCTTTTCAATCGCAGCACAATTGGACATACTGATTTTGTTTGATCACATCCTGTCAGCAAGCAATGTGCTTCAATTTGTTTGATCTCAAAGTAAAAATCTTTTGTAATTTCTATCCATTTGATGTCATGCTCCACTCAAGGTCTTTTTGAAACAAAGTGTAGACGCTGACAAGTTCGCCGTTGTTTCTTGTTCAAGGTACCATGTTCCAAGGTCTTGGTTTAAGCCCTCAGGCAATGTTCTGGTGATTTTTGAAGAGACTGGTGGCGATCCAACTAAGATCAAATTCTCTAGACGAAGAACAGCTAGTGTCTGTACTTATGTTGCAGAGGATTACCCTGTAGTAGATCTTAAATCTTGGCATGAAGACAAGAAAAGCAGTAAGCAAGCCAAAGCAACTGCTCACTTGAACTGTCCGAAGGGTAGTGTTATTTCTGCCATCAAATTTGCAAGCTTTGGAATTCCAAGTGGGAAGTGTGGATCATACAGCAAAGGAGCTTGCGATGATCCAAATTCTACGTCTGCAGTCGAGAAGGTGAGAATAACCGTATCTATTTCTTCTATTAGTGGTATGCAGTATGCACTATGCTGGAATGACCCATTTCACTACACTACCATGTTGATTGCAGTCTTTGACGTGGTAATTGAGCAGAAGCTATTCCTGTTTCAATACCTTCTACCTACTATATCTAAAAACTTTTAGTTACCCAAGTGAAAATTTCATGTTTCATGACATACTAGTACATAAACAACAAAACCATTGGCATTTCTCTTGGTCATGCTTGCATTTTACAAACATAAAAACAAAACTGCCTTTTATGAAAGCATCTTCGTTTTATTTTTGTTTTGTTCTGTTCAAAATTGGGTACAATCAGCTATATCATATTACACATGACAGTTCTCTTAATCGTGCTTACTTTTAGCCATTCTTGGAATGCTGTTTTGCTAAATCTCTACTTCGATGCTATGACAGGTTTGCCTAAACAAAAATGGATGTGAAGTAAAACTATCAGAAGAAAATTTTAATATGAAGTCATGCCCTAAGTTTACGAAGAAGCTCGCAGTTGAAGCAGTGTGCAGCTGATTGGTTCTAGCAACTGGGATTTACCCACTCATGGTTGCTTGGTCAAAATGGTTAACAGAAATCAATTAGTTCTTTCACATATTGTGTAAGAAGAAGTAGCTGCAATATAGTTCTATTTACAAAGGAATCATGGCTATTTGAGTTAGGATAACGAGATCATTATAATCATGGCCTATTTGAGACGAAAACGAGATCATTGTTATTTCTATTAATTTTTCACGCAACTCTGGTATCTGAAAGTTTACCAGGTCGACTTGTAATTTTTGTTTAACATTTATATAATTGAATGCTCATTCTTCAATGATGAGTTTCATATTGGTGTTTGAGTTGATTTTTCATCGAGGACAGTTTGCTGCCATATTACCTATGTGTGATGATTTCACAAGATTCATTTGGAAGATCCTTTAGATGATAATACTAAACAATCTTTGCAGGAAGAAAGTGCAATTGTGTAATGAAATCGTTTTGAGTAATCTCAAACATGCATCACAATGAATCATGTGAAATAGCCATCCCAAGAGCATGTTCCAAGCCAATGGTAGCTTGGTTGGATGGTTAAGGCTGTGGGGGTTAACCCATGTCTTGGGTTCAATACCCACCTGTGGCAGCTCGCCTAAAAAAAAAAAAGAAAATGTATATACTATACAATTCGTTATCATTTTTAAGCATATAAATCCACTAATCTACGGCTCGCTTTGATACCATCTTAGCTTTTGCTTTGTTATTATTATTGTGGTGTTATAGTCGAGGACTATAGGAATTAAATCCAGACAACAAGCAATGTGCTTAAATTTGTTTGATCACAAAGTGAAAATATTTTTTCATCATTTCAATGGAGTTAATGTCATGTTCCACTGAAGATACTTGTTTGACTACAAGTTCGCCATTTTTCCTTGTTCAAGGGTACCATGTTCCAAGGTCTTGGTTTAAGCCCTCAGGCAATGTTCTGGTAATTTTTGAAGAGACAGGTGGAGATCCAACTAAGATTAAATTTTCCAGACAGAACGGCCAGTGTCTGTGCTTAGATTGCAGAGGATTCCTGCAGTGGATTTTGAGCATGAACACAATAAAAGCAGTAAGCAAGCGAAAGCAACAGCTCACTTGAATTGTTCCAAGGGTAGTGTTATTTCTTCCATCAAGTCTGCAAGCTTTGGAACTCCGAGCAGTGGGAAGTGTGGATCATATGGGAAAGGTGCATGCAATGATAAAAAATCCATTTCTGCAGTTGAGAAGGTGATAATGCCGTCTCTATTTCTACTAGCATGTAGATTGCAGTCTCCGATGTGGTCACTGAGCAGAAACTATTCTAATTTCAAATCCTTTTACCTATTATATCTAGAAACTGGCAACTTCTTTTAGTTTCCTATAATTTCTTTTTCCGGAAGTAACAATGCACCAAAGCATACAAGTGAAATATTCATGTTTCAGGACATACTGGTACATAAACAGTAAAAAACATCGACGTTTCTCTTTGTTATGCCAACATTTCTCCAAACAGCACTGCCCTTGATGAAAGCATTTTCATTTTATTTTCCTTTTGTTCCGTCTAAAATTGGGTTCAATCAGCTCCCATACATATTACAAGTTGACATAATTCTCTTAGTCGTGTCTACTTTTAGCCATTCTTGGAATGCCGGTTTTGCTAAATCTTACTTCTATGCTGTGATGTATGACAGGTTGGCCCAAACAAAAATGGATGTGAAGTAAAACTATCAGAAGAGAATTTCAATATGAAGTCATGCCCTAGCTATGCAAAGAAGCTCGCAATTGAAGCAGTATGGAGCTGACTGGATCTAGCAACTGGGGTTTTACCTGCTTATAGGTTGATTGGTCAAAGTGGGTAACAGAAGTCAGTTCTTTCACATACAGTTTAGGAAGAAGTAGGTGCAATATCGTTTTATTTACAAAGGAATCATGGCCTATCTTAGATAGGAAAACATGATCACTATTATTGACGAAGTCGTTTTTCGCTTCCTACTTTGATCTTGACCTGCAAACTTGCTGATCTGTATAAGAAACGCATGTAAGCCACGAACTACTGTTGTGGTGGCCGATGACACTCTGATGCTAAAGTCAGACATGAATTTGAAGAAGATGTAATGCTGTAAAGAGGGAATTTGTAGCGTACCTTAACTCACCAACCTCATGTTTTATTTATAGTGTTCAAGTCCTGGTTCGACCAGGCCATCGATGACGTAGTTTAGGGAAGAAAATCTTCGTGGAGATCATTATCTAATTAGAAGTCGTGTTGTGGAGGGTAAATTTTTCTGTTAGCCTTGTGCTCCTAGATATGTGGGAGATAGTTCCCATTCCGAGAGTAGTCTATAGGTAGAAGTCTCCATATGTGATATATACTCTAAAATCTGCTTCCTAGTTGGAAGCAAATAGTTGCTGTAATTGCCCGTCCGAAGCTGATCATCGAGATACTTGCCTTACCAGAGCTTACGGGTATTGAGGATAGCTGTGAGACATGTGGGCTTAGCAGGCTATAAGAATCTGGGTCTGTCTGGCAAACTGCATTGGGTGAGCTTAAAACCGCTTGGGCCGGATCAGTGTTAGGCTGATGTCAGGGCATGTTATTCCTTGAGATCATCATGACACGTGTGCGGTGCAGAGTTGGGACCCCCCTCGCGTTAGTGGACCATCAAATTGGTTCGCTAAGTCACTTTTTGAAAAGATACGCCGCTCATGGTGATTGAGTTTAAATCGTTGCTTGAGCCGCGCGCTTCATTAATTGAATGTTGATAGGGGCATAATTAGGCTATTTTTAGTACCATATTTCTATATATATTTTTAGCTATTACTTGTTAATTATGGTACTAATTGCTATTTTCATGTTTGTGTAGGTTTCCAATTACAATATTTTAAAATAGAAGCAAATTGGCAATTTAGGAATACTAATTGCACAAGGAATTCACACAAGCAAGGAAACCACACCAACAAGGAAAAGGGGAAGATACCTGGCTTTGAGAGAGGACCCATCCAGCAATAGCATCCATCCATCCACCGCCTCCATCATCTCCTTTTCCTCCCTGATCATCCATCCACAGCCTCCATCGTCCTGAACCCACCCATCCAGCAATAGCATTCATCCATCGCCAAGTCCTAACCCACCATCGCAGACTTCTCTTCATCATCATCCACGCTTACAAACCCTAGCCTCCATCACTCATAATCCATCCACAGCATCTACAACCTCCTCTTCCATCCATCCATAACCTCCCACAGCTGCCGCCGTCGTCCTCCTTCACAACAGCCATCAAGCACTTCTTCTTGAACCCATCATCAACCATCTTCACCGCTCTCATCCACAGCCGCAGACCACCACCGTAGGACCCTGTTCATCTCCTCCTCCTTACAACCACAGTCCCTTTTTCCATCCTCTCGCCTCATCTCTCTCTCACTGTCCCTGATTGTCGCCACCCATCGCCACCTTGCCAGCCACTGTCTCAGTCCCTCGTCATCCCCTTATCTCTCTCAATCTGTTTCACAAGCAGAGATCGAAAGGAAGAGGTGAAACAGATCGAAGAGGAAGGAGCAATTCGCGAGAGGAAAGTGAAGGAGCAGATCGCGAAGAGAAATAGGATTCTCTTCTGCTATTCGCATCCCAACTTCTACTCAGTACCACCACGGGTCAGTGTTTTGTTTTCATCTCTAAACATCTCTTTCTCTTATTTTAGTTTGATTATTGATTATGGAATACTGTTTGAACATAATTAATATGTTTAGCTAAACTCCTCTTAGTTAGGGGTGGATTCGAAGCCCCGAACATGTGTTTTATAAATTAATTGAATTTAATCTTCTTTGCTATTAGTGATTGTGTTTTGCTTAACTACTTTATAGAGAAATTTTCCTTGTATGTTTGTTAAGGTGCCCAACTTAGTAAGCATGCTAGGATCTGGGGCTAGAGTATAGGAGAGTTTCACCTAATTGTTATAATCTTGTATTCACAAGTAGTAATTACTAAGGAACGTTGGTAAGGTTAAGTAAAAACCTAGGCAAAAACAAGATGCTGATCATACTTGTAATTGCCTAGTCAGTGTTCATATTTTTCACAAAACTTAATGATCTTAGATTGTTGTCTAACTTGCGATTCCTGTTTAGATAGCATGATAAGAATAGTTTGAAAGCGACGCTTAGTTTAATTCAACGAACTTGGGAAAATAATAAGATTAATGCAGTGCGGTCACGGTTAATCTTGAGCATTGTCTCTCACGAGTTAGCAAGTGATTATTGAAGATTAATTTATAAACATATGTTTGGTGTGTGGAGATAAAACCTTTAGCCAATTTATCATCTTTGCCATCTCTTTAGTTTATTATCTTTACATTAATTTTCGTAGTTATTTTCATAGTTTAATTTAGAAAATCCAATCCCCTTTTATTTAATTAATTAGGTTGTTAGTTGTCTTTTAGTTATTATTAGTGTAATTGACAAGCCTTCTAATCCCCGGTCTAGAACGATCCTTACTTATTCTATACTACAACTCACAAAGCAGGGTATTAAGTTGTGTGCTACAAAAATAGCGCATCAATTTTTGGCGCCGTTGCCGGGGATTAGAAAAGTTGTTGATTATTTAATTAGTTTTTATTTATTTATTTTTATTTTTATTGATTTTTTCTTCTTTCTTTCTTTATCTCAGGTACTAGTTCATGCACAATAGGAGATCCAGCGAAAACTTAGTAGAATACGATTCAGAGCCTGAAAAAACATTTAGAAGACGAAGAAGAGAAACAAAAGAACTACAAACATCTAGCTTGGAATCTGAATCTGAAGAGTTCGACATGGGAGATAATAGATCTATTAAAGAACTTTCGGCATCCACCTTGGACAATGCCGCACCCTTATGCATTCAGTATCCATTAGTCGCGCAGGGCAAGACTGAGTCATTCGAGCTGAAATCCAGCCTACTTCATCATATTCCGAAGTATCATGGTCTTTCTATGGAGGATCCAAATAAACATTTAAAGAAATTTGAAGTTGTATGCTCCAGTATGACGCCAATAAATGTGGATGAAAACATCCTAAAGTTGAGAGCATTCCCCTTTTCTCTGGCTGATAGGGCTAAGGATTGGCTCTATGAACTACCTTCCGGAACAGTATATTCTTGGGAGAGCATGAAGAAGGTGTTTCTAGAGAAATTCTTCCCAACTTCCAAAATTATCTTGTTGAGGAAGAAAATCAGTGGCATATAGCAAGGTCCAGGAGAATCATATCCGGCTTACTATGAGCGCTTCAAAACTCTCATAGCATCATACCCGCAGCATCAGATGAAAAAGGAGCTCCTGATTCAATACTTTTATGAGGGATTGCTTCCTCTTGAGCGACAGATGTTAGATGCAGCGGCATGAGGAGCTTTGGTTGATAAAATTCCAGCAGCAGCAAAAACTTTGATTGCAAACCGAGCCTTTAATGCCCAACAGTATGAAGGAATTGGAGAGCCTTCACGCCAAGTCAATGAGGTAAGTACTAATTCTAGTTTGGAAGCTCAAATGGCTAATCTTACCTCACTTGTGACTCAGGCCCTAGGGAAGCCGAATATGCTAGGAGTTGCACAAGTTTGTTGCGTGTGTACAAAGCCAGGACATCCATCTGATCAATGTCCTCAACTGATTGAGAATGGCGGCTGGGAGAATGTCAATGCAATAGGTTTTCAAGGGCAAAATCACTATAGGAATAATCCTTATTCGAACACCTACAATGAAGGTTGGAGAAATCACCCCAGTTTTGGATGGAGAAATTCAAAACAACCTCAACAACAAACTTCGAATCGGCCACCCCCTAGTTTCTTTCAAGGATCACCTGAACCACCTCAGCACAATTCAGGTATGCCGCTTAATTATGATGAGATTCTGAAATCATTAACTATTTCTCAGTAGAATCAAGCAAAAGATATAACAGATTTGAAGCTACAGATGGGACAAATAGCTGAGTTTATTGGACAAATTCGCGAGCAAGGAAAACTTCCTAGTTCTACCACTCCAAATCCGAAGGGCAGGTTTGAAACTGCAAAAGCAATTACATTGAGGAGTGGTAGGCAAATTGAGAATGAGCCAATAATCCCTAAACATAGTCGAAATAAGAAAGCTGAGTTACAGAAGGATGATCCATCCATCATTGAAACACCAGAACTCCAAGGTAAGAAGGTGAGCATTCCAAATTCAGTTTCTGCTAATCTTGTTCCACCTTTTGTGCCTTTTCCAGGTAGGTTTGCCAAATCTAGGAAAGATGAACAAGATAAGGAAATTTTGGAAACCTTCCGAAAAGTCCAAGTCAATATTCCGCTTCTTGATGCTATTAAGCAAGTGCCTAAGTATGCAAAATTTTTGAAGGAGCTTTGCACAACAAAAAGACGTCTTCGAGACGGAGAGGTAGTTAAGGTAAGTGAGAATGTCTCCGCAGTTCTTCAAAGGAAATTGCCACCGAAGTGTAAGGATCCAGGTAGTTTCACTATCCCTTGTGTTATCGGTAATACTAAAATTGAAAATGCAATGTTAGACTTAGGTGCTTCAATTAATGTTATGCCGTATTCTATTTATCGCTCTATGAATCTTGGGAAGCTAAAAAATGATGGTGTTATTATTCAATTGGCTGACCGTTCTAATGCATATCCTCGAGGTTTGTTGGAAGATGTGTTGGTGCATGTTAACCATTTGATTTTCCCAGTAGATTTCTATGTGCTTGAGATGGAAGATTCGAAATTTTCAGCACCTTTGCATCTTCTTTTAGGGCGCCCCTTCATGAAAACTGCGAAGACAAATATTGATGTGCATGCGGGGAAACTGACCATGGAATTTGATGGTGATGTGATTGGCTTCAACATCTTTGAAGCCACGAGATATCCTGATAAAAATCATTCTTGTTTTTCTATTAATGTGAATGACAATTTGGCCCAGAAATTGTCAGACCTCAGAAACGAGGATGAACTTGAGACCAACATCACTACTGCCGTTGGATATGAGAGCAATGGAGTTCCCTATGACACAAAGAAGCGGAAGAAATTTCAATTGAATGAGCTTGAAAAGATTCAGGATGAGGCTTATGGTAGTAAAAACAATTATAAGGAGAACACCATAGTTTTTCATGATCAGATGATCCATAGAAATACTTTTGTCATTGGAATGAAAGTCTTGCTTTTCCAATCATGTCTTAGAACTGGTAAGTTACGTTCTGAATGGGTTGGCCCTTTTATTGTTACTAATGTTTTTCCCCAAGGTGCTATACAGATTAAGAGTGTCACAACCGGGAAGGAGTTTAAAGTGAAACATCATCGACTTAAGCCCTATTATGAGTCATTTGTGGAGCATGACGTGGAGGACGTATCACTCCATGTTCCCACTTATTCTGAAAATTAATTGGAGATATTGTCAGGCTGCACGACGTTAAAACAAACGCTTCTTGGGAGACAACCCAATCAGATTTGCTTTCTTTAGCCCTTTATTTTATTTACCTTATTTTTGCTTTTGTTTGTTAGTAGTTTGTTTTTCTGCATTTAAATCTTTCATTGCATGTGCTATAATCTATTAACATTGAGGACACTGTTAGGTTTAAGTATGGGGGAACAAAACGTTGTTTTAGTTTTGTTTTATTTTGGAAAAAAAAGTGTCAGTCCCTTAAAAAAATTGTTGGTTTTTATTTTCTTTGTTGGTTTTAGTGTCATAAAAAAAATAAAAAATAAAAAATAAAAAATAAAAAATAAAAAATAAAAAATAAAAAATAAAAAATAAAAAATAAAAAATAAAAAATAAAAAATAAAAAATAAAAAATAAAAAAATAAAATTATAGTTGTTTTGAGTCTTAGGATACTTTCCAACATAATGATGAGTTTTTATTTTTAATTGCATGACTTTAAGATGATTTATAAACATGATTCAAGATCTAATATTATTCTTTGGTTAATGCTTATTTATGGTTATCATATGCAAATTCACATGTAATCAACATAGTAATTGGTACTCATAGCATGCTTAGTTGAATTTAACTCATTATAACCAATATGTGAGTTTTGAGCCTATTGTTCCTTTGATTTTGAGAGTTTTTAATTAGGTCATCTTTTATTTCTTTTGTCAATAATAATTCGTTGCATGATCTCAATTTTGTTTGCTTTGGTTGCTACTTGGATTGCTTTCAAAATTAAGAATTAAACACTATAACTTGTATTAATTTCGTTCAAAGCATCATATTGAATTGCATGACATGCTTGACATGATAAAGGCACCTAGTTTCCACCATTGCCAAATAAGCCCGATCCATAATATTTTTCCTTTAGGTTAACCACATTGAACCTGTTATTAAGCCTTTTATTTCATTACCCTCATTCTCTATCCCTAACCTAATAAAACGAGTGGAGCATAATTTGATTTGCAAATACTTTATTGTGGTTCAAGGTATGTTGAAAAGCAAGTATGGGGGAAGACCCTTGTGGTAGACAGTTCAAAAAGAAAGAGTTGCAAAAAAAAAAAAAAAAAAAGAGTTACAAAAGGGATACAAGTCCTTATCTATATCCATTCAGTATTACAGTACCATACAGATAGTATACAAAATAATTGTTGAAGCTCTTCATTATCAATGAGCCACCTCGTCATTTTCCTACTTATGTCTTGAACCATATGATTCTTTGCTAATGTCTCTAATCTTATTGCATGCTTTCACCATTTCTTCAAGCCCTTTGAAAACTTCATATCCGTTCTTTCTCTTCCCTTGACCCCTGGCCCCATTACAACCTGAATTAAGACCTTTTGATTGAGTGTGTCTTGCAATGTCACGATGTGGAGATTCGAATGAGGTATGAGCATATGGTGTCCTTAGTTCTTGCATTCAAGTAGTAGCATTCCTTCCATGAGATCATATATCTGGAAAAAAAAAAAAATCAGAAAATGTCATTCTTTCTTGTTATATCATATGTGAGCTATTTGTTTCCCTTTTACATCAATCCTCTCACATATAACTAGAACAGGAAGAGTTATTTTACCAAACAATCAGTGAAAAAGAAAGGAGTGCATCCAGTGAGATTTTTGGGTTAATTCTTCTTGGCATGCGCTTGAGTTTCACAGTCACTTGGATTGATTTAATTGTAAATTTTTATATCATTGCTATGAACGTGTATTAATTTTCGAATGATGTGGATTTAATCTTGTGTTTACAAAGAATCTTAACATGTCATGATCCGTTGAAAATCTCTGAGACAAATGTTGGAAAGTATAGATTGAGTCATTCGAGTATTTTATTTTTGTTTATTGGATTTGCTCGAGGACTAGCAAAAGATAAGTGTGGGGGAATTTGATAGGGGCATAATTAGGCTATTTTTAGTACCATATTTCTATATATATTTTTAGCTATTACTTGTTAATTATGGTACTAATTGCTATTTTCATGTTTGTGTAGGTTTTCAATTACAATATTTTAAAATAGAAGCAAATTGGCAATTTAGGAATACTAATTGCACAAGGAATTCACACAAGCAAGGAAACCACACCAACAAGGAAACCACAGAAAGAAGAAAACAAGAATAAAAAGGGGACGATACCTGGCTTTGAGAGAGGACCCATCCAGCAATAGCATCCATCCATCCACCGCCTCCATCATCTCCTTTTCCTCCCTGATCATCCATCCACAGCCTCCATCATCTCCTTTTCCTCCCTGATCATCCATCCACAGCCTCCATCGTCCTGAACGCACCCATCCAGCAATAGCATTCATCCATCGCCAAGCCCTAACCCACCATCGCAAACTCTCTTCATCATCATCCACGCTTACAAACCCTAGCCGCCATCACCCAGAATCCATCCACAACATCTACAACCTCCTCTTCCATCCATCCATAGCCTCCCACAGCCGCCGCCGTCGTCCTCCTTCACAACAACCATCAAGCACTTCTTCCTGAACCCATCATCAACCATCTTCACCGCCCTCATCCATAGCCGCAGACCACCACCGTATGACCCTGTTCATCTCCTCCTCCTTACAACCACAATCCCTTCTTCCATCCTCTCGCCTCATCTCTCTCTCGCTGTCCCTGATTGTCGCCACCCATCGCCACCTCGCCAGCCACCGTCTCAGTCCCTCGTCATCCCCTTATCTCTCTCAATCTGTTTCACAAGCAGAGATCGAAAGGAAGAGGTGAAACAGATCGAAGAGGAAGGAGCAATTCGCGAGAGGAAAGTGAAGGAGCAGATCGCGAAGAGAAAAATGATTCTCTTCTGTTATTCGCACCCCAGCTTCTACTCAGTACCACCACGGATCAGTGTTTTTTTTTCATCTCTAAACATCTCTTTCTCTTATTTTAGTTTGATTATTGATTATGGAATACTGTTTGAACATAATTAATATGTCTAGCTAAACTCCTCTTAGTTAGAGGTGGATTCGAAGCCCCGAACATGTGCTTTATAAATTAATTGAATTTAATCTTCCTTGTTATTAGTGATTGTGTTTTGCTTAACTGCTTTATAGAAAACTTTTCCTTGTATGTTTGTTAAGGTGGCCAACTTAGTAAGTATGCTAGGATCTGAGGCTAAAGTATAGGAGAGTTTCACCTAATTGTTATAATCCTGTATTCACAAGTAGTAAATACCAAGGAACGTTGGTAAGGTTAAGTAAAAACCTAGGCAAGAACAAGATGCTGATCATACTGGTAATTGCCTAGTCAGTGTTCATATTTTCCACAAAACTTAATGATCTTAGATTGTTGTCTAACTTGCAATTCCTGTTTAGATAGCATGATAAGAATAGTTTGAAAGCGACGATTAGTTTAATTCAACGAACTTGGGAAAATAATAAGATTAATGCAGTGCGGTCACGGTTAGTCTTGAGCATTGTCTCTCACGAGTTACCAAGTGATTATTGAAGATTAATTTATAAGCATATGTTTGGTGTGTGGAGATAAAACCCTTAGCCAATTTCTCATCTTTGCCATCTCTTTAGTTTATTATCTTTACATTAATTTTCGTAGTTATTTTCATAGTTTAATTTAGAAAATTCAATCCCCTTTTATTTAATTAATTAGGTTGTTAGTTGTCTTTTAGTTATTATTAGTGTAATTGACAAGCCCTCTAATCCCCGTTCTAGAACGATCCCTACTTATTCTATACTATAAATAACAAAGCTGGGTATTAAGTTGTGTGCTACAAAAATAGCGCATCAAATGTGCGTCGATTCAGTGGAGAAGAGGCGGGAACCCAATCCTTATTTAGGTCATCCTTCGTGCGGAAACTAACTCTTATATTTTATTCACTCTTAGAAATTTTGCTCTGTTCATCTTCTAATTGAAAAGATTATTCAACTTCTTCACGGCTCACCAAAACCATCTTGATGACGCACTTTGGCCAAGGGCCTTGAGTTTTTTGAAGACATGTTGCTTTCTGAATCGGGCCTTGCGAAAATCCGAAAGAAGTTCGGGGTCCCTGAGGACCTGCCATTATATGCTCTAAAGGATGATCAAACGTCAATGTTTCCACCGGCGGAGTTTATCTGTTTGCATCGCGTGATGCTCCAAACTGGAGTCCATTTTCCTGTTCTTGAAGTGATTTGGGGCTTTCTAAGACTCTTGCCTCCTTTGTAAGTTTGAAGAAGCCTCGTGTTAGGATTGGGTCGTCTTCCAAACGGTCCACTCCAGTAAGTGAGGAGCGTGAGCCTGATCGTCCTGCCAGGGCGGATGCCGAAGTGTCTAGTTGGGAGAGGGATCACCTGCGATTGGCAGGGGTTGAAGATGCATCGAATCTTAGTGCCGCGCAGGTAGAAGCTCTGAGCGAGAACCTGATGCTGGCTGCTATGGCGGCTTTTACTGGTGCTGATTCGTCCGGGATCGTTATGCTAGAGGGCCCCGATGAGGATTTGCCTGAGGTTCTGGTGTCCAATCGTTCCATTGGTGAGCTGTTCGATAGTGGCCGTGGTGACACATGCCAAGGTTCTGGAGTCCAATCGTTCCCCATCTCGCTCCAGGCCGCATTTCAGGGTGATGGAGGGTCCGTTGGACAACTCGCTTCCCTCTCTTCCTCCGGATTCCGCTAAGCCATCTTGCAATAAAAGGTTGACTGTTGGTGACAAAGGAAAGACTGTGGAAGAGGGCCAGGGAGCAGTGGCGACTACAACGGGTGGTGTTGGTGTAATTCCTCATTCGGGATAACTCTATCCGGATGCGCGGATAAGTTTGTTTGCCTCCGACACAGTGAAAGTGAGCAATCAGGTCTGGCACTAGGAGGTTGATGTGGATCACGCTCCAAAACCCGAGGAGGATACTCTAGAAGGGCGTATAGATAAGGGTTTAAAGTACCTTATGCTGAGAATGTCTCACTTGAGCCAGGTGTCCGTTGCTAGGATGGAAGTTGAGGCGGTTCGTGAGAGGGTGTACACGATGGAGCGTGTCTTTTCGAACATGCAGAGGCTGTATTCTAACACGCTTTATGAAATTGAGTTGCTGAAGGAAACAGGCTAAGGAGAGGAGGCTGGAATAGTCAGCTGTTGTTGCTGACGCTCAGAGGGTTCGTCAGGAAGCCCTTGAGTCTGACTTAGCAAAGGCAGTGTCCGTGAGGGACAAATTCAAGCAGGAGTTGGATCTGGCTCACCGTGACCTGGAGGTTGCGCAGGAAGTTGCGGCTGAGGTGCGTTCTAAATTGCGGTCACTCGCTGAGGAGAATGCCTTAAAAGAAGCTGATTGGGTTGTTCAGAGACAACAGTTGGAGTCCGATGTGGAGTTCAATGTTCTGGTGGCGAGGAAGGTTGAGGACCGGCTTGAATTGGAACAACATGAGCTCAGTGTTGTAAAAATTAGTTTGACTATGGAGCAATCTTAGGTCGATGCGCTGACAAACAAACTGGAGCTGTTAGAGCGTGAGCTTGGCAAAGCGAAGGCGTGCGAGGAAGAACCTTTCCAGGAACAAGGCAAGTGTGAATTTCGCTGGGTTGTACACGGTAGATTGGAGTTGCTGGCGCTGATGAAGGAGAAGCATCCGAAATGGGACCTCGATCGCTATAAGAAGATGTCGCACGTAGACTTATCAGTGGTTTTTGTGTCATCAGACGAAGAGGGCGATCCAGATCATGATGTTCAGATTGAGGCGTGTACAGACGTGACTCCTGCTCCCTCCTCAATTAAGCTTAGCTCTTATGTTTCTGTAGCCCCTCCTGATGAGGAATAAACTTTGTACACTTGTACCTTTTATGTTTCAACTGTTAATGAAAACAAATTTATCTTGAGTATGTTTTGTACCCGTATTATGCTCGATTTGCCTATTGCATGCTTTTCATTATGTCTTGTCGTTTTACTTTGACATAGGCTGGTTGGGTCAATAGGAAGTCGAGTTGCTGCATGTTGTTGAGTGTTTGACCATTTGTATTGCGAGTGACTCGGAGTCATTGTTGCTTAGTTACGTCCAATAGTGGGCGTCCTTAAGGTAAGCCACTTGGGGCTTGTTTCGCCTACGTGACTGCCGGTCGCGGTTAGCTGGCATGAGTGAACTGTGATAGTCGAGCACATGCGTTGTCTTTGAGCCAGAGCGTTTGTCCCAAGTCAAGTTTTGCAAGCTTGGGCTGGCATTCCATGTAGCACTCGTTCGCGTGTTGGCGGAACGATTTATGTAGGGTGGAAAATCGAACCGACGATTTGGTTTTCACCTAAACTTTGAACCAAACCGACTTTGATCGTTTTCAAAAATTTCAAATCGAAATCGAACCAAACTATTAACAAAACTGAACCGATTCTAATTTATGCAAACCGTAACTGAACTGATTAAAACCGAACCGACAGACTATTATAAACATATTATATTATTTTTATTTAAAATATATAGTATTTATTATATATATATATAATAAATACTATATATTTTAAATAAAAATAATATATATATATATATATATATATATATATATATATTCACTCGGTTCAATTTTTTCGGTTAAAATCATATAGAAACCGAAAAATCGAACCGACCACTTCGGTTTTGAATTTTTTAAAACTGAAACAGAACTGAACTTAAACCAAATCGATCGATAATTGGTTTGGTCATTTTTTGTTCAACCCTAGATTTATGAGTCGGCATGAGTGGATTTTGCTGATAATATAATGCCAGCCCGTGTGAGCGTGAAGACGCTGCATGAGCTGTGATTTATCTCTGCGATCGCTATTTCGGATTAGAGTGGTGGTTGTGTGGCGAGCCGTCTAGGGTCCCACCTTTCAAACCATCTATGTCTGAGTAGAGTGGACTATAGGTTCGGGGAGTGTAGATTTAGCGATCATGGTTTGTTGAAGAGCGATGATCCTGTGGCGAGCCGTCGACATCAGTTCGGGACTGACTAGGCTCCCATATTTCAAATCATCTACATCCGCGCATAGCGGGCTACAAGTTTGAGGCGAGGGGATTCGGCTACCACGGTCTGTTAAAGAGCAGTGGTCCTATGGCAAACTGTCGGAATCAGTTCAAGACTGAATGTGCTCCCACCTTCCAAATCATCTACACCTGTGCGCAGCAGGCTAAAAATTTGGGGGTTTTCAGCGACCATGGTCTGTAGAAGAGTAGTAGTCCTGTGGTAAGCCGTCAGAATCAGTTTGGGATTAACTAGGCTTCCACCCTCTAAACCATCTACACCCGCACAATGGGGGCTACAAGTCTGGGAGTTTTTGGCGACCATGGTCTGTAGAATAGCAGTGGTCCCGTGGCAAGCCGTCAGAATCAGATCGTGACTGACTAGGCTTCCACCTTCCAAACCATCTACACCTACGCAGTGAGGGCTACAAGTCTGGGCTTTGATCAGAAGCTGTCGTTGCCAGTCATCACCAGCTAGGCTTACCTGATCGTGTTCGACGACTGATGTCTGCAAAGGGGGCAACAGTCCCTGGCGAGTCATCCTCACCAGGTATGATAGTGCTGATTAGACTCCCACTTACTAAACCATTGACATCCGCACTAGGCGGACTAGGTGTCGGGGTAAACTGGAAGCCGTCATCGTCAGCCAAAACTGACTAAGCTTACCCGGCTAGGTAGGGGCTCCACCAACTGGGGGCGTGCGAGCATAGTGCGTTGTGCGGACGAGTTATGAAGAGATGAGAGTACCTTGAATCAATTGGTGATATGCAGGTGTGATTCATGTGTCAAGACTGACTAGGGTTTCTGATGCTCGCGTCAGGCACGTGGTAGAATACTGTTTGAATAGTGGGTCGTAGAGTGAGAGCTAGGGTTTCTTGTACGATATACACCACGTGTACAACGTAGATCGCATGGTAACACGTATACGACGTAAATCGCGAGACGGTTGAGTATTGGTCACTCCCCGAAAATTAATAGGGTTGTCTGCAGCCTCGTTGATTGAATGAACGTGGACTTGTGCAGTTTCCTTGGGAACCGTCATCTTCTCGTTTCCCATATGGTATTCAATGCTGACAGTTAATGCTGAAGTGCCTATTTGGTGAACCATTATGTCTATATAATGGTGTTTCTTCATCGTTGTAGCCATTATCTTCTACAGAACATATCTCCTGTAATGTTCTCACTTGAAGAAAATGCTTTGGGTTTTCCAAAGGCTAAAGGGATATCTTCATCGTTGGAGTTTTTGAATGTTCTGACATTTGCATCGATGAGAATCGTTGTTATGCGTGGTCATCTGCTCTGGGTGAGCACATAGTTGGTTCGCTGAGATCTCGTAATTTCTTCTCATGTTGCGGAGAAGAAGTACGGATTCCAACCCAAGGGATGAGGCTGTCGTTTATTCGCCCGCGCTTTGGTGTTACCTTGTGCCACTCTGCCCCGTCGGTAGACGGTTCCTATAGCTAGTTTATGGTTGATCGAAGTGTTGGCAAATGCGTCGTTACTTCCGGGGGTGGTATCTCTGAGTCACCCCGAGTATCGCGCATGGGAAAAATGTCATTGCTTGACAACACTATGAGACTTTGACTGCTTCGTCGTTTGCGGCCATATTTGTTTGCCCTCATCTACGTGCTGTGTCCGCATCTCTAGTAGAGTCCGCTTGCGGGACTTATTTGACTAGTCTTCATCCAGTACGACTTCGTGAAGGACATAGATTATGCTCGGAGTCTCCTTATCGATTTCCTTGACTGACTCCCCCCGGTCCCTGGGTTGTTCTGGTCGCTTCTCAGAGCCCATGAATTCCTTTAGCTTGCCCCTGCAGATCCAGTCGTTGGTATCATGGTCACTCTCCGTGTGGTACGAGCAGTACTTGTTGTTGTCAAGTTTGGAGGGGTCTCTGCGCTGCTTCGGAGGCCACTTCAGATTTTTCTAGTTTTTCATGGAATTCAAGACATCTGATAGGCTAGAATTGAGAGGGGTCACAGATCTAAATCCAACGTAGTTAGAAGCTTTATCTAGCCTGGCCCGGCTAGGGTCTGATCTGTTGTCATTGTACTTACATTTGTTCATTTCTTCGTCCTCTCGCCTCCTTCCCTCACTCCTGTCCTTAGGAACAAAAGATTTTTTCTCAGCTTCTATTTCCCTTTTCACAATTCTTAACTCTTCCAAGGTGATGTACATCTGGGAGATCTTAAGGAGTTCCTTCATATCCAAAGGGGGTTCCAAGGTGAGGAATTCATAAAGTTTTTCCTCTTCTAGGCTCGTTGTAAAAGCTGTCATGGCTGTGTCGTCGCTGCAACCGTCAATGAGTGTCAACTCATCGTTAGAGCACGTGACATACTCTCTGAGTGTCTCATTGGATCTATGTTTTAGAGAGAGTATGTAGTGGGGGCCTTTTCAGAAATGGTTGATAATGCTGGACATGAAGTCTGCGTTCTTCGATTCAGTCCCCTACTGTATGTTATTTCATCAAATGGTTGATAAGGGCATGCATGCTCCCTATTTGAAACAGTTGCGTGCCATTTGAAAGAGCTCATTGACTCATTTGTGCAGC
Source organism: Berberis vulgaris (assembly GCA_963556465.1). Lineage (NCBI taxonomy): Eukaryota > Viridiplantae > Streptophyta > Magnoliopsida > Ranunculales > Berberidaceae > Berberis > Berberis vulgaris. Next base: position 95,288,465 of record OY747127.1, on the reverse strand, counting down.
TGCGCGCAATTTAAAAGGATAATTATTGGAGCTAAGCTGACATCCTGTGTATGTTTAAAAAGGCGCACGTCTTTTGAAAGAGTGGTCAACTAAACTTATGAAGGGTGATGTGTGCCAATGGAGTACCGACTCAGTGGTATATCTAAGGTAGATGGAATTAAAGGTCCAGCGTTCGAACATTGCTAGCGGCATTTGGGGTGGGATGGATTAAAAGATTAAAAAAGGGTGATGTGTAGGGTTGAAAACCGAACCGACGATTCGATTTTTCATCTAAACCGTGTATCGAGCCGACTTTGGTCAGTTTCAAAATTTTCAAATCGAAATTAAACCAACCATTAACAAAACCGAACTAAAACTGAAATAAAACCGAACCGACCGACTATTTTAAATATATTATATTTATATAAAATATATATTATTTTTTATTATATATATGCGGTCAGTTTGGTTTTTCGGTTATAATTACATAGAAACTGAACCGAGCTTAAACTGAACCGATCGGTTTGGTGGGTTTAATCAATTTGGTCAGATTTTTTTTTCAGCCCTAATGTGAGTTTTGTTGGTTAGGGAAGTTAAATTTTGCAAACCACTCCTTACTATGGATTCCCTTGGACAACGAATAATTTGATGATGGTTAAGAAGGCAAAAGACAGTGAAGAGTTTTGTAAACTGTCTCATCCTAGTTTTTGGAATTTAATGTTTTGTCTGTCCAACTTTTAATATAAATTTCAAAAATCTAAAACGATGACATTTCAACAACCATCCATCCGATTGTTATCAAAATACATATTTATTTTATTACTATCTTAAGTCATATATACATTAATAACCTTATAACTAATACATTTGGACCGGCATTCGAATCAAAACTATACTCTTGTCCCAGTGCACTTAAAACATTAATCAAGACTCATGTGAATATTTATGTTATGAAAAATAATGCTTGATATATATATATTTTTCAAGAGTTTGCTTTGTGTGTGTGAACACGCCAGATACTTATTCCATCTCATGAGTGATGAGTGATGTCGACTATATATATATATATATATTGGAGACTGAAAAAATCTTCATGAGATTGTCACTTTGCGAGTAAATCACGACCCATTGCTACTATTGTTGATACACCAAGATCCATTGCTAATATTGTTGATTTCTGGCCGCATGGTTGATTTCAATTTTTTTTTTCTTTTTTTTTTAAGCCTCTTTGGGCCAAATTGAGCTTGTTCTTCATCATCACTGTGATCTAGATTTTCAATAACAAACTCTAAACAAGTAAATAAATCCTCTCTATCATACCCTTTATAATCATTAACTAAACTAAGCATGCTTGCATTGTCACTGGATAAAACAAAAGAGGAATATCTCAGTCACTAAGCATTTTATTTTGTTAATATTATGTTATATTATATTGTTTTGTTGAACATTATTAGAGAATTCTAAAGTTCCAAGGTTGTTTAACAAAACATTCCTTGAAAACAATCCATTTAGCTAAATAATAAACTCAAAAAAAATCCCATTGAAGATTCCTTTGTAAACAAATATACAACCTAACCCAACCCAACCATGAAACCACTCTCATTTAGGAGGGTTTAGGAAGAAAGCCGCCGCTGCCACCAAATCTAGGCCGCCTCCACGTCTGGCCGTCGCCTGAGCGAAGTAGGGTGCGAAGCACAGATTCGGCTTCATGAGAACAGAAGATCCTAAGTGGAACTAGGGTTTAGGAAGAAAGCCCCCGCCACCACCAAATCTGGGCCGTCTCCGTGCTCAGTACAGATTCGGCGAGAGAGGGTACGAGAGGGCCTGCGAAGCACAGATCTGGCTGAGAGAGGCTGCGCGAAGCAAAGCCCAGACCGTCCACTCGACCGGCCGCCGCTGCCTGGCTGCGATAGGGGTATACCTCTGTCCCCGCCGCCACTGCCTGGCTGCTCTTTGCTTGGTGTTGTAGGTCTGGCTAAGGCAGGGTAAACCGTGGTATGACGGTTTTTCTAGCCGTCAATTCTTCCTTCCCCCAACGGGGAGTAAGGAACCTGCGGAAGAGGCTACTAAGCCTTCTTTCGCCCAAATCCTTGGAAAAATACTGATTGATGAGGTTAAAGAAACAAATGTCGAGGGCACTTGATTCCGAAAAAAAGGAGAGCCAGCCATTGGGCTTACGACATCTGATGAAACACGTGGGGAAGCTTTCATGGAAAAACACGTGATAGTCTTAAAGTTCTCTAGCTACAGACCAACATTGGAAGATATTCGAGATTCGATACTTCGAACCTGGGGGATTCTAGGCGATTTCTTGCTAGGTTTGCTAGATCAACGTCACGTTCTTGTCCGGCTTCAATCTGAGGCGGAAGCACAGAATGTCTTGGCAAGGGACTCGTTCTTAATTCGGGTAGTTCGATTCAAAGCTTTCCGCTGGCATGATGGTTTCAGTCTGAAAGCAGATCCGATATCGGTTCCACTATGGGTAGAGTTGCCTAACTTGCCTTTGCATTTATTTCATCCTCCTCTTTTGAAAGCAATTGTGAACTCTTTTGGTGTCTTTTTGCACATGGATGATCATACTCGATGCCTTTCACGCCCGAGTTATGCCCGTGTTTGCGTGGAGATGACTTTGGTGGAAAAGTTACCGAGTAGAATTTGGATAGATAGATCTAACAATAGGGGCTTTTGGCAAAAAATTGAATACCCGGGTTTCAAATATTGTGATTATTGCTCATTGCTAGGGCATCAGGAGGATTATTGCAGAAAAAAGTTAGGTCATAAGGGCAATGTGAGAACACCCAACTTGGTGAAAGAAGAGAAGACTGAGAAACAAAAGGTGGAATCCAAAGTCCTCAAGAACCAATATGTCCCAGTGGTAAAAAAAAAAAAAGTTTCAAAGCCAGAAGCTGGCACTAGTGGTGTAAAGAATAATCAGGGTGAGGAAATCAAGGAGGGAGTTGGTGCTGCGAGGCCGATGGTCAAAGATTCGGGGAATGTCATGTTGTCTAACAAATTCGAGTCACTTACGGAGACCATAGTTGAAGATGAGAGTAATCTAATGAATAATCAATTGCCTTGTAAGGAGAAGGCTCCAGTCAGTGACATGGTAGAGCCAGAAACAACGGAGGAATGACTTCTTGAGGCGGGGTACACAGCTGTTGAGATTGAAAAAGCGATTGAAAAACAAGGAGAGACAATTTCAGGGCTTGTTTCGTCCCAGCCAGAGCGTGTTCTGCCAATAATAGGGCTTGCTTCGTCAGAGCAAGTCGTGCTCGGAGCAGATCATGTACGCTCTGTTTCTGCATAGCACGTAGCGTCACCAATAGAGCAGGTTGATTTGGTGAACAAAACATCACATGCTGTAGATGATGATCCAAAGAAGGTGATCCCAAGGAAAATTGCGAATGATGGCCAAACTTTTCTGCAAGAATGTGATAATGCTTCAGGTAGCAGTTCAAGGCCGCAGAGAGAGCACGAGTATGTTAACCAATTGGAACCAGGGAAGGCGCAGGGGGTTTCGATCAAGGCTGTAGGCGGGGATGTCGGGATCTCTAGCCCAGGGAATAAGAAGAGCAGTGGGAATGCTTCTCTACAGATAAATGCAATGTTTCCAGGCAGCAACTCCGGGCCAACAAAGGAGGATGCAGTAGCTGAAGATGATCATGTTGACAGTGGGTTTGTCTATGGCGCTGGCAATGGTGCCGTCAGTTGAGCTCACGTTGGTGCTCAGACTCGTGTTCATAGTGGTGACAAGGTGCATGGCCGGAAGGTTGGGGTTCCAGCAGATGCGGGTATTGTACAAGATGAATAACTTTAGTGGACACGGTAGTACTTGAAGCACCGAATATAAAACATATTAACTATTTGGTTCGTAACGCTAACAGCGAAACATAAATGGAGACCGATACCGACATTTCAGATACAAGCAGTTCAGAAGAAGAAGATTTGGATGAATACACCATTAGGTCAAGATTTGTGTCAGGTTTAAAGACAGACCAAATTCGATTATTGAAAAGATTTGCTGCGACGGACTTCAAAGACATCAAGGTATTTCCTCGAAGATCATCTAGAATGAAGAAAAGTAACAGCAAGTACATGCATTGATCTAGGGGTTTGGTCAGTATTTATTTTGGGTTTGTTATGATGCATGTCCTCTGGTTCTTTTTATCGGGTATCGTCATGTACCCCCGACTGATGTAAAAGAATCTTTTTCAAGTAATAAATTACTTTAAAAAAAAAAAAAAAAAAAACCCAACCTAACCCAACTTAAACAAAAAGAGTAAGTCCAAATTAAACTAAACAAAAGAGCTGAAAAATTGGATGATTTGCTAAGCCAAAACTAATCAAAAGAGTTGAGAAGGCCAAAAAGAAGGCATGAAGCTTGTCAATTGCAGGGCAAACTATGACATCTTCATGCATGCATTCATGTCCTTCCACATGTCAAGGTCCATTCTGCCTTTTGCAAAGCACGTGGCAGCATTAACCATTCCATTTTGCTCACCAATTTGCATGAATGAATGAAATAGAGGTCAAGTTTTATAAGAAGAAATCATAAATTATAGTTTTTGTTAGGATCCAAACATAAAACACAAGAAAGCGACCTGTTGAAGTCACTGTTTTTTCCTCCAACCAAAAAAGGTTTATGGAGTATTAGAGTGTCTTCAAGCTTGGTGAAAGAGGTCATGAGGTTTTCACACATCACTATTTTTTTTATATATATACATATTCTTTTCTTTCCTTCTATAAATACTGGGTTTTCCACAACCAATTTGATTGTGCAGTTGTGATCAAGTTGTAAAAGAAGAGAACAAGTAGAGTGTGTAGTGAAAATTAGAGATGGAAAACCAGCAAGAAAGAGAGTTTGAGAGAGATGGCATCTCTAAGGGAAGCAATAGAATAGCTTCTCTTGATATAGAGAACCTTACCCTACCACCTGTTCAAGAAACCCAGGTTGGTTTTCTATCTTGAACCCCCTTTTTATATAAGATAGGTTTTTTTTTTTTTTTTTTTTTATATGTTGAATTTGTTATAATTTTGTTGTGATGATGATGATGAAGGAACCTGGGTGGAGAAAGTTTCTTTCTTATGTTGGCCCTGGTTTTCTGGTCTCCTTGGCCTATCTGGACCCTGGAAATTGTAAGTCACCATTTTCAATATATATATATTTTAAGTTAAAGTATTATTAATAGGTTGAAAATATGCATGGATATTGATGTTTAATGGGATATTGATGCAGTGGAAACTGATTTACAAGCCGGAGCAAATCATCGATATGAGGTATATTAGTAGAAAATGAACATTAGCTCCAATTCTTTTTGTTGTTTGAGATATTAGAAACTTAATTCTATAATAGTTAATTATTCAAATTCAAATGAGTATAATTGGAGTCATTGTTTTGGTGAACAGTTGTTGTGGGTGATCCTAATTGGATTGATATTCGCACTTATAATCCAATCACTTGCTGCGAATCTAGGCGTATCGACCGGTAAGCGGAGAATTGGATTAATTATTCTATTCCATTTCCATGTTGATTTTACTTTCAAACAGTGGTGAATTAGATTAGTGGTATAAAATTAGTGAGGATTGGAATGAGCAGTTGTTATCAAGTTTTTCGGAATCTCATTCTCCCATTCAATTGCATTTAAGTTCATGCCAGTCAATTTTAACATTGAAATTCTATTCATGGTGAGCTTCTAGGAGTGAGGGAGTGTCTGAGACCCATACCTGGCCTTCCATTCTACCTTCTTGAATATTGCAAACAAATTCAATTCATCGAGAACAATTCTTGTCATTGATTTATCAATTATCTATTACTACTATAATGCCAAAATTTACTATTGTAATGCCAAAACATTAGGCTTCTCTTTTTGTTGAAGTTTTGATTTCGAAAAAGTGCCCCCAATATAACAAGTATTACCATTGTTTATAGTGATTGTATGATCATTTTACTCGATTAACGAATGAAACTTAATCGAATTTTGTGTCGGCGTGTACTATGATTCTCCCCCATTGACAGGCAAACACTTGTCACAGCTTTGTAAAGCTGAATACCCATTACTAGTGAAGTATTGTTTATGGCTGCTAGCAGAGTTGGCCGTCATTGCCGCTGATATCCCCGAAGGTATATTATCTTTAAGTTATCGTTAATATTATATATATTTATTTATCATAAATAATTGCAATTTCTAGTGGTCTAAAGAAGAAGAGAACTTATGCTGTTTTTTAATTTTTCTTTGATTCTTCTTCTTGCAGTGATAGGGACTGCTTTTGCACTGAATATACTCTTTAACATCCCATAATGGGCTGGGGTTCTCTTAACTGGCTTTAGTACTCTTTTACTTCTTGGTCTGCAAAGATACGGGGTAAGTTTTGGAATCTATATTTAATATTTCGAATGACAAATATTAATTCTGAACTATTTTTTTTTCTTCTAATTCTCTTTGTCAGCTAGGTCTCTTTTGTAGATGCTTCATGGTGTCAATGTCTATAATCCATATTCCTATAGTCTAAACATTTGTAACTCTTGAGTCCTTTAAAAGTTTCCCCTCACTCGAACGACAAAAAAAGGGTATCTTGCAGGCCTAGTATGGTGGGAGCTATAACTTTTTCTCAATAATTCCCTATGGCCTCCAACTGCTAGTAAAGATATAAACGGAGGGTTCTCATCAGCTTGCGATTTTCTGATGCATAATGCATGTGACAAACATTCTTTGGGAAAAAGACATTTAGGGTTCTCCTTCAAATTCAATTGGTCAAAAAGAGAGCATTGCATTGTTCAATTGGTCAAGCAAATAAAAAATAAATAATGTATTGGTATCCATAAGGCCGCAACCACACGAGGCTTACAAATGTTAAATGCATGCCTCGAGGTACATAGATGCATCACAGTATCAACTTTGTTTCACAATGCATGCATTCAACTGAAGAGGGCTGAGACTTGAGTACCAGTACTTTTTTTTTTATATGTTTAGGATTAAGTATTACCATTAAATCTTTGAAAAAAAAATATTTGAGTTCAGCGTCCCTTACCCGCCCATTCATAGGGAACACCACATCTGAACTAGATTAGCGTATGATACCCGCCATTTATATCAAAATTTCAATATTTTATCAACCTTTTCTAACTTTTTCTTCTGTATAAGCTATTTGACATTTAAGGGTTCTCACTGGCCTTTCTCAGTTCTAAAGTCAAGAAACCCAAATTAAAAATATTGATTGTAACACTATGAATCCAAATCAATAATGGTACATTCTTATTGATTGTTGCATTTTTGATCAATGTTGCGGTGATCTCAGTCTCTGGCACTGTATGCCATGCTGATAATCTCTCCCCCGACAACGTTGAAAAGTGCAGTGATCTTACGCTCAACTCTGCTTCTTTCCTACGCAGGACAGTATATTATGCAGGTTTGTAAGGATGATAACCAAGCTCTGTCTTTATGTCATGCACTTTTACTACATAGTCAATGCAAATTGTCGAAAGTTTCATAACCTTGTCGTTCACATGTTCTGCAGGGGTTTTTGGACATTAAAATGAAAAAGTGGCTTAGGAACCTAATGACCCGGTGTATCGCAATTACACCCAGCCTCATTGTTTCTATCATTGGTGGATCTAATGGAGCCGGTCGACTAATCATCATTGCTTCCGTCAGTATTTTAGTTTATTTTTTTCGCTCATTTAAACTTTTGGGATGACATAATTTATATACTAGTACTAAATACCAATGTTTCAGATGATCCTCTCCTTTGAACTGCCTTTTGCTCTCATCCCACTCCTCAAGTTCAGCAGCAGTGCTACCAAGATGGGACCTCACAAGAACTCCATTTATGTAAGTTTATGAAATAACAATGTCATTTAATTATATTTTTCACCGTACCTAGTATTAATTGTAAAAATGACCATACTTCTTGCATTGGTTATGACTTGCGAAGATTTTTCAGACGGTTGACAGTGCTTTCATATGTGAATTCAGATCATTGTAGTGTCCTGGGTTCTGGGGCTATGCATCATTGGCATCAACATCTATTACTTGACCACTGGTTTCGTCAATTGGATTATTCACAACAACCTTCCAAAGGTCGCTAACGTGTTCATTGGCATTGTTGTATTTCCTCTCATGGCTATATACATTTTGTCTGTTGGTTACTTGACATTCCGGAAAGATAAGGTTGTGACATTCATTGATGCAACAAAAGTAGAATCAAACCCTGAAAACCAAATCGAACCCTGAAAATTTTGGGTCATATAATGTTCCTTAAAAGGGAGGATTTGGCCAATGCATGAATTATACATGATGGTTTCGATGGGAGAATTATGAAACAATAAGAGAGAGAGAGATATAGAGGGCTTGTTTGTTTGTTGTCATAATTTGGTGTATTGTATCAAACGAGTTGAGAAGGCCAAAAAAAAGGCACGAAGCTTGTCAATTGCAGGGCAAACTATGACATCTTCATGCATGCATTCACTACACCAAATTGACATTTTTGTAACAACTCTAACAATTCACCTAAATTTTTTACACATTTTCACAAACAAAATGATAGAATAATTGTATCACCATGAAGAGTATGGTTATAAAAGTGATACTATTCATGGTGATTCAACTTATTGTATCATTTTTTTTACTAAATTTAGTTTTGACAAAAGTGATACTGTTTTAAGAGTTGTTACAAAAGTGTTAATTTGGTGTAGTGATTCATGTCTTTCCACATGTCAAGGTCTATTCTGTCTCTTACAAAGCACGTGACAGCATTAACCATTCCATTTTGCTCACCAATTTGCATGAATGAATGAAATAGAGGTCAAGTTTTATAAGAAGAAATCACATGCAAATTATAGTTTTTGTTAGGATCCAAACATAAAACACAAGAAAGCGACCTGTTGAAGTCACTGTTTTTTCCTCCAACCAAAATAGGTTTATGGAGTGTTAGTGTCTTCAAGCTTGTGAGAGAGGTCATGAGGTTTTCACACATCACTTATATATATGTATATATATTCTTTTATTTCCTTCTATAAATATTGGGTTTTCCACAACCAATTTGATTGTGCAGTTGTGATCAAGTTCTAAAAGAAGTGAACAAGTAGAGTGTGTAAGAAGACGCGGTTTGTAAGATGACGTCGCTGGCTTGCTTTGAGAATTTGTCGGATGACTTCAAGTCCTGATAGAAGTACTGCTTCTTGGTTCCTGTGGATTCAAAGTACTTCCATTTCAAGGGTCGTTAACTCGAACGAGAGTTTAAGCCACTTCATAAGTGTAGTTTTATCTTCCGATTCCGTTGCGCTGATTGTATGCTAACCGTTGCTTGTATTTCTTTGCAGGGAGGTTCCCTACCACTCCACTTACCCTAGAGAAGCGAAACACTATAAAGAAATTCCGCGACTTGCTGACGAAGAACGTGGAAGTGGTCATATGTACTACCGACTTTATTCACAGTGGGCTGTGGGATAACTGACATGAGGCCCCACTCTTTACTGTTCGACACGAGTTAAGTCCGAAGGTGGGGCCCCTTCTAGAAAAGGAAAGCCACCAGAGTTGAGGCTCTCGCTTTGTCTTACACGGAGGGGCTTTCTGAGACACTTGCCTCATTTGTAAGTTCGAAGAAGCCTTGTGTTAGGAAAGGGTCATCTTTCAAACGGTCCGCTCCAGTAAGTGCAGAGCATGAGCCTGATCGTCCTGCCAGGGTGGAGGCCAAGTGTCTGGTTGGGAGAGGGACCACATGCGATTAGCAGGGGTTGAAGTTGCATCGAATCTTAGTGTCGCGCAGGTAGAAGCTCTGAGCGAGAACTTGATGTTGGTTGCTATGGCGGCTTCAATTGGTGCTAATCCGTTCATGACTGTTCTGCTAGAGGGTCTTGATGAGGATTTGCCTGAAGTTCTGGAGTCCACTCGTTCCACTGGTGGGTTGTATGATAGTGGTCGTGGTGACACATGCCAAGTTTCTCATAGTTTGCATTGTTCCCCATCTCGCTCCAGGCCGCATCTCAGGGTGATGGAGGGTTTGTTGGACAACTCGCTTCCCTCTCTTCCTCCGAATTCCGCTAAGCCGTGTTGCAATAAAGGGTCGGCTATTGGTGACAAAGGAAATGGCTGCGGAAGAGGGCTAGGGAGTAGTGGTGACTACAAAGGTTGGTGCTGGCATAATTCCTCATTCGGGAGAGCTCCGTCCGGATGTGCAGATAAGTTTGTTTGCCTCAGACGTAGTGAAGATGAGCAATCAGGTCTGGCACCAGGAAGTTGATGTGGATCACGCTCCAAACTCCGAGGAGGATATGCTAGAAGGGCTTATGGATAAGGGTTTAAAGTACTTTATGTTGGGAATGTCTCACTTGATCTAGGTGGCCATTGCTGGGACGGAAGTTGAAGCGGCTTGTGAGAGGGTGTACACCATGGAGCGTGTCTTTTTGAACATGCAACGGTTGTATTGTAACGCGCTTTATGAAATTGAGCTGTTGAGGAAGCATGCTAAGGAGAGGAAGCTGAAACATTTGACCATCGTTGCTTAGGCTCAGAGGGTTCGTCAGGAAGCCCTTGAGTTTGACTTAGCAGAGGCGGTGTCCGCGAGGGATAAATTCAAACAGGAGTTGGATCTGGCTAGCCGTGACCTGGAGGTTGCCAGGAAGTTGCAGCTGAGGCAGGTTCTGAATTTTGATCTCTCGCTGAGGAGAATGCCTTAAAGGAAGCTGATTGGGTTGTTCAGAGACAACAGTTGGAGTCCGATGTGGAGTACAATGCTCGGGTGGCGAAGAAAATCGAGGACCAGCTTGAATTGGAGCAGCATGAGTCAATGTTGTAAAGAGCAGTTTGACTAAGGAGCAATCTCTGGTCTATGCACTGACAGACAAACTGGAGTTGTTGGAGTGTGAACTTGCTGAAACGAAGGCGCACGAGGAAGAGCCTTTCCAGGAACAAGTCAAGTTGCTGGCGCTGATGAAGGAGGAGCATCTGGAATGGGACCTCGCTCGCTATAAGAAGATGTTGTATATAGACTTATTAGTGGTTTCTGTGTCATTAGACTAAGAGGGCGATCCGGATCATGACGCTCAGATTGAGGCGCGTACAAACGCGACTCCTGTTCCCTCCTCTGTTAAGCTTAGCTCTTCTGTTTCTGTACCCCCTCCTGATGAGGAATAAACTTTGTACACTTGTACCTTTTTTGTTCCAACTATTAATGAAAACAAATTTATTTTGAATATATTTTGTACCCGTATTATGCTCGGTTTCCCTATTGCACGCTTTCCATTCTGTCTTGTTGTTTTACTTTGACATAGGCTGGTTGGGTCAATAGGAAGTTGAGTGGTCTCTCTGCTATTGAGAGTTTGACCATTTGTGTTGCGAGTGACTCGGAGTCACTGTTGCTTAGTTACGTCCAATAGTGGGTGTCCTTAAGATAAGCCACTGGGGGCTTGTTTCGCTTATCTAGCTGTCGGTCGCGGTTAGCTGGCATGAGTGAACTGTGATAGTCGAGCACATGCGTTGTCTTTGAGCCAGAGCGTTTGTCCCAAGTCAAGTTTCACAAGCTCAGGCAGGCATTCCATGTAGCACTCGTTCGCGTGTTAATAGAACGATTTATGTAGGGTTGAAAACCAAACCAACTTTGATCGGTTTCAAAATTTTCAAACCAAAACCAAACCAAACTATTAACAAAACCGAATCGATTCTAATTTATGCAAACTGTAACCGAACCGACAGACTATTATAAAGCTATTATTTTATTTTTATATAAAATATATAGTATTTATTATATATATTTAGTCGGTTCAGTTTTTTCGGTTAAAATCATATAGAAATCGAAAACTGAACCGACCACTTCGATTTTGAATTTTTTTGAACCGAACCAATTGGTTCGGTCGGTTTAATTGGTTTGGTCGGTTTTTTGTTCAACCCTAGATTTATGAGTCGACATGAGTGGCCTTTGCTGATAATAGAATGTCAGCCCGTGTGAGCACGAAGACGTTGATTGAGCTGTGATTTATCTCTGTGACTGCTGTTTCGAGTAAGAGCGATGGTTGTGTGGTGAGCCGTCTAGGGCTCCCACCTTCCGAACCATTTATGTCCGAGCAGAGTGGACTACAAGTTTTGGGAGCGTGGATTCAACGATCATGGTCTGTTGAAGAGCGATGATCCTGTGGCGAGTCGTCGACATCAGTTCGGGACTGATTAGGCTCTCATCTTTCAAATCATCTATACCCACATGTAGCGGGCTACAAGTTTGAGGCGAGGGGATTTGGCGACCATGGTCTATTGAAAAGCAGTGGTCCCGTGGCAAGCCGTCGGAATCAGTTCGGGACTAACTAAACTCCCACCTTCCAAATCATCTACATTCGTGCGCAACGGGCTACAAATTTGGGGGTTTTCAGCGACCATGGTCTGTAGAAAAGCAATGGTCCTGTGGCAAGCTGTCGGAATTAGTTCGGGATTGACTAGGCTTCCACCCTCCAAACCATCTACACTCACACAGTGGGGGCTACAAGTCTGGGAATTTTTGGCGACCATGCATGGTCTGTAGAAGAGCAGTGGTCTTGTGGCAAGCCGTCGGAATTGACTAGCCTTCCACCCTCCAAACCATCTACACCCGCATAGTGGGGGCTACAAGTCTGGGAGTTTTTGGCTACTATGGTCTGTAGAAGAACAGTGGTCCCGTGGCAAGCCGTCGGAATCAGCTCGGGACTGACTAGGCTCCCACTATCCAAACCATCTACACCCGCTCAGTGGGGGCTACAAGTCTGGGATTTGATCAGAAGCTGTTGTTGCCAGTCGTCACCAGCTAGGCTTACCTGATCGTTTTTGACAACTGTTGTCCGCAAAGGAAGCAACAATCCCTGGCGAGTCGTCCTCACTAGGCGTGATAGCGTTGATTAGACTCCCACTTTCTAAACCATCGACATTCACACTGAGCGGACTAGGTGTTGGGGTGAACCGGAAGCCGTCGTCATCAGCCAAAGCTGACTAAGCTTACCTGGCTAAGTGGGGGCTCCACCAACTGGGGGCGTGCAAGCCTATATCTGTGAGTAGAGTGCATTGTGCGGATGAGTTATGAGGAGACAATAGTTCCTTGAATCAGCTGGTGATATGCAGGTGTGATCCGTGTGTCAAGACGTGATTAAGGTTTCTGATGCTCGCGTCAGGCACGTGGTAGAATACTGTTTGAATAGTGGGCCGAGCCCATGGGCCCATAGAGTGAGAGCTAGGGTTTTTTGTACGAAATACGCCACGTGTACAACGTAGATCGCACGGTAACACGTGTACAACGTAGATCACAAGACAGTTTAGTATTGGTCACTCCCCTACAATAAATTGGGTTGTGTGCAGCCTCATTGATTGGATGAACGTGGACTTGTGCAGTTTCCTTGTGAACCATCATCTCCTCGTTTCCCATTTGGTATTCAATGCTGACAGTTAATGCTGAAGCGCCCGTTTGGTGATCCATTATGGATATATAATGGTGTTTCTTCATCGTTGTAGGCATTATCTTCTGTAGAACATATCTCTTGTAATGTTCTCACTTGAAGAAAATGCTTTGAGTTTTCCAAAGGCTGAAGGGAAATCTTCATCGTTGGAGTCTTCGAATATTCTGACATTTGCGCCGATGAGTCATGATAAGAATCACTATTATGCGTGGTCACCTACTCTGGGTGAGCACGCAGTTGGTTCGCTGAGATCTTGTAATTTCTTCTCATGTTGCGAAGAAGAAGTACAGACTCCCACCCAAGGGATGAGTCTATCGTTTATTCGCCCGAGCTTTGGTGTTACCTTGTGCCGCTCTGCCCGACGGTAGACGGTTCCTACAGCTAGTTTATGGTTGATTGAAGTGTTGGCAGATGCGTCGTTACTTTCGAGGGTAATATCTCTGAGTCACCACGAGTATCACGCATGAGAAAAATGTCCTCGTTTGACAGCACTGTGAGACCTTGACTGCTTCGTCGCTTACGACCATATTTGTTTATCCTCATCTATGGGTTGTGTCCTCAACTGCGGGCTATGTCTGCATCTCCAGTAGAGTCCGCTTGCGGGACTTGTTTGACTAGCCTTCATCTGGTCCGACTCCATGAAGGACATAAATTATGCCTGGAGTCCCCTTATCGATTTCATTAACTGACTCCCCCCGGTCCTTGGGTCATTCTGGTTGCTTCTCAGAGCCCAAAAATTCCTTAAGCTTGCCTCTGCAGATCCAGTACTCGATCTCGTACCTTAGACTCTTGTAGTCATTGGTATCATGGCCACCCTTCTTGTGGTACGAGCAGTACTTGTTGTTGTCACGTTTGGAGGGGTATTCGCACTGCTTCGAGGGTCACTTCAGATTTTTCCAATTTTTCATGGAATTCAAGACATCTGATAGGCTAGAATTGAGAGGGGTCACGGATATGAATCTAACGTAGTTAGAAGCTTTTTGTGGCCTGGCCTAGCTAGGGTCTGATATGTTATCATTGCGCTTTCGCTTGTTCCTTTCTTCATCCTCTCGCCTCCTTCCTGTCCTTAAGAGCAGATGACTTCTTATCAGCTTCTGTTTCCCTTTTCACAGTTCTCAGCTCTTCCAAGATGATGTACCTCTGGGCACTCTTGAGGAGTTTCGTCATATCCAAAAAGGGTTCCAATGCCAGTCATTCATAAAGTTTTCCCTCTTTTAGGCTCGCTATAAAAGTCGTCATGGTTGTGTTGTCGCTGCAACCGTCAATGAGTTTCAACTCGTCGTTAAAGCGCGTGACATACTTTCTGAGTGTCTCATTGGATCTCTATTTTAGAGAGAGTATGTAGTGGGGGCCTTTCTAGAGACGCCGACTTTCCACAAAATGCGTTAGGAACTCCTTTGTCAGCGTCTTGAATGAGTCGATCGATCTCGGCGGGAGGCTGTGGAACCATGTTAGTGCTAACTTCTTCAAGCTTGTAGGGAAAGTTCTACACATCACCTACTCGAATCCTTATTTGAGTGCCATTACATGCTGGTAATGGTGTAGGTGGTCGAATGGGTCGGTGGTCGGTGTGAACTTCTTTGGAAGAGCCTCCTTCATGATACGGTCCACGAACGGTGGAACAGAGAGATGGTACAACACGTCTGGGTCCTGCGCCCCTCTGCAGAGGGGGTTCTGAGGGACGAGTCTTTCTGCCCTGAGAGTCGGTTTTGCGATAGTTGCGAGTCCAATGGGAACTAGCGGGGGTTTGACTCTCCTGTGCATGTTCTCTATTGAGTTCTGGAGATGGAGGCTTGTGCTGCTCTTGATCTCCATTGGCAGGTGAAGGGTTTTGTTGTACGAGAGCCTCCACTGCTTTGGCGATTTGTTGTATTTGAGATGACAACAAATTTATTCTAGGGTCCGTCGTTGTTGTGGCTGGCATAGGGGTGTGAGTCTACTACCTGTGCGTCACCGGCACCGTTGAAAGTGGCAGTATAATGCTGGTTTGAGCGTTTTATGTGTCCTCTTATTCTTCATTGTTGCGTGATCTAGTGGTCACCATATCTTTGTATTTTGAAGAGAAATGATGCTACTGAAAGGTTAGGAACTTTATCGTGCCCACGGATGGTGTCAAACTGATGCAGTCGTTTCTCGCTCCCTGCTTTGACCTTGACATGCACAAGGAATGCACGTGAGCCACAAACCACCGTTGTGGTGGTCGATGATACTCTGATGCTAAAGTCAGACAAGGATCTGAAGAAGGTGTAATACTGTAAACAGAGAATTTATAGCGTACCTTAGCTTACCGACCTCATGTCTTATTTATAGTGTTGGAGTCCTTGTTCGAACAGGCTATCGATGACGTAGTTTAAGGAAGAAGATTTTCGTGGAGATCATTCTCTAATTAGAACTCGTGCTGTGGAGGAAATTTTCCCTGTTAGCCTTGTGCTCCTAGATACGAGGATGATAGTTCCCGTTCCGAGAGTAGTCTATAGGTACAAGTCTCCATATGTGATATATACTTTGGAATTTGCTTCCTAGTTGATAGCAAAAAGTTGTTGTAATTTCCCGTCCAAAGCTGATCCTCGAGATACTTGTCATAGCAGGGCTTACGGATATAGATGATAGTTGTGAGACACGTGGGCTTAGCAGGCTGTAAGAATATGAGTTCATTTGGTTGACTGCATTGGGCGGGCTTAGAACCGCTTGGATCAGATCAGTGTTGGGCTGACGCTAGGGCATGTTATTCCTCGAGACCATTATGACACGTGTACAACGCAGAGTTGGAACCGTTTTGATGTATCATAAATTATCATAGTCTATTTGAGACACAGAAAGAAAGCGAGATCATTATCATTTTTATTAATTTTTTCTCCCGCAACTCTGGTATTGAAAGTTTTACCGGGTTGCTTTGTAATTTTTCTTCTGCATTTGCATTTATATAATGGAATGCTCATTCTTCAATAATGAGTTTCATATTAGTTGTTGTTTGAGTTGATTTTTCATTGGAGATTTGTTTAGTAGGAAGACTATATTTCCTTTACGCCTGGCAGTTTCACATATTTCATTTGGAAGCTACTTTATATGAGAAGCATATAATCTTTGTGTGAAGAAAATGCAATTGTATAATGAGATACTTTTGAGGAATCTGTGAGTTGAAACATTCATCACAACGAAACCTAGAAAGAATAGGAACACATGACAACCGTAGCCAACTCCTCTGTGTGTGCTTGCCTATATTGATACATAGTGATCACCATGAGAACATAATGAACCATTTCTATAATATAAACCACTTTTGGTTTGGGTAGGAGAGCTTGTGGCTCAAAGGCAATAGACACCCGCAAACTTTGCTGGTTATTCACTTCACTGAAAGGGTGCGCTACTGATGGTTGATAATGCTGGACATGAAGTCTGCTTTCTTCGATTCAGTCCCCTACTATGTGTCATTTCATCAAATGGTTGATAAGGGCAAGCATGCATGCTCCCTACACTACAAAAAAATTTGAAATCAGCAACGGCTGACAACCGTTGCTAATTGCCCCAAAACCGTAGCTAAAAGGAATCAGCGACGACACAGAAACCGTTGCAATACCGTAACTATTAAAATCGTCACTATTTGAATCAGCAACGGCAAAATAGCCGTGGCTAATTTGCGACGGCTAAAAACCGTCGCTAATTAAAAAGTGTCGTCGCTAAAGTTATTTGTAAATGTGGATGAAGTGGTGGCAAAATGAAAACTAGCGACGGTATTTTACCGTCGCTAACGTGAACATTAGCGACGACATTTGACCGTGGCTAGTTAGCGACGGCTTCTGGCCGTTGCTAAGTTGTAAATACAAATAGATATTAGCGACGGCATATGACCGTGGCTAGTTAGTGACGGCTTGGTACCGTCGCTAAGTTACATATCTAAATACGTATTCGCAACGGCATGTTACCGTGGCTAGGTAGCCATGGCTTCGTGCCGTGGCTAAGTTCCAAATCGAAATAACCATTAGTGACGACATTTTGCCGTGGCTAGTTAGCCGTCGCTAATCTTCAAATCAATTTGACAAAACTGTGACGGTTATTGCCGTCGCTAAAAAAATAAAATTAAAAATCTGTTTTTTTGTAATAAAATTATATTAATTTTCAGAATTGGCATATCATTTATTTTGTCATTCAGAATATACATCTTAAAATTGAACAGAATTATATTAATTTTTGTATACTCAATAAATTGTCAATAAAAAAAAATACAATCCCAAATATTGTCAACCTCAAATTGAAATATAACTCACTTAAACTTAAATAACTACATAAATCATAGTGATCGTCTATGGGACATACAAAAAAAATTATACATACAACATTTCAGGTGATCTTGCACACAATATAGATCATCCCACAAAGCGGAATTCTTACAATCTCAAAGAACTTGATACCATACTCATCAACAAGTGCTTGACCCTTGGAAGTAGGCACAACCTGTAAAAGGAGATTTCATTCAAATTACACACTGAATGTGATGGGGGAAATATAATATTCCAAAATGCATAACAGAAAAGGCATGGTTAGGAGCTCATGGCGTTTATGCCATAGAGTTTGAGGATCACGGTATCAACATTTCCTATCAGAGTCATAATTTTCCATAACCATTTATGCAATGTCACAACTAATCATGCAAGTAAGAAGAAACTGCCCAAAAGGAGAATCGGAGACGAAAATCACCCTTTTGCTTTCATCCATGTCAGGCTTGTTCCCCACCAATATCTTGTTGACATTATCCGAAGCATGTTGTTCAATGTTGCGGATGCAGTTCCTAATGTCTGTGTTAATATGAGAGAAACATGAGTGATCCGGTACATAGTGCCCAAGTAAGATTTTCCTACTTAGACAAAATTGCGAACAATGATAAGAAAATCACCAGTTTTAGATTGAAGAGACAAATATTGATAGATGGAAATCTACATACATATTTCGCGTGAAGTGCTTTTGTCACTGCTTCATTATTTAGCCATGCAGTTGCAACTTCATCATCCTACAATGCCACGATGAAATGATAAAAAACCTAATCAAGCCCTACACCTGTTGTCAGTAATTCGTAATATATGTTGCTAGACTTAGCTGAACCAGCCAGTGCCTCGATGTCAGTCATTCTATAGGATTGACTTATCAAGCAGATGACGGCACATACAAATTCCATACATTCCGTACAAATCAGACTTATTTTTTAGCTCAACTGGGTATGATGTACTGTTGATTGTTAGATAAAAGTATTCATAGGGTTCCCTGCTTATAGATGGGGAATTCTTAGGAAACAAGTGATTGAAAATCAAATCCTACCAAGAATGATTCTTGGGCTAAAAATATCGGCAGGTTATGGTGAAGGACTAGTAATTGTATGGTAGTCTATTCTGATTTTGAAGCTATATTGTGTATTATAATCACATCAGATTAAAATGCAGCATATCTATCGGTTTGTAGTCATCCTCTATGAAGGCAGTTGAAAAGGATTATTAACTTACAGTGCATGGAACACTACTCGTACTCAGGAGTTGTGGCCAAGTTGGAACAAATCCTTCTCGTACTGGAGCCTGCAGAGGCCAAGCTCGACCAAACATCCTTTTCCTGACTGGAAGAATCTTGTCAGTCTCACCGATGTCTCTGAAACTCGATGGTAACCTGATGTTCGCACTCGAAATTTCTCTTACTTCTGGGTTGTGGTAGCAGGGCTCGAGGATGTCGTAGATATTTAGATCATTAATTTCCTGGATGTGGATTAGAATTTCAAGCCAAAATATAAAAGATAATTTCTGTGGATATAGGAATTTATTGAAAGCTGCAAATGGGGGGTGAATTTACTTCATCAACTTTGCTCAGGAAATTTTCAGTCTCCGTTAGATGGATTCCAGTAGGGGTGGGCACGGGACGGGATGGGACGAGATATGCCCATCCCTATCCCATCCCGTTCATACGGAATCGGGACGGGACGGGATGGGAAAAACCTCATCCCGACCTCGTCCCATCCCAAACGGGTTCGGGACGGGACGGGATCAGCGTGCTAATCTGGACATATCAAATAGAAGCCTGGACTGCTGGAAGCCTGCTGCTGCTGCTGGAAGGCCTGCCTGGAAGCCTGCTGGGCCTGCTGCAGCTGGAAGCCTGAACATTTTATGCAAATGTTCATAAAATAAATAAATAAGTAAATAAAAATATTAATAATTAATATTAAAAAATTAGTTCGGGACGGGACGGGATTGGCGGGATTGAAAATCTTCATCCCATCCCATCCCATTCTAGATCGGGACGGGACGGGATCGGGATGAAATTATTCAATCCCATTAAGACCCGGAAAAATCGGGACGGGACGGGACGGGAACGGGATCGCGGGATGGGATGCCCACCCCTAGATTCCAGTATCTTTCATTGCAGGCACTACGAATCTCCTGAAAATTTTACTGTACATTAGTTCACACTATAATTTGAAAGATAGATAAGAAACATAAAAGCACTACAAAATTTTTTAGAGATTCTGTTATGTGCCTTGGGACTTTATTGCCCTTGATTTCGAATAATCAAGTGTGTGCTAAGGATTGTAAGTCTAAACCGGGGCCAACCTATATGGGATGCAATTTCCCATGGGCAGGGATATTCTTTCTTGGGCAACCCTTGCTCGATCGCTTGGTGCAAAAATAATAGTAAATGAAGAACTAATCAACAAAAGATATCACACAAATTTCTTGAGAAATTCGTACCTTGGACCAGCTGTGTGGATTCAGATGCAGTTGAGGCAGGCTTCCACGAGGCTTTACAGCTTCAAAATTGAAAGGACCTACAAAAAAATGCATCGGAGTTTTTGCTAATGGATCCAATAAAACAGTAATCCAAGGAAATGAGTAAGATCAGGAAAACATGAAAACCGGGATCGTAGGCCATACTAATCCAAAATAAAACATGTTCTACCTGACTTCAACCCCAAAATAAAACCAAGTTTAAGAATAGAATGGAAAACAAAATAAAAAGCAATGTAATGGTTCATCTGCTTTCTAAATTGAGAAATCCTTGAAACGTGATAGTTCCTAACAGAATGGCAGGTTTGACTAGCCAGTGACCCACTGTGATTGATAAATTCAAAATATAGATAGCTCTGGTCCATCAAAACTCCACTATCGCGTATTACAAATGGGTGCCTCATAATACTCCACCTATATTACTACTCAAAAACAAGAAAAACTCAAACCGCATTCACCTGTATGGCTGTATCTACGTTTCTTTATCAGCTTCACTGCCGTTTTGCTTTGGTACTGGTTGAATTCTCACATAAGGATTCCTGGTCTATGTCTCTTCTCGGCGAGCAGCTACATATCGGTCATTTGTGTCGTCTTTCCGCTGCAGCTCTCCAAGGTATTCTGCTAGCCTCTCTTGATTAGCGTGCCCCATTTTCTGTAAACAACCACAGGCATAAATAATAGAACTGTATATTCAAGGGTGCATTGCATATCAGTATATGACATCCCGATACGTTGCAAGTTAAAGATTCTGTAAAGCAAATTTTCCATCATAAATGATACATGGTAGATGCCGATCAAATATATTATTATGTAAAACAAAAGACAGCAGGCGAGTACAATAGAGTCGGAATCATCTAACATGCCCACTTGTATATAGCACCTAACAGACACAACACTACAATGTATCTAACAGACCCACTTGTATATAGCACCCAACAAACTTTGTACCCAACCACTTCCAGCCAGCACACACTGCAATCATCCACGCCAGACTTTGTACCCAACCACTTCCAGCCTGCAATCATCCACGCTTTCTCCTTGTGTATGTGAACTTGATCGGAGGCCTATCAGAATCTTTAGCGATCTTTAGCAATAACAATTCTAAATAATGTTATGCTTTACTAATAAAGCTTAAAACCAAAACGAAGAAAAAAAAAAAGGCACTCAAAACCTACTATCATAATCCATGATATCCATTGAAGATTTCAAAGAAAAAAAAGTCATGAAGTACTATTTATGGGATAAAGTAAAATGTCATAAGTCAATACCTCAGCGTTAGAGATGTATTCTCTAATTATATACCATAGTTGAGCATTTGTTAGAGATGTATTCTCTAATTATATACCATAGTCAATATATCAGCGTTAGAGATGTCATAAGTACTGCTGAAAATCATACTAGTCAGTCAACACTAGTATTTTGAGTATGATAGTTAGTCAGGCAACATTGAAAAAGATGGTAAAGCTAAAACTGGACGCTTATGTGTACTTCTTGGAATAACTTCAGCCAAGTAACATTGAAAGCAAGCAACAATGAAAGGTTATCATAACAGTCAAGAGTCCCAAATGACATTGCTAAACAAGGAAACAACAACCACTTACTAGTGCAAACACGAGGTGCAATGGGATTGTGTCTCACACTCGCCATACTTAGATAGCTAGTAATCTAAGTTACTCGTTGACCTTAGTGTTTGTGCCGAAAGATTAGCTTTAAAAAATTTGCAGTATAACAAATCCAAATTGAAGAAATCTAAAGCCCAACCTAGAAAGAACATTAGGATGAGTCCATCAAAAGGACAAGGGCCAAGGAACATATTGTAACCAACTCAAAAGAAAAGCCATCCCTAGAAATATTCCGTTGCATTCTTTCAAACTTTACAGAAAAAAATAAATAATAATAATAACAAAAATAATAAATAAATAAAAAAAACAGAGAATGACATACAGATATGGGGAAAAGGTAACTGCATCTTAGTTGGTATAAGTGTTATAAGAACACAAGCTCTAGGTGTTTCGGTTGGTACATTCATAGCTCAAGTAGATGGCATGACTTCACCTTTATCTCTACCGAGCTTAAAGGTTATCTTAACAGTCAGTAAAAATGCAAACTATTTGTAGCAAGCAACAATGAGCAACAAGAACAAAACTGACCAACAAACACATATAAAACTTCTGAAATTCTGCTGAGGTTATCTTAACAGTCAGTAAAAATGTTGACTGTTTGTAGCAAGCAACAATGAGCAAGAAGAACAAACTGACCAACAAACACATATAAAACTGCTGAGGTTATCTTAACAGTCAGTAAAAATTCTGACTGTTTGTAGCAAGCAACAATGAATTCCTTCAGTCAGGCAACAAAGTGACCAACAAACACATCTAAAAACTGCTGAAAATCATACTAGTAAAAATGAAGTTCTGATTTCTTTTAAACTACAAGTTGGCATTGAAGTAAACTCAGATGTCATCACATATGAAATAAACTCATTTGTAAATTCTTACTATTTTGCTGATTCAAAGAAGAACCATCAGTTAAGTTGACCACAGAAGAAAATTTTACTCTTGGAAAATTTTAATCTTATTCTAATTATTTCACTAGACTTTTCATGCATCTAGACAGTCACAGAAAAACCCTATAAAGAAGGCCAACTCCACAAAATTATAGGAGAACTACACATAAAAGACTTCAATAAAAAAAAAAACAAATTGATAGCAGCCTACATGGAATAAGAAGCGCGATTGATACAAGGGAGGGAGGAACATACTCTGCTGAAAGGAATTGCTGGAATAAAGCTCTAATGAGATCAAGACCCTGCCTAACTCTGCGTAAATTACGAGAAAGGCTCCCTGGCTTTCTGACTGTTACGAGAAAGGCTCCCCTCCATGCAGCCAGAGGATCTCCTGCATGAACAGAAGATAGCAGTATCTCCTTCAGTACATCCATCTGCAGGGTGCTCCACTGGGACTCAAATGATGAAATGACTGAATAGGGGTGCATTTTTCCGATGTCAGCGTAACTTGATCCAATATCCTGACGCAAGAAAAATTAAATGACACCAGCTCCAAAAATGCAGTTCCATGTCTAGAGAATCAGCTTAGCAAATCAAGCAAAGCTCTAATTTTATCCAATGCCACTATTAGAGGCTGAAACTAGGATTTCACTTGAAACGTGATTCGTTTTCATTGATGCACTACACAATACATCATCACCCACATTAAAATAAAAAGTAGAGAAAGAAAAAATTATGATTGTCATGTTAGAAATATCACATCTACAACTAGCATCAAACAGAATGTCGAAATTAATGTCAGAGACATCGCAATGAAGTTCATGGATGAACAAGATCTCAAAGCACCACAAAAAACGTGATTCCAATAAGCCTTTAAAAGCTGACGATACGAGGTGCTTACAAGCACTTGGCTAATTCAGACACTCCCTTGATGCAACGGCAACATTTGAAGTTTTGACCTTCATTCATACATAGACACGCTCAAATACACAATAGTCTTAATGATAATAACATAATTATTTGCAAGCTTTAATCTGTTTTTTTCAAGTTTTTTCTTCTTAATTTCCACTTTTTTAATTGTAGTTTAAGATGATACAAGGAGAGAAAAGCATAAGGAGATTTTTTGTATTTAAACAAAGTGAAAACCCAAACAATTAGTGGAAAATTGAAATAAACAAACATCCAAAAGACAGAAAAGGTATTTTATTTCGAAGTCACCTTGGAGGAAGAAAGTGACTTTGAGTACTTGGTCAATGTACTTTGAACATGGTATGCATTTGTGGTCGATGCCAACACTTGCAGTGCACAAAGCCAAGCAATCATCTTGTTGTATGTATAACTGAGCAACCTGCCTTGGAAAGAATGCAGTTTTCTGCTAGTAACCAAGACTACCAAACAATCGAGCTACGTCAACATATAGTACAAGGCGATAACTGGCATCAATCAAGGATTTTGCTCCATCTGCAGCAGTCATTTAAGCAACCTCATTAGCCAGCTCCTCTCAAAATTACAACAGTAATAGAAATGCAACGTTAATTCCAGAAAGGTCAGTGTCAACACAAAACAAGAGTGGATACAGAGAAGATTGCTCCATTTGGAGGGTGGGCTCACTAAGATTAGTATCAAAAAATTATAATCAACATTTGCAAACTAGAGAAGATTGCACAAAACAAGACACAGAAAAGGGAAAGGTAATTGATTGTCTTACATCTTCAGAAAGCTTCATGTTCTTAGTATGGATACAGAGAACCGCAAGACGCCCACTTTCATTTGGAACACCATTGTCAATCTCCCTATCAAACACTACTACAAATATAGGCTTGCATAGCGCTTAAAAATAGGCTTAGATAGCGCTCAAAAAAGCGCTATGCAAGTCGCGTACTTGAATAGCGCTTCGTTAAGCGTTGTTTTTTTTTTTTTTAATTAACTTACATAGCGCTTTAGAAAGCGCTATTTAAGTTCGGTGATTTTTTTTTTTAAATTAGCTTGAATAGCGCTTTTATGAGCGCTATTTAATTTTGTTGATTTTTTTTTAATTTTTTTTTTTTAATTTTTTTTTTTTTGATTTTTTAATTTTTTTTTTAATTAGCTTCTAAAGCGCTATTTAATTTCGGTGAATTTTTTTTTATTAACTACCATATAATATTTTGCTCACTACTATTCCATTTTCAACTATAAATTTGTGCACTAGTATTGAATGCCTTGAGAAGTCAATTATAGGACAACATTCAAATTATTGTAATACTAACCTTCACAGCAGTAGAACTATAACTAGCAAAATTATAAAAGACCAAATAAACAATCATCAAAGTATCATCTGTTAGTCACTAAGCAAGTAACCACAGTTACTAGCAAGTAAGAATGTAGGCATGCACAAGGAATAGAAACAGAGACCTCAGAGGGAAGATTACACTGATCTAAGCTTGGGATGGACAAAATGGAGCCCAAAATCAAAATAAACATGAATAATGGGGTGATACAATTAGTAGCACACCAAATATAATTCGAATGTTAGACAATGTTGAGTCTAATCCCTATAAATCTTCTTCACCTCTGGTTTTCAGTTTCCCTTTATTCTGGCTACATCATTTTCAAGTGCTGCTCTTTTAGTTGAAAAATGTATTTCCCTTGCTCGCGGCATAAAAATAGACTGACAACAAACTAGTGCAAACATTAACTCCATCGCAAACGATGTCATACTTATCCAGATGAATATGGTTCTCCTCCAGTACCAAACAGCCTTTTTTATCAGAGAAAGCTCGGAACCGAGTACGAGTGATGCTGCATATATTTCAGGGATGCCAGCTCCAGGGCTGTACTCTGCTCGTTGTTCAATTATCACTTTTATGCAAGAGGTTGGGTCATTCCCTTCGGTAAAACCTCCCATTTTGAGATCAAGCGTTTGAGACTCTGACGAGTAGCCAGCCAGGAGAGGAACGCTCTTTACAGAGGTCTCCACCAAGCGAATAAGATGGCTTTTGAATTGTAGCATGCATGGATATGCTGGACTGGCAGTGACTTCCCCGTTTGCTGATATGTACTCCACTCTGATCTTTATAGCCACCAAAACATTAAGGAAAAAAAATAAATCAATATAGTGCATCACAACCCATTCTGCAATTATTTTGATTTCATCAAGAAATATGTTTTAAGATTCGTATAATCGCCCATAAGTACTTTAAGATTTTGTTCTTTTCATGTAAATATTGTAAGAAACAATTAAAGATTCGAAAAGGCAAATAACGAAGACATGCCGTATTAGTCCAAGATAATTTGATAGGAAATGAGGGAAAATGCAGGAAACAAAACACTCCAAAATGAAGATTTTATATACCTGGAAGATCCCAAACTTCCGATTATACTCAGACTCTGGCAAGTTCAATGTAATACCCAGCTGTACCTTGTGATTAGGACGCATTACGCATAATCCATCATACCTCTCAACTTCAATCTTTTCTCTACAATTTACACCACATGACACAGTGGGGCAAGCCATCATAGGAACCAGAGCTACAAGGCTGCTCTGTGTAATCAAAGTTTAAGCTTTCTGTCTTCTGAATTGGCTCCTCTACAACATATCTCATGGTAACTCCACCTATTACAAACCCCATGAAGAGGAGACCGAACAACAGGAAACACACATATACTGACCATTGGCACATGAAGCAAGTCTAAAATGTAGAATCAAACCAGACCAATCAAATATACATATAATGCACCAATTAAAGTCTGCAAGGGATTTTCTTTTTCATAAATGAAAAGCGGGAAAATGTTTACTAACCATCATTTATCAATAAAGAAGATTCAGGAGATGATGATGAATGACGGGCACGAGCTCTCTTTGGCTTGGGTACAAATGAAGGGCACCTCATGTTTCTGATCTCAAGTAGCTCATTTTCTATGGAGACACTCTTTCAGGGAGCACAAGATTGGAAGAAGTTTCATCCCATTGAACCTAAATTATCAGCTGATGAATGCCATAGAACTTCAGATAATCATTCATAGAAGCAAGAATCAAAATAGCTTCTATCTAACAAAGGGACAATCTTGTTACCTTGAGACTTCTCCACTTTCAATGTTGTGCCTAGAAGAATTCTGGAATCTGAATTAACATCATAAACTGCAACATTTATTGCTGGCATTGCCACTTCTCCAATAGTTGAATTGAAAGAAAGCAGAGCACCAATATTCACAACACTTGGCCTTTTCAATGTAGAGCTAGTATTTAAACTCCGACTCTTCACTTCTGTCGAGACCAATAAACAGAAAAACAATAGTACAAGTGGTCTCACCATGAAAAACTTGCTGCTCATACAATCCAGCAAACATCCATGACTCGTAATGTGATCGCCTCAATCAGTCCTAGAACTGGAGCACAAGACACCATAAATAGGAGACATCATATAACCAGAACAAACTCCAACCCAGAGTCAAAATTGCCGACTGAAATTTTGTAATAAGGTGTTTATGGTAGCGACATAAATTAAAATATGGATAACAACGTTGTCTAATAAAATGAAGAATAAAAAAGACATGCACAATAGAATTTACAGCTTACCTCCAATAACCAAATAACGGAAAAATAACCAGCCAGTAACAACAGCTTCATTAACCTGCATATTACAAATCGATTCTATAAAAAAAAATATTCATCCATAAACTAAAAGGGAATATCAAGTTAGTTGCAGCTGCTCAATTCAACTTCTGTAATGGATGATTCCTTATAACAGGGTGACTAGTGATACACCAATAGCGCTCACGGATGTGGGAGAAACAGTAAAACCGGTTATTGAGAATGCTACTAGCAAGTAGGTCATCGCAATTGCAGCTGTACCCTGCATCAATTGAAACAGGGCTGTTCAAACAATTGTACTTAGAGAAGGAGGATATCATTCCCAACTAATAAAACATGGAGTAAGTGCTCCTTGTCCAGTGCAGCGACCAATTAGTCCTCCCAATCTTCTACACCACAGATAGTATCTGGAGGGGAAACAAAAAAAAAAGAGACTTTTATACTACTGAACAGTTATATTTATTGGAGACTTCATTGGACTAGCAAAGATGAGTGAAAGCATTTGTAGATATTTGCTCCGCCATACCATTATTTTTCTCTGTTAACATATACACTTCCCTGGATTCAAAATGGTCAATAGGGAAAACTGTACAAAAATATTTTCCATCATGTATATCAATAAAATCTTTGCAGGCTGATTTAGTCAAATTCTCCTAGTGTGCATAGAATGTGTCATGTGCATTACGCAAGTGCAAGGATTGACACAATCAGTTGATTCAAACAAACCACCTCACCAGGGCTGAAATCATCAACTCTTGCTTCTCTTGTTCCCATGCAGATTTGCAACTTCTTCCTCTTTCCTTCTCTCCACTATGTTTTGTTTGTATCCCTTTTTCCTAAGTAGTATCTGAAATGGTAATACTATAATCTAAAGTCACTCTTGGAAAAACAGTAAAGAAGTTCTCTATCATTTTTGTTTCTCTTTAGCATAATGTCCATGAGAGGCTTTGAATAAAGTCAAGATAATGAACTTTAACTTCATGTTAACGGAGTGCCCCAAAGTGACACCCAACTTGAGGATATCTACTTCTGCACTCATGCATTCCTATGTAAATGGAACACACATCAGAAGGGATTCATAAAAACTCCTAACACACACACAACATATATAGCAAAAAAGAAGTAACATACACATGCATTTCTAATTGATGTACTAAGATGAACACTTATAGTTTTTATGTCTTGAAGAGAGAATCATGAACATATCTAGGTTGGTTTTGGGATAGCGGGTCCTCTCCTATAATTTCTTCCAATGCAAATAACTCCATAGAGATGTCACACTACCCTCTTTTGTTTTGGACTTGCATTGGCAAAAACAAAACATGTAAAACAAAACAAGTAACTTTCGAAAGAGATAAGACAAGTTAATGCAAGTCTCCACATCAACTCAAGCATCCTTACGCTGGCGAAGAACATGACATCTTTTTTTCTTTGCACAAGTGAAAATTGTTAACATCAAATTCAAACAATTCACATAGTAAACACAATTACGAAGAACTAACCTTCATAACCACAATTACGAAGTAGAGCAAACACCAGATGGCAGGTTGAATCATCATTTTCCACCAAGAGAACCCTTAAGCTGGTGCGAGGGAGGAATCTTTCCCAACAAACAACTGAAACATGCGGTAGCTTCGGCGGTATCTGCACACAAACTTGCGCCTGTACATCTTCAGCAACGTGTCCATTATTTACATTTTGATTACTCTTGTTATTTCTCAAATCCTTTTCCCCCACACCATCCTTCCCCTCCCTGACTACTCCACTCTTCATCTCCTCCTGCCTCGGACAATTAACTTCACACCCTCCCTCATCTTCATCCTGCGTTCTTCGATTATGAAATTCCCAAGCACCATTGGTGCTCAATGGGACACTCCCCATCAACCAGATTAAAAAAAATATGGTTGATGAAAAGGAGTCTTGAAATTTCACAAAATTCCTTCTTTATTCAGACTTTTGCACATCTACACATACGGATTCATCTCAAACCCTCTACAAACAAACTCTTCAACATAACCCCCAAAAAAAATGAAAAGAGTGCAACTTTACCACTCGTATGAAGCAAATTCAGTCCAAATTGAATCCAAATCATCCACAAATCAAACCCTTTTAGGACACATCAATCTGCAAACAAAACATCTCAAATCTCTGCAACAACTCACTCTTAACCTGCAATCACCACCAAATATTCATCAAGTAAAACCCTAATCCCCAACAAGGAATTAGAGTTTGGGGTGGTGGAGAAGATGAAGGAGTGAAAGGGGAGATGGACGGGAAGAGAAGGATTGAAGAATCTGAGTGCATCAGAGCTAATGAGTTGGAGTTTGGTTCGAAGAGAAGACAAGTTACCTCACAGAAGAAGAGGGTTGCGAGTGGGAGGGAAGGTTCAGTTAGAGGCCTGCATAACCCCCAAAGCTCGAAAGCGAGAGAGAGTGAGAGCGGTGGAGTGAGGGAGGCAGGGAGAGCAATGGAGAGAGTGAGAGCAATGGAGATAGGGAGCAGGGCGAGAGAGAGGGAGGCAGAGCTACGCACAGAGGGGGGACGAGAGAGAGAAGGAGGCGTTGTTCTCCCCTTCTAGGTTAGATCGAGAAAATTTGGTCTCCCGCTTTTATTCGGAAGCGCTATCCTAGATGTAAGTAGCATAGCGCTTTCGAAGCGCTATGCAAGCACTTTAAAAGCGCTATGGTAGCTTTGGTAACGTTTTTTCTCATAGCGTTTTTTAAAGCGCTATCTAAGACATAACTAAGATAGCGCTTAACTGAAAAAAAAAATTAAAAGCGCTATTGTAGTGTTTTTTTTTTTTTTTTTTTAAGACAAATAAGCGCTATCCTAGTGCCCACTTGGATAGCTCTTTAAAAAAGAGCTATCTAAGTGGCGTTACCTAAGCTAATATTTGTAGTAGTGAAATCTTCCAAACCTTCTTAGAGCTGGATCAATGCTGTTTGGCCAGTTGGTAGCTACCATGACAATAACATGAGCTTGTGATTTCAGTCCATCCATGACTTAAAGTCAAATTCCCGATGGTGGCTTAACACCAATTGACTTAAAGAGCTGGGGGTGTCTAAGAGGGAGCTCCACTAGCTCCATCTACTTTCTCACGTTCATTTACCTATGCATTCAGCAAATTCTTACTACTTTTCCAAGCAACCTTTTCCAAGCATACAAAATAGCATTCAAGCAGCATTCAGCATACATTTGAGCAATTCAAGCATACGATTCAGCATTCAGCATACATTTCAGCATTCAAGCATTTCATCATTTTAGCATTCAAGCAGCATTCAGCATTCAAATTAGCTACGGTTAAAGTTTAATTACTCATGTATTTAGGTGCGTATGGTTAAAGTTTAATTACTCACCCCGCTTGGCTGCGTCGCAGATCCCATTAGAGGTTGGATGTTTGTCATGAATGCTCTAATTTCCTCCATATCAATGGACAACTTGTCTACCTTTCGATTGGTTGTCTCCAGCTTTACTTTGGTTGTTTTCAGATTTGCTTTCGTTGTCTCCAGATTTGCTGTTGTTCTCTCCAGCTTTGCTGTCGTTGTCTCCAGATTTGTTTTCGTTGTCTCCAGATTTGCTTTCGTTGTCTCCAGATTTGCTTCAGTGGCTGCTAGCTTCTCCTTGGTAGCTGCGAGCTCTTGTGCAGTTGCATCATGAGCTGCAACCAGCTGTTGCTTAGTACACTCATGTGATTCCACTAGTTCACGTACTTTGGCATTAGCTTCATCCCCCACTCTCTGAACGACCGCATTCAATTGCTCATGATTTTGCCAATCTTCATTGCGGAGCATTTTTGGAGTGACGCCAACCCCATACATCTTCACCCTCCCATGTCCATCCCCCCCCCCCATCACATTTGTAAACGCCTCCTCCCTATTCATTCCCTCTCGACCATCTGTTGGCTGTGTTAGTTGTTCCATTTGCTCCTGCATCAAAACAGATGCGCATACCCATAAACCATAAATGATCAAATACATTTTATGATGGTTAACAACATTTGAACAACACATTAACTAGGTACATTCATATAATTCCATAGAATATAACGTACATATCTCCTTGCTGCTTCAGGCTGAGGGAATAATCCATCAGATAATGTGTAAGTTGCTTTGAACATTTGCATACGATCTGGTTCTTGTCCATTTGGGTTTTTTTCTCTCTGGAATAATACAAATTACATTAAAAGAATATACATAAGCTAGTACATCTTCATGCATTAAGGGGTAATATATGAGCGGCATGACACATAACATACATTTTATATAGAAATCATTGGGAAAAAAAATTGCTACCTCTTCCTCCCATTTACGTGCAAATGACATGGTTCCACATCGATGAATCATCTTCAATCGGGCGCGATTTGCTTTATTTTGTGCACTGACTTTCTGCATACAAACACAAATTCACAGTTACAATTCCTTTCAATCATATGAACTATCATACTAGTAAAACTACAGTACTTAACATATACACCTTAAAATTTTCGCTCCTCCAATACTCTACAAGCTTCCTCCACTGGGCCTTATCCACCCCATCATCAGTGTGCTCATATTGTTGCTCAAGTGGTCGATCATACCTATGATATTCCCTGAACAAATAGTGCTTCCATTGTTTCCAACAATCGCAAGCTTTAGTTTGGACCCATCTCTGTCAAATTTTATAATAAAGTTTTTTTTTAGTATAATATAATCACATGACGATATATAAAAACACTAATTATCAAATTTGAAACAAACTCACTCGTCAAGATAGACAAAGACCTTAGTTTTCTCCGTACAGTTTTCGAATGAGAACTTTACCTGTGACAAAAATGTAGGATTCCAATAATTATCAAGTTACGATAAGTAATATAGATATACGTTTGGGAAAATGTGCTATGTCGTATATTATTAAACTTGCAAGACTATTACCAATATGATCTTCCAAATAGTTTCCTTCACATTTGGTGAAATCTTCGGCCATTTGCAAGGTAAAAGAGGCACCTTACTTCCATCCCGTGCGATAATACCGATTTCAGTGGATACTTTTGCCGCAGGCTTGCCGATAGGCTGTCCAAAGCATTGCATTTCACCACCATCAATTCTGTATGGTTTGGGCCATCATATTGATGCGTACCCCTGCGTTTCTTATATCGTCGTACTGCAATTCCAATAGCACCAAAGTTAAATAAGCTATATCTCATGAATATTACAAAAAAATTCGATTTCCTCAAACTATGTCATATCTGGAAAAAAAAAAATTATACACTTGCGATAAGTCAGCAAACATTACCTATACGAACATCTTCCTCCCTATGCCTTGTAGATTGGTTTCCATCCGCACTCCTCTCTAGTTGTTGTTCCATTTCATTCATATCATGGTCAGCAAGGTCTTGTTGATCATCAGATAACGGCTGTCCCTCTCCAGCAATAGTGGGAGTAATAGTCTCAGGGACTACACTATCTGTTTGAGATAGTTGAGACGCATGCTGTGACCTTTCCTGACTTGATATAGCTTGTGAAGTAGAAGCATGCTGCGAAAAGGTTGCTCTTCGAGAATGCAACTGTCCTCTTTGAGTTAGACGCTTCATCTCTAGATTTTTTTAACCTTTTATAACATTCAAGATTGCACATATTCATGCATAGAAAAAAATATAAGTTTAGAAAGCAACATCAATTTTATCGCAGCCATAGAGCCAAATAGATTGAACCACATATATTAAACCATTGAATAAAATATATTTACCAATCATATACTGTGCATATTGTAAAATAACATTAAAGTTGAGATGCAGAACATGTGCTCATACTTTAAAATATGAATGACAACTTCATACTTTACTCTATGAACTTAGAAGACCCAACTTGTTAACACTTTATTACAACATCTTCATCACCATCCATATTATCAAACCTTCTAACAAGAACGGGGTCAGATTCAACAATTTCTTCTTCAGTGGATGTAGACGACCCTCCATTGACATCATAAAATTCTCTAGGCTTTATCTTAACGGGGACGTGCCACTCAGTTTTAACAGGATCTTGTACATAAAAGACTTGCTTCGCTTGTGAAGCGAGAATGTAGGGTTCGTCAGTACATAGTAGTCGATTAAGTTTCACAATTGTGAATCCTAACTCGTCTACCTGAATGTCGCGCCTATCAACCCAATCACATCTAAATAGGACTACATGTCGCCCTCCTCCATAATCCAACTCTGTGATGTCAGTCAACACGCCATAGTACGTCACATCTAACGTTGTGGGGGAACTGTCATTAACCGTTCCATAATTAATGCAACTTGCCGAGAGTACAACTCCACTGTTCTGGGTTTTACTTCTCCTATCTGCACACTGCGTGCGACACCTACACCCATTAATAAGGTACTTTTTTAAACTTGCGAACAACCTTGGAAGGACCCCACGACAAGTGTTGAACATCATTAGGTTCATCAGAACTGCTGACCTGTTCATTAGAAGCCAAAGAATGCACAACCTTAGTATTTGGTTAACATGAATTTACAATTTAGTAGAGGCAAAACTCACAGCATCACGAAACCACTGAGGAAACTCAGAGTTATGAATCCGATCAATGTCTATTTGTCGTTTGTTCGGGTATCGTGCTCGGAGGGCTTCCTTATGTTCTCTACAAAAGGTTAAGATGTATTAGAGTTACTAAGGGTGCTACAAAGTCGAGATTCAAGTGGAGAGGAGATAGTAGACGTGCATACATTACATGTGTGTATATTTTAGATGTGTTAAATAACACCCATCTATGCATTTGTACCCACGTAACTTCGTCAATATTCATAAACTCTGCCTTCCCAATGCCACGCCCGGGCGATGAGAAAATGTTGAGGAAGGATCGTGCTGCTTGCACATAATTATCATCATTTCGCACTGGGCGGTTAGACCTTGTCTCGACATCGTTCAAATATCTTGAACAAAATGTCAAACATTCTTCAGCCAGGTATCTTTCAGCAATTGATCCCTCGGGACGACTTCGATTGCGCACATATGACTTCAATGTGTGAAGGTACCTAGGAGAAATAATTTGCCATGATATATTAGTAGTTATTTTAATACATA
Organism: Berberis vulgaris; assembly: GCA_963556465.1. Lineage (NCBI taxonomy): Eukaryota > Viridiplantae > Streptophyta > Magnoliopsida > Ranunculales > Berberidaceae > Berberis > Berberis vulgaris. The sequence goes on along the minus strand of OY747127.1, from coordinate 95,254,177 downwards.
CTACTTAACATTATGACATATGGTTTGGGGATTTACCTCTCAATAGGATACATCCAGCGATAGTGAACAGGTCCTGCCATTTTAGCCTCACTTGCCAAGTGTATGGACAAGTGAACCATTATATCAAAGAAAGCCGGGGGGGGGGGGGGGGGGGGGGAGGATCCTCTCAAGATGACAAAGTACTAGAGGTATATGACTTTCTAACTGCTCATAGCAATTAACTGTCCCAGTTTTGGAGCACAATTCACGAAAATACGTACTTAGCTCTATCAAAACTGTACTAACTTCTTTGAGAAGAATTTTGTGAATTGCTATTGGCAGTAGCTGTTGCATTAATATATGGCAATCATGACTCTTCAATGCTGATAATTTACGTTCTTTCACACGAACACATCGGGATAAGTTACTCGAATAGCCATCTGGCACTTTAACCTTGGAGAGCACTGTACAGACTAGGTTTTTCTCTTCCGCGGTCAAGGAGTAACACGCCTTAGGCAAATGAACCTTACCAGAAGTAGTTTCTGGATGCAGGGCATGCCTAATGTCCAGTTCTTGCAGGTCCAAGCGGGCATTCAACGTGTTCTTGGTTTTCCCTTCCATGTTTAGTAGTGTTCCAACTAAACTCTCGCAAATGTTCTTCTCGATATGCATCACGTCAAGGTTATGACGTATTAAGATATGTTCCCAATAAGGCAATGAAAAGAAAATACTTTTCTTCTTCCACCCTATTACTCCTTCACAATCCCTTTTGCGCTTAGAGCCAACTACTTGTGCATGGTGCTTCCCAAACGTTATTGTCACCTTACTTGCCTCGGCTAGCAATTGTTGCCCAGTCAAGTTAGGGGGAGGAGATCGTAGTTCAATCTTTCCATCAAATGATTCTACTTGACGTCTATATCTATGAGTCTGATCTAGAAAGCGACGATGACCCATATAACAAAACTTTTGAGAGTTTTTCAGATAATGACGTGTTGTCTCCACATTGCCAGTGGGGCATGCGTACTTGCCTTTTGTGCTCCACCCAGACAAGTTTGCATATGCAGGAAAGTCATTAATTGTCCATAAGATAGCTGCACGCATCACAACATTTTCTTTCCTTGATGCATCGTATGTTAGACGCCCAACATCCCATAATTCCTTCAACTCATCAATCAATGCCTGTAAATATACATCAATATCATTGTCTGGAGCACGAGGTCCAGGAATAAACGAAGACATCATAAAGAAAGGTTGCTTCATACACATCCATGACGGTAGATTATATGGAATTAAGACAACTGGCCACGTGCTGTGTGCAAGACTAAGAGTTCCAAATGGGTTAAAGCCATCACTTGCCAATCCTAACCTGGCATTTCGACCATCAACAACAAAGTTTGGAAATTGATTATCGAGATGTCGCCAGGCCATAGAATCAGCAGGATGCCGTAGGATATCGTCCCGTGCTCGTGAGTTCGCATGCCAACGCATGCTTGATGCTGTCTTAGATGACATAAATAGCCTCTGTAACCTTGGAATAAGTGGGAAATGCCACATTGTCTTAGCAGCTACCCCACGTCTCTTACTAGTAAGTACATTAGACCCATCATCTGCTTGTTTCCACCTTGATAAGTGGCATATAGAACATGATTCTGCATCAGCAAATTCATTTCGATACAAAATACAGTCATTGGGACAAGCATCAATCTTTTTATAACCGAGACCAAGATCATTCACAATTTTTTTCGCCTTGTAGAACGAATCAGGCAAGCATTCACCAAGGGGGAGCACCTTTTTAAGAAATTTGGGTAGTTGAGTTACAGATTTGTTGGTCCAACCATTTAGAAACTTTAGGTGAAACAAGTGGACAAGGCAGGACAACTTGTTGAAGTTCTTGCAACCAGGGTATAACTTTTGCTCAGCTTCTTCAACTAACTTGTAAAAAGACCTTGCCTCTTCATTTGGTTCATGGTGAATGTCTTCTTGTTCACCCATAATTGGCGAATGCCCAAATGCATCATGTAACATGCCTTCCATATCGTCCTCTTCCTTTTCCTCTTCCTCTTCCTCTGAATCTTCCTCATCTGCCCATGCATCCATTACTTCCAATTCACCGTGGTGTACCCATATACCTTTGGCATACTGACTATCCCACCCAGAAATGATTAGATGTTCCTGAACAGTGTCACGAACATGGAAATGCCTGTTACGACACCTTTTGCATGGACATTTTATCTTTCCATGAAAAGACGACAAATCAAAAGCATCATTAAGGAAGGTGCGGAGCCCTAGTTCATATTCGGTGCTGAGACGATTATGCTCAATCCAATCTTTTTCCATGTTGGAATCTAACTTAGCCTGGATAATAGTATAAAGATGAATTTATTAATTGACATTTATGAAAACCAAAAATTTTTTCTTTTAAAAAGATAAAGTAAAACAAGTATATATTATACATTATCTTTTACGGCTATTCAAATTTGAAGCTTGCTCTTGTAAGGTTTTACAAATTCAATATGTTATTTCTATATGATGCTCTATCCCTAAAAGCCATGCAAATGAGGGATCAACCCAAATATATCAAACGAACCCAAAGTTCAAAATAAACGAAACAAGCAAGATACTGCACGCTTATGGCATATCTACCCATTAGCTAATAATTTATTATTCCACGCTTATGGCATGTCTCTCTCAAAGTAGTTGTATATATTCATTTTCAACTTCACATAAAAAGTAAGCAAGCCAAATGCAGAATAATTAGAAGTAAACGACAATTTGAAATCATTAACCCTAAGCGGGCTTGAAGCATGAGCTTTATGTTATGTCTGATAAGTTGTTATTAGAGAACACCTTAGTTTCATGACAAGTTTGCCTTGTCATGCAGGCTCCTTTTTATTATTTTGAATGCCCTAGTATGAAAAAAAAATGCAAGAAAAGCAGGGCACTAACATGGTCAACAAAAGCAGTGCACTAACATGGTCAAAACAAAACCAATCTAATCAAGCATTTCACTATTGGTTGGTACACTTAAAATACATCAAAAGTGTGGACGGTCTGACTTAATTCTACCATCCACATCTATTGCTGTAGATGGTAAGAAGATTTAATAATTCATTAAATTCCACTTGAGCTCCATGAAAAAGTTTTGCTAAATTTGAACATGTAAGGAATTTTACAAGTATATTTTGATTGTATGGAAGAAATTTTACAATCATACTATTACACTGAAACTAAAGTTTGTGTACGTATATATGAAAACAGACTTGGGAAGGTTTAGACGTCTAGCTTGAATTCCTAGAAGAGTTCTACTTCCATCTTTAGACTAAAAGTCTGTGAGTTTGGAGTAGTATTAGTTGTTCGCCACTTTTACAGATCAAAACAATATAAAAAATTTGCATCTTTAGACTAAAATTTGCAAAACAATATAAAGTCTGTGAGTCTGTGAATTCTACTTCCATCTTTAGACTAAAATTTGCAAAACAATATAAAACTAAGTGAGAGATTTGATTTTTACTCACCTTGAACCCTTATTGGAGCAAAAAACCCCCAAATTTCTTCCACCTTGAAGTTGAAGAAGATGAAGAATGAGATGATCTTCCTGGATGCAGAAGGATTCCAAGCCCCTCAGCAGGTAACACGGCGCGGGTTCTTCCTCTCAGACCTTCTTCCTCTGAAAATCGAGGGTTCTTCCTTTGAAAATATGGTTCTTCCTCTCAGACCTTCTTCCTCTCACAGCTTCCTCCTCTGAAAATCGCGTGTTTTCCTCGGAGAGCTTCTTCCTCTCAAAACACCGTGACGCAGGATGTCAAACCTTCGTCCTCTCAAAATCGCTCTTCCGAACCTTCTTCCTCTCAGAATAGGGTTCTTCCTCTCAATGATTCTTCCTCTCTCTACTTCGTCCTCTGCAATACGCTCTTCACAAAACAAAAACAATGCGGGATTCCCAATTTTATTCGCGCCCGAATACGTTTTTATTTTGTGTTTTTTTTTTTTTTATCGCTTAGGGACGGCAAAAACCGTAGCTAGGATTTGTAAATCTTAGCTACGGTTATTATACCGTGGCTAAGTAAATTTTTCGTCAATATATTAATTTTTTCAAATATACACTTATGGACGGTATAAAGCGTAGCAAAGTGTTTTTATTTGTAAATCCCAAACAAGTTTATACTCTATCAACCCCAAATTGATATTATATATATATGATTCAGGGGACTACATAAGCATAAAAATTACATGGATTTACAATCAAGGACAAACTAAAACTTACAAATTTTGATTCAAGGTTTATACTATTAAAAAACAACAAATACGATTTTGGAAAGACAAATTCGGAGTGTCCATGCCTTTTCAATCAGAATAAATTTTTCTCCCTGTCCAAATTCAAAGCGTCTTCAAGTTTTACAGAAATTAAACAATCTTGCGGCCTGAAAAAAATGAAGGATATGGGTAAGATGCAGGAGATGATAAAAAATAAAATGATATCAGTAAGATGAAGGATATGGGTAAGATGCAGGATATGAGTCAAAAATTGACTTAAATGCAGTAATAGTATCAAAGAGGATATGGGTAAGATGCAGGAGATGATCCAAAAAAAAAAAATTATAAATCATTCTCACACCTGCAAGTGGCTTTTAACAAGGGCAATGCTAAGTCCTCTCACATTCATTAGTTGAAAGACAATTTTGGGAGTTGCTTCTGCAACAATCAAAGGAAAAAAATTGATATAGAGTAAATAAATATACAACCTAATATGTTAAGATCCATTGCTAATATTGTTGATTTCTGGCCGCATGGTTGATTTCAATCTTTTTTTTTTTCTTTTTTTTTTTAAGCCTCTTTGGGCCAAATTGAGCTTGTTCTTCATCATCACTGTGATCTAGATCTTCAATAACAAACTCTAAACAAGTAAATAAATCCTCTCTATCGTACCCTTTAAAATCATTAACTAAACTAAGCATGCTTGCATTGTCACTGGATAAAAAAGCATTTTATTTTGTTAATATTATGTTATATTATAAGTTGAACATTATTAGAGAAACATTCCTTGAAAACAATCCATTTAGCTAAATAATAAACTCCAAAAATCCCATTGAAGGTTCCTTTGTAAACAAATATACAACCTAACCCAACCCAACATAAACAAAAAGAGTAAGTCCAAATTAAACTAAACAAAAGAGTTGAAAATTTTGATGATTTGCTAAGCCAAAACTAATCAAAAGAGTTGAGAAGGCCAAAAAAAGGCATGAAGCTTGTCAATTGCAGGGCAAACTATGACATCTTCATGCATGCATTCATGTCCTTCCACATGTCAAGGTCCATTCTGCCTTTTGCAAGGCACGTGGCAGCATTAACCATTCCATTTTGCTCACCAATTTGCATGAATGAATGAAATAGAGGTCAAGTTTTATAAGAAGAAATCATAAATTATAGTTTTTGTCAGGATCCAAACATAAAACACAAGAAAGTGACCTGTTGAAGTCACTGTTTCTTCCTCCAATCAAAAAAGGTTTATGGAGTATTAGAGTGTCTTCAAGCTTGGTGAGAGAGGTCATGAGGTTTTCACACATCACCTTTTTATATATATATATATACATATTCTTTTCTTTCCTTCTATAAATACTGGGTTTTCCACAACCAATTTGATTGTGCAGTTGTGATCAAGTTGTAAAAGAAGAGAACGAGTAGAGTGTGTAGTGAAAATTAGAGATGGAAAACCAGCAAGAAAGAGAGTTTGGGAGAGATGGCATCTCTAAGGGAAGCAATAGAATAGCTTCTCTTGATATAGAGAACCTTACCCTACCACCTGTTCAAGAAACCCAGGTTGGTTTTCTATCTTGAACCCCCTTTTTATATAAGATAGGTTTTTTATTTATTTTTAGATATGTTGAATTTGTTATAATTTTGTTGTGATGATGATGATGAAGGAACCTGGGTGGAGAAAGTTTCTTTCTTATGTTGGCCCTGGTTTTCTGGTCTCCTTGGCCTATCTGGACCCTGGAAATTGTAAGTCACCATTTTCAATATATATATTTTAAGTTAAAGTATTGTTAATAGGTTGAAAATATGCATGGATATTGATGTTTAATGGGATTTTGATGCAGTGGAAACTGATTTACAAGCCGGAGCAAATCATCGATATGAGGTATATTAGTAGAAAATTAACATTATCCAATTCTTTTTGTTGTTTGAGATATTAGAAACTTAATTCTATAATAGTTAATTATTAAAATTCAAATGAGTATAATTGGAGTCAATGTTTTGGTGAACAGTTGTTGGGTGATCTTAATTGGATTGATATTCGCACTTATAATCCAATCACTTGCTGCGAATCTAGGCGTATCGACCGGTAAGCGGAGAATTGGATTAATTATTCTATTCCATTTCCATGTTGATTTTACTTTCAAACAGTGGTGAATTAGATTAGTGGTATAAAATTAGTGAGGATTAGAATGAGCAGTTGTTATCAAGTTTTTCGGAATCTCATTCTTCCATTCAATTGCATTTAAGTTTATGCCAGTCAATTTTAACATTGAAATTCTATTCATGGTGAGCTTCTAGGAGTGAGGGAGTGTCTGGACCCATACCTGGCCTTCCATTCTATCTTCTTGAATGGTGCAAACAAATTCAATTCATCGAAAAAAAATTTTGTCATTGATTTATCAATTATCTATTACTACTATAATGCCAAAATTTACTATTGTAATGCCAAAACTTTAGGCTTCTCTTTTTGTTGAAGTTTTGATTTTGAAAAAGTGCCCCCAATATAACAAGTATTACCATTGTTTATAGTGATTGTATGATCATTTTACTCGATTAACGAATGGAGCTTAATCGAATTTTGTGTTGGCGTGTACTATGATTCTCCCCGATTGACAGGCAAACACTTGTCGCAGCTTTGTAAAGCTGAATACCCATTACTAGTGAAGTATTGTTTATGGCTGCTAGCAGAGTTGGCTGTCATTGCTGCTGACATCCCCGAAGGTATATTATCTTTAAGTTATCGTTAGTATTATATATTTATTTATCATAAATAATTGCAATTTCTAGTGGTCTAAAGAAAAAGAGAACTTATGCTGTTTTTCAATTTTTCTTTTTGATTCTTTTTCTTGCAGTGATAGGGACTGCTTTTGCATTGAATATACTCTTTAACATTCCAGTATGGGCTGGGGTTCTCTTAACTGGCTTTAGTACTCTTTTACTCCTTGGTCTGCAAAGATATGGGGTAAGTTTTGGAATCTATATTTAAAATAAAATATATGACAAATATTAATTCTAAACTATATTTTTTTTCTAATTCTCTTTGTCAGCTAGGTCTCTTTGGTAGATGCTTCATGGTGTCAATGTCTATAATCCATATTCCTCTAGTCTAAACAATTGTAACTCTTGAGTCCTTTAAAAGTTTCCCCTCACTCGAACAACAAAAAAAGGGTATCTTGCAGGCCTAGTATGGGGGGGTTCTCATCAGCTTGCGATTTTTTGATGCATAATGCATGTGACAAACATTCTTTGGGAAAAAGACATTTAGGGTTCTCCTTCAAATTCAATTGGTCAAAAAGAGGGCATTGCATTGTTCAATTGGTCAAGCAAATTCAATTCAATTAAGTATTACCATTAAATCTTTGAAAAAAAATATTTGAGTTCAGCGTCCCTTACCCGCCCATTCATAGGGAACACCACATCTGAACTAGATTAGCGTATGATACCCTCCATTTATATCAAAATTTCAATATTTTATCAACCTTTTCTTCTGTATAAGCTATTTGACATTTAAGGGTGCTCACTGGCCTTTCTCAGTTCTAAAGTCAAGAAACCCAAATTTAAAATATTGATTGTAACACTATGAACCCAAATCAATAATGGTAGATTCTTATTTAGGATGAGGACATAAATACAGGTCAGCTGCTACAGAAATCTGTTAGATCCCAGATTCTAGGGAGCGAGGGCGGTGGGCGAGGCCCGCCCGTGATCATCCATCCTCCTCGGGATGCTGCTGATGAGTGTATCCCAAGGAGGATGGATGATCACGGGCGGGCCTCGCCCCCTAGAAGGGCTCCTGTTAGATATATACGTCCAGATTAACTACATTGAAGTATTAAACAATGGGGCAGTTGGGTATTATCTGATACTTATCTATGAATTATTAATTTTTATCAATAAGAGATTACATTCGTCTTAATAACATCTTCATTTTTAATAATATTTTCTGTTATCGATTTTTGCAAGATTGAGGATTGATAATTGGTTTATATGAACTAAAATTGGGGAGCCGGTAGGAAATGATACATGAGTATATTTTATTGGGTAGCTAAATTATTTTTTCATTATAAATGTATTTTATTTAGAGCTCCAAAGGATTAGCACCATGATATAGAAAATATCATCGACATATTAGAAAATGTTAGAAAATGACCAGTGGTGCCATTCACTCAAGGTCTATGAGGTGCGATTGCAATTTTATTTGATGTGATTATATAATGACATAAACCACATCGAAAACATATACTTGTCTGGGGGTCAAACTGAAGACATAAGTTTTGATATTGCCTGGTGCTTGGCCTAATATATCGATACTTTTTACCATATTTTACAAGGTTCCTCTACTGGAGAAAATTACTGTAGGGACTGATTATCATTATTTATTTATTTTCAGGTTAGGAAGCTCGAACTATTGATAGCAATCTTGGTATTTGTAATGGCTGGTTGTTATTTTGGGGAGTTGGGTTATGTAAAACCACCTGCTTCAGGCGTAGTGGAGGGAATGTTCATTCCGAAGCTCAGTGGTCAAGGTGCAACTGGTGATGCCATTGCCTTGTTGGGTGCACTCGTCATGCCGTATGTTCATATTTTCAAATTAGTCTGATTATAAATTATCTATATGTTCACCCAATATATCTAAACTATAATCTTATCTTAATAGGCATAACTTATTTCTTCATTCCGCTCTCGTGTTATCAAGGAAGATACCAGCATCTGTTCAAGGAATTAATGTGAGAAAATTACTGAATTTTGATGATAACTAACATAAAAGATTAATAAAATTTGACTGTACTAATTGGGCTTTTCATTGTGTCACAGAGTGCATGCAAATACTATCTCATTGAGAGTGCATTTGCACTGTTTGTTGCATTTTTGATCAATGTTGCGGTGATCTCAGTCTCTGGCACTGTATGCCATGCTGATAATCTCTCCCCCGGCAACGTTGAAAAGTGCAGTGATCTTACGCTCAACTCTGCTTCTTTCCTTCTGAAGGTACATTACTCAATCCATTAAGTGCCAAAGGCTTCACATTGTAGATTCAAAACAAAGTTTAAAGGCGTACATAATTACTTATATGTTAATATTTAATTAAACAATTGCAGAATGTATTGGGAAAGTCAAGTTCAACCTTTTATGCAATCGCGCTGCTGGCTTCAGGACAGAGCTCCACCATAACGGGTACCTACGCAGGACAGTATATTATGCAGGTTTGTAAGGATGATAACCAAGCTCTGTCTTTATGTCATGCACTTTTACTACATAGTCAATGCAAATTGTCGAAAGTTTCATAACCTTGTCGTTCACATGTTCTGCAGGGGTTTTTGGACATTAAAATGAAAAAGTGGCTTAGGAACCTAATGACCCGGTGTATCGCAATTACACCCAGCCTCATTGTTTCTATCATTGGTGGATCTAATGGAGCCGGTCGACTAATCATCATTGCTTCGTCAGTATTTTAGTTTATTTTTTTCCCTCATTTAAACTTTTGGGATGACATAATTTATATACTAGTACTAAATACTGATGTTTCAGATGATCCTCTCCTTTGAACTGCCTTTTGCTCTCATCCCACTTCTCAAGTTCAGCAGCAGTTCTACCAAGATGGGACCTCACAAGAACTCCATTTATGTAAGTTTATGAAATAACAATGTCATTTAATTATATTTTTCATCGTACCTAGTATTAATTGTAAAAATGACCATACTTCTTGCATTGGTTATGACTTGCGAAGATTTTTCAGACGGTTAACAGTGCTTTCATATGTGAATTCAGATCATTGTAGTGTCCTGGGTTCTGGTGATACAATTATTCTATCATTTTGTTTGTAAAAATGTGAATTCAGATCATTGTAGTGTCCTGAGTCGACATGAGTGGCCTTTGCTGATAATCACTGTCAGCCCGTGTGAGCACGAAGACGTTGCTTGAGCTGTGATTTATCTCTGCAACCGCTGTTTTGAGTAAGAGCGATGGTTGTGTGGTGAGCCATCTAGGGCTCCCACCTTCCGAACCATTTATGTCCGAGTAGAATGGACTAGGGGTGGGCATCCCATCCCGCGATCCCGTTCCCGTCCCGATCCCGTCCCGTCCCGTCCCGATTTTTCCGGGTCTTAATGGGATTGAAAATTTTCATCCCGATCCCGTCCCGTCCCGATGTAGAATGGGATGGGATGGGATGAAGATTTTCAATCCCGCCAATCCCGTCCCGTCCCGAACTAATTTATTAATATTTTTATTTAATTGTTTATTTTAGAATTGTGGATGCCCATACAATTATTTATTTTATTCTTCTATTTCAGTCTTTGATGTGAATTCAAAGGAAATGGCTTGTATATTTTAAAACTTATCAAGTTTGCTTAATGAATGTCTATAGAGTCAAGTTGAAAATTGTATTTTCTTACCATAATAGCACATACAATGATCTAAGATCTCCAAAACCTGATTTCTAAAATCGATTCCAAATTCATCAAATCAAACTGTCCCATTTAAATTTCCGCTTCTCAGTATTATGGTGTTTGGTTTGGATATTAGTGTTATACAAGGCGAGGTTCTAACTTTTAAAAACAAGAATAGTACCCAAATTGCAATGACAAAAAAAAAAACGAGAGAAAATCCTGCTATCAAGCAATCATTTTGTCACTCTGGAATAAAGGATTTGATCCTTTTGGTTTTGCATGCAAGTCATTCTCTTTGTCAGTTCAAAAGTAACACACTTCAAGCCCCTTATATTAACACGGGCTTGTCTTATTGGCGAAACCAACAGATCCTTCCCTTTAGAATCCTCCCATCATCATCATGGCTCCTGGACCAATGGATTTCAACACCTCCAATCAACCCACCAAGGAGAGGATCGAAAGCGCTTCGATCGTGAAATCAAGGAAATGCCATCAACTTTTGACTCACGGTCTAACCGATCTCCATCACATGAACAAATCCAATTCACACCCAATGGATCATCTTGATGAGGAGGATCATGGTCTGGGGGTGATCACGCTGGCAGGCAACAACATTGGAGCTACTATTAACAATGTGGAGGGTGAAACTGATAATGGCATGTCATTTAACCACAAGCTGGCAATGCCTACCTATGCAAATAGCAACTTTGAGGCTGTCAATAACTCTGTCATGCTTATCATATTAGCATGCTGATCCCGTCCCGTCCCGAACCCGTTTGGGATGGGACGAGGTCGGGATGGGGTTTTTCCCATCCCGTCCCGTCCCGATCCCGTATGAACGGGATGGGATAGGGATGGGTATATCTCGTCCCATCCCGTCCCGTGCCCACCCCTAGAATGGACTACAAGTTCGGGGAGCGTGGATTCAACGATCATGGTCTGTTGAAGAGCGATGATCCCGTGGCGAGCCGACGACATCAGTTCGGGACTGACTAGGCTCTCATCTTTCAAATCATCTATACCCACGCGTAGCGGGCTACAAGTTTGAGGCAAGGGGATTTGGCGACCATGGTTTATTGAAAAACAGTGGTCTCGTGGCAAGCCGTCGAAATCAGTTTCGGACTAACTAAGCTCCCACCTTCCAAATCATTTACATTCTTGCGCATCGGGCTACAAATTTGGGGGTTTTCAGCGACCATGGTCTATAGAAAAGCAGTTGTCCCGTGGCAAGCCGTCGAAATTAGTTCGGGATTGACTAGGCTTCCACCCTCCAAACCATTTACACCCGCACAGTGGGGGCTGCAAGTCTGGGAATTTTTGGCGACCATGGTCTGTAGAAGAGCAGTGGTCTTGTGGCAAGCCGTCGGGATTGACTAGGCTTCCACCCTCCAAACCATCTACACCCGCACAGTGGGGGTTACAAGTCTGGGAGTTTTCGGAGACCATGGTCTGTAGAAGAGCAGTGGTCCCATGGCAAGCCGTCCGAATCAGCTCAGGACTAACTAGGCTCCCACCTTCCACACCATCTACACCTGCGCAGTGGGGGCTACAAGTCTAGGCTTTGATCAGAAGCTGTCGTTGCCAGTCGTCACCAGCTAGGCTTACCTGATCGTGTTTGACGACTGTTGTCCGCAAAGGAAGCAACAATCCCTGGCAAGTCATCTTCACTAGGCGTGATAGCGTTGATTAGACTCCCACTTTCTAAACCATCGACATTCGCACTGGGTGGACTAGGTGTTGGGGTGAACCGGAAGCCGTCATCGTCAGCCAAAGCCGACTAAGCTTACCTGGCTAAGTGGGGGCTCCATCAACTGGGGGGCGTGCAAGCTTATATCCATGAGTAGAGTGAATTGTGCGGATGAGTTATGAGGAGACAATAGTTCCTTGAATCAGCTGGTGATAGGTAGGTGTGATCATTGTGTCAAGACGTGACTAAGGTTTCTGATGCTCGCGTCAGGCATGTGGTAGAATATTGTTTGAATAGTGGGCCGAGCACATGGGCCATAGAGTGAGAGCTAGGGTTTCTTGTACGAAATACGCCACGTGTACAACGTAGATCGCACGGTAACACGTGTACGACGTAGATCACAAGACAGTTTAGTATTGGTTACGCCCCCACAATTAATTGGGTTGTGTGCAGCCTCATTGATTGGATGAACGTGGACTTGTACAGTTTCCTTGTGAACCATCATCTCCTCGTTTCCCATATGGTATTCAATGATGACAGTTAATGCTGAAGCGCCCGTTTGGTGATCCATTATGGATATATAATGGTGTTTATTCATCGTTGTAGGCATTATCTTTTGTAGAACATATCTCCTGTAATGTTCTCACTTGAAGAAAATGCTTTCAGCTTTCCAAAGACTGAAGGGAAATCTTCATCGTTGGAGTCTTCGAATATTCTGACATTTGCGTCGATGAGTCATGATAAGAATCGCTATTATGCGTGGTCACCTACTCTGGATGAGCACACAGTTGGTTCGCTGAGATCTCGTAATTTCTTCTCATGTTGCGAAGAAGAAGTACAGACTCCCACCCAAGGGATGAGTCTGTCGTTTATTCGCCAGCGATTTGGTGTTACCTTGTGCCGTTCTGCCCGTTGGTAGACGGTTCCTGCAGCTAGTTTATGGTTGATTGAAGTGTTGGCAGATGCGTCATTACTTTTGAGGGTGGTATCTCTGAGTCACCACGATTATCGCGCATGAGAAAAATGTCCTCGTTTGACAGCACTGTGAGACCTTGACTGCTTCGTCGCTTACGACCATCTTTGTTTATCCTCATCTACGAGTTGTGTCCTAATCTGCGGGCTATGTCTGCATTGCCAGTAGAGTCCGCTTGCGGGACTTGTTTGACTAGTCTTCATCTGGTCTGACTCCATGAAGGACATAAATTATGCCTGGAGTCTCCTTATCGATTTCCTTGATTGACTCCCCCCGGTCCTTGGGTCGTTCTGGTTGCTTTTCGGAGCCCAAACATTCCTTGAGCTTGCCCCTGCAGATTCAGTACTCGATCTCGTACCTTAGACTCTTGTAGTCATTAGTATCATGGCCACCCTTCTTGTGGTACGAGCAGTACTTGTTGTTGTCATGTTTGGAGGGGTCTTCGCACTGCTTCGGGGGCCACTTCAGATTTTTCCAATTTTTCATGGAATTCAAGACATCTGATAGGCTAGAATTGAGAGGGGTCACGGATATGAATCTAACGTAGTGAGAAGCTTTTTGTGGCCTGACCTAGATAGGGTCTGATATGTTATCATTGTGTTTTTGCTTGTTCCTTTCTTCATCCTCTCGCCTTCTTCCCGTCCTTAGGAGCAGATGACTTCTTTTCAGCTTCTGTTTCCCTTTTCACAGTTCTCAACTCTTCCAAGGTGATGTACCTCTGGGCACTCTTAAGGAGTTCCGTCATATCAAAAAGGGTTCCAATGCCAGTCATTCATAAAGTTTTCCCTCCTTTAGGCCCGCTATAAAAGTCGTCATGGTTGTGTCGTCGCTGCAACTATCAATGAGTTTCAACTCGTCGTTAAAGCGCGTGACATACTTTCTGAGTGTCTCATTGGATCTCTGTTTCAGAGAGAGTATGTAGTGGGGGCCTTTCCAGAGACGCTGACTTTCCACGAAATGAGTTAGGAACTCATTTGTTAGCGTCTTGAATGAGTCGATCGATCTCGGCGGGAGGCTGTGGAACCATGTTAGTGCTAACTTCTTCAAGCTTGTAGGGAAAGTTCTACACATCACTTACTCGAATCCTTATTTGAGTGCCATTACATGCTGGTAATGGTGTAGGTGGTCGGCGTGAACTTCTTTGGAAGAGCCTCCTTCATGATACGGTCCACGAACGGTGGAACAGAGAGATGGTACAACAAGTCTGGGTCCTGCGCCCCTTTGTAGAGGGGTTCTGAATGACGAGCCTTTATGCCCTGAGAATCGGTTCTGCGTTAGTTGCGCTGCCTCCTTTAGTCCAATGGGAACTAGCGGGGGTTTGACTCTCCTGTGCATGTTCTCTATTGACTTCCGGAGATGGAGGCTTGTGCTGCTCCTGATCTCCATTGGCAGGTGAAGGGTTATGTTGTACGAGAGCCTCCACTGCTTTGGCGATTTGTTGTATTTGAGATGACAACAAATTTATTCTAGGGTTCGTCGTTGTTGTGGCTGGCACAGGGGTGTGAGTCTACTGCCTGTGCGTCATCGGCACCGTTGAAAGCGGCAGTATAACGCTGGTTTGAGCGTTTTATGTGTCCCCTTATTCTTCATTATTGCGTGATCTAGTGGTCAACATATCTTTGTATTTCGAAGAGAAATGATGCTAGTGAAAGGTTAGGAACTTTGTCGTGCCCACGGATAACGTCAAACTGATGCAGTCGTTTCTCACTCCCTGCTTGGACCTTGACCTGCACAAGGAACTCACATGAGCCACAAACCACCGTTGTGGTGGTCGATGATACTATGATGCTAAAGTCAGACAAGGATCTGAAGAAGGTGTAATACTGTAAACAGAGAATTTGTAGCGTACCTTAGCTTACCGACCTCATGTCTTATTTATAGTGTTGGAGTCCTTGTTCGAACAGGCTATCGATGACGTAGTTTAAGGAAGAAGATTTTCGTGGAGATCGTTCTCTAATTAGAACTCGTGCTGTGGAAGAAAGTTTCCCTGTTAGTCTTGTGCTCCTAGATATGCGGATGATAGTTCCCGTTCCGAGAGTAGTCTATAGATACAAGTCTCCATATGTGATATATACTTTGGAATCTGCTTCCTAGTTGAAAGCAAAAAGTTGTTGTAATTGCCCGTCCAAAGCCGATCCTCGAGATAGTTGTCATAGCAGGGCTTACGGATATTGATGATAGCTGTGAGACACGTGGGCTCAGCAGGTTGTAAGAATCTGGGTTCGTTTGGTGGACTGCATTGGGCGGGCTTAGAACTGCTTGGATCAGATCAGTGTTGGGCTGACGCTAGGGCATGTTATTCCTCGAGACCATTATGACACGTGTACAACGCAGAGTTGAAACCGTTTTGGTGTATCATAAATTATCATAGTCTATTTGAGACACAGAAAGCGAGATCATTATCATTTTTATTAATTTTTTCTCCCGCAACTCTGGTATCTGAAAGTTTTACCGGGTTGCTTTGTAAATTTTCTTTTGCATTTGCATTTATATAATGGAATGTTCATTCTTCAATAATGAGTTTCATATTAGTTCTTGTTTGAGTTGATTTTTCATTGGAGATTTGTTTAGTAGGAAGACTATATTTCCTTTACGCCTGGCAGTTTCACATATTTCATTTGGAAGCTACTTTATATGAGAAGAAGCATATAATCTTTGTGTGAACAAAATGCAAATTGTATAATGAGATACTTTTGAGGAATCTGTGAGTTGAAACATTCATCACAACGAAACCTAGAAACAATAGGTATGCATGACAACCGTGGCCAACTCCTCTGTGTGCTTGCCTATATTGATACATAGTGATCACAATGAGAAGATAATGAACCATTTCTATAATAAAAACCATTTTTGGTTTGGGTAGTGTCACGCCCCGATTTTCGAAGAAAACGAAAATTCCAAAATTTACGTAGTATTATCCGTTTCCCCAAAAGTCGGGACATGAATTGTCATTCACGAAAATAACAGTTGGTATCTACGAGAAATAATCAACTGCACAATTTACCAAATAGAGGGAAAAAAAATAAAACAACTGATTTGAAAGTCCATCAAAAGGAAGTAAATTTTAAAACTCGTAGAGCCAACGCTAACAAGTTCAACAAGTTACGAATGTATCTCTCCCAGAAAATAATAAATAACTCCGAGTTCTAATTTCAAGAATTAAACTGACACCTACAAATAAAAATGATCTAATCTTTCGAACAACGCACAACTCCCAGCAATGCTCGTCGCTTATGGTACGAAATGCTCTAAGCCCGCCCGAGATTACTATATCCTGAAAAATAAGCTAGTCGGCTACATTCCCGAAGGAATGTACCCAAGAAGCCAAAGCCCACTTGGGTCAGCAATAAAGCTGGTGTGAAATCTCTTTATTCCCCAAAAATCAATAAAGGAAATTACAGGATATGACCGAAAAAAATAGTACGATAAAGAAATCAAAACACACAAGTAGTTCCTCCACGAGGCATTCATATCTTAATTCTAAGAAGTAAATATGCACTTACTTGTACTTACTAGATGGAAGTTGACTATGGCAAGTCTAACCTGCAGAAATATTAGTGGACTTGCCATCCTACATGAAAAAGGATTAGAAACAATATAAACATAGTTTATTCATTTTTATTTGAATTTGATTCATCTTTTTAACGGAATGATCACTTAGACGATACCACATTCGCACCACCTCCGTGCCGAACATACATGCCCGTATGCCTCTCTCATATAAAGGAGGACTACTTCGTCATCCATGCCCAAGTGGGGACATCACATACAGGCATGCATCGCGGATACTCCTAACTATATGAGTACCAAAAGCCACCCTTGGGCTATCAATGCGCATAAACTCACGTCACATTTTTTACGGATAAATATCAAAGCCTATCTTAGGCATAACAATTCAGCTCATTTCCGCAAGACTAACCTGAAGGTTATTTTAGTTTCTCTAGTAAAAAATGGGTGCCCCAATTCTGCAAGACGACCCGCTGGTCATTTAGTTTCTCTAGTAGGAGAGGAAAAAATAAACAAAAGAGATGTGGTAGTTCTAAGTGAAAATTTCCAGGTGGTTTTTATTTTCAGAAATCCAAGTTTACCAATGTCATTTATTTTTGATATTTCAGAATTCTTCCACAATGACATTTTGTCATCCATACATAATCCACCCATTCTTGTGGGGAAACATAACATTTGACACATTGCCAAAACATAAGCAGTTTCATAAAAATATTCTCTCACTGTTCTGAAACAATCTACATGTCTCATACATTAAAGCATCCAATTGACACCAAGATACACAGTTAACAACAATACACAAATCAGGAAAGCCTGGGGCATCCTTAAAATAACCCCAAAATAAGTTCAAATCCAAATATATATACATGCAGAAATGGATTTGATTCTTCAGTGAGACCCAGTGGGACCCAGAGACTAATTTGTTTATGAAGACCTCATTCTTATCGCCAACGTCCAAAACCAAAAACCTCAAAGGAAGATGTTTTGGACTTCCTAGATGAGGTGGAAGTCAATCAAGACAAAGGTCTGTTATCAGAGTTTTGTCAACTCATGAAAACTCTAAAAGAATGCAGGTTCCATCATATTGTCCAAACTAAGTTTTATTGGTTTTTGTGAGCATATAACATAACACCATTGAATTGATGATGTAGTGGGACTCAGTGGGACCCAGGAACTATTTTATTGAATAAAATCTGACATGATAGTTTGGTTTCTTTCTTTCTTCTAGTAAGAATGAATACACTTGGGGCCAAATCGAAAAAAAATTCAGGAAAATCTGACATGATCGAGGATGAATACAACTTTCATTCTTTACAGTGTGTGAATCTGACATAATAATGACATAAGAGTGATCTGACAAAATCATGAAAAGAAAGAAAATAGAGAACAGAACTCACAAATCTCGAATCAAATCATGCACACAACATTTTCAACTTTATGCAAAAATCAGAAAAGGACAAAAAGAAACAAATCACAGTAAAAGGTGAAAGAAATAAAGAGACTCACAGTTGTTTTTTTTTTTTCTTTCTCCCTTGTCTTTTCCTCTTGCTTTTCTCTCTCTTTCTTTCTCATTTCTTGCTCTCTCTCTCTATCTTTTTTTTTTTTTTAAGCGGCGAGAGAAAAAGAAAACCCCAAACCCCTATTTAATCCCACTAAAGACAAAACCCTTACCTGTTAGGGTTTTGCTCAAGGTTAGTGACACCCCCTTATTACTTGATGTCACCTCAATTTTGATAAAGTCAAAAACTAAATAAAATAAATAAATAATTAATTAAAAATTATTATGTGTTAAAGTAGGGTCGTTACATTATACACACCTCAAAAGGAAATCTCGTCCCGAGATTCACTGGATGAATAGCTCCGGGTGCAACTGTCTTACTCTATCCTCTAGTTCCCAAGTTACATCATTCTCTTTTTCACTCCACTGGACTTTTACCAGATTCACTATCCTTCTACGAAGTTGTTTCACATCACGATCCACAATCTTGATCGGTCGTACTACTTGGGTGAAGTCGTCATTAATCTCAATTTCTATGGGTTGGACGATGTCAGCAGGATCCTTCACACACTTCCTCAGCATGGAGATGTGAAACACATCATGAACAGCTGATAAGCTCGGGGGCAGGGCGAGTATATAGGCTAAACTCCCTACCCGAGCAATGATCTCAAATGGTCCCATGAATCTAGGACTTAGCTTCCCTTTCTTACCGAACCTCAATACACCGCGCATAGGTGAAACCTTGAGAAAAACAAGGTCCCCAACTTGAAATTCTATCGCCTTACGCTTCCGATCGGCATAACTTTTCTGTCGGCTTTGAGCAGTTTTGATCCGCTCTCTAATAATCTGCACCTTCTCCGATGTCTCCCTAACCATCTCTGGCCCCAACAAGACTGTGTCGCCTTCCGCCCAACAGGATGGTGATCGACAAGGCCTCCCATATAAAGCCTCAAACGGGGCCATGCCAATGCTAGAATGGTAATTGTTGTTATAAGCGAACTCTATGATAGGTAAATAATCCTCCCAACTACCTCCAAAATCGAGCACATATGCCCGAAGCATATCCTCTAGAACCTGATTCACCCGAGGATGATAAGCTGTACTCAAATCTAGTCTCGTCCCCATGACTCGCTGTAAACACTCCCAAAACTCAGCTACAAACAAGGGATCTCTGTCAGACACAATGGACACTGGTACTCCGTGAAGTCTAACTACCTCACGGATGTATCGTCTGGCTAGCTGTTCGGTAGTACGGTGCACACCAACCGGAACAAAGTGCGCGGACTTAGTCAAACGGTCAACTATAACCCAAATTGACTCGTTACCTCGTCGGGTCTTCGGTAAACCATCTATAAAGTCCATAGAAATATTTTCCCACTTCCAGACAGGAATCTCTAGTGGTTGCATTAAACCTGAGGGCCGCTGATGCTCGGCCTTCACTTGTTGACAAGTGAAACACCGTGATACATAATCTCCCACATCCTTCTTCATGCCGTCCCACCAGAAAGTTCGCTTCAGGTCATGATACATTTTTGTGCCTCCCGGGTGAATGGTAAAACGTGACTTATGAGCCTCATCCATAATTTCTTTCTTCAATCCCTCAATCTCAGGCACACAAAGTCTCCCGTGAAATCTCAAACCACCATCGGACTCAACTGACCACTTGGAGGGACAATCATCTAGATTATCGAGCACTAAGTCTTCCAATTTGCTCATCAAACGAGAATCCTTATGTTGCTCATCTAAAACCCTGCTGATCAAATAAGGTCGAACAGATAAACTACCAACATAAGCCGTGTTTGCTCCCTGGACAAACTGAACATCACAACAAGAAATAGCCTCAAGAGACTTCCACTCCTCTACCATGAGTGAAGCCATAATAGTGTGTTGCCGACTGAGAGCATCGGCTACTACGTTCCCTTTACCTGGGTGGTAAAGGATCTCAAAATCATAACTACTAATGAACTCCACCCACCTTTGTTGTCTCATATTCAGCTCCTTCTGCGAAAACAAATACTTGAAACTCTTGTGATCTGTGAACAACTCAAAATGCTCCCCATAAAGGTAGTGTCGCCACATCTTCAAAGCAAATACAACTGTCGCTAATTCCAAGTCATGGGTAGGATATCGCCTCTCATGAGGCTTCAATTGTCGTGAGGCGTACGACACAACTTTCTGATTCTGCATCAGTACACAACCCAGACCTGTGCCACTAGCATCAGTGAAGACCACCAACTTCCCACCTTGCACTGGGATAGTCAGGATGGGCGCAGTGGTTAATCGGTGTTTCAACTCCTGAAAAGCCTTTTCACACTCATTGGTCCAAATAAACTGGACATTCTTGCGGGTCAACTTAGTCAACGGGGCAGCGATAAGAGAAAACTTCTCTATAAATCGTCTATAGTACCCAGCCAACCCCAAGAAGCTTCTCACCTCCGTTGCATTAGTAGGTTGTTTCCAATCTTTCACTGCTTTCACCTTATCAGGATCAACTGCTATACCCTGACTAGAAACAACATGCCCTAAGAATTCTACTTCTTTTTCCCAAAAATGGCACTTGCAAAATTTCGCATATAATTTCTGATCTCTCAAGGTCTGCAACACTGTTCTGAGATGTTCTCTATACTCTGCTTCACTACGAGAGTAAACCAAAACGTCATCGATAAAGATAATGACGAATTTGTCCAAGTATGGTCGAAAGATCCGGTTCATCAGATCCATGAAAAAGGCCGGGGCATTTGTCAAACCAAAAGGCATGACTGGAAACTTATACAATCCATATCTCGTATGAAAAGCCGTGAGAGGAATACTATCTTCTTCTATACCCATTTGATGATATCCAGTTCTTAGGTCAAACTGAAAAAACACCACCGCTCCCCTCAACTGATCAAGAAGATCATCAATTCGAGGCAATGGGTACTTGTTTTTGATAGTCTTTTTGTTCAACTCCCTATAGTCAATACACATCCTCAAGGTACCATCCTTCTTCGAAACGAAAATTGCGGGTGCTCCCCATGGAGAATTACTCGGACGTATGAACCTGGTTCATACACACCTCAGAAGGATTACACATATATTCATTAACACGAACAAACATGTCAATAAGTATGGCCAAATCAAACAAAACACCAAAAAAAATTACCCTTTTTGCAACATCTCATCCAACTGGACTTTCATCTCGTTCAACTCCTTCGGTTCCATCCAGTACGCTGCCTTAGAGATAGGAGCGGTTTCAGGTATTAAATCGATTCGAAACTCAACTTCTCACCTAGGCGGCAAGCCGGGAATTTCCTGAAAGACATCCTCAAAATCTCTTACCACTTCTACATCTCGAATCTCTCTCTCGGACGTCCCCACCAAGTACAGAAAACTAGACATTACTGACTCTTCACAATTTCCACAATTGTGAGAAACAAGGGGCATGCCTGGTGCATGAATGGAAACTATCTTCTTTGCACAATCTAGCGTGACTAGGTTCTTACGCAACCAATCCATTCCCAAAATCACATCAAAGCCCTCAAAGTCAAGCACAATCAAGTCGACAAGGAATACTTTGTCGAGGAAGGAAATCTTAAAATTTCTACATAGTTCATTTAGTGTCGCTGAGCCTCCTAAAGGGGTGGTAACACATAAGGGTATAACAAGTGGCAAAACTTTCGACATTATTCGTTTAACCAAACGTCGAGATATGAAAGAGTATGATGCACCAATATCAAATAACACCTTCATATTAGAGATAGGAAAATCAAAAGTACCTTGAAAGTTTTCCTGATCTAGTAAGGTGGCAAATACACGCCCTTGGGTGGGTTGACCTTTCCTATTTTGGGGCGCGTTCCTACCATTTGGGCAATATCGCATCCGATGACCTGGTTGCCCACAAGTGAAGCAAATCAGTGTGCGTCCCCCCGATGCTGTTTGGGTAGTCTGATTCCACTGACCCTGATAACCTTGTCTCTGGTTACCCTGACGATGGAATTGGTTTCCATTCTGTCTTTGATGCTGATTACCATCCTGTTTCTGGAAATGGTCATACCCCTGCCTCTGGAACTGATTTCCACCCTGACGGTGAAACTGGTTTCCTCCCTGTTGTTGGTTCTGGTACCCGCCTTGAGGTTTCTGGTTCTAAAACTGTCGACCCCTTTGCCCTTGATCATAAGGACGGAAACGGCTACGGTCACCACGAAAATCACGCGACGCACCCTGATGAAGAGTGTTTCCTGACACCTCGCCCAACTTCTGCTTGCCTTTCTCTCTACTCTCATGATACATCTTGTTTTGTTCCTCGTACTTCAATGCTAAATCCAAAACTCTGTCGAAACTCTCCCTGTCAGCGGTGAGAAGAGCCCTCGACAGGTAGTGATGCAAACCCCCAATAAACTTTGCATTTTTCTTTTCTGGGGTGTCTACCAAATATGAAGCATAACGTGACAACTCGTTAAACTTCGTGACATACTGCTCCACAGTCATATTCCCAGTCTGCTTCAACATATTAAACTCCGCAGCCCATTGCGCTTTAACTGCATTAGGCACAAATCTATTCTCAAACCTATCCTTAAAGTCATCCCATGTCATAACCACAACATCAACGGAGGGTAGTAAAGCCTCCCACCAGTAACTAGCGGCACCATCCAGGTGATGTGCAATTAACTCTTGTTTTTGGACTTCAATAAGTCGCATCCTCCTGAAAACGGTCTCACAGCTTTGAACCCAGACATCTGCATCTCTCGGATTTTCTCCGGTAAACCTCTTACCACCCAATGTCCCAAACTCCTTAACCCTTCTAGCAAAAGGGTCACCCTGATTGCTATTTTGTTGCAATCCTTGTAGCAACTGCATCATCATAGCCTGACTCAACTTAATAGTATTATCACCATGACCATTTCCATTTTCATTGCCACCCTCATTTGGAACGACGTTCCCACTGCTTCCGCTTCCGTTCCCATTTGGATTCTGACGAGTATGTCTTCCGGCCATATCTTTCAATAAAAATGGAAATGATTAGACACTCCATAAGATCCACAAAACACTCTACAACTTACCCATAACCACATTCCGAGGATCCCCTAGACTCTCCCTAGTCTAGGGTAAACTGTGCTCTGATACCAAACTGTCATGTTAGATTTTATTCAACAAAATAGTTCCTGGGTCCCACTGAGTCCCACTACATCATCAATTCAATGGTGTTATGTTATATGCTCACAAAAACCAATAAAACTTAGTTTGGACAATATGATGGAACCTGCATTCTTTTAGAGTTTTCATGAGTTGACAAAACTCTGAGAACAGACCTTTGTCTTGATTGACTTCCACTTCATCTAGGAAGTCCAAAACATCTTCCTTTGAGGTTTTTGGTTTTGGACGTTGGCGATAAGAATGAGGTCTTCATAAACAAATTAGTCTCTGGGTCCCACTGGGTCCCACTGCAGAATCAAATCCATTTATGCATGTATATATATTTGGATTTGAACTTATTTTGGGGTTATTTGAAGGATGCCCCAGGCTTTCCTGATTTGTGTATTGTTGTTAACTGTGTATCTTGGTGTCAATTGGATGCTTTAATGTATGAGACATGTAGATTGTTTCAGAACAGTGAGAATATTTTTATGAAACTGCTTATGTTTTGACAATGTGTCAAATGTTATGCTTCCCCACAAGAATGGGTGGATTATGTATGGATGACAAAATGTCATTGTGGAAGAATTCTGAAATATCAAAAATAAATGACATTGGTAAACTTGGATTTCTGAAAAATAAAAACCACCTGGAAATTTTCACTTAGAACTACTATATCTCTTTTGTTTATTTTTCCCTCTCTTACTAGAGAAACTAAATGACCAGCGGGTCGTCTTGCGGAGTTGTGACACCCATTTCTTACTAGAGAAACTAAAATAACCTTCGGGTTAGTCTTGCGGAAATGAGGTGAATTGTTATGCCTAAGATAGGCTTTGATATTTATCCGTCAAAAATGTGACGTGAGTTTATGCGCATTGATAGCCCAAGGATGGCTTTTGGTACTCATATAGTTAGGAGTATCCACGATGCATGCATGTATGTGATGTCCCCACTTGGGCATGGATGACGGAGTAGTCCTCCTTTATATGAGAGAGGCATATGGGCATGTATGTTCGGCACGGAGGTGGTGCGAATGTGGTATCGTCTAAGTGATCATTCCGTTAAAAAGATGAATCAAATTCAAATAAAAATGAATAAACTATGTTTATATTGTTTCTAATCCTTTTTCATGCAGGATGGCAAGTCCACTAATATTTCTGCAGGTTAGACTTTCCATAGTCAACTTCCATCTAGTAAGTAATAGTAAGTGCATATTTACTTAATAGAATTAAGATATGAATGCCTCGTGGAGGAACTACCTGTGTGTTTTGATTTCTTTATCGTACTATTTTTTTCCGGTCATATCCTGTAATTTCCTTTATTGATTTTTGGGGAATAAAGAGATTTCACACCAGCTTTATTGCTGACCCAAGTGGGCTTTGGCTTCTTGGGTACATTCCTTCGGGAATGTAGCCGACTAGCTTATTTTTCAGGATATAGTGATCTTGGGCGGGCTTAGAGCATTTTGTACCATAAGTGACGAGCATTGCTGGGAGTTGCACGTTGTTCGAAAGATTAGATCATTTTTATTTGTAGGTGTCAGTTTAATTCTTGAAATTAGAACTCGGAGTTATTTATTATTTTCTGGGAGAGATACATTCGTAAATTGTTGAAATTGTTAGCGTTGGCTCTACGAGTTTAAAAATTTTCTTCCTTTTGATGGACTTTCAGATCAGTTGTTTTATTTTTTCCCTCTATTTGGTAAATTGTGCAGTTGATTATTTCTCGTAGATGCCAACTGTTATTTTCGTGAATGACAATTCATGTCTCGACTTTTGGGGAAACGGATAATCCTACGTGGATTTTGGGATTTTCGTTTTCTTCGAAAATCGGGGCGTGATAGGTAGGAAAGCTTGTGGCTCAAAGGCAATAGACACCCGCAAACTTTGCTGGTTATTCACTTCACTGAAAGGGTGCGCTACTGATGGTTGATAATGCTGGACATGAAGTTTGCTTTCTTCGATTCAGTCCCCTAGTGTGTGTCATTTCATCAAATGGTTGATAAGGGCATGCATGCATGCTCCCTATTTGAAACAGTTGCGTGCCATTTGAAAGAGCTCATTGACTCATTTGTGCAGCTGCGCGCACTTTAAAAGGATAATTATTGGAGCTAAGCTGACATCCTGTGTATGTTTAAATTGGGGCATGTCTTTTGAAAGAGTGGTCAACTCAACTTATGAAGGGTGATGCGTGTCAATGGAGTACCGACACACTTGTATATCTGCGGTGGTGGATGGAATCAAAGGTCCAGAGTTCGAATATTGCTAGTGGCATTTGGGATGGGAGGGATTAAGAGATTAAAAAAGGGCGATGTGTAGGGTTGAAAATCGAATCGACGGTTCAATTTTTCATCTAAACCGTGAACCGAGCCGATTTTGGTTGGTTTCAAAAATTTCAAACCGAAATCAAACCGAACCAATTCTAATTTATGCAAACCGTAACCGAACCAAATCGACTAAAACTAAAATAAAACCGAATTGACCGACTATTTTAAATATATTATTTTTTTATTATATATATGTCGTCAGTTTGGTTTTGTTGGTTAAAATTACATAAAAACCGAAAATCGAAAACCAAACCGATTGGTTCGGTCGGTTTAATCGATTTGGTCAGTTTAGTTTTGTTTTGTTTTTTTTTTTTTTTTTTTTCCAGCCCTAATGTGAGTTTTGTTGGTTCGGGAAGTTAAATTTTGCAAACCACTTCTTATTATGGATGTTCCTGGACAAAGAATGATTTGATGATGGTTAAAAAGGCAAAAGACAGTGAAGAGTTTTGTAAACTGTCTCATCCTAGTTTTTGGAATTTAATGTTTTGTCTGTCAACTTTTAATATACATTAATAACCTTATATCTAATACATTTGGACCGGCATTCGAATCAAGACTCATGTGAATATTTATGTTATGAAAAATAATGCTTGATATATATTTTTTCAAGAGTTTGCTTTGTGTGTGTGAACACGCCAGATACTTATTCCATCTCATGAGTGATGAGTGATGTCGAATGTTGGTTTTTTTATATTTTTTTTTTTCTGCCACCAAATTAAGGGGGTGATACTCCAAGATCCATTGCTAATATTGTTGATTTTTGGCCGCATGGTTGATTTCAATATTTTTTTTTTTAAGCCTCTTTGGGCCAAATTGAGCTTGTTCTTCAACATCACTTGATCTAGATCTTCAATAACAAACTCTAAACAAGCAAATAAATCCTCTCTATCATACCCTTTAAAATCATTAACTAAACTAAGCATGCTTGCATTGTCACTGGATAAAACAAAAGAGGAATATCTCAGTCACTAAGCATTTTATTTTGTTAATATTATGTTATATTATATTGTTTTGTTGAACATTATTATTAGAGAATTCTAAAGTTCCAAGGTTGTTTAACAAAACAATCCATTTAGCTAAATAATAAACTCAATAAAAATCCCATTGAAGATTCCTTTGTAAACAAATATACAACCTAACCCAACCCAACATAAACAAAAAGAGTAAGTCCAAATTAAACTAAACAAAAGAGTTGAAAATTTTGATGATTTGCTAAGCCAAAACTAATCAAAAGAGTTGAGAAGGCCAAAAAAAGGCATGAAGCTTGTCAATTGCAGGGCAAACTATGACATCTTCATGCATGCATTCATGTCCTTCCACATGTCAAGGTCCATTCTGCCTTTTGCAAGGCACGTGGCAGCATTAACCATTCCATTTTGCTCACCAATTTGCATGAATGAATGAAATAGAGGTCAAGTTTTATAAGAAGAAATCATAAATTATAGTTTTTGTCAGGATCCAAACATAAAACACAAGAAAGTGACCTGTTGAAGTCACTGTTTCTTCCTCCAATCAAAAAAGGTTTATGGAGTATTAGAGTGTCTTCAAGCTTGGTGAGAGAGGTCATGAGGTTTTCACACATCACCTTTTTATATATATATATATACATATTCTTTTCTTTCCTTCTATAAATACTGGGTTTTCCACAACCAATTTGATTGTGCAGTTGTGATCAAGTTGTAAAAGAAGAGAACGAGTAGAGTGTGTAGTGAAAATTAGAGATGGAAAACCAGCAAGAAAGAGAGTTTGGGAGAGATGGCATCTCTAAGGGAAGCAATAGAATAGCTTCTCTTGATATAGAGAACCTTACCCTACCACCTGTTCAAGAAACCCAGGTTGGTTTTCTATCTTGAACCCCCTTTTTATATAAGATAGGTTTTTTATTTATTTTTAGATATGTTGAATTTGTTATAATTTTGTTGTGATGATGATGATGAAGGAACCTGGGTGGAGAAAGTTTCTTTCTTATGTTGGCCCTGGTTTTCTGGTCTCCTTGGCCTATCTGGACCCTGGAAATTGTAAGTCACCATTTTCAATATATATATTTATTAAGTTAAAGTATTATTAATAGGTTGAAAATATGCATGGATATTGATGTTTAATGGGATTTTGATGCAGTGGAAACTGATTTACAAGCCGGAGCAAATCATCGATACGAGGTATATTAGTAGAAAATGAACATTATCCCATTCTTTTTGTTGTTTGAGATATTAGAAACTTAATTCTATAATAGTTAATTATTAAAATTCAAATGAGTATAATTGGAGTCAATGTTTTGGTGAACAGTTGTTGTGGGTGATCCTAATTGGATTGATATTCGCACTTATAATCCAATCACTTGCTGCGAATCTAGGCGTATCGACCGGTAAGCGGAGAATTGGATTAATTATTCTATTCCATTTCCATGTTGATTTTACTTTCAAACAGTGGTGAAGTAGATTAGTGGTATAAAATTAGTGAGGATTAGAATGAGCAGTTGTTATCAAGTTTTTCGGAATCTCATTCTTCCATTCAATTGCATTTAAGTTTATGCCAGTCAATTTTAACATTGAAATTCTATTCATGGTGAGCTTCTAGGAGTGAGGGAGTGTCTGGACCCATACCTGGCCTTCCATTCTATCTTCTTGAATAGTGCAAACAAATTCAATTCATCGAAATTTTTTTTTGTCATTGATTTATCAATTATCTATTACTACTATAATGCCAAAATTTACTATTGTAATGCCAAAACTTTAGGCTTCTCTTTTTGTTGAAGTTTTGATTTTGAAAAAGTGCCCCCAATATAACAAGTATTACCATTGTTTATAGTGATTGTATGATCATTTTACTCGATTAACGAATGGAGCTTAATCGAATTTTGTGTTGGCGTGTACTATGATTCTCCCCCATTGACAGGCAAACACTTGTCGCAGCTTTGTAAAGCTGAATACCCATTACTAGTGAAGTATTGTTTATGGCTGCTAGCAGAGTTGGCTGTCATTGCTGCTGACATCCCCGAAGGTATATTATCTTTAAGTTATCGTTAGTATTATATATTTATTTATCATAAATAATTGCAATTTCTAGTGGTCTAAAGAAAAAGAGAACTTATGCTGTTTTTCAATTTTTCTTTTTGATTCTTTTTCTTGCAGTGATAGGGACTGCTTTTGCATTGAATATACTCTTTAACATTCCAGTATGGGCTGGGGTTCTCTTAACTGGCTTTAGTACTCTTTTACTCCTTGGTCTGCAAAGATATGGGGTAAGTTTTGGAATCTATATTTAAAATAAAATATATGACAAATATTAATTCTAAACTATATTTTTTTTTTCTAATTCTCTTTGTCAGCTAGGTCTCTTTGGTAGATGCTTCATGGTGTCCATGTCTATAATCCATATTCCTCTAGTCTAAACAATTGTAACTCTTGAGTCCTTTAAAAGTTTCCCCTCACTCGAACGACAAAAAAAGGGTATCTTGCAGGCCTAGTATGGGGCATCAGCTTGCGATTTTCTGATGCATAATGCATGTGACAAACATTCTTTGGGAAAAAGACATTTAGGGTTCTCCTTCAAATTCAATTGGTCAAAAAGAGAGCATTGCATTGTTCAATTGGTCAAGCAAATTCAATTCAATTAAGTATTACCATTAAATCTTTGAAAAAAAATATTTGAGTTCAGCGTCCCTTACCCGCCCATTCATAGGGAACACCACATCTGAACTAGATTAGCGTATGATACCCGCCATTTATATCAAAATTTCAATATTTTATCAACCTTTTCTAACTTTTTCTTCTGTATAAGCTATTTGACATTTAAGGGTTCTCACTGGCCTTTCTCAGTTCTAAAGTCAAGAAACCCAAATTTAAAATATTGATTGTAACACTATGAACCCAAATCAATAATGGTAGATTCTTATTTAGGATGAGGACATAAATACAGGTCAGCTGCTACAGAAATCTGTTAGATCCCAGATTCTAGGGAGCGAGGGCGGGGGCGAGGCCCGCCCGTGATCATCCATCCTCCTCGGGATGCTGCTGATGAGTGTATCCCAAGGAGGATGGATGATCACGGGCGGGCCTCGCCCCCTAGAAGGGCTCCTGTTAGATATATACGTCCAGATTAACTACATTGAAGTATTAAACAATGGGGCAGTTGGGTATTATCTGATACTTATCTATGAATTATTAATTTTTATCAATAAGAGATTACATTCGTCTTAATAACATC
Organism: Berberis vulgaris; assembly: GCA_963556465.1. Taxonomy (NCBI): domain Eukaryota; kingdom Viridiplantae; phylum Streptophyta; class Magnoliopsida; order Ranunculales; family Berberidaceae; genus Berberis; species Berberis vulgaris. Next base: position 95,224,243 of record OY747127.1, on the reverse strand, counting down.
TTCATTTTTAATAATATTTTCTGTTATCGATTTTTGCAAGATTGAGGATTGATAATTGGTTTATATGAACTAAAATTGGGGAGCCGGTAGGAAATGATACATGAGTATATTTTATTGGGTAGCTAAATTATTTTTTCATTATAAATGTATTTTATTTAGAGCTCCAAAGGATTAGCACCATGATATAGAAAATATCATCGACATATTAGAAAATGTTAGAAAATGACCAGTGGTGCCATTCACTCAAGGTCTATGAGGTGCGATTGCAATTTTATTTGATGTGATTATATAATGACATAAACCACATCGAAAACATATACTTGTCTGGGGGTCAAACTGAAGACATAAGTTTTGATATTGCCTGGTGCTTGGCCTAATATATCGATACTTTTTACCATATTTTACAAGGTTCCTCTACTGGAGAAAATTACTGTAGGGACTGATTATCATTATTTATTTATTTTCAGGTTAGGAAGCTCGAACTATTGATAGCAATCTTGGTATTTGTAATGGCTGGTTGTTATTTTGGGGAGTTGGGTTATGTAAAACCACCTGCTTCAGGCGTAGTGGAGGGAATGTTCATTCCGAAGCTCAGTGGTCAAGGTGCAACTGGTGATGCCATTGCCTTGTTGGGTGCACTCGTCATGCCGTATGTTCATATTTTCAAATTAGTCTGATTATAAATTATCTATATGTTCACCCAATATATCTAAACTATAATCTTATCTTAATAGGCATAACTTATTTCTTCATTCCGCTCTCGTGTTATCAAGGAAGATACCAGCATCTGTTCAAGGAATTAATGTGAGAAAATTACTGAATTTTGATGATAACTAACATAAAAGATTAATAAAATTTGACTGTACTAATTGGGCTTTTCATTGTGTCACAGAGTGCATGCAAATACTATCTCATTGAGAGTGCATTTGCACTGTTTGTTGCATTTTTGATCAATGTTGCGGTGATCTCAGTCTCTGGCACTGTATGCCATGCTGATAATCTCTCCCCCGGCAACGTTGAAAAGTGCAGTGATCTTACGCTCAACTCTGCTTCTTTCCTTCTGAAGGTACATTACTCAATCCATTAAGTGCCAAAGGCTTCACATTGTAGATTCAAAACAAAGTTTAAAGGCGTACATAATTACTTATATGTTAATATTTAATTAAACAATTGCAGAATGTATTGGGAAAGTCAAGTTCAACCTTTTATGCAATCGCGCTGCTGGCTTCAGGACAGAGCTCCACCATAACGGGTACCTACGCAGGACAGTATATTATGCAGGTTTGTAAGGATGATAACCAAGCTCTGTCTTTATGTCATGCACTTTTACTACATAGTCAATGCAAATTGTCGAAAGTTTCATAACCTTGTCGTTCACATGTTCTGCAGGGGTTTTTGGACATTAAAATGAAAAAGTGGCTTAGGAACCTAATGACCCGGTGTATCGCAATTACACCTAGCCTCATTGTTTCTATCATTGGTGGATCTAATGGAGCCGGTCGACTAATCATCATTGCTTCCGTCAGTATTTTAGTTTATTTTTTTTCGCTCATTTAAACTTTTGGGATGACATAATTTATATACTAGTACTAAATACCGATGTTTCAGATGATCCTCTCCTTTGAACTGCCTTTTGCTCTCATCCCACTTCTCAAGTTCAGCAGCAGTGCTACCAAGATGGGACCTCACAAGAACTCCATTTATGTAAGTTTTTATGAAATAACAATGTCATTTAATTATATTTTTCATCGTACCTAGTATTAATTGTAAAAATGACCATACTTCTTGCATTGGTTATGACTTGCGAAGATTTTTCAGACGGTTGACAGTGCTTTCATATGTGAATTCAGATCATTGTAGTGTCCTGGGTTCTGGGGCTATGCATCATTGGCATCAACATCTATTACTTGACCACTGGTTTCGTCAATTGGATTATTCACAACAACCTTCCAAAGGTCGCTAACGTGTTCATTGGCATTGTTGTATTTCCTCTCATGGCTATATACATTTTGTCTGTTGGTTACTTGACATTCCGGAAAGATAAAGTTGTGACATTCATTGATGCAACAAAAGTAGACTCAAACCCCGAAAACCCTGAAAATCTTGGGTCATATAATGTTCCTTAAAAGGGAGGATTTGGCCAATGCATGAATTATACATGATGGTTTCGATGGGAGAATTATGTAACAATAAGAGAGAGAGATATAGGGCTTGGTTGTTTGTTGTCATAATTTGGTGTATTGTATCAAAAGAGTTGAGAAGGCCAAAAAACAGGCATGAAGCTTGTCAATTGCAGGGCAAACTATGACATCTTCATGCATGCATTTACTACACCAAACATTTTCACAAACAAAATGATAGAATAATTGTATCACCATGAAGAGTATGATTATAAAAGTGATACTACTCATGGTGATCCAACTTATTGTATCATTTTTTTTTTTTTTTTTTACTGTTTTTCATTTTTTTGACTAAATTTAGTTTTGACTTGAAATTGTTTGGTGGATTGTAACATTTCAAAAGTGATACTGTTTTGAGAGTTGTTACAAAAGTGCCAATTTGGTGTAGTGATTCATGTCTTTCCACATGTCAAAGTCCATGCTATCTCTTACAAAGCACGTGGCAGCATTAACCATTCCATTTTGCTCACCAATTTGCATGAATGAATGAAATAGAGGTCAAGTTTTATAAGAAGAAATCACATGCAAATTATAGTTTTTGTTAGGATCCAAACATAAAACACAAGAAAGCGACCTGTTGAAGTCACTGTTTTTTCCTCCAACCAAAAAATGTTTATGGAGTGTTAGTGTCTTCAAGCTTGTGAGAGAGGTCATGAGGTTTTCACACATCACTTTTATATATATATATATATATATATATATATATATATATATATATATATATATATATATATATATATATATATATATATATATATATATATATTCTTTTATTTCCTTCTATAAATATTGGGTTTTCCACAACCAATTTGATTGTGCAGTTGTGATCAAGTTCTAAAAGAAGTGAACAAGTAGAGTCTGTAAGAAGATGCGGTTTGTAAGATGACGTCGCTGGCTTGCTTTGAGAATTTGTCGGATGACTTCAAGTCCTGATAGAAGTACTGCTTCTTGGTTCCTGTGGATTCAAAATACTTCCATTTCAAGGGTCGTTAACTCGAACGAGAGTTTAAGCCACTTCATAAGTGTAGTTTTATCTTCCTATTCCATTGCGCTAATTGTATGCTAACCGTTGCTTGTATTTCTTTGCAGGGAGGTTCCCTACCACTCCATTTACCCTAGAGAAGCGAAACACTATAAAGAAGTTTCGCGACTTGCTGACGAAGAACGTGGAAGTGGTCATATGTACTACCGACTTTATTCGCAGTGGGCTGTGGGATAACTGACATGAGGCCCCACTCTTTACTGTTCGACACGAGTTAAGTCCGAAGGTGGGGCCCCTTCTAGAAAAAGGAAAGCCACCGGAGTTGAGGCTCTCGCTTTGTCTGACACGGAGGGGATTTTTGAGACACTTGCCTCATTTGTAAGTTCGAAGAAGCCTTGTGTTAGGAATGGGTCATCTTTCAAACGGTCTGTTCCAGTAAGTGAAGAGCATGAGCCTGATCATCCTGCCAGGGTAGAGGCCAAAGTGTCTGGTTGGGAGAGGGATCACCTGCGATTAGCAGTGGTTGAAGATTCATCGAATCTTAGTGTCGCGCAGGTAGAAGCTCTGAGTGAGAACTTGATGTTGGCTGCTATGGCGGCTTCAACTGGTGCTAATCCGTTCGGGACTGTTCTGCTAGAGGGTCTTGATGAGGATTTGCCTGAGGTTCTAGAGTCCACTCGTTCCACTGGTGGGTTGTATGATAGTGGTCGTGGTGACACATGCCGAGTTTCTCATAATTTGCATTGTTCCCCATCTCGCTCCAGGCCGCATCTCAGGGTGATGGAGGGTTTGTTGGACAACTCGCTTCCCTCTCTTCCTCCGAATTCCGCTAAGCCGTCTTGCAATAAAGGGTCGACTATTGGTGACAAAGGAAATGGCTGCGGAAGAGGGCCAGGGAGTAGTGGTGACTACAAAGGTTGGTGCTGGCATAATTCCTCATCCGAGAGAGCTCCATCCGGATGTGCGGATAAGTTTGTTTGCCTCAGACGTAGTGAAGATGAGCAATCAGGTCTGGCACCAGGAGGTTGATGTGGATCACGCTCCAAAATTGAGGAGGATATGATAGAAGGGCTTATGGATAAGGGTTTAAAGTACTTTATGTTGGGATTCTTGGGAATGTCTCACTTGATCCAGGTAGCCATTGCTGGGACGGAAGTTGAAGCGGCTTGTGAGAGGGTGTACACCATGGAGCGTGTCTTTTCGAACATGCAAAGGTTGTATTTTAACGCGTTTTATGAAATTGAGCTGCTGAGGAAGCATGCTAAGGAGAGGAAGCTGAAACATTTGACCATTGTTGCTGAGGCTCAGAGGGTTCGTCAGGAAGCCCTTGAGTCTGACTTAGCAGAGGCGGTGTTTGCGAGGGATAAATTCAAACAGGAGTTGGATCTGGCCAATCGTGACCTGGAGGTTGCTAGGAAGTTGCGGCTGAGGCATGTTCTGAATTGCGATCTCTCGCTGAGGAGAATGCCTTAAAGGAAGCTGATTGGGTTGTTCAGAGACAACAATTGGAATCCGATGTGGAGTACAATGCTCGGGTGGCGAGGAAAATCGAGGACCAGTTTGAATTGGAGCAACATGAGCTCAGTGTTGTAAAGAGCAGTTTGACTACGGAGCAATCTCAGGTCTATGCGCTGACAGGCAAACTGGAGCTGTTGGAGTGTGAACTTGCTGAAACGAAGGCGCGTGAGGAAGAGCCTTTCCAGGAACAAGGCAAGTGTGAATTGCGCTGGGTTGTAGACGGTAGATTTGAGTTGCTGACGCTGATGAAGGAGGAGCATCCGGAATGGGACCTCGCTCGCTATAAGAAGATGTCGTATGTAGACTTATCAGTGGTTTCTGTGTCATCAGACTAAGAGGGCGATCCGGATCATGACGCTCAGATTGAGGCGCGTACAGACGCGACTCCTGTTCCCTCCTCTATTAAGCTTAGCTCTTCTGTTTCTGTATCCTGATGAGGAATAAACTTTGTACACTTGTACCTTTTTTGTTTCAACTATTAATGAAAAGAAATTTATTTTGAATATATTTTGTACCCGTATTATGCCCGGTTTCCCTATTGCACGCTTTCCATTCTGTCTTGTCGTTTTACTTTGACATAGGCTGGTTGGGTCAATAGGAAGTTGAGTGGTCTCTCTGCTGTTGAGAGTTTGACCATTTTTGTTGCGAGTGACTCGAAGTCACTGTTGCTTAGTTACGTCCAATAGTAGGTGTCCTTAAGATAAGCCACTGGGGGCTTGTTTCGCCTATCTAACTGTCGGTTGCGGTTAGCTGGCATGAGTGAACTGTGATAGTCGAGCAAATGCTTTGTCTTTGAGCCAGAGCGTTTGTCCCAAGTCAGGTTTCACAAGCTCAGGCAGGCATTCCATGTAGCACTCGTTCGCGTGTTGGCAGAACGATTTATGTAGGGTTGAAAACCAAACCAACTTTGATCGGTTTCAAAATTTTCAAACCCAAACCAAACCAAACTATTAACAAAACCGAATCGATTCTAATTTATGCAAATCGTAACCGAACCGACTAAAACCGAACCGACATACTATTATAAAGCTATTATTTTATTTTTATATAAAATATATAGTATTTATTATATATATTTAGTCGGTTCGGTTTTTTCGGTTAAAATCATATAGAAACCAAAAACTGAACCGACCACTTCGATTTTGAATTTTTTTGAACCGAACCAATTGGTTCGGTCGATTTAATTGGTTTGGTCGGTTTTTTGTTCAACCTTAGATTTATGAGTTGACATGAGTGGCCTTTGCTGATAATAGAATGTCAGCCCGTGTGAGCACGAAGACGTTGCTTGAGCTATGATTTATCTCTGCGACCGCTGTTTTGAGTAAGAGTGATGGTTGTGTGGTGAGCCATCTAGGGCTCCCACCTTCCAAACCATTTATGTTCGAGGAGTGTGGAATCAAAGATCATGGTCTGTTGAAGAGCGATGATCCTGTGGCGAGTCGTCGACATCAGTTCGGGACTGACTAGGCTCTCATCTTTCAAATCATCTATACCCACGCGTAACGGGCTACAAGTTTGAGGCGAGGGGATTTAGCGACCATGGTCTATTGAAAAACAGTGGTCCCGTGGCAAGCCGTCGAAATCAGTTCGGGACTAACTAAGCTCCCACCTTCCAAATCATCTACATTCGTGCGCAACGGGCTACAAATTGGGGGTTTTCAGCGACCATGGTCTGTAGAAAAGCAGTGGTCCCGTGACAAGCCGTCGGAATTAGTTCGGGATTGACTAGGCTTCCACCCTCCAAACCATTTACACCCGCACAGTGGGGGCTACAAGTCTAGGAATTTTTGGCGACCATAGTCTGTAGAAGAGCAGTGGTCTTGTAGCAAGCTGTCGAGATTAACTAGGCTTCCACCTTCCAAACCATCTACACCCGCACAGTGGGGGCTACAAGTCTGGGAGTTTTCGGCGACCATGGTCTGTAGAAGAGCAGTGGTCCCGTGGCAAGCCGTCGGAATCAGCTCGGGACTGACTAGGCTCCCACCTTCCAAACCATCTACACCCACGCAGTGGGGGCTACAAGTCTGGGCTTTGATCAGAAGCTGTCGTTGCCAGTCGTCACCAGCTAGGCTTACCTGATCGTGTTTGACGATTGTTGTCCGCAAAGGAAGCAACAATCCCTGGCGAGTCATCCTCACTAGGCGTGATAGCGTTGATTAGACTCCCACTTTCTAAACCATCGACATTTGCACTGGGCGGACTAGGTGTTGGGGTGAACCGGAAGCCGTCGTCGTCAGCCAAAGCTGACTAAGCTTACCTGGCTAAGTGGGGGCTCCACCAATTGGGGGCATGTGAGCCTATATCCGTGAGTAGAGTGCATTGTGCAGATGAGTTATGAGGAGACAATAGTTCCTTGAATCAGCTGGTGATATGCAGGTGTGATCCGTGTGTCAAGACGTGATTAAGGTTTCTGATGCTCGTGTCAGGCACGTGGTAGAATATTGTTTGAATAGTGGGTCGAGCCCATGGGCCCATAGAGTGAGAGCTAGGGTTTCTTGTACGAAATACGCCACGTGTACAACGTAGATCGCACGGTAACACATGTACGACGTAGATCACAAGACAGTTTAGTATTGGTCACTCCCCCACAATTAATTGGGTTGTGTGCAACCTCATTGATTGGATGAACGTGGACTTGTGCAGTTTCCTTGTGAACCATCATCTCCTCGTTTCCCATATGGTATTCAATGCTGACAATTAATGCTGAAGCGCCCGTTTGGTGATCCATTATGGATATATAATGGTGTTTCTTCATCGTTGTAGGCATTATCTTCTGTAGAACATATCTCCTGTAATGTTCTCACTTGAAGAAATTAATGCTTTGAGTTTTCCAAAGGCTGAAGGAAAATCTTCATCGTTGGAGTATTCGAATATTCTGACATTTGCGCCGACGAGTCATGATAAGAATCACTATTATGCGTGGTCACCTACTCTGGGTGAGCACACAGTTGGTTCGCTGAGATCTCGTAATTTCTTCTCATGTTGTGAAGAAGAAGTATAGACTCCCACCCAAGGGATGAGTCTGTCATTTATTCGCTCGCGCTTTGGTGTTACCTTGTGCCGCTCTGCCCATCGGTAGACGGTTCCTGCAGCTAGTTTATGGTTGATTGAAGTGTTGGCAGATGCGTCGTTACTTTCGAGGGTGGTATCTCTGAGTCACCACGAGTATCGCGCATGAGAAAAATGTCCTCGTTTGACAGCACTGTGAGACCTTGACTGCTTCGTCGCTTACAACCATCTTTGTTTATCTTCATTTACGGGTTGTGTCCTCATCTGCGGGCTATGTCCGCATCTCCAGTAGAGTTCGCTTACGGGACTTGTTTGACTAGTCTTCATCTGGTCCGACACCATAAAGGACATAAATTATGCCTGGAGTCTCCTTATCGATTTCCTTGACTGACTCCCCTCGGTCCTTGGGTCATTCTGGTTGCTTCTCAGAGCCCAAAAATTCCTTGAGCTTGCCCCTGTAGATCCAGTACTCGATCTCGTACCTTAGAATCTTGCAGTCATTGGTATCATGGCCACCCTTCTTGTGGTACGAACAGTATTTGTTGTTGTCACGTTTGGAGGGGTCTTCGCACTGCTTCGGGGGGCACTTCAGATTTTTCCAATTTTTCATGGAATTCAAGACATCTGATAGGCTAGAATTGAGAGGGGTCACGGATATGAATCTAACGTAGTTAGAAGCTTTTTGTGGCCTGGCCCAACTAGGGTCTGATATGTTATCATTGCGCTTTCTCTTGTTCCTTTCTTCATCCTCTCGCCTCCTTCCTGTCCTTAGGAGCAGATGACTTCTTCTCAGCTTCTGTTTCCCTTTTCACAGTTCTCAACTCTTCCAAGGTGATGTACCTCTGGGCACTCTTAAGGAGTTCCGTCATATCCAAAAAGGGTTCCAATGCCAGTCATTCATAAAATTTTCCCTCCTTTAGGCCCGCTATAAAAGTCATCATGGTTGTGTCGTCGCTGCAACCGTCAATGAGTTTCAACTCGTCGTTAAAGCGCGTGACATACTTTCTGAGTGTCTCATTGGATCTCTGTTTCAGAGAGAGTATGTAGTAGGGGCCTTTCCAGAGACGCCGACTTTTTCCACGAAATGCGTTAGGAACTCCTTTGTCAGCGTCTTGAATGAGTCGATCGATCTCGGCGGGAGGCTGTGGAACCATGTTAGTGCTAACTTCTTCAAGCTTGTAGGGAAAGTTCTACACATCACCTACTTGAATCCTTATTTGAGTACCATTACATGTTGGTAATGGTGTAGGTGGTCGAATGGGTCGGTGGTCGGCGTGAACTTCATTGGAAGAGCCTCCTTCATGATACGGTCCACGAACGGTGGAACAGAGAGATGGTACAACACGTCTGGGTCATGCGCCCCTCTGCAGAGGGGGTTCTGAGGGACGAGCCTTTCTGCCCTAAGAGTCGGTTCTGCATTAGTTGCGCCGCCTCCTCTAGTCCAATGGGAACTAGCGGGGGTTTGACTCTCCTGTGCATGTTCTCTATTGACTTCCGGAGATGGAGGCTTGTGCTGCTTCTGATCTCCATTGGCAGGTGAAGGGTTCTGTTGTACGAGAGCCTCCACTGCTTTGGCGATTTGTTGTATTTGAGATGACAACAAATTTATTCTAGGGTCCGTCGTTGTTGTGGCTGGCACAAGGGTGTGCGTCTACTGCCTGTGCGTCACCGGCATCGTTGAAAGCGGCAGTATAACGCTGGTTTGAGCGTTTTATGTGTCCCCTTATTCTTCATTGTTGCGTGATCTAGTGGTCACCATATCTTTGTATTTCGAAGAGAAATGATGCTAGTGAAAGGTTAGGAACTTTGTCGTGCCCACGGATGGCGTCAAACTGATGCAGTCGTTTCTCGCGCCCTGCTTTGACCTTGACTTGCACAAGGAACGCACGTGAGCCACAAACCACCGTTGTGGTGGTCGATGATACTCTGATGCTAAAGTCAGACAAGGATCTGAAGAAGATGTAATACTGTAAACAGAAAATTTGTAGTGTACCTTAGCTTACCGACCTCATGTCTTATTTATAGTGTTGGAGTCCTTGTTCGAACAGGCTATCGATGACGTAGTTTAAGGAAGAAAATTTTCGTGGAGATCCTTCTCTAATTAGAACTCGTGCTGTGGAGGAAAGTTTCCCTGTTAGCCTTGTGCTCCTAGATACGCGGATGATAGCTCCCGTTCCGAGAGTAGTCTATAGGTACAAGTCTCCATATGTGATATATACTTTGGAATCTGCTTCCTAGTTGAAAGCAAAAAAGTTGTTGTAATTGCCCATCCAAAGCTGATCCTCGAGATACTTGTCATAGTAGGGCTTACGGATATTGATGATAGCTGTGAGACACGTGGGCTTGGCAGGCTGTAAGAATCTGGGTTCATTTGGTGGACTGCATTGGGCGGACTTAGAACGTACCGTTTGGATCAGATCAGTGTTGGGCTGACGCTAGGGCATGTTAATAGTCCTCGAGACCATTATGACACGTGTACAACGCAGAGTTGGAACCGTTTTGGTGTATCATAAATTATCATAGTCTATTTGAGACACAGAAAGCGAGATCATTATCATTTTTATTAATTTTTTCTCCCACAACTCTGGTATTTGAAAGTTTTACCGGGTTGCTTTGTAATTTTTCTTTTGCATTTGCATTTATATAATGGAATGCTCATTCTTCAATAATGAGTTTCATATTAGTTCTTGTTTGAGTTGATTTTTCATTGGAGATTTGTTTAGTAGGAAGACTATATTTCCTTTACGCCTGGCAGTTTCACATATTTCATTTGGAAGCTACTTTATATGAGAAGCATTTAATCTTTGTGTGAAGAAAATGCAATTGTATAATGAGATACTTTTGAGGAATCTATGAGTTGAAACATTCATCACAACGAAACCTAGAAAGAATAGGAACACATGACAACCGTGGCCAACTCCTCTGTGTGTGCTTGCCTATATTGATACATAGTGATCACCATGAGAACATAATGAACCATTTCTATAATATAAACCATTTTTCAGCTAGGTCTCTTTGGTAGATGCTTCATGGTGTCAATGTCTATAATCCATATTCCTCTAGTCTAAACAATTATAACTCTTGAACGACAAAAAAAGGGTATCTTGCAGGCCTAGTATGGTGGGAGCTATAACTTTTTCTCAATAACTCTTAACTGGCTTTAGTACTCTTCATTTTTTTTTTCCAGCCCTAATGTGAGTTTTGTTGGCTCGGGAAGTTAAATTTTGCAAACCACTTCTTACTATGGATGCTCCTGGACAAGGAATGATTTGATGATGGTTAAAAAGGCAAAAGATAGTGAAGAGTTTTGTAAACTGTCTCATCCTAGTTTTTGGAATTTAATGTTTTGTCTGTCCAACTTTTAATATAAATTTCAAAAATCTAAAACGATGACATTTCAACAACCATCCATCCGATTGTTATCAAAATACATATTTATTTTATTACTATCTTAAGTCATATATACATTAATAACCTTATAACTAATACATTTGGACCGGCATTCGAATCAAAACTATACTCTTGTCCCAGTGCACTTAAAACATTAATCAAGACTCATGTGAATATTTATGTTATGAAAAATAATGCTTGATATATATATATTTTTCAAGAGTTTGCTTTGTGTGTGTGAACACGCCAGATACTTATTCCATCTCATGAGTGATGAGTGATGTCGAATGTTGGTTTTTTTTTTTTTTTTTTTTTTTTGTAAAGTGAGAATTTTGGTTAGAGTGCTAAAGGTTAAGTTCTGCCACCAAATTAAGGGGGTGATTTTTATAATGAGATATTTCAAACCTAGGCTGGGTGTGAATTGAACCTCGGAATATTTATAACAAAAGCTTTGATACCATGTTGAAAAACTTGTTTATTGATAATTCTTGGATGATTACATTAATAACAAAAGTCTTTATAAATAGAGCAAGCCTAAAGAACCTACTATAAACAACCTTTCTAGAGAGTCAGGCCTGCGCTAGGCCAACCCAATACCATCCATCATCCTAGAGATTAGGCCATTTTCAACATCTCTAGAATGATGGATGGTATTGGGTTGGCCTGGCGCGGGCCTGACTCTCTAGATTTTTTGTACTATAAAACAAACTCTAAACAAGTAAATAAATTCTAATTAATCTCTTCGATCTTCAACCATATCTCAATATAATCTTCAATCACACAATGGATCGAATCTAACCATATATCTCCAACATCCCCCCTCAATCTCAATGAAATATATATATATTGGAGATTGAAAAAATCTTCATGAGATTGTCAATTTGGTAAATCACGACCCATTGCTACTATTGTTGATACTCCAAGATCCATTGCTAATATTGTTGATTTCAATCTTTTTTTTTTAAGCCTCTTTGGGCCAAATTGAGCTTGTTCTTCATCATCACTGTGATCTAGATCTTCAATAACAAACTCTAAACAAGTAAATAAATCCTCTCTATCATACCCTTTAAAATCATTAACTAAACTAAGCATGCTTGCATTGTCACTGGATAAAACAAAAGAGGAATATCTCAGTCACTAAGCATTTTATTTTGTTAATATTATGTTATATTATATTGTTTTGTTGAACATTATTAGAGAATTCTAAAGTTCCAAGGTTGTTTAACAAAACATTCCTTGAAAACAATCCATTTAGCTAAATAATAAACTCCAAAAATCCCATTGAAGATTCCTTTGTAAACAAATATACAACCTAACCCAACCCAACCCAACATAAACAAAAAGAGTAGGTCCAAATTAAACAAAACAAAAGAGTTGAAAATTTTGATGATTTGCTAAGCCAAAACTAATCAAAAGAGTTGAGAAGGCCAAAAAAAGGCATGAAGCTTGTCAATTGCAGGGCAAACTATGACATCTTCATGCATGCATTCATGTCCTTCCACATGTCAAGGTCCATTCTGCCTTTTGCAAAGCACGTGGCAGCATTAACCATTCCATTTTGCTCACCAATTTGCATGAATGAATGAAATAGAGGTCAAGTTTTATAAGAAGAAATCATAAATTATAGTTTTTGTCAGGATCCAAACATAAAACACAAGAAAGTGACCTGTTGAAGTCACTGTTTCTTCCTCCAATCAAAAAAGGTTTATGGAGTATTAGAGTGTCTTCAAGCTTGGTGAGAGAGGTCATGAGGTTTTCACACATCACCTTTTTATATATATATATATACATATTATTTTCTTTCCTTCTATAAATACTGGGTTTTCCACAACCAATTTGATTGTGCAGTTGTGATCAAGTTGTAAAAGAAGAGAACGAGTAGAGTGTGTAGTGAAAATTAGAGATGGAAAACCAGCAAGAAAGAGAGTTTGGGAGAGATGGCATCTCTAAGGGAAGCAATAGAATAGCTTCTCTTGATATAGAGAACCTTACCCTACCACCTGTTCAAGAAACCCAGGTTGGTTTTCTATCTTGAACCCCCTTTTTATATAAGATCGGTTTTTTTTTTTTTTTTAGATATGTTGAATTTGTTATAATTTTGTTGTGATGATGATGATGAAGGAACCTGGGTGGAGAAAGTTTCTTTCTTATGTTGGCCCTGGTTTTCTGGTCTCCTTGGCCTATCTGGACCCTGGAAATTGTAAGTCACCATTTTCAATATATATATTTTAAGTTGAAGTATTGTTAATAGGTTGAAAATATGCATGGATATTGATGTTTAATGGGATTTTGATGCAGTGGAAACTGATTTACAAGCCGGAGCAAATCATCGATATGAGGTATATTAGTAGAAAATGAACATTATCCAATTCTTTTTGTTGTTTGAGATATTAGAAACTTAATTCTATAATAGTTAATTATTCAAACTCAAATGAGTATAATTGGAGTCATTGTTTTGGTCAACAGTTGTTGTGGGTGATCCTAATTGGATTGATATTCGCACTTATAATCCAATCACTTGCTGCGAATCTAGGCGTATCGACCGGTAAGCGGAGAATTGGATTAATTATTCTATTCCATTTCCATGTTGATTTTACTTTCAAACAGTGGTGAAGTAGATTAGTGGTATAAAATTAGTGAGGATTAGAATGAGCAGTTGTTATCAAGTTTTTCGGAATCTAATTCTTCCATTCAATTGCATTTAAGTCTATGCCAGTCAATTTTAACATTGAAATTCTATTCATGGTGAGCTTCTAGGAGTGAGGGAGTGTCTGGACCCATACCTGGCCTTCCATTCTATCTTCTTGAATATTGCATACAAATTCAATTCATCGAGAAAAATTCTTGTCATTGATTTATCAATTATCTATTACTACTATAATGCCAAAATTTACTATTGTAATGCCAAAACTTTAGGCTTCTCTTTTTGTTGAAGTTTTGATTTCGAAAAAGTGCCCCCAATATAACAAGTATTACCATTGTTTATAGTGATTGTATGTTCATTTTACTTGATTAACGAATGGAACTTAATCGAATTTTGTGTTGGCGTGTACTATGATTCTCCCCCATTGACAGGCAAACACTTGTCGCAGCTTTGTAAAGCTGAATACCCATTACTAGTGAAGTATTGTTTATGGCTGCTAGCAGAGTTGGCTGTCATTGCTGCTGATATCCCCGAAGGTGTATTATCTTTAAGTTATCGTTAGTATTGTATATTTATTTATCATAAATAATTGCAATTTCTAGTGGTCTAAAGAACAAGAGAACTTATGCTGTTTTTCAAATTTTCTTTGATTCTTTTTCTTGCAGTGATAGGGACTGCTTTTGCATTGAATATACTCTTTAACATCCCAGTATGGGCTGGGGTTCTCTTAACTGGCTTTAGTACTCTTTTACTCCTTGGTCTGCAAAGATATGGGGTAAGTTTTGGAATCTATATTTAATATTTTAAATGACAAATATTAATTCTAAACTATTTTTTTTTTTCTAATTCTCTTTGTCAGCTAGGTCTCTTTGATAGATGCTTCATGGTGTCAATGTCTATAATCCATATTCCTCTAGTCTAAACAATTGTAACTCTTGAGTCCTTTAAAAGTTTCCCCTCACTCGAACGACAAAAAAAGGGTATCTTGCAGGCCTAGTATGGTGGGAGCTATAACTTTTTCCCAATAATTCCCTATGGCCTCCAACTGCTAGTAAAGATATAAACGGGAGTTCTCATCAGCTTGCAATTTTCTGATGCATAATGCATGTGACAAACATTCTTTGGGAAAAAGACATTTAGGGTTCTCCTTCAAATTCAATTGGTCAAAAAGAGAGCATTGCATTGTTCAATTGGTCAAGCAAATAAAAAATAAATAATGTATTGGTATCCATAAGGCCGCAACCACATGAGGCTTACAAATGTTAAATGTATGCCTCGAGGTACATAGATGCATCACAGTATCAACTTTGTTTCACAATGCATGCATTCAACTGAAGAGGGCTGAGACTTGAGTACCAGTACTTTTTTTTTTATATGTTTAGGATTAAGTATTACCATTAAATCTTTGAAAAAAAAATATTTGAGTTCAGCGTCCCTTACCCGCCCATTCATAGGGAACACCACATCTGAACTAGATTAGCGTATGATACCCGCCATTTATATCAAAATTTCAATATTTTATCAACCTTTTCTAACTTTTTCTTCTGTATAAGCTATTTGACAAATAAGGGTTCTCACTGGCCTTTCTCAGTTCTAAAGTCAAGAAACCCAAATTTAAAATATTGATTGTAACACTATGAACCCAAATCAATAATGGTAGATTCTTTTTAGGATGAGGACATAAATACAGGTCAGCTGCTATGGTAAATTTTGGATGAGGACATAGATATGGTAAATTTAAAAATTATAAATGTTTTTTATTTAGAGCTCCAAAGGATTAGCACCATGATATAGAAAAATATCATCGACATATTTGGTCAACTTCCTCTTGTCTTCTCTGTACCTCATGAAGAATCAATGAAAGTTGACAATGTTAGAAAATGACCAGTGGTTCCATTCACTCTAGGTCTATGAGGTGCGATTGCAATTTTATTTGATGTGATTATATAATGACATAAACCACATCGAAAACATATACTTGTCTGGGGGTCAAACTGAAGACATAAGTTTTGATATTGCCTGGTGCTTGGCCTAATATATCGATACTTTTTACCATATTTTACAAGGTTCCTCTACTGGAGAAAATTACTGTAGGGACTGATTATCATTATTTATTTATTTTCAGGTTAGGAAGCTCGAACTATTGATAGCAATCTTGGTATTTGTAATGGCTGGTTGTTATTTTGGGGAGTTGGGTTATGTAAAACCACCTGCTTCAGGCGTAGTGGAGGGAATGTTCATTCCGAAGCTCAGTGGTCAAGGTGCAACTGGTGATGCCATTGCCTTGTTGGGTGCACTCGTCATGCCGTATGTTCATATTTTCAAATTAGTCTGATTATAAATTATCTATATGTTCACCCAATATATCTAAACTATAATCTTATCTTAATAGGCATAACTTATTTCTTCATTCCGCTCTCGTGTTATCAAGGAAGATACCAGCATCTGTTCAAGGAATTAATGTGAGAAAATTACTGAATTTTGATGATAACTAACATAAAAGATTAATAAAATTTGACTGTACTAATTGGGCTTTTCATTGTGTCACAGAGTGCATGCAAATACTATCTCATTGAGAGTGCATTTGCACTGTTTGTTGCATTTTTGATCAATGTTGCGGTGATCTCAGTCTCTGGCACTGTATGCCATGCTGATAATCTCTCCCCCGGCAACGTTGAAAAGTGCAGTGATCTTACGCTCAACTCTGCTTCTTTCCTTCTGAAGGTACATTACTCAATCCATTAAGTGCCAAAGGCTTCACATTGTAGATTCAAAACAAAGTTTAAAGGCGTACATAATTACTTATATGTTAATATTTAATTAAACAATTGCAGAATGTATTGGGAAAGTCAAGTTCAACCTTTTATGCAATCGCGCTGCTGGCTTCAGGACAGAGCTCCACCATAACGGGTACCTACGCAGGACAGTATATTATGCAGGTTTGTAAGGATGATAACCAAGCTCTGTCTTTATGTCATGCACTTTTACTACATAGTCAATGCAAATTGTCGAAAGTTTCATAACCTTGTCGTTCACATGTTCTGCAGGGGTTTTTGGACATTAAAATGAAAAAGTGGCTTAGGAACCTAATGACCCGGTGTATCGCAATTACACCTAGCCTCATTGTTTCTATCATTGGTGGATCTAATGGAGCCGGTCGACTAATCATCATTGCTTCCGTCAGTATTTTAGTTTATTTTTTTTCGCTCATTTAAACTTTTGGGATGACATAATTTATATACTAGTACTAAATACCGATGTTTCAGATGATCCTCTCCTTTGAACTGCCTTTTGCTCTCATCCCACTTCTCAAGTTCAGCAGCAGTGCTACCAAGATGGGACCTCACAAGAACTCCATTTATGTAAGTTTTTATGAAATAACAATGTCATTTAATTATATTTTTCATCGTACCTAGTATTAATTGTAAAAATGACCATACTTCTTGCATTGGTTATGACTTGCGAAGATTTTTCAGACGGTTGACAGTGCTTTCATATGTGAATTCAGATCATTGTAGTGTCCTGGGTTCTGGGGCTATGCATCATTGGCATCAACATCTATTACTTGACCACTGGTTTCGTCAATTGGATTATTCACAACAACCTTCCAAAGGTCGCTAACGTGTTCATTGGCATTGTTGTATTTCCTCTCATGGCTATATACATTTTGTCTGTTGGTTACTTGACATTCCGGAAAGATAAAGTTGTGACATTCATTGATGCAACAAAAGTAGACTCAAACCCCGAAAACCCTGAAAATCTTGGGTCATATAATGTTCCTTAAAAGGGAGGATTTGGCCAATGCATGAATTATACATGATGGTTTCGATGGGAGAATTATGTAACAATAAGAGAGAGAGATATAGGGCTTGGTTGTTTGTTGTCATAATTTGGTGTATTGTATCAAAAGAGTTGAGAAGGCCAAAAAACAGGCATGAAGCTTGTCAATTGCAGGGCAAACTATGACATCTTCATGCATGCATTTACTACACCAAACATTTTCACAAACAAAATGATAGAATAATTGTATCACCATGAAGAGTATGATTATAAAAGTGATACTACTCATGGTGATCCAACTTATTGTATCATTTTTTTTTTTTTTTTTTACTGTTTTTCATTTTTTTGACTAAATTTAGTTTTGACTTGAAATTGTTTGGTGGATTGTAACATTTCAAAAGTGATACTGTTTTGAGAGTTGTTACAAAAGTGCCAATTTGGTGTAGTGATTCATGTCTTTCCACATGTCAAAGTCCATGCTATCTCTTACAAAGCACGTGGCAGCATTAACCATTCCATTTTGCTCACCAATTTGCATGAATGAATGAAATAGAGGTCAAGTTTTATAAGAAGAAATCACATGCAAATTATAGTTTTTGTTAGGATCCAAACATAAAACACAAGAAAGCGACCTGTTGAAGTCACTGTTTTTTCCTCCAACCAAAAAATGTTTATGGAGTGTTAGTGTCTTCAAGCTTGTGAGAGAGGTCATGAGGTTTTCACACATCACTTTTATATATATATATATATATATATATATATATATATATATATATATATATATATATATATATATATATATATATATATATATATATATATATATATATATATTCTTTTATTTCCTTCTATAAATATTGGGTTTTCCACAACCAATTTGATTGTGCAGTTGTGATCAAGTTCTAAAAGAAGTGAACAAGTAGAGTCTGTAAGAAGATGCGGTTTGTAAGATGACGTCGCTGGCTTGCTTTGAGAATTTGTCGGATGACTTCAAGTCCTGATAGAAGTACTGCTTCTTGGTTCCTGTGGATTCAAAGTACTTCCATTTCAAGGGTCGTTAACTCGAACGAGAGTTTAAGCCACTTCATAAGTGTAGTTTTATCTTCCTATTCCATTGCGCTAATTGTATGCTAACCGTTGCTTGTATTTCTTTGCAGGGAGGTTCCCTACCACTCCATTTACCCTAGAGAAGCGAAACACTATAAAGAAGTTTCGCGACTTGCTGACGAAGAACGTGGAAGTGGTCATATGTACTACCGACTTTATTCGCAGTGGGCTGTGGGATAACTGACATGAGGCCCCACTCTTTACTGTTCGACACGAGTTAAGTCCGAAGGTGGGGCCCCTTCTAGAAAAAGGAAAGCCACCGGAGTTGAGGCTCTCGCTTTGTCTGACACGGAGGGGATTTTTGAGACACTTGCCTCATTTGTAAGTTCGAAGAAGCCTTGTGTTAGGAATGGGTCATCTTTCAAACGGTCTGTTCCAGTAAGTGAAGAGCATGAGCCTGATCATCCTGCCAGGGTAGAGGCCAAAGTGTCTGGTTGGGAGAGGGATCACCTGCGATTAGCAGTGGTTGAAGATTCATCGAATCTTAGTGTCGCGCAGGTAGAAGCTCTGAGTGAGAACTTGATGTTGGCTGCTATGGCGGCTTCAACTGGTGCTAATCCGTTCGGGACTGTTCTGCTAGAGGGTCTTGATGAGGATTTGCCTGAGGTTCTAGAGTCCACTCGTTCCACTGGTGGGTTGTATGATAGTGGTCGTGGTGACACATGCCGAGTTTCTCATAATTTGCATTGTTCCCCATCTCGCTCCAGGCCGCATCTCAGGGTGATGGAGGGTTTGTTGGACAACTCGCTTCCCTCTCTTCCTCCGAATTCCGCTAAGCCGTCTTGCAATAAAGGGTCGACTATTGGTGACAAAGGAAATGGCTGCGGAAGAGGGCCAGGGAGTAGTGGTGACTACAAAGGTTGGTGCTGGCATAATTCCTCATCCGAGAGAGCTCCATCCGGATGTGCGGATAAGTTTGTTTGCCTCAGACGTAGTGAAGATGAGCAATCAGGTCTGGCACCAGGAGGTTGATGTGGATCACGCTCCAAAATTGAGGAGGATATGATAGAAGGGCTTATGGATAAGGGTTTAAAGTACTTTATGTTGGGATTCTTGGGAATGTCTCACTTGATCCAGGTAGCCATTGCTGGGACGGAAGTTGAAGCGGCTTGTGAGAGGGTGTACACCATGGAGCGTGTCTTTTCGAACATGCAAAGGTTGTATTTTAACGCGTTTTATGAAATTGAGCTGCTGAGGAAGCATGCTAAGGAGAGGAAGCTGAAACATTTGACCATTGTTGCTGAGGCTCAGAGGGTTCGTCAGGAAGCCCTTGAGTCTGACTTAGCAGAGGCGGTGTTTGCGAGGGATAAATTCAAACAGGAGTTGGATCTGGCCAATCGTGACCTGGAGGTTGCTAGGAAGTTGCGGCTGAGGCATGTTCTGAATTGCGATCTCTCGCTGAGGAGAATGCCTTAAAGGAAGCTGATTGGGTTGTTCAGAGACAACAATTGGAATCCGATGTGGAGTACAATGCTCGGGTGGCGAGGAAAATCGAGGACCAGTTTGAATTGGAGCAACATGAGCTCAGTGTTGTAAAGAGCAGTTTGACTACGGAGCAATCTCAGGTCTATGCGCTGACAGGCAAACTGGAGCTGTTGGAGTGTGAACTTGCTGAAACGAAGGCGCGTGAGGAAGAGCCTTTCCAGGAACAAGGCAAGTGTGAATTGCGCTGGGTTGTAGACGGTAGATTTGAGTTGCTGACGCTGATGAAGGAGGAGCATCCAGAATGGGACCTCGCTCGCTATAAGAAGATGTCGTATGTAGACTTATCAGTGGTTTCTGTGTCATCAGACTAAGAGGGCGATCCGGATCATGACGCTCAGATTGAGGCGCGTACAGACGCGACTCCTGTTCCCTCCTCTATTAAGCTTAGCTCTTCTGTTTCTGTATCCTGATGAGGAATAAACTTTGTACACTTGTACCTTTTTTGTTTCAACTATTAATGAAAAGAAATTTATTTTGAATATATTTTGTACCCGTATTATGCCCGGTTTCCCTATTGCACGCTTTCCATTCTGTCTTGTCGTTTTACTTTGACATAGGCTGGTTGGGTCAATAGGAAGTTGAGTGGTCTCTCTGCTGTTGAGAGTTTGACCATTTTTGTTGCGAGTGACTCGAAGTCACTGTTGCTTAGTTACGTCCAATAGTAGGTGTCCTTAAGATAAGCCACTGGGGGCTTGTTTCGCCTATCTAACTGTCGGTTGCGGTTAGCTGGCATGAGTGAACTGTGATAGTCGAGCAAATGCTTTGTCTTTGAGCCAGAGCGTTTGTCCCAAGTCAGGTTTCACAAGCTCAGGCAGGCATTCCATGTAGCACTCGTTCGCGTGTTGGCAGAACGATTTATGTAGGGTTGAAAACCAAACCAACTTTGATCGGTTTCAAAATTTTCAAACCCAAACCAAACCAAACTATTAACAAAACCGAATCGATTCTAATTTATGCAAATCGTAACCGAACCGACTAAAACCGAACCGACATACTATTATAAAGCTATTATTTTATTTTTATATAAAATATATAGTATTTATTATATATATTTAGTCGGTTCGGTTTTTTCGGTTAAAATCATATAGAAACCAAAAACTGAACCGACCACTTCGATTTTGAATTTTTTTGAACCGAACCAATTGGTTCGGTCGATTTAATTGGTTTGGTCGGTTTTTTGTTCAACCTTAGATTTATGAGTTGACATGAGTGGCCTTTGCTGATAATAGAATGTCAGCCCGTGTGAGCACGAAGACGTTGCTTGAGCTATGATTTATCTCTGCGACCGCTGTTTTGAGTAAGAGTGATGGTTGTGTGGTGAGCCATCTAGGGCTCCCACCTTCCAAACCATTTATGTTCGAGGAGTGTGGAATCAAAGATCATGGTCTGTTGAAGAGCGATGATCCTGTGGCGAGTCGTCGACATCAGTTCGGGACTGACTAGGCTCTCATCTTTCAAATCATCTATACCCACGCGTAACGGGCTACAAGTTTGAGGCGAGGGGATTTAGCGACCATGGTCTATTGAAAAACAGTGGTCCCGTGGCAAGCCGTCGAAATCAGTTCGGGACTAACTAAGCTCCCACCTTCCAAATCATCTACATTCGTGCGCAACGGGCTACAAATTGGGGGTTTTCAGCGACCATGGTCTGTAGAAAAGCAGTGGTCCCGTGACAAGCCGTCGGAATTAGTTCGGGATTGACTAGGCTTCCACCCTCCAAACCATTTACACCCGCACAGTGGGGGCTACAAGTCTAGGAATTTTTGGCGACCATAGTCTGTAGAAGAGCAGTGGTCTTGTAGCAAGCTGTCGAGATTAACTAGGCTTCCACCTTCCAAACCATCTACACCCGCACAGTGGGGGCTACAAGTCTGGGAGTTTTCGGCGACCATGGTCTGTAGAAGAGCAGTGGTCCCGTGGCAAGCCGTCGGAATCAGCTCGGGACTGACTAGGCTCCCACCTTCCAAACCATCTACACCCACGCAGTGGGGGCTACAAGTCTGGGCTTTGATCAGAAGCTGTCGTTGCCAGTCGTCACCAGCTAGGCTTACCTGATCGTGTTTGACGATTGTTGTCCGCAAAGGAAGCAACAATCCCTGGCGAGTCATCCTCACTAGGCGTGATAGCGTTGATTAGACTCCCACTTTCTAAACCATCGACATTTGCACTGGGCGGACTAGGTGTTGGGGTGAACCGGAAGCCGTCGTCGTCAGCCAAAGCTGACTAAGCTTACCTGGCTAAGTGGGGGCTCCACCAATTGGGGGCATGTGAGCCTATATCCGTGAGTAGAGTGCATTGTGCAGATGAGTTATGAGGAGACAATAGTTCCTTGAATCAGCTGGTGATATGCAGGTGTGATCCGTGTGTCAAGACGTGATTAAGGTTTCTGATGCTCGTGTCAGGCACGTGGTAGAATATTGTTTGAATAGTGGGTCGAGCCCATGGGCCCATAGAGTGAGAGCTAGGGTTTCTTGTACGAAATACGCCACGTGTACAACGTAGATCGCACGGTAACACATGTACGACGTAGATCACAAGACAGTTTAGTATTGGTCACTCCCCCACAATTAATTGGGTTGTGTGCAACCTCATTGATTGGATGAACGTGGACTTGTGCAGTTTCCTTGTGAACCATCATCTCCTCGTTTCCCATATGGTATTCAATGCTGACAATTAATGCTGAAGCGCCCGTTTGGTGATCCATTATGGATATATAATGGTGTTTCTTCATCGTTGTAGGCATTATCTTCTGTAGAACATATCTCCTGTAATGTTCTCACTTGAAGAAATTAATGCTTTGAGTTTTCCAAAGGCTGAAGGAAAATCTTCATCGTTGGAGTATTCGAATATTCTGACATTTGCGCCGACGAGTCATGATAAGAATCACTATTATGCGTGGTCACCTACTCTGGGTGAGCACACAGTTGGTTCGCTGAGATCTCGTAATTTCTTCTCATGTTGTGAAGAAGAAGTATAGACTCCCACCCAAGGGATGAGTCTGTCATTTATTCGCTCGCGCTTTGGTGTTACCTTGTGCCGCTCTGCCCATCGGTAGACGGTTCCTGCAGCTAGTTTATGGTTGATTGAAGTGTTGGCAGATGCGTCGTTACTTTCGAGGGTGGTATCTCTGAGTCACCACGAGTATCGCGCATGAGAAAAATGTCCTCGTTTGACAGCACTGTGAGACCTTGACTGCTTCGTCGCTTACAACCATCTTTGTTTATCTTCATTTACGGGTTGTGTCCTCATCTGCGGGCTATGTCCGCATCTCCAGTAGAGTTCGCTTACGGGACTTGTTTGACTAGTCTTCATCTGGTCCGACACCATAAAGGACATAAATTATGCCTGGAGTCTCCTTATCGATTTCCTTGACTGACTCCCCTCGGTCCTTGGGTCATTCTGGTTGCTTCTCAGAGCCCAAAAATTCCTTGAGCTTGCCCCTGTAGATCCAGTACTCGATCTCGTACCTTAGAATCTTGCAGTCATTGGTATCATGGCCACCCTTCTTGTGGTACGAACAGTATTTGTTGTTGTCACGTTTGGAGGGGTCTTCGCACTGCTTCGGGGGGCACTTCAGATTTTTCCAATTTTTCATGGAATTCAAGACATCTGATAGGCTAGAATTGAGAGGGGTCACGGATATGAATCTAACGTAGTTAGAAGCTTTTTGTGGCCTGGCCCAACTAGGGTCTGATATGTTATCATTGCGCTTTCTCTTGTTCCTTTCTTCATCCTCTCGCCTCCTTCCTGTCCTTAGGAGCAGATGACTTCTTCTCAGCTTCTGTTTCCCTTTTCACAGTTCTCAACTCTTCCAAGGTGATGTACCTCTGGGCACTCTTAAGGAGTTCCGTCATATCCAAAAAGGGTTCCAATGCCAGTCATTCATAAAATTTTCCCTCCTTTAGGCCCGCTATAAAAGTCATCATGGTTGTGTCGTCGCTGCAACCGTCAATGAGTTTCAACTCGTCGTTAAAGCGCGTGACATACTTTCTGAGTGTCTCATTGGATCTCTGTTTCAGAGAGAGTATGTAGTAGGGGCCTTTCCAGAGACGCCGACTTTTTCCACGAAATGCGTTAGGAACTCCTTTGTCAGCGTCTTGAATGAGTCGATCGATCTCGGCGGGAGGCTGTGGAACCATGTTAGTGCTAACTTCTTCAAGCTTGTAGGGAAAGTTCTACACATCACCTACTTGAATCCTTATTTGAGTACCATTACATGTTGGTAATGGTGTAGGTGGTCGAATGGGTCGGTGGTCGGCGTGAACTTCATTGGAAGAGCCTCCTTCATGATACGGTCCACGAACGGTGGAACAGAGAGATGGTACAACACGTCTGGGTCATGCGCCCCTCTGCAGAGGGGGTTCTGAGGGACGAGCCTTTCTGCCCTAAGAGTCGGTTCTGCATTAGTTGCGCCGCCTCCTCTAGTCCAATGGGAACTAGCGGGGGTTTGACTCTCCTGTGCATGTTCTCTATTGACTTCCGGAGATGGAGGCTTGTGCTGCTTCTGATCTCCATTGGCAGGTGAAGGGTTCTGTTGTACGAGAGCCTCCACTGCTTTGGCGATTTGTTGTATTTGAGATGACAACAAATTTATTCTAGGGTCCGTCGTTGTTGTGGCTGGCACAAGGGTGTGCGTCTACTGCCTGTGCGTCACCGGCATCGTTGAAAGCGGCAGTATAACGCTGGTTTGAGCGTTTTATGTGTCCCCTTATTCTTCATTGTTGCGTGATCTAGTGGTCACCATATCTTTGTATTTCGAAGAGAAATGATGCTAGTGAAAGGTTAGGAACTTTGTCGTGCCCACGGATGGCGTCAAACTGATGCAGTCGTTTCTCGCGCCCTGCTTTGACCTTGACTTGCACAAGGAACGCACGTGAGCCACAAACCACCGTTGTGGTGGTCGATGATACTCTGATGCTAAAGTCAGACAAGGATCTGAAGAAGATGTAATACTGTAAACAGAAAATTTGTAGTGTACCTTAGCTTACCGACCTCATGTCTTATTTATAGTGTTGGAGTCCTTGTTCGAACAGGCTATCGATGACGTAGTTTAAGGAAGAAAATTTTCGTGGAGATCCTTCTCTAATTAGAACTCGTGCTGTGGAGGAAAGTTTCCCTGTTAGCCTTGTGCTCCTAGATACGCGGATGATAGCTCCCGTTCCGAGAGTAGTCTATAGGTACAAGTCTCCATATGTGATATATACTTTGGAATCTGCTTCCTAGTTGAAAGCAAAAAAGTTGTTGTAATTGCCCATCCAAAGCTGATCCTCGAGATACTTGTCATAGTAGGGCTTACGGATATTGATGATAGCTGTGAGACACGTGGGCTTGGCAGGCTGTAAGAATCTGGGTTCATTTGGTGGACTGCATTGGGCGGACTTAGAACGTACCGTTTGGATCAGATCAGTGTTGGGCTGACGCTAGGGCATGTTAATAGTCCTCGAGACCATTATGACACGTGTACAACGCAGAGTTGGAACCGTTTTGGTGTATCATAAATTATCATAGTCTATTTGAGACACAGAAAGCGAGATCATTATCATTTTTATTAATTTTTTCTCCCACAACTCTGGTATTTGAAAGTTTTACCGGGTTGCTTTGTAATTTTTCTTTTGCATTTGCATTTATATAA
This sequence comes from Berberis vulgaris, assembly GCA_963556465.1. NCBI lineage: Eukaryota > Viridiplantae > Streptophyta > Magnoliopsida > Ranunculales > Berberidaceae > Berberis > Berberis vulgaris. The sequence goes on along the minus strand of OY747127.1, from coordinate 95,198,516 downwards.
TGGAATGCTCATTCTTCAATAATGAGTTTCATATTAGTTCTTGTTTGAGTTGATTTTTCATTGGAGATTTGTTTAGTAGGAAGACTATATTTCCTTTACGCCTGGCAGTTTCACATATTTCATTTGGAAGCTACTTTATATGAGAAGCATTTAATCTTTGTGTGAAGAAAATGCAATTGTATAATGAGATACTTTTGAGGAATCTATGAGTTGAAACATTCATCACAACGAAACCTAGAAAGAATAGGAACACATGACAACCGTGGCCAACTCCTCTGTGTGTGCTTGCCTATATTGATACATAGTGATCACCATGAGAACATAATGAACCATTTCTATAATATAAACCATTTTTCAGCTAGGTCTCTTTGGTAGATGCTTCATGGTGTCAATGTCTATAATCCATATTCCTCTAGTCTAAACAATTATAACTCTTGAACGACAAAAAAAGGGTATCTTGCAGGCCTAGTATGGTGGGAGCTATAACTTTTTCTCAATAACTCTTAACTGGCTTTAGTACTCTTCATTTTTTTTTTCCAGCCCTAATGTGAGTTTTGTTGGCTCGGGAAGTTAAATTTTGCAAACCACTTCTTACTATGGATGCTCCTGGACAAGGAATGATTTGATGATGGTTAAAAAGGCAAAAGATAGTGAAGAGTTTTGTAAACTGTCTCATCCTAGTTTTTGGAATTTAATGTTTTGTCTGTCCAACTTTTAATATAAATTTCAAAAATCTAAAACGATGACATTTCAACAACCATCCATCCGATTGTTATCAAAATACATATTTATTTTATTACTATCTTAAGTCATATATACATTAATAACCTTATAACTAATACATTTGGACCGGCATTCGAATCAAAACTATACTCTTCTCCCAGTGCACTTAAAACATTAATCAAGACTCATGTGAATATTTATGTTATGAAAAATAATGCTTGATATATATATATTTTTCAAGAGTTTGCTTTGTGTGTGTGAACACGCCAGATACTTATTCCATCTCATGAGTGATGAGTGATGTCGAATGTTGGTTTTTTTTTTTTTTTTTTTTTTTTGTAAAGTGAGAATTTTGGTTAGAGTGCTAAAGGTTAAGTTCTGCCACCAAATTAAGGGGGTGATTTTTATAATGAGATATTTCAAACCTAGGCTGGGTGTGAATTGAACCTCGGAATATTTATAACAAAAGCTTTGATACCATGTTGAAAAACTTGTTTATTGATAATTCTTGGATGATTACATTAATAACAAAAGTCTTTATAAATAGAGCAAGCCTAAAGAACCTACTATAAACAACCTTTCTAGAGAGTCAGGCCTGCGCTAGGCCAACCCAATACCATCCATCATCCTAGAGATTAGGCCATTTTCAACATCTCTAGAATGATGGATGGTATTGGGTTGGCCTGGCGCGGGCCTGACTCTCTAGATTTTTTGTACTATAAAACAAACTCTAAACAAGTAAATAAATTCTAATTAATCTCTTCGATCTTCAACCATATCTCAATATAATCTTCAATCACACAATGGATCGAATCTAACCATATATCTCCAACATCCCCCCTCAATCTCAATGAAATATATATATATTGGAGATTGAAAAAATCTTCATGAGATTGTCAATTTGGTAAATCACGACCCATTGCTACTATTGTTGATACTCCAAGATCCATTGCTAATATTGTTGATTTCAATCTTTTTTTTTTAAGCCTCTTTGGGCCAAATTGAGCTTGTTCTTCATCATCACTGTGATCTAGATCTTCAATAACAAACTCTAAACAAGTAAATAAATCCTCTCTATCATACCCTTTAAAATCATTAACTAAACTAAGCATGCTTGCATTGTCACTGGATAAAACAAAAGAGGAATATCTCAGTCACTAAGCATTTTATTTTGTTAATATTATGTTATATTATATTGTTTTGTTGAACATTATTAGAGAATTCTAAAGTTCCAAGGTTGTTTAACAAAACATTCCTTGAAAACAATCCATTTAGCTAAATAATAAACTCCAAAAATCCCATTGAAGATTCCTTTGTAAACAAATATACAACCTAACCCAACCCAACCCAACATAAACAAAAAGAGTAGGTCCAAATTAAACAAAACAAAAGAGTTGAAAATTTTGATGATTTGCTAAGCCAAAACTAATCAAAAGAGTTGAGAAGGCCAAAAAAAGGCATGAAGCTTGTCAATTGCAGGGCAAACTATGACATCTTCATGCATGCATTCATGTCCTTCCACATGTCAAGGTCCATTCTGCCTTTTGCAAAGCACGTGGCAGCATTAACCATTCCATTTTGCTCACCAATTTGCATGAATGAATGAAATAGAGGTCAAGTTTTATAAGAAGAAATCATAAATTATAGTTTTTGTCAGGATCCAAACATAAAACACAAGAAAGTGACCTGTTGAAGTCACTGTTTCTTCCTCCAATCAAAAAAGGTTTATGGAGTATTAGAGTGTCTTCAAGCTTGGTGAGAGAGGTCATGAGGTTTTCACACATCACCTTTTTATATATATATATATACATATTATTTTCTTTCCTTCTATAAATACTGGGTTTTCCACAACCAATTTGATTGTGCAGTTGTGATCAAGTTGTAAAAGAAGAGAACGAGTAGAGTGTGTAGTGAAAATTAGAGATGGAAAACCAGCAAGAAAGAGAGTTTGGGAGAGATGGCATCTCTAAGGGAAGCAATAGAATAGCTTCTCTTGATATAGAGAACCTTACCCTACCACCTGTTCAAGAAACCCAGGTTGGTTTTCTATCTTGAACCCCCTTTTTATATAAGATCGGTTTTTTTTTTTTTTTTAGATATGTTGAATTTGTTATAATTTTGTTGTGATGATGATGATGAAGGAACCTGGGTGGAGAAAGTTTCTTTCTTATGTTGGCCCTGGTTTTCTGGTCTCCTTGGCCTATCTGGACCCTGGAAATTGTAAGTCACCATTTTCAATATATATATTTTAAGTTGAAGTATTGTTAATAGGTTGAAAATATGCATGGATATTGATGTTTAATGGGATTTTGATGCAGTGGAAACTGATTTACAAGCCGGAGCAAATCATCGATATGAGGTATATTAGTAGAAAATGAACATTATCCAATTCTTTTTGTTGTTTGAGATATTAGAAACTTAATTCTATAATAGTTAATTATTCAAACTCAAATGAGTATAATTGGAGTCATTGTTTTGGTCAACAGTTGTTGTGGGTGATCCTAATTGGATTGATATTCGCACTTATAATCCAATCACTTGCTGCGAATCTAGGCGTATCGACCGGTAAGCGGAGAATTGGATTAATTATTCTATTCCATTTCCATGTTGATTTTACTTTCAAACAGTGGTGAAGTAGATTAGTGGTATAAAATTAGTGAGGATTAGAATGAGCAGTTGTTATCAAGTTTTTCGGAATCTAATTCTTCCATTCAATTGCATTTAAGTCTATGCCAGTCAATTTTAACATTGAAATTCTATTCATGGTGAGCTTCTAGGAGTGAGGGAGTGTCTGGACCCATACCTGGCCTTCCATTCTATCTTCTTGAATATTGCATACAAATTCAATTCATCGAGAAAAATTCTTGTCATTGATTTATCAATTATCTATTACTACTATAATGCCAAAATTTACTATTGTAATGCCAAAACTTTAGGCTTCTCTTTTTGTTGAAGTTTTGATTTCGAAAAAGTGCCCCCAATATAACAAGTATTACCATTGTTTATAGTGATTGTATGTTCATTTTACTTGATTAACGAATGGAACTTAATCGAATTTTGTGTTGGCGTGTACTATGATTCTCCCCCATTGACAGGCAAACACTTGTCGCAGCTTTGTAAAGCTGAATACCCATTACTAGTGAAGTATTGTTTATGGCTGCTAGCAGAGTTGGCTGTCATTGCTGCTGATATCCCCGAAGGTGTATTATCTTTAAGTTATCGTTAGTATTGTATATTTATTTATCATAAATAATTGCAATTTCTAGTGGTCTAAAGAACAAGAGAACTTATGCTGTTTTTCAAATTTTCTTTGATTCTTTTTCTTGCAGTGATAGGGACTGCTTTTGCATTGAATATACTCTTTAACATCCCAGTATGGGCTGGGGTTCTCTTAACTGGCTTTAGTACTCTTTTACTCCTTGGTCTGCAAAGATATGGGGTAAGTTTTGGAATCTATATTTAATATTTTAAATGACAAATATTAATTCTAAACTATTTTTTTTTTTCTAATTCTCTTTGTCAGCTAGGTCTCTTTGATAGATGCTTCATGGTGTCAATGTCTATAATCCATATTCCTCTAGTCTAAACAATTGTAACTCTTGAGTCCTTTAAAAGTTTCCCCTCACTCGAACGACAAAAAAAGGGTATCTTGCAGGCCTAGTATGGTGGGAGCTATAACTTTTTCCCAATAATTCCCTATGGCCTCCAACTGCTAGTAAAGATATAAACGGGAGTTCTCATCAGCTTGCAATTTTCTGATGCATAATGCATGTGACAAACATTCTTTGGGAAAAAGACATTTAGGGTTCTCCTTCAAATTCAATTGGTCAAAAAGAGAGCATTGCATTGTTCAATTGGTCAAGCAAATAAAAAATAAATAATGTATTGGTATCCATAAGGCCGCAACCACATGAGGCTTACAAATGTTAAATGTATGCCTCGAGGTACATAGATGCATCACAGTATCAACTTTGTTTCACAATGCATGCATTCAACTGAAGAGGGCTGAGACTTGAGTACCAGTACTTTTTTTTTTATATGTTTAGGATTAAGTATTACCATTAAATCTTTGAAAAAAAAATATTTGAGTTCAGCGTCCCTTACCCGCCCATTCATAGGGAACACCACATCTGAACTAGATTAGCGTATGATACCCGCCATTTATATCAAAATTTCAATATTTTATCAACCTTTTCTAACTTTTTCTTCTGTATAAGCTATTTGACAAATAAGGGTTCTCACTGGCCTTTCTCAGTTCTAAAGTCAAGAAACCCAAATTTAAAATATTGATTGTAACACTATGAACCCAAATCAATAATGGTAGATTCTTTTTAGGATGAGGACATAAATACAGGTCAGCTGCTATGGTAAATTTTGGATGAGGACATAGATATGGTAAATTTAAAAATTATAAATGTTTTTTATTTAGAGCTCCAAAGGATTAGCACCATGATATAGAAAAATATCATCGACATATTTGGTCAACTTCCTCTTGTCTTCTCTGTACCTCATGAAGAATCAATGAAAGTTGACAATGTTAGAAAATGACCAGTGGTTCCATTCACTCTAGGTCTATGAGGTGCGATTGCAATTTTATTTGATGTGATTATATAATGACATAAACCACATCGAAAACATATACTTGTCTGGGGGTCAAACTGAAGACATAAGTTTTGATATTGCCTGGTGCTTGGCCTAATATATCGATACTTTTTACCATATTTTACAAGGTTCCTCTACTGGAGAAAATTACTGTAGGGACTGATTATCATTATTTATTTATTTTCAGGTTAGGAAGCTCGAACTATTGATAGCAATCTTGGTATTTGTAATGGCTGGTTGTTATTTTGGGGAGTTGGGTTATGTAAAACCACCTGCTTCAGGCGTAGTGGAGGGAATGTTCATTCCGAAGCTCAGTGGTCAAGGTGCAACTGGTGATGCCATTGCCTTGTTGGGTGCACTCGTCATGCCGTATGTTCACATTTTCAAATTAGTCTGATTATAAATTATCTATATGTTCACCCAATATATCTAAACTATAATCTTATCTTAATAGGCATAACTTATTTCTTCATTCCGCTCTCGTGTTATCAAGGAAGATACCAGCATCTGTTCAAGGAATTAATGTGAGAAAATTACTGAATTTTGATGATAACTAAGATAAAAGATTAATAAAATTTGACTGTACTAATTGGGTTTTTCTTTGTGTCACAGAGTGCATGCAAATACTATCTCATTGAGAGTGCATTTGCACTGTTTGTTGCATTTTTGATCAATGTTGCGGTGATCTCAGTCTCTGGCACTGTATGCCATGCTGATAATCTCTCCCCCGACAACGTTGAAAAGTGCAGTGATCTTACGCTCAACTCTGCTTCTTTCCTTCTAAAGGTACATTACTCAATCCATTAAGTGCCAAAGGCTTCACATTGTAGATTCAAAACAAACTTTAAAGGCGTACATAATTACTTATATGTTAATATTTAATTAAACAATTGCAGAATGTATTGGGAAAGTCAAGTTCAACCTTTTATGCAATCGCGCTGCTGGCTTCAGGACAGAGCTCCACCATAACGGGTACCTACGCAGGACAGTATATTATGCAGGTTTGTAAGGATGATAACCAAGCTCTGTCTTTATGTCATGCACTTTTACTACATAGTCAATGCAAATTGTCGAAAGTTTCATAACCTTGTCGTTCACATGTTCTGCAGGGGTTTTTGGACATTAAAATGAAAAAGTGGCTTAGGAACCTAATGACCCGGTGTATCGCAATTACACCCAGCCTCATTGTTTCTATCATTGGTGGATCTAATGGAGCCGGTCGACTAATTATCATTGCTTCCGTCAGTATTTTAGTTTATTTTTTTCGCTCATTTAAACTTTTGGGATGACATAATTTATATACTAGTACTAAATACCGATGTTTCAGATGATCCTCTCCTTTGAACTGCCTTTTGCTCTCATCCCACTTCTCAAGTTCAGCAGCAGTGCTACCAAGATGGGACCTCACAAGAACTCCATTTATGTAAGTTTTTATGAAATAACAATGTCATTTAATTATATTTTTCATCGTACCTAGTATTAATTGTAAAAATGACCATACTTCTTGCATTGGTTATGACTTGCGAAGATTTTTCAGACGGTTGACAGTGCTTTCATATGTGAATTCAGATCATTGTAGTGTCCTGGGTTCTGGGGCTATGCATCATTGGCATCAACATCTATTACTTGACCACTGGTTTCGTCAATTGGATTATTCACAACAACCTTCCAAAGGTCGCTAACGTGTTCATTGGCATTGTTGTATTTCCTCTCATGGCTATATACATTTTGTCTGTTGGTTACTTGACATTCCGGAAAGATAAAGTTGTGACATTCATTGATGCAACAAAAGTAGACTCAAACCCTGAAAACCAAATCGAACCCTGAAAATTTTGGGTCATATAATGTTCCTTAAAAGGGAGGATTTGGCCAATGCATGAATTATACATGATGGTTTCGATGGGAGAATTATGAAACAATAAGAGAGAGAGATATATAGAGGGCTTGTTTGTTTGTTGTCATAATTTGGTGTATTGTATCAAACGTTTACATGCTCTTGTATATATAAGATTGCCATCAAGAAAGGGTTTTCCCAGTATTTTCTGTTCTTTTGTAGCATTTGATTTTTAAGACATGAAATATCCACAATACAAATCATCAGCTTATTAAAATATCTTCAATACAAATCATCAGCTTATTATTTATGTTAACAGCTCTACAATATATATATATACACACTAGTGTACTAGTCGTGCCGTTGATACGGCCATACACTTTCCACAGCATGTACCCGTGCTGTTGACACCGGTACAGTGACACATTGATCCTTGGGTCGTGCCTTTGGCACTTTCCAAATAGTTAGAGCTGCTGCAGTCCTTGATAATATTTGGCAGGTTAGAAATAGTTTGATTTTTTAACACAAACAATTTAGAGTACAAATGATAGCAAGGTTAGCAAATAGCTTGGTAAATCTCTGGCAGATTTTAAGCAATACGGAACAACAACAATTTGATATTACTGATGTCAGCACTAACATACCACAAGAAGATACAACTACAAAATAATTATGTTATTTCAAACGTTTTTTAGCAAATAAAAATATTGGCAAGTTATGATTTTATTATGTTGGTCACTGATGACGCTTTTTATAGGAATATATGTGATGGATGTTTTGCTTTCTACGCAATTGATGCAGATGGTAAAATAATAGGCATTAATAAAAGGATGGTCTAGAAAATGCATGACAACAAGTTTTGAAGCTGAATTGAAAAAGGTTCAGACTAACAAGTGAATGAGCAATGACGAATGGGTACAAAAAGTTTGTAGTGATAACTGATAGCAAAGACATTGCGAAAGCGATCGATGGTAGAAGCGAGCATTTATCATGACAGCAGAAGGCTACCTGACAGTATCGGCTGGAACACAAACTAGTTTACTTTGAATGTTTCAGACCAATTCATATTAGAAGGAACATTAACTTAACAACTTATCGGCTAGTTGCATCAGTCTATGCTAGTAATAGTAGTGGTAATAGTAATAATGATGACTTTGAGATGAGATGTAATTTGAACCTAAATGGGTTTTCCTTTTAATAATGTATTTTTGGTTTTTTTTTATAAAAAAAACATTTATGTTAATATGTTTGTTTAAGCAATTGCAGAATGTATTAAGAAAGTCAAGTTCGACCTTTTATGCAATCGCGTTGCCGGTTTCAGGATAGAACTCCACCATAATGGGTAACTGCACTCACTTCTCTAATTCAGCAACAGTGCTACCAAGACGAGACCTCTCAAGAATTCCATTTATGTAAGTTTTATGAATAACAGTGTCATTTAATTATATTTCAACATGCCTAAGGTAGTATTGATTCTAAAAATGACCATGAAGGATAATGATTAAGGTGGCCTTTTTTTTTTTAAGTGTTTAGAAGTTAACTTTTAACTCCTTATGAACGAGCTTCTGAATGAACTATTTGTTTTGCTTCTGAATGGGTTGCTGATTAGAGGCTGTAAAATTAAAAGGTGTTTGTTTTTTGGTGTTGAATGAGAACTATTTGACAATTTTGCCGCACTGAGAAGACACATATAGAAATGGAAAGATGGTAGGTTAGAAACCCAACATTATAGGGTGGTCATCAATTTGCCAAAGCTTTCAAAACTACATGTTACATAATGAAAACTACATGTTATATAATGAAAACTTGAAAATATACATGAAAAGTGAGAGCTGGAGAGATGAAGAAAAACTTAAAAAATACATAGAAAGAAAACAAAGATGAAGGAGAGAAACGAGATAAGTTTCTTACCGTTGAAGAGTCTTTGTGAAGGTAGGTAGAACGACAATGCTTGTTAAAGAGAATGAAGGTGTGTCATCAAATTTTAGCCCTACTCGTTTTTGTATATATAAGATTATCATCAAGAAAGGGTTTTCTCAATATTTTTTGTTCTTTTGTAGCATTTGTTTTCAAAAACATGAAATAACCACAATACAAATCATCCCATATTGAAATATCTACAATATACATAACTCATTATATATGTGTTCACATTCTCTTTGTCGTCTCTCTTCTTACTTTTGGCAAATTCTGTAGAAAAAATGTTCCAAAACAAACACACCCTAATGGCTAACACGAAAATAGTCAAGAATTTAAATGGTGTAATCTAGTTTGGAGCTGATCATTATTCCTTAATATTTTTCTAACATAAATCAAAATCCACTAAACAGCTAGACCCGATGAAGGCATCTCCATTAAACAACCAAAATCTAGTAGTTGTTTCTAAATCATCACAACTCTTCAAAATTACTCAACCTCTTCGTCCAACGAAGCCCCCCAAGCAAGGTTTTCAAACTGATATAAGCAATATTTTATTTTATTTTTTAGTCTTTCATGTCAAAATCACGTATTTTCAACGACTAGTCTCTTTGATTTCAAGATTAATTTTGGTTTCCTGATTTTAAGAAATATTTCAATATGTAAAGAAAAAACTTAACATTCCGAGAATATATGAACTATATATAATGAATTTCGAGGATGTATGAAATATGTGAAAAACAAATAAGATGTAAGTAAATAAATCTATTAAACACATTAAATGAAGCCTAAATACCAACCAAATGAAATAAACATGAAATCAATATATAATTAGAAAATCAATGGGTGGTTTCAAAAATCAATAAATAATTAAAAGAAATGATAATTAGAAAAAATAAAAAACCCTCAAAAATGTAATTTTTGTTACCTGGTTTTTATATTTTCATGAAAAAAAATTTACTAAAAAAACCTTGAAATTTTTCAGAAAAACCATTAAAATGTAAATTTTTTCTCAGCATTTTTCTTTTTTGTAATTTCAAAAAATTGAAAATTTTGACAAAATTTCATGAAAACGCAGTCCTTAACTACAGTTGACTTTAAAAAAAACTGTAGTTGACTTTATCTTTTATTTCCTCGAGTATAGTGGGAACCAAGGATTGTGATTTCGTTTTTCGAGTTAATTTCGATCCCTTGATTTTAAGAAATATTTTGTTTTGTATAGAAAAACATAAAAATTTCGACTGTGATTTCAAATTTAACAATATAAATTGTGTATTTTAAACTCTAAAATACTACATAAAAAAGTATCACACAACTCGTAGTGTCATACAGACTACATATTAAATAAGAATCACTCACATAACAAATTTTTGGTACTAAAATAACATTATAGCATGTGAAAATATACTGAGATTGAAATAAAACATTTCTGTTCTCAAGAAAATTTCGACATATTTCGAATTTCGAAAGAGATTTTGGTAACTTCAAAATAGGAAATATTTCGTGAAATTTCGACATTTCGAGAAATCACATTCCTTGGTGGGAAACACATCCAACCAATTATTCATTTCTCTTTTGAATAAAAAAAAAATCTAGAAAGCCAGACCCCTAGAGCCAGGACAGCATCAGGGGACTCTCTGTGCATGTGATTGTGTTCGATTGGGGTATTATGAGCATCTCTAAGATGATTGAGGATATTGAGCCTTGCCTGGCACGGGCCGGCGTGCATGGTCTTACTCTCTATACAAGTTCCTTCTTATTACAAACAAAATTAGCCTTCCACTTTTGTCACAACCCTCACCACTCTTTTTTCAATCTACATCACTAGAGATATTGACAACACAACACATTATGTCCTATCCTTAGCCCCCACAACAGTACTACCACATCCCCACTTATCATTAAGACCTTTCCAAACTCAGGTTTGTCCAATGCAGTTTTTGTTTTATGTTATTTATTCCTAAACACATTTCATTGAAGCTATAGAATGTTATCTAGAAACAGAATATAAATTAGTGGTGTGTGGATAAGATTTTTGGGCCATTTTTTTGTAAAAGTTGAGAAAAAAAGAAGTCTAATGGTGATGTTTGGTTGCATGAAAAATAGATATGAAAATTGAAATCGTTTTCATGAATCTGATTATGAAACTTCCCCTTCGGATTTGGATTTTCATGAGTATTGAAAAAATTGTCTTATGAAGAGTAGATTTACTGTCAGTAAATAGATAACCAAACAACAAAATCTGTATAATAAGGAAAATTGATTCAATTGCTCGTGAAACATGGCTAACCAAATAGACCCTAAAGCCTTATATAGAGTTTGCAAAGAAAACTTGAGTTGTGAAGGAAGAGAAGATTCAAAGGAAATAGACCCAAGTAAAACTAGTTTCTTATTTAGTTTTATTTTTTTTTGTTAGTGTAACATAGAAACGTGGAGAGAATCTCTTGGGCTCTCAAAAGTCAAAATTGTATTTTATTTTCTTTTTATTTATTTTTTTAATTTGTTAGGGTTAATTGCTCTTTCCCTTCGCAGTAAATAGCTAATTGTGAAGTAATTTTATCATCATTGCAGTCTCCCCCAAGACTAGCATGTTTTGACTGTCTGTTTTTAAAATAGATAACCAAGATACCATTAACAAATCAAATGCTAAGATTGAATTTTTTTGAATCTCAAAGAAAATCAAATAATCCAATGGAAATGATAAATGTAATTAACCGTTGTTAAAAAAAACACTCATCTACCCCATGCCCCTTCTCCTCCTCCTCTCTCCCTCTATAAATCATCATCTCCCCCTTCTTTCGAGTTTGCAGCCCCCCCTCTTCTTCATCTCTCCCTCTCTCTGTGGTTCGCAACCCCCACCTCCTTCTTTTTTCCTTCGCCCTATCTAGTTCGCAGACTCATAAAGGGGGGAGGAAGAGGGGGCGAGGCTGCGAACCAGAGAAGGGGCGGAGTTGCAAGCCAGAGAGAGGGGGTAGTGATGTTTTACAAAAGAAGGGAGTTCGTGGAGGAGAGAGGGGCATGGGAAAGAAAATAAAATTTCTTTAAACAAATGTTAAAATTTCTCTCGAGATACATTTATTATTTCAATTGGATCATTCGATTTTCTTCGAGATGAGATATTCGAGATACAAAACATTCAATCTCAACCTTTGGTTTGTCAAGGGTATTTAAAAACATGCGGTCAAAGCATGTTGACAGTTAGTCTTGAGGGACTGCCGTATAAATTATAATGGGAGTACTTCGCAATTAACTATTTATTACAGGAAATTAACTATTTATCACAGGAGAAAGAACAATTAACCCAATTTGTCAAGATCAAACTTAACATATCCAAATCTGGAGTGGAGAGTGACCACCAAACACAGACAGCTACTTGTTAACTTGTCATTGCTGATGGAATCATCTCTCACGTGGTGTAGTTTGAGTCAACACACACCGGCATGGGAACCCATGTGGCCTTAAAGTCTCATCATGAAAACCATTGAAACCAGAAACAGTACCTTCCTTACAAAGTAAGCTAATCACACGCCCTGATTGGGTGGGGTTAGATCTACACATTTCAAACACACCCCTTTTGTTATAAATAACCCAATTCTCCTCTTTTTATTCTTCGCTTTAACCATCATCCATCGATTCATTTTACTGGGAAAAAAAAAGACACAGATTATTTTGTTAGCAACTAACATACGGAACAACAATTTGTTAGCAACTAAATCTCTGGCAGGTTTCAAACAATACGGAACAACAACAATTTGATATTACTGATGTCAGCACTAACATACCACAAGAAGATACAACTACAAAATAATTATGTTATTTCAAACGTTTTTTAGCAAACAAAAATATTGGCAAATTATGATTTTATTATGTTGGTTACTAATGACGCTTTTTATAAGAATATATGTGATGGATGTTTTGTTTTCTATGCAACTGATGCAGATGGTAAAATAATAGTCATTAATAAAATGATGGTCTAGAAAATGCATGACTACAAATTTTGAAGTTGAACTGGAAAGGTTCAGACTAATAAGTGAATGAGCAATGACGAATGGGTACAAAAAGTTTGTAGTGATAACTGATAGCAAAGACATTGCGAAAGCGATTGATGGTAGAAGCGAACATTTATCATGACAGCAGAAAGCTACCTAACAGTATCATGACAACCAAGCTCTCTCCTTGCGTCTTGCACTTTTGCAACGTAGTCAATGTGAGTTGTCCAAGTTCTGTAGGGGATTTTGGTCCTTAAAATGAAAAAATGGCTTAGGAACCTAATGTTCCGGTGTATTGTAATTACACCCAACCTCATTGTGTTTTATCATCGGTGGATCTAATGGAGCTGGTCGACTAATCAACATTGCCTTTTGCACTCACTTCTCAAATTCAGCAACAGTGCTACCAAGACGAGACCTCTCAAGAATTCCATTTATGTAAGTTTTATGAATAACAGTGTCATTTAATTATATTTCAACATGCCTAAGGTAGTATTGATTCTAAAAATGACCATGAAGGCTAATGATTAAGGTGGCCTTTTTTTTTTAAGTGTTTAGAAGTTAACTTCTAATTGGAGTTAAAAGTTATGAACAAGCTTCTGAATGAACTGTTTGTTTTGCTTCTGAATGGGTTGCTGATTAGAAACTGTAAAATTAAAAGGTGTTTGTTTTTTGGTGTTGAATGAGAACTATTTGACAATTTTGCCGCACTAGGAGACACATATAGGAATGAAAAGATGGTAGGTTAGAAACCCGACATTATAGGGTGGTCATCAATTTGTCAAAGCTTTCAAAACTACATGCTACATAATGAAAACTACATGTTATATAATGAAAACTTGAAAATATACATGAAAAGTGAGAGTTGGAGAGATGAAGAAAAACTTAAAAAATACATAGAAAGAAAACAAAGATGAAGGAGAAAAACGAGATAAGTTTCTTACCGTTGAAGAGTCTTTGTGAAGGTAGGTAAAACGACAATGCTTGTTAAAGAGAATGAATGTGTGTCATCAAATTTTAGCCCTACTCGTTTTTGTATATATAAGATTATCATCAAGAAAGGGTTTTCTCAATATTTTTTGTTCTTTTGTAGCATTTGTTTTCAAAAACATGAAATAACCACAATACAAATCATCCCATATTGAAATATCTACAATATACATAACTCGTTATATATGTATTCACATTCTCTCTGTCTTCTCTCTTCTTACTTTTGGCAAATTCTGTAGAAAAAATGTTCCAAAACAAACACACCCTAATGGCTAACACGAAAATAGTCAAGAATTTAAATGGTGTAATCTAGTTTGGAGTTGATCATTATTCCTTAATATTTTTCTAACATAAATCAAAATCCACTAAACAGCTAGACCCGATGAAGGCATCTCCATTAAACAACCAAAATCTAGTAGTTGTTTCTAAATCATCACAACTCTTCAAAATTACTCAACCTCTTCGTCCAACAAAGCCCCAAGCAAGGTTTTCAAACTGATATAAGCAAAATTTTATTTCATTTTTTAGTCTTTCATGTCAAAATCACGTATTTTCAACGACTAGTCTCTTTGATTTCAAGATTAATTTTGGTTTCCTGATTTTAAGAAATATTTCAGTATGTAAAGAAAAAACTTAAAATTTCAAGAATATATGAACTGTATATAATGAATTTCGAGGATGTATGAAATATGTGAAAAACAAATAAGATGTAAGTAAATAAATCTATTAAACACATTAAATGAAGCCTAAATACCAACCAAATGAAATAAACATGAAATCAATATATAATTAGAAAATCAAGGGGTGGTTTCAAAAATCAATAAATAATTAAAAGAAATGATAATTAGAAAAAATAAAAAACCCTCAAAAATGTAATTTTTGTTACCTAGTTTTTATATTTTCATGAAAAAAAATTTACTAAAAAAACCTTGAAATTTTTCAGAAAAACCATTAAAATGTAAATTTTTTCTCAGCATTTTTCTTTTTTGTAATTTCAAAAAATTGAAAATTTTGACAAAATTTCATGAAAACGCAGTCCTTAACTACAGTTGACTTTAAAAAAAACTGTAGTTGACTTTATCTTTTATTTCCTCGAGTATAGTGGGAACCAAGGATTGTGATTTCGTTTTTCGAGTTAATTTCGATCCCTTGATTTTAAGAAATATTTTGTTTTGTATAGAAAAACATAAAAATTTCGACTGTGATTTCAAATTTAACAATATAAATTGTGTATTTTAAACTCTAAAATACTACATAAAAAAGTATCACACAACTCGTAGTGTCATACAGACTACATATTAAATAAGAATCACTCACATAACAAATTTTTGGTACTAAAATAACATTATAGCATGTGAAAATATACTGAGATTGAAATAAAACATTTCTGTTCTCAAGAAAATTTCGACATATTTCGAATTTCGAAAGAGATTTTGGTAACTTCAAAATAGGAAATATTTCGTGAAATTTCGACATTTCGAGAAATCACATTCCTTGGTGGGAAACACATCCAACCAATTATTCATTTCTCTTTTGAATAAAAAAAAAATCTAGAAAGCCAGACCCCTAGAGCCAGGACAGCATCAGGGGACTCTCTGTGCATGTGATTGTGTTCGATTGGGGTATTATGAGCATCTCTAAGATGATTGAGGATATTGAGCCTTGCCTGACACGGGCTGGCGTGCATGGTCTTACTCTCTAAACAAGTTCCTTCTTATTACAAACAAAATTAGCCTTCCACTTTTGTCACAACCCCCACCACTCTTTTTTCAATCTACATCACTAGAGATATTGACAACACAACACATTATGTCCTATCCTTAGCCCCCACAACAGTACTACCCCATCCCCACTTAGCATTAAGACCTTTCCAAACTCAGGTTTGTCCAATGCAGTTTTTGTTTTATGTTATTTATTCCTAAACACATTTCATTGAAGCTATAGAATGTTATCTAGAAACAGAATATAAATTAGTGGTGTGTGGAAAAGATTTTTGGGCCATTTTTTTGTAAAAGTTGAGAAAAAAAGAAGTCTAAGGGTGATGCTTGGTTGCATGAAAAATAGTCATGAAAATTGAAATCGTTTTCATGAATCTGATTATGAGACCTCCCTTTCGGATTTGGATTTTCATGAGTATTGGAAAAATTGTCTTATGAAGAGTCGATTTACTGTCAGTAAATAGATAACCAAACAACAAAATCTGCACAACAAAGAAAATTGATTCAATTTCTCGTGAAACATGACTAACCAAATAGACCCTAAAGTCTTATATAGAGTTTGCAAAGAAAGCTTGAGCTGTGAAGGAAGAGAAGATTCAAAGGAAATAGACCCAAGTAAAACTAGTTTCTTATTTAGTTTTATTTTTTTTGTTAGTGTAACATAGAAACGTGGAGAGAATCTCTTGGGCTCTCAAAAGTCAAAACTGTATTTTATTTTTATTTTTTTTTATTTTTAATTTGTTAGGGTTAATTGCTCTTTTCCTTCGTAGTAAATAGCTAATTGTGAAGTAATCTTATCATCATTGCAGTCTCCCCCAAGACTAGCATGTTTTGACTGTCTGTTTTTAAAATAGATAACCAAGATACCATTAACAAATCAAATGCTAAGATTGAATTTTTTTGAATCTCAAAGAAAATCAAATAATCCAATGGAAATGATAAATGTAATTAACCGTTGTTAAAAAAAACACTCATCTACCCCATGCCCCTTCTCCTCCTCCTCTCTCCCTCTATAAATCATCATCTCCCCCTTATTTCGAGTTTGCATCCCCCTCCCCCCCCCTCTTCTTCATCTCTCCCTCTCTCTGTGGTTCGCAACCCCCACCTCCTTCTTTTTTCCTTCGCCCTATCTAGTTCGCAGACTCATAAAGGGGGGAGGAAGAGGGGGCGAGGGGAGGAAGAGGGGGCGAGGCTGCGAACCAGAGAAGGGGCAGAGTTGCAAGCCAGAGAGAGGGGGTAGTGATGTTTTACAAAAGAAGGGAGTTCGAGGAGGAGAGAGGGGCATGGGAAAGAAAATAAAATTTCTCTCGAGATACATTTATTATTTCAATTGGACCATTCAATTTTTTTCGAGATGAGATATTCGAGATACAAAACATCCAATCTCAACCTTTGGTTTGTCAAGGGTATTTAAAAACATGCGGTCAAAGCATGTTGACAGTTAGTCTTGAGGGACTGCCGTATAAATTATAATAGGAGTACTTCGCAATTAACTATTTATTACAGGGAATTAACTATTTATTACATGGGAAAGAACAATTAACCCAATTTGTCAAGATCAAACTTAACATATCCAAATCTGGAGTGGAGAGTGACCACCAAACACAGACAGCTACTTGTTAACTTGTCGTTGCTGATGGAATCATCTCTCACGTGGTGTAGTTTGAGTCAACACACACCGGCATGGGAACCCATGTGGCCTTAAAGTCTCATCATGAAAACCATTGAAACCAGAAACAGTACCTTCCTTACAAAGTATGCTAATCACACGCCCTGATTGGGTGGGGTTAGATCTACACATTTCAAACACACCCCTTTTGTCAACCCAATTCTCCTCTTTTTATTCTGCGCTTTAACCATCATCCATCGATTCATTTTACTGGGAAAAAAAAAAGACAGATTATTTTTTTTGTTAGCAACTGAGAACAGAGGAAACAGAGCACGATGGACAGAGGAGGAGTTGTTGACACTAGTGACAGTCAACAACCCAATAATTGTGCAATGGGTCGTTTTGATCATCATGAGAACCCCACACAAAAGGTCTGAATTTTTACTGATTTTGAGTTGCTATTTGGATTTTTGGGTGAACCCCATTATGTTGGAGATTTGGAGTTTGTAAATTTTTTGTTTGTTGATTAGGAATCAGTGTGGAAAAGCTTCTGGCCTTATGTGGGACCTGGTTTTCTAGTTTCCTTGGCTTATCTAGACCCTGGGAACTGTAGGTTTTTATGTTCTTCACTCTGTCAATTTTTTGTACTTTTAAACTCTACTAATGTTATGTAATTTAGATTTTTTTTTTTTAATTTCATTGGGTGATGTTGTAGTAAAAAAAAATGGATTTGTCTTTCTGTATCTTTTCTTTTTGTTTTGATGGAATTTTCAGTATTGTACATAATAGTTTCATTCATAAATTTGAGAAGACATTCCCATTCTACAAGAACAAAGTAAAGGTTATTGCCAATTTTTTTGTTCACTAGTAAAAAAAAAAAAAATTTATAGATGGAAGCAATGATGTTTTGAAGATTTTGTGTGAAGATATCTGCTTTGTTATTTTCATCTTTAATGGAATGATAATGATTTGTTCTAATTAATATTGGTTTATTATTGAGAACTAAATGGGCATACCTTGAAAGCAGCATGATCATAGGAGTTTTCTGATAACCACATTAAATGGGATTACCACTACTTTGTAAAACAGAAATGAAAATTTCATCTCTTTTTTTGTTTTTTGTTCATATTTTTTCTGTTATATCTCAACAACCACATTGTTTGATTGATTATCTATGTTAACTTTCTGCGATTAAGTAAAAGAATTGAATGTATTTGTGATGCAGTGGAAACTGATTTACAGGCTGGAGCGAATCACGGATATGAGGTAAGAGTTTCAGACACCAATGTATATCAGTGGTTGAATAACAAATGCTGTAAATAAGTGGAAGAATCAATAACTAATGCTCAAACTTTGATCACCTATACCAGCTTCTGTGGGTTATTCTGTCCGGATTGATCTTTGCACTCATTATTCAATCATTAGCTGCCAATCTTGGCGTAGCTACCGGTAAGTATCAATACTTTGGCATTGTATGTGTGCATGTCTATCATAACAATAAATTTAAATGTCATTTGTTATGAGATTATATGTGTCTGAATAGACTAATTTTTATAAAGACGGAATTGTCACACTCAAGATGATCATTGTTTTGCTCACGTTTAGGAAGGCACCTTTCAGAGCTATGCAAAGAGGAGTACCCAAGATACATAAACTATATCCTATGGATTCTTGCAGAGGTTGCGGTTATTGCCGCGGATATCCCTGAAGGTATCAATATTAGGACTCCTCCAATTCTCTTGCATCAATTTCTGGTTTGGAGTTTAACTTTGTGTGTTTTATGTTTTATATTCTGTTTTATTTTTTTATTTTTTTATTTTTTCACAGTTATTGGTACTGCCTTCGCATTGAACATATTGTTTAAGATTCCAGTATGGGCTGGAGTTTTACTCACTGGTATGAGCACTCTATTATTTCTTGGACTTCAAAGATTTGGGGTAAGTTTGGAGATGAACTTAAAAGAATATTCTACTTTTTATGGTGTTTGGGTCACAATTGAAGTTATTTGAATGTTCTTGACAATCTTGTTCTCTTCTTTCTTTTCTCCTTTCAACTTCGTAGGTTCGAAAGCTGGAAATATTGATAGCTTTTCTTGTCTTTGTAATGGCGGGATGTTTCTTTGCTGAACTAAGTTATGTGTCACCCCCAATATCTGAAGTGCTGCAGGGGATGTTCATCCCTAAACTCAAAGGAGATGGAGCAACTGGCGACGCCATTGCCCTTTTTGGTGCCCTCATCATGCCGTACGTTCCCAAATTCATAAAAACCATTTTTATACTTTTGAGGTTTACTGGGGCACAAATCATTATACTTAGATCAAAGCAATTAGACTGGATTGTCAGAGATATGCTATGAGATCATAGTATATGCATGCACTAGTCTCGTAACTCGATTATGTTGTTTAGACATGTAGAGCTGATCAAATTTCTTAACTCGATTATGTTCTTTAGACATGTAGAGCTGATCAGGTTTCTCGTTTTGAACAGGCATAACTTGTTTCTCCATTCTGCTTTGGTGCTCTCAAGAAAGATACCGAATACAGTAACTGGAATCAATGTAAGATGGCAGTATACTTTTTGAAGAAAAATTCAAGACCCCTGATGTATCAACACTGAGCTTAGTTTTTGTTGTTTATAGAGTGCTTGCAGATACTTTCTATTAGAGAGTGGATTTGCATTGCTAGTTGCTTTCCTGATCAACGTTGCTATTATCTCCGTCAGTGGCACTGTATGCAAGGCTAAAGACATCTCTCGTAAAGATGCTGATCGGTGTGAGGATATTACTCTGAATAATGCTTCTTTCCTTCTCGAGGTTTGCCACCGACATCTAATATGAAAAGGACTGGATCTACATAATTTTCCCTTCATAACGTTGCTTTTTTAATTCTTAACAGAATGTATTGAAGAGATCTAGTTCAACTATATATGCAGTTGCACTACTAGCTTCAGGGCAAAGCTCGACCATAACGGGTACATATGCGGGTCAATATGTCATGCAGGTTGTAATATTAAAAAAATTTGTATTGGATTCAATGACTGTCTGTCTGTCTGTCTCATAACACACACCCCTTCTGTTTATATTTGACTTGTTTTGATTTTGCTACGCAGGGGTTCTTGAATCTTAAGATGAAAATGTGGATTAGGAATATGATGACTCGTATCATTGCCATTACTCCAAGTCTCGCTGTTTCCATTATTGCAGGATCTAAAGGAGCGGGTCAACTAATTGTAATAGCTTCGGTTAGTAAGCAATTCCATTGTAACAAACAACCATTTTACTTGTTGGTTCTTACTTTTGAACGTGAGTGTGCAGATGATACTATCTTTCGAGCTCCCATTTGCATTAATGCCTCTCCTCAAGTTTAGCAGTAGCAAAAACAAAATGGGACCTCACAAGAACTCCATCTACGTAAGATATCTACTCAAAGCCCTATCTTACTTCTATCCTACTATATAAAAATTATGTTCTTCTGACTGTTCTACAAATGTATGCAGATTATCGTGTTCTCATGGGTCTTTGGCCTTTGCCTCATTGGTACAAATGTTTACTTTTTAAGTAACGCTTACATATCTTGGTTGATTCACAACCACCTTCCAAAATACGCCAATGTTTTAGTTGGGATTGTTGTGTTTCCTGTCATGATGATATATATCATCTTTGTTCTCTACTTGGCATTTCGTAAGGACAGAGTTGTGACATTCGTAGCGGCAACAAATACTGAGATGCGGATAGAACAAGGGTTCAAAACTTCTGAGGATGAGATCGAGTCCAAAGACATTCCATACAGAGAAGATCTTGCTGACTTGACACTTCAAAACAAATAGAACAACTGTTGAAACAATTATCGACTAGCTCCTTCATTTGCAAATCCACAGTAGGTTTAGGATACTTTACAGCTTTGAACTGAGTATCTGAAATTTCTGTTAGCATTGTAGCTTTGTTCTATCAATGACAATTTATATCTTCCAGTTCATAATGCTTCTGAAGTAGGTCATAAGAATTATTTGTGGCACATATTTTACTTCAATGGCATCTAATTTGGTTCATAACAATCATTAACGAGGATTGAGAAACTGGTAATGTGTGCAGAACTGTTTAAATATTTTCTGGAATATTTGTCTAAACTTCTTTCCATATAATGCTTATCAACACTCATTTGAATGGTTTTGATGCTTGTGTTCACTGAAATGCAAATGGATTTCAGTATGTCAAACACATCTACAAGTTTTTTTTTCTTTTCAAATAGTCAGATTTAGAACCAAACAATGTTGCAAGAAGTTAAAGGTGGCAACCTTTGCTGAACCAAGTACCGCGATACCAAGGACATTGACATTGAAAATAAATAAATAAATAAATCAAACCTATGGCAAACGCTCGTATAAAACCCCCCCAATAATGTTTGTATTACTCATACACTCACTCAGGCTGGCACCTTGTGTTGCCAATATTTATAGTCTTTAGTGTCATCTCAATTTCCATAATCCCTTTGTTTAGAGCTTCAAAGTCTGGATTTTGAACAAAATAAGTAAGAACAAGGATACTAGTAATTAGTTTTTTTTTTTTTTCAATAACTCAACTAGTCACAAAGCATTGTAGCCCATGGTTAATGGACTAAAATGAGACCGATTCGCTTGTCTCCTATATTCATGTATCGATGGTATTGTACCGTTCTATAATTTTTATAACTGACTGCGTCGATATGATATATTTATGGTACATGATATTTGTTAGGAAGCTGCTGAAGTTGAAGGTAAGTAATCTTAGAAAGGGATAGGTATTCTATGCCTTAAAGAGGCGAAAAGGAAATGTATTGAGATTGCAAGCAAATTAAAAAGCATTGCTCACAGAATGCTCAAGTTTGATCTCCATGTTCACAGAATGCTCAAAATAGAGTAGATCAAAGCAAACCTGTTGTAGGAGTTTCTGATATTTTTACTATTTTGCGCATCGCCCATCTATAGGAATAGTCAAGGCAAATTTTTCTTACATGATCACAATTGTTGGTCAAAATTAGAAAACATAACTCTATTTTTGTATTTCAAATCATTTTGGGCGTAACAATTTTACCTAACATTAAACTCCTTATCCCATGGTATTGATTTCTAATACGAATTTCATCAATTATGAGCATCTACCAACACTTCCATACCTGACTTCTAAACAACACTCTCCCTCCCCCCTAAAGCCCCCCACGGCACTGCATACATACAGAAACGCATAATGTGGCATGGTTTGCTCCAGAGAGAATCGAAACAAATGAAATTATACAGGAGACAATGTTTCACAGGACGTTACCCTACATTTGTGTTAGTCCCGGATACAGGTCTTAACAAAGGATGGCCTAAGTTAGAGGTGGTGGGGTTGCCTGGGGCGGCAGCATTGAACATAACAGTGGATGACGGGCTGGATACAGAAGGTGACGGATGGAGTGCAGAGAGCGGTAACCGTGGTCCAAATGCGAACATAGGCTGCTGCCGCGGTATGAATGACATGTGCGGATGGGTTGCTTGGTTGTTTCCGTATCCTCTTATTGACATATTAGGCTGCCCGGGTCCAGGGGGCATGGGGATGACAGGTTGCCTGTTGTTAATAACAGCATTGTTTCCCAAAGTTGAAGCAGCAGCACTGGTAATGGTGATGCCAGTGTTGGCTCTGGGAGATGCAAATCCAGATGATATAATACGAGCTCGTTCAGCTGCAAACTGCTGCTTCGTTCTTTCCACTCGTTCACATTCTTTCATTAGCACGGTTTCCACCTCTGCAAACTGTTTTAGCTTCACCTCCAGTCTCTTCAACTGCACCCATAAATCAACATTATTATTGGTATAGTATAAAACTACCATTTGCTATGAATCAATAAAACCATGTGTACAGCATTTGTCACCTAGAATTCAAGTTCGATAAGAAATTATTCAGAGCGAGATACAGTAGCATTAAAGAGTTAAAATGCCAATCTTTATTCCCCATAAACACTTGGCACCCTTGAGATACAATTTATTACCTTAATGTTATGTAACACATGCTATTTGAGCAGGATCAATCTGTACTTCCATATCAACCAGTCATAACTACTAATGAAGAAAAATAAAGGCATTACACCAAATTGGCATATTTGTTTGTAACAACTCCCAAAATAGTAACACTTTTGAACTGTAACAATCCACCAAACAATTTCAAGTTGAAACTAAATTTAGTCAAAAAATTGAAAAACAGTTGCACAAAAAAAGTGATACAATAAATTAGAATAGTATCCACTTCTTGGACCATACTATTCATGGTGATACAATTTGTATCACTTTGTTTGTGAAAATGTGCAAAATTGTTTTGTGGATTGTTATAGCTCAAAAGTGTATTGTTTTTGGGGTTGTTACAAAAATGCCAATTTGGTGTAGTGAAGTTTATACAACAAAAAGTCCCAAGAACATGCATCAGAATTTTAGCTTAAAAGGTCCAACCATTATATATCACTTATATGAGCTTGAAAGGTTTTGAGGTAGTCAGTGTTCACAGCCTTGACAGGTCAAAATTCTTTAGTATGTATGTGTTCACCAACTTTCTTGCTCTTAGATAACATGTCGACTATGGAAGGACAAGCAACTGTCCCAAGGAAAGTAGAGATAACACTTGTCGTCCTTGCAAGTAGCCATAACCTACAATAATAGCTTCGATCATAGGACGGGAAGCATAAAAGCTAGTACATGATTTGTCAGCTACGACAAAAGCATGGCCTTAAGTGAAATCGTTCACACAGCTACTGGAACTACGTATACCATAGTTAGAATTAACCATCTAGGCATAAGAGGACTTCAATATCTCCTTTAGGGTCTGCTTAGGATTGGGGGTTTTAGTTGCAGTTTTTGTTTTGTTTTCCTGAACTACTGATCTGGTCTTAGAAGCAAGCATGGCAGGCAGTCTCCCCAGAAAGGCCCATGACCATCCCCTGTCATATTCGCCACTTGGTAGATACAACGTTTGGAATAGAAATCATAACACACTGAACTTTTGTAGAACCTTCGCCTCAATGTTTTTTCCAGATCTTGGAAAATCAATGCAACCGATTGACTCCAAACCTCCACTTACAAGTCTCAACCTCCAACTGTCCTCTGAACCATTGATCTCTAACCATTCCACAACATTTCGTCCAAAAAAGATTTTAGTTTGAACCCTAACATTCGCACTCTGTGATTGTGATTCACCAACCACCTTCAAATGTTTCAATGAGAAGTACCTTCGCTCGACCACCAGAAAAGAGCATTTCCATCATTGACTACATGTGCCAAAGGCCCAAAGCTCGCATTCTTTTGTTGCTTCGGCCAACAAATTGTGGTAACTAAACCACATGGATCCATAATGGTATAACATAGTGTGTCTCGTCCCATTGTGTTCGTCGCGATATATGGTATCATAAATCAAAATTTGATCAGATACTTTGAATTCAAAATTTTATCTACATAATCTCCATTCATATACCGAAAGACACGTTCGTCAATGTAAGATATCTGGATATTTCTTTCTCTAACATATGGCTCAGAGCCATTCGACACTCCTACTTATCTTGGATGACACATGGACATGTACTAACAAATGTTGTTTTAGATCACTATAACTATATCTTGGTTTATAATGACAAATGACCCAACTATAACTATATATCATCATCATCAAAGCCCATTCCCGATACTTTCGGGGTCGGCTACACGGATTTTGGTTCTCCAAGCAATGCGGTATTTCCACATATTCTCGCCTAATCCAAGCTCAAGGATGTCTTCCTTCACCGCCTTCATCCAAGTTTTCAACGGTCATCCCCTCCGTCTACACCCTCCATTAACTTTCCAGTCTAAACATTTTCTAATTGGCGTCGTGTTTGGTCGCCTCCGCACGTGACCAAACCACGTTAAACGCCTTTATTTAATTTTGTCCTCTATGGACACTACACCTAAGTATCTCCTAATTATTTCATTTCTAATTTTATCCTTACGAGTTTTACCACACATTCACCTTAACATACGCATTTCTGCTACTGCAATCCTATGCGTATGTTGTCCCGTAGTCGCCCAACATTCTGAACCATATAGCATGGTTGGTCGAATAATTGTCTTATAGCATTTCCCTTTTAGCCTTGCAGGCATCCTTTTGTCACATAATACTCCTAATGTTATTCTCCATTCCATCCAACCAGCTTTAAACCTATGGTCTACATCTTCTCTAATAGCCCTATTCTTTTGAATTATAGATCTTAGATATCGAAAAGCCTCACACACTTAGACCCCCATGCATTCGATCTCAATTGCATTACTCCTCCCTCGTGATTCACAACCAAAGTTGCACACTAGATACTCTGTCTTCAAACGACTAATTCTAAAACCCTTACTCTCTAAAGCCTTCTGCCACCTATCTAATTTCTGAGCTAAACATTCACTAATCTCATCAATTAAGGCAATATCATCTGCAAATTACATGCAGCAAGGTACATTTTCTTGCAGGTGTCTTGTCAACTCATTCATGACCAAAGCAAAGAGATATAGACTTAAGGCTGACCCTTGAGAAGCTTAAACACGCCACTATATATGTTACCCAAAAAAAAAAGACAATGTTATGATATCTGTGCCATATTCGTGTCCTAAACTTTCTAAATTTTTTGTGTATCCAAGTCAGTATTCATACCCACTATGCTTCCAGAAAACTGACACAGGAACAACAGCCTATATAGATAGATAGTAAATTGGAAGACATATGTGGGCAAGTCTATGTCTTCAAAATATGGCTATGACACATTTTTGGGGTCATTGTTTCATTTCATTGTGTTTTGGATAATAGAAGTTTCCCCTGCCACATGGAAGTTTAAATGGATGGGTACTAAGTACAACTGTAACTACTAAAACAGAAAGAAAGACATGTTTTCTATTAAAAGAACTCAAATAACCACAGAGCCTTGTAAAAAAAAAAGTACCTGATGATTTACGATACTAGCAGTCATTCTCTGAATTTCACGTTCCTCATGATTCGCAAAAAGTTTTGCCTTCATTGCTGCAGCAGCTAGACCACATTTTGCTGCATTTTTTACTCTCTCAGTAGCCAATGGGGCAGAAAGTGCATGAATATCGGCAGATGAACCCTGCGCTTCTAGCTTTTCTTCTGAAAATCAATATCAAGGAAGGAATTGATGGGAGTAAAAGAAAAGAAAAGATATAAAATAAAAAATAAATAGGGGTGTATTGGGTTGTAAGGAATCCTATTCCATAGAGTTACATGAAAATACCACTAATTTTAAGGTAAATTTGATCAAAATATCCACTTATAGTAATTCTAGATATTTTTTTATCAAAGGTAGGAGTTGAACTCTGATGATCATAAGAATCACATTCTTTGCAAGGAGTGAGTGTGATACCTATGTTGGAATTCAACTCCCACCATAGATCAAAAATCTCTAGAATTGATGATAAATAGACCCCACATTTTGATCAAATTTGTCTTAAAATAATTGGTCGCCCATGTGATTCCATGGAATAGAATTTCGTGAAACCAAACATACTCAAAGAAAAGATCGTGATTCAACACCAACCTCTTTGGTTATTTAAACTAGCAATTGAACCATGAGGAACACCTTCTCTATTACGCATATTCGCGACATGTCTGGGATGGGAAAAATAAAACAAAATAAGTATCTTTGACTAGAAATCAAAGTTTCTTATAAAATAAATGAGGAATTTCTAGTCAAGTGTATAAAATATAATCTTTTACTCAAGTGACTACAAACTTTCATTAAGTTACAATCTCTCCCGTATCTATAATTACAGTTACCATGTAGCCTTTTGATTGAAATAATTTGGGAAAATTAATAAATATCAAACATAACAATTTTTAGTATTGTTCTTTGATTTCAACATACTCAATTTCAATACAAGAAGCCTATTAAACAAGAAATAAATAAAGAAATAAAATACTACCCAATATGGCATGTTCCTAAAATATGTTCCTCACTAAAACACTCACAGTTTCCTAAAAAAAAAATTACTATTTATCTTCAACCCCTTTGTTGATTTACCCTAATAGGCTTATGCTCCTAGCATGATAGGACAAAGGAGCCAATTTCTATCATACTTACTAATTTGGCCTTTGTCAAAAACCGAGTTTGCCCTGGCAATTTTTCCCAAACTCATCTTTGAATTTGTATAAAAACATGCAAATAAAGAAATAAATAATTCCTCCATCGGTGTTTATTAGGAGCGTTAATTGGTTTTTGTATCGGACCAAACCGAAAAACCTTGAACCGAGGAAAAATCGAAATCGAATGGCAACAACCGAACCGGTTCGGTTTCAGGTTTTTTTTTCAACCCCGAAGTAATCGAACCAAACCGATATAATAAAGACATGTAAAACAGAGTTCATGACAACTCTCTAGCACAAAATCTGTACTGGAGAAAAATGATGGAAAACTCTAGGTACTAGGGTTGGACTCATCTAAAACCCTCCCTAAGCTACTAGAGTCCTAGACTAGGAGTAGTGAGTCAGACTCAAATGCAAAGATTGTGAGAAAAATCTCAAAAGACAACACACTCTGCAATGCACAATTCTTCCCTTCTCTTCACATCTCACCTCCCCATGTAGCCCCTATAGCCATAGAATATCTTAAACCCCACAAAACTTCCCTTTTTCTTCTTTTCTTATTGCAAACAAATCCAATATCAAACTCCTCTTCCCTCCTTTTCCATAGCCAACACCACACCTCTCTCTCCTTTTCTACTACAAGTACAAAGAACCCTCCCACTTCCCCTCTCATCTTATCTTTTTCTTCTCTCTCTGCCTCAACGAATCTCTGAATCTGTTCAAGCTGGCAATCGATAAGTAAGAACCCACTGTCAAGCAACTCAAGCCCAACAACAGGCGAATCATGGTAAGTCACACACACTCTTTTGGGTTTGAATCAATCCATCCATCCAATTGGGTTGTCTCAGATTTGCTGATTTTGCTCTGTGGTTTTCGGTAAGCTGGAGGCCTGAAGAGGATGACAACATGTAGCCATCATGGCATTGTCCCTAACTCTAAACACCCTTATTAGTGCTTATTTTGTGTGATTTTGTGAGAAAAGCAAGAATTTTTGTGGGTTTCTAGGGTTTACCCTTTGTACCCATTGATTGATTGGCTACAAGTTTTTTCGAAATCAACAGAATAATAATAATAATAGTAATAATAATAATAATAATAATAATAATAATAATAAATTTGAAAAAAAAAAACTAAATTGAACTGAACTGAACCGAAAACCTTGTTCGATTCTAGTCCAGTTTTGAATCGACCGAACCGATTAACACCTCTAGTGTTTATCTTGTGTTCACTTCAACCTCATTTGAATGAAAACCATTATACTTATTAAAAATGGTATTCAAAGACGCAATTTGTTTGGGGTTTTATGCACTTAATATAAGAGAAAGTAGGATTAGATTTTTTTCCCCTCTAGTAGTGTTGAGACTAGTATAAAGACTAGTGTTAGTGAATCGTAAATCGTAATGTGTAAGATTTAGATTTAATCGTAAATTGTATCGTAAATCGTAAGATTTTTTAATTATAATATATATATACATATTTTTGCCTTCATTTTGAAATATATCATTTCTTTTTACTTACATTCTTTGTACTTTTTATAGGTTTCAAAATTACCTGGAACTCGAAGTGTATTCAGCTTGATCAAGTATAAATGTGAGCAATAGATGTAGCCAGTGCGAATGAGATGACTATTAGAACAACCATTGTGATTCAGAAGAGAAATTGTTAGAATGAAGATGAATTAATGTAATCCAAGTTCAACTTTGCTTTTGTGATGAATAATTACAAAAGAAGTGATCAGTTCCCATAGATTGTTATTTATGCAGAATATTGTTTTTATCAAGTCTTTTTGAAAATTCTAGGAAAACAAACAAAATATATTAGAGCAAAGTGGACTTCATTTGCCAAAAAGTAAAAGATTTCATTTGCCAAAAAGTATAAGACTTCAACACTTCTTGTTCATTCTAACATTCTATCCTATGCGCAAAATATACTCAATAATGTGTGAAAGCGTATAAAAAATGACTCCCAAAAGGCAAAATATAAACTATTAAGCAATAATAACTATTAAATTAGAAGTTAGAGTCTTTCCCTAAAAGTCAAAAATAAGATTCAAGAATCAAGATGTCTTCATTGGTTCCTAGTTCCAACTTTGATCCCTTCATGAAGTAGTTTCATGCTCATCTATAATTGCATCAATAATTGCAATGTCTGCATTATCAATGACATCAATCTCATCTTCCAAGTCACAACCTTCTTCCTCTTCATCTTCAATGACTTTGTTCTTTCCCTTTGTCGACTTCGTTATATTTCTTGGTTCTATTCACATTAAAGTTTAAAAGTAGTAACTATAGTAAGCAACTAGAAGTAAATTTGAAGAAATAAAGCAAACAAGTACTAAATTATTAACTTACGACGTTGTTTTCGGCTTAGCTCCGCTTCATTCTCAACGAAACAATCTACTATGTCCAACCACGAGGTATCATTGGGGAGTGCCACTCTTCTTGCTCCACAATCCATTCATTGTCATTATCTAACTCCGACAATAGAATGGGATCCTTGTTTGTTCTTCCAATATGATTTTTCATTCGAAAAACCCCTCCCCACATCTATTTTCCACAATAATTATACTTAACATGTTGTTTATTACTATTCACAGCGACACAATGTTCCCAAGCTACATCTGGCATAGTAATAATAGTAAAGTAATCTAATGAAAAATATCAAAAGACAATGAGTGAAACTTTTTTACCTTAGGTTGAAGCAAAACTTCCTTTGTTTGGTGAAAACACTTAATGTATGAAGTAGAAGACTATGGAAGAAGTTAAGAAGCAATCACTTGTTGGTGGTAGACATTGAAGAACATGGAAGAAAGAGATTTTTCATAGAAAAGTTAAGTTTGCAAAGGGTTTTCTTTACTTGAGAAAAGCTAAGTTTACAAAAGTTCATTGGGGATCGTTTCTTGCACTTTATAAAAAAAAAAAACATACCCTGGAAAAATAAGGGTGCACCAATTATATTATGTTTCTTTGTGGGTTTAAGTATAATAATTAATAAAAAGTTTTTATTTAGGGGTCCCTGACCTTCATAAAGAATGAAAACACAAAAAAAAAAAACATCAGAGCAGTAGAGACCAAAGAGAACTTCTTGCAGAGAGTCCTTCAACAGTTAGAGAAAAAATCGATTCGAAAGTATTCCTTCTTCTTCAACAGATCCTTCGTCTTCTACTTCAACGTTAGAGAAAAAATTGATTCGAAACAACATGGAACAAATCCTTCTTCTTCAACAATGGTTAGTACGAAGTGAGGTATTTCATTACTGAGGCGAAACGACTTCTTCAATATGGAACAGATCCTCATTCTTCTTCAACTATTGACTCGAAACGACTTCTTCGAACCAATCTGAGTCGAAAACAGCTCGAGAATGAGCGGATCTGAACTGGATATGAGGGATTGGCCTTGAGAAGCAGTGGATTTGAGCCCCAGCCGAGGGTTTGTTTGGCTTGATTAGCAAGTCAAACATGTTATAAACCCTCTTTTGTATTTTGGTTTTGTATTTTGGCTTTGATGAATGAGAATACTCCATAACGAGTTTAGTTAAATTTATCTATTATTTATTTAAATTTCCAACATTTTTTTTATTTAGTGTATTTTGTACAAGGTTTAGATTTTTATCCTAATGTGATGAGTTATCCATTACCAAGTAAATATGTGACTTTAGTATCACATACTAATTGAAAACAATCAAACTTTCATTACCAAAACATAAGTCTTCACAATAAAGCTCCAAGGAGTCATCACATGTTACCACATTTAATAAAAATTATAGTTCTTTTGTATTTTGGCTTTGATGAATGAGAATACTTCATAACAACTTCAGTTAAATTTATCTATTATTTATTTAAATTTCCAACATTTATTTTATTTAGTGTATTTTGTTCAAGGTTTAGATTTTTATCCTAATGTGATGAGTTATCCATTACCAAGTAAATATGTGACTTTAGTATCACATACTAATTGAAGACAATCAAACTTTCATTACCAAAACATAAATCTTCACAATAAAGTTCCAATGAGTCATCACATGTTACCACATTTAATAAAAATTATAATTCTTTACCCACTTCCACATAAAAATTAATTTGTTTGATTGAGGAAGACGAACACGTTTTACTCTTAAGGATGATTAGAAAATTAAGGAAAACGAACACCTTTTACTCTAAGGGTGATTAGAAAATTAAGGAAAACAAACACATTTTACTCTAAGGATGTGTTTGATTGAAGGAAAAAAGAAATATGGAAAATCATCAAAAAATAGTAGGAAAAAAATCCATGATGTTGAAGAGCTCTGTTTCTGGAGTTTTCTGTAGAGAATTATACCCTCTAATTTTTAATTTTTGTCCCATAGTTTTGAGGGAAAAAATGTGATGGAACGTCACAAATTCTTCTCCAAAAACTAAAGAAAGAAAGAATTTAATACATTATGTGAAATAACGAAGTTTTTCCAATAAAGAAAGAACATAGAACAGGAAGGATAATGAATAAGGGGAAAAAATAAAAATTAAAAATAACAACAAAACCTACATTAAAGGTTACCAGTTTTGGTTTTAGATAGTAAAGCATAATATAACCAAAAAGTAAAGTCGTAAATCAAGTTGTCACAACTTCAGGCAAGAGATTGTAAGTTGAATCGTTTCAAAGTATAAGACTCATTAATATCAGATGTACTTAGAATTGCAAGTGCAAGCCCTACGTTAAGGGAATAGGGAATCTAATTAAATGGTGACAATCTTGTGAATTATCATTAAAACCATGAGTTACGCATTTGAATTCCTTACAGCCACGAATGTATAATGCTTTTTATACCAAAATCTTTACTAAGTCACCATTGGACATTTTGAAATTCCGTGAGTTTTGTTAAGGTTGATCTCTACACCACGTATGTCATTCTCACAAAAGTTCAATGCATTTGAATACATGTAACCCCCTAAGTGACTTTTGGAGGAGGTGATCTATATAGAGAGAAGACCATCCTCAAAAAAATTAATGAATTACAATTCCTCTAAGTGCAACAATAGTGTCTAAAACTGTTAGTATATATATGGCTAAAGCGAGGTATACAAAAAAGTGAACCTACCTATCACCATGAATTGAGCCTTCCATATGTAAGATATTATTGGAACCAACTGGTTGATCCTCCTTGGACAATGCTTCTAAGGATGCATGTGCACAGGCTGCAGCAACTCTTGGCCCTACAGTAGAGGCCAGAAAAGCAACCTACAAAGATTTTTCAAACACATTAGTGCACTTACTAGAAGAATATATTGATTTTCATAGAAAGTCGGCCTAATCATGTAAGAAGGATAAAGAGTGGAAGAACATTGTTGCCATCTCAGAAACTCTTGGTAGCAACTTTGCTTTTTTAAGCAATTAGATACATACACTCAGGTGTCCGCAGCAATAACTTGTCCGCTATATAAGATCACAAATCACAATAACGAGACCTTAGACGCTGGTTACATTTGTGTGTTTCAATTATCTACACTCATTCTTGCTCTCCGTAATGGTTAAATATGAAGTAACCTTCAACATAAGTTCCATTTTTCTGGTTTTCATACTCTTTTGTTCTTCCCTTTTCCAGCAACTTGAATCTGCGGAACCAAAGCCATAAATAAAGTTTGTTTCTTCGGTTTCTACCCTTCGATAAAACCCTTAGGTTGAGAACTTTGAAAGAGCAAATTCTGCATTGATGTGTGTATGTGATGTACATAGCATTTTCAAGTTAGTCAAGGACTTTGTTACTATGTGGAGTTTACATCCAAATGGAAATGCCCATGGAAACCTGCATGATTTTAGACTTTGTAGATTTATGCAAGGAAAGGAACTTGAGACATTTGAAGCCCAGGAAAGGAGTATTGAGTATATTATATGCAAAATTTGGGTTCCACTAAAGTATATCATGTAGCCTTTTGATAAACCTTATCCTATTTAACATTGGAGAGGCCTTCAGAAGCGGAGAAGCACATCTAGCACTACACAGTCAAGGTAAACAACTCATTCTCAACTTGGATGGCTCCCTCAGCAAAACTGCTATTGATGTGATACCAATATGAAACTGAAAGGAATGTTGTGTTGGGCAATGTCTCTCCGACTATCCCTGCACTAGTCTAGGTCAACAATTGGTGAGTCGCTACTAGAAGGAAATTGGAATAGAGGACATCATGGCAATTCATTTTTTAGACATTTTAAGAATAAGAACAAGTATTTTCTTTTAGACCAAAACAAGAAAATTGGTTTCTCTATGTTCTCCAAAAACATAAAGGATATTTAAGCTGCAAAAACATTCAGAAATTTAATGTCGTTTCTTATCGAACAAATTTCCAATATTTTATCATGGTTGAAAAGAAAGTTACTCAACTTCTTCCATTTCTGAAATCGTATTGAAAGTGTATGATCTAGGAGTGCTTCCTTCAGGAGCTTGATGATCTTTAGGCATGTGTGACTCAAGGATGGTATGAGTGCCACAAAAAGGTCTACCGTTTTTTAGAACTTTCCTAGGTGTTACTTCTGCTAAAAATATGAATAGCTTCCCATTTTTATAGGGTTTCCTCAATCAATTAAAACAAGGCAAATCCTAATATAGCCTTTGTATTTATAATCTTATCTATTCAAGCTTTGGTCCCACAAGAGATTATAGTAATAATACAGTAGGACCATAACTCTTGTTTGTGACTTCTTCATTATTTTGTATCATAGTAGAGTATTTTTGCAGCGGTCAAAATTGCATCATATCCAGGGAATGTTGTTAAACATCAATTCAAAATAATATTGAGCTCAAATTTGCGACTCAAATCTCAGACATAATTTATTTTCTTTTGTCTTTTGTCTTTTGTCTTTTTTCAAATTTTTTCTTCTTTCAAATTTAAATTTGAGAATGACGTAAGCAATATTAGTAATATTATGTTATCGTATTAGTAATATTAATATTAAGAATAATTGGGCTTATTTAGTAAGAGCCCAAAATAGTAATTTGGGCATTATTAGCCAATTAGTTAGCTTGCCAAAGACTTTAGGACAATTATAAATAAGGCAATGGTCATTCATTGTTATTCAGTTGATGATTAAAAGAATATTTGATTTCTTAGTTATTTTCCTTTTAGCCTTTATCATTGCTATTTTAATTATTATTCGTTTAATTCAGTTTACCGTTTCCTATATTCCTTAGTTCCATCAATTGGTATTAGAATCAAAGCAATTCTAGTTATTTGATTCGACTTGGAGAAAATTTGTTTGAGAAGAAAAGGCTTGGAAGACGACAGAGGATTGGGAGAATAAACTAGAGAAATTAGAGAATGCAATGGAAAGAGAAAAAAAGATGATGAAACTGTTGATCAAGGAACACAACAAATAGGCCAACAGATACCCACTATGAGTGACTGCCAGCCCCAAGGAGCAAGCACCACTAGTTTCGGCAGCACAGCAGGGCCCCTCCTACAGCACTACCAGTTCCTCCAGAATCTCCATCATCACAGGTGATGGCGCACAACCCAACACAAGGTCAATAGCCCCAATCGCACCCTTTCTGCTAGTAGGCTACACTGCACAAACAGGTTGCATTGTATAGGCTGGTGAGTCGATCTACTCAGCCAACTGACTCCCCCTCGTCCAGTTTGATCGACCATCTCCAAACCAAGTCGATCAAGTCCTTCCCCCCTCTGTCGTTCTCATTCGCCCCTCGGCGTCTGTTCCCAGCTATGACGCCCCCTCCTCCAAAAGTCGTCCCTTCTGCCACCCCCACACCCCAACTTTGCCCTGCCCCACTTTCTGATGCCTCCCTTCACCCTCCCTCGCAGGTCGATCGACTCCTCTCCACCCTTCGTCCTCCCACGAAACCCCTCCAATTTTGTTCGTGTAACTAGTTGAGAAGACAAAGCTATTTGCACCCTTACTGTTTGGTGTACCACCACATGGTTCTAAATCAGCTTTTACTAAGGATCATGATATTTCAAAGTCGTATAGGACATGTACCACCAAGAGTTACTACTAGTTCTAGTAATTTTTATGATTTGGTTGCTCACCACCACAAGACAGCACAAATAACACCGCGGGGCAAATTTTCGGATCCAATTTGGGATAGTTTTGAAGCTCAATTCCAGAAATTTCCGCACCTATATTTTGAAATTTTACAATAGATATCCTTTGAGACGGGGACTCTTCTTGGACTTTGTATTTGATGGTAAAATTTGTTTGTGATAAGAACTACAAAGGAAAAGTTAAAGGTCAACTACTTCTGCTCGTGCACATCGCCTTGTGTTCCTTCACCGATTGCTTGTGTTCGCTTGACTTCTTCGACTTCAAGCTTGAGTACGAACTTCTTCAACACGGAGAGGTTGATGTAAGCAGTATTAGCAATATTATGGTATTAGAATAATAACATTAATATTAAGAATGATTGGACCTATTTAGTAAAAGCCCAAAATAGTAGTTACGGCATTATTAGCCAATTTGGGTTAGATTTGTTAACTTGCCAAAGAAGTTAGGCAATTATAAATAAGGCAAGGGTTATTCATTGTTTTTCTGTTGATGATTGAAAGAATATTTGATTTTTTAGTGATTTTCCTTTAACCTTTATTATTGTTATTTCAATTATTCTTCGTTTAATTCAATTATTCTTTGTTTAATTCAATTATTCTTCGTTTAATTCAATATTGTTTTGTTTAATTCAGTTTACCGTTTCGTTTATTCCTTAGTTCTATCAGAGAAGAAGCACCGGAATACCACAATGAAGACTAGTGAAGGAAAGCATTTGAAAGAAAAAGGAGGGGTTATGTAAAGGAAGGAGAAGTGAAAAGGCGAAAGGGAGAGAGTTAAATGGGAGGAGAAGAAGAGATGTAGAGAAATAAAGGAAAAGATGAGAGGCTCTATGAAGGGAAAGAAGAAAATACAAGCCCAAACACTTTTGGGTTTGCTGGTTCACAATGACATAAAAAGGATTCATTCGCTAAAACTTGGTCATCTTTACAATACACAACCTGAGAAAGAAAGAAACTCATTTTTAGGATGTGCTTTCCTCTAGGTATCAGTATGGATATATTTGCCTTCCGTGGTACATACGCTCTACTCGCTATAGCTTCAACTTTCAAGGTTTTATTGTGTATTGGCAAGCCATTTTTTGTGGTTCATTAACTCCTTGTTTTGCTCTGTTTTTGTTGATACACACTACAATAATGCATATGCGTGTGATTTTTACTATGATTTATAAAGTCAAGGATCAGAACTGTTGTGCAACTAGTTTACATAAGAAAGCTTGTGATTTGTTTCTTTTCTACCAGTCAGGGAACTGTAGCAGCTTGCTACCTTTCCACCCATTGTATCCTGGTCTTATTCCAGGAGGGTTTTCAGTCCATTTTATCCAAAATACATTTACAGAACCCTTCTACAAAAAAGTAATGAAAATTGAAAACGGAAGGTAACTATGAACACGGATTGGATGAAGTAGCATTAAAAAAAGCCCATATTTCCTGATGCGTAAGAATAAAATGCAGGTAACATAAATCATAGACATAACTGTTATTACCTACCAGTGCCATAACTGGATTCCCGGAATTTGCAAAGGGAAGTCTGCTCTCAAGGTCAAGGTCTTCCAGACCAGGTCCTGTAAAAGAACTTATAATTAACAAGAAATTTGTGCAAGCCAAGAACTACTAAAGAAAGGAAATAACTAACATGGCACACATACTAGACACTGTTACATAAAGTGTATATATCAAAGAAGATGTATATTTGCAGGATCACCATTAGAGTTCGGATAAGGTTTTCCACGATCTCCTTTGCTTCGCGCAATAGATGAGACGGTTGTTGGAACTTCAATATTTTCTAGTAGGCCATCCTCCATTGGAAGACGAATAAAATGGAGAATACACTGTGCCTTCGACTTTGTGCTTACATGCTCTGCAATTTCATTCCAGTTGTCATTGTAGATTTCTATTGCCTCAAGTAGCAGCAGTGTTTCCTGGTCGGTCCAGCTGTCCCCGTCAAGATCACACAGCTCCTTTGCAGAATCCATCCTTACAAAATCTATGCTTGAATGACCAATTACAAATCTCCCCTCATGGAAGCAATCCACGCAAAGCATCACGTCAGCCTGTGTAATAAATTGTTAAACATACAGGGGTGAATATGATGCCGACTCTGTATCTCACCCAACAAAAAGCTAAAGGAATAGTTTAATTCGATAAAAAGAAATGAAACTTTATTCAGATATTTCAATTATTTACAATCTGGACAAGGAATGAGCTTTATGGGTGCAATATTTCTGTAAAATTCCAATCTCAGTTACAGAAGTGTTTGTCTGCCTACGATGGCAAACATGCAACATATCAAACAGTCTGTTCTCACAAAGAGAACAGAAATTTCTAGAGGACTCTCAATAACTATATAATAAGTTAATAACAAACGCACACTTTTACTTTTGTGGTTTGACATATTAAGTATGTAGAATTCAAAACTGAGTAACTAAACTGTAGATCAAATTCAGAAATTTTAATCGTTTCAGCAAAGTTTGTTACTTTGGAATTTCAGTTGTTCGAAAATTTCAGGTGTCTTAGGCTAGAACTGAATTAAAACAATTCAACTTTTAGTAGGGTTTTAATTTCTTGATTTACAAGTTCAAGAATCTTATTTTGGTCTTAAATAAAATTGTAATTGCCTTCTATATGGTTGATAAAGTTTTGTTAAGTAGTAGAAATTTGTGTTATTTTTTTAATTTGCAATTGCGAGCTTTAGAACTTTCCATATTCCATGTGCAATTTATGGTCAACCAAGAACACACAAGTCCTCATGTATCAACAGATTATACTGCAAAGTTTACATGCACCCAGTCCACTACATTGAAAAGTTGAATTTACAAATACAGTTCTTATATAATTCCAGCTACAATTGATTTCCTTCAAGAGCCAAACTGTATCAAGAAATAAGAACAACAAATCTTGTTGCATTCCAATTAGCCTCTACTAAATCATCCAAGGTTAAAAACTAGATTGATTACTAAGGAAATTGCCCTTACAGGCGAAGTGAGTACAAATTTGTCATAAAACCGTCGAAAAAAATGCCCAAATATAACGACTTAATCATAAATCAACGATTCTTATTTAAACAAGTCAAGTTTTACACATTCATCTCTTTTAGGGAAATGGCTAATGGAGATTCAATTTTGAAAATGATAGTTTGTAGAGGAGCTTCCAAAACATTATAGGAACCCTCATCTAGAGGGTATGGAGAAGCATCTAAAATGTCAAGAAGTATCTTTGAAGTATTTTTATCAAAGTGGGAGTGCGGACCACATCAAATTTTGGGATAATCTGTTGGTAAGAGATAGCCCATTGAAGCATTTGTTAGCACAAGAAACAGGGGTTTCATGATTCATGAATAAAGTATTGCAATAAGGAGTGGTCTTATTCCGAATGCAACCTTAACCTTATCTAATAAGCATGATACTCACTTTAATTGCATTGTAATTTTGCATTTTGTTTGAATCTCTTTTTCCCCTTTCTTCTTTAAATGTGCAACTTATAACATCCTGATACTTGTAACTATCCTATACGACTATACCTTTTTCACTTGAATAACGCCTCGGATATGATGAAACAAAACTAGGAGAAAAAGGTGCCAAGTCCCATGTTTTATACTAATGTTGTTATTCCTAAAATATCAGGGATTTCTGAAAACTTCACCGTTAGTCAAGTAGAAAACTACTTATGTCTCAGTAGTCGTTGATTCTTTAGTAGTGCAACTAGCTAGTCAAGTAGAAAACTACATTTTTCTTTTCTTTCTTTTCCTTTTGGTTTATTCATAAAAGCAGAAATGTTAAGACGTTGAAAGAACTCCCAGTTAGTGTTGTAAGTTGCAGTAAGTAGAACTTTTTTTTTTCATCTCTAAGTAGCCATTATCGTTTATAATATATTTCAATAATCATTTCTGAGAACTTCTCCACTAACCATTCAAGCAGACTACAAGTTTTGGGTCTAATTATTAAAAACCAGAGCAATAAAATGCCAAAAGGGCTTAGTTGATGACAAAGCACACAAGGGCGTGAAGTTACCTCTTTCTGTGATTGATAATGTACACGGGGAATTGGCCGCGAACAATAATTGCAGTGACTTTCGGACAGTCTTTCCCGGATTCTGCTATCCAAATCAGACACTTCATCTCCAGAATTCAAAGACGATGAACAAATGTCCTCCGGCCTAATCCTACTCTTTGGGTTGTCAAAATGAATCAAACTATAAATTGACCTCAAAGCCGCGGAAGGAATGTGAACTTCCCCAACCAGATCCTCTCTTAGATATGCCCCGCCAACCTTGGGTTCACGATTCGGTGCAGGAGCATTGTAATTAATGATTCCCCAATGATCCAAAAACCGAATTATATGATTCAAGTCATTCACATCAACACCAGCAACAATGCCTTGGCATTCAATAACCGAAATTCGCCTCTTGGGATTCTCCATGTACTTCGCAACAATACGGTTCCTACAATCCATGTACTTCTCCGGGGTATGCTCACTCGACTTCCCAGCAAAAAAATGTGGCACCACTTGCCTTTCCAACCTATGAACCGAATTCGGCGAAAACCAATCTACACGACAAACCAAAATTCAAAATTCAAAAATTCAAAAAACATAACTAAGCAAAAATTAGGTCAAAAAAATTAGTAACTTTCAAATTTCAACAAAGCCCCATCCATACCAGAATGCATAGGCAGAACATGGGTGTGATTGTTTCCATAACACTTCACGACACCGCGGCCTTCCATGATGGGAGGCGGAGTGCAAACAAAAGTCGAACTCGACCCATCGGCTCGATCCTGATCTGCTAAAGAAGGACTATCAGCTGGAACAGCAGACAGAGCCTGGAGCTGCCCATGAGATATGTTCTCCAAGAACAGCAAACTTTGTGGGCGATTCGAGAACTGATTTGCCCTCTCCGCCGCAACAATTGATTGAACAGACGAATGGGGGCGGTTCACAGTGTGCTCAATTACAATGGGGAAATCAGAAATTCGAGTCCCCCCACCAGATAAAACCTCCTTCTGAAGGGGATCGGCTGTGGGGTTGAAAGGGGGTTGTTGTTGGGGCTGTAGGTCTTCGTCTTCTTCGAGTTCGGGGTCATCTTCATCGTCATCTTCGTCTTCATCTTCAGGTTTTTGCTTCTTAGGGATGGAACCAAGATGGGTTTCTCTCTTGCGCTTCTTCCACTTGGTGCCAGTGGGGAAAGAGAGAGGAGCTGACATTTGTGGAGCAAAAAAAGGAGGCTTTTTTTTTTTTGGGGGGGGGGAGGTTGAAAGGGGTTAAAATGGGGGGAGAGATAGAGAGGAAATTTGGGTGTTCTCAGAGGTTTAATGGAGATTTTGGTATAGTGGGGGGAGAGGGAGTGAGGAGAGAGACGAGAGGGAGATGAGATTCAGGGGTGAGCCAGGTCGCCTCTCTCTCTTTGCTGTTCTGTTCGGGCAGGGGAATATAGAGAGAGAGAGAGAGAAGGGGGTAATGGATACAGAATTTCTCGAAAATGAAATAGGAGGAGGATATCTCCACCAAAATGTTTTGTGACTAACACCCATGTAGCAAACGTGGGAATGACGACTAGGTTGACTGGTTGAGATAGATCAAAGGATTATAAGAGGAAGGGCATTATGTAGAGCAAGTGAGACGGTTCAAGGAAAAAATACAGTCGACGTGTATAAGGGAGGAGGTCAAGACAATAACGACTCACTAACTCTATTTGCTCATCGAAGTCGAGGTGGAGGTGGAG
The DNA here is from genome assembly GCA_963556465.1 of Berberis vulgaris. Lineage (NCBI taxonomy): Eukaryota > Viridiplantae > Streptophyta > Magnoliopsida > Ranunculales > Berberidaceae > Berberis > Berberis vulgaris. The sequence continues at coordinate 95,157,283 of OY747127.1, read as the reverse complement.
GTGGTTGGTGTGCTGGAAAGGCGAATAAATGACGGTGGTTGCATATAGATGTTTAAGTAGTCAATTGAGGATTCTGAAGTATGGACTTGCTCTCTAACACTGCATTTTTTTTTAGTTCAGCCGATAACATGTGATGTATGTAATCACAAATCGAAGGTTCGATCACGCCAAGCAAAAATGTTGATTCGAGATAAAATCGACACCTCTGATGGGGTGGTTAAGTGGGAAAATAGTGATGGTGCAATAATGGGTCATAAAAATTATACAATCAATATCAAGATGGGGACGCACTCAATTTTTTTTGTTACTAACATGTTGTTTTGATACTATGTACTTTCTGCTAAGCTCAGTCATGTGGTCCAAAGATGCAGGCTTAGTGTAGTTGGTTGTCAGTATAGATCAAGGGCATAACCACATACAGAGGAAAGGGGGCAATTCCTTTGAATTACTATGTACTTTAGTGCATTTCTCCTTGAATTTGACAAGTTGTCCGAATTCCTTTTGAAGTATCCAATGTGTATTTTAAGCTTAGGATTTAATTTTTTAGTCATCTCCTTTGAATTCCTTTTAAAGTATCCAATGTGTATCCGAAGCTTAATTAATTTTTCAAACACCCCCTTTGAATTCTTTGCCACTTGTTTAATCCAACATATTTTCATCTCTTATTTATTTATTTATTTATTTATGATATACGTGCTTCAATCAAACTATTCTATTGCAACCATTTTTATTATTAAAGGCGACTCTATTATATATTTTGATTTTGGTTATACGCAATTTTTTTCTTCTCAACTTTTTTTTTTTTTTTTGTTAGGATTTGGTAGATATATTTTCTTTCTCTTAAAAAAATACTCACCATTTAATAATAATAATGTACAAACAAAGAAAAATTTTCTGATCACTTCATATATATCTTTCATTTCTTTATTTTCATTACCACTTTGTCCCCCCATGGTGTCAATCCTGGCTCCGCCCTTGGTATAGATAAAGAGTCACCAAACTTCGTGTCTAGCTCCTGGGATTCTACATCCAACTAAACGACTTTGTTTGTTTGACATAAAATTTGTATTACACTGTATAAAATGTCATGTGGACATCATCGACGCATGTTTGAATCTAATGACACGTGAGCATCTAATATCTCTGCAATAACATTTTGCAATCTATTGATTATAAAATAATTGCCTTGTTAAAAAAAAATTATGAAATGACTTTAAAGTTTTTTTTTTTTTTTTTTACAAGTATGGATCTCCAATATCTTAAATGTTGAGAGTCTGAGTGACAAATACGAATTTTCATTTATGGTCGACTCACATGTGGAATGATTTATATACATGTTGAATGATTCACTAGATCCACACTTTGGCTTTGTTTTGCAAATTGGTTATTGCATTCATTTATTGAACTTTCATGTTGTATTTAACAAAGTTATGCATTCTATTGCAAGCAAAATTTTACGCATTACTTTGCAGGAGTCAACTCACCGTTTAAACTTTTCAATGACAACTACATTAAGCAAAGAATGTGATTTCTCAAACTATGTCGAAATTTCAAGAAATATTTAATATTTGGAGTTACCAAAATATCTTTCAGAATCCAAAATATTTTATTTTCTCACGAGAATTCCCCTGAAAGAAAAATAAATATTTCAATCTCTATATATAATAATCTGCTATAATGTTATTTTGATACCAAAAGTTTGTTATTTGAGAGATTCTTATGTAATATGTAGTTTGTATGACACTATGAGTTGTGCGAAATTTTTTATTTAGTATTTAAGAGTTAAATGCATAATTTATATTGTTAAATCGAAATTTCATTCGAAGTTTTTACATATTTTTTATACAAAAACGAAATATTTCTTAAAATCGGAAGACTGAAATTAACTCGAAAAACGAAATCACAATCCTTGCCGCTAAGATTATGTCATTACAACCACCATTTCAAACACCATTAACACCCACTAGGCCACCGCTGCCAGAAACACAACATAACCCCAGAATCGCCACAACCAACCCTAGGCAACACATTGATAAACTAAATACTTGTTGAACCTTGCATCAATCTTTAAGTACTACCAAGTAATGCATATGCATACTAATCCAAATGCCTTCTTTTGCAAAATGCATTATTGTGCATTCACATCCAATTACTTAAAAGCAGTGACTTTTTAACACCATAGCTTCCACTATCCCACACCACTAATAAAAATATATTATTCTTAATCTTCTATCTTCCTCCCTCCTCACTTTCTCTTTGCTCTTCTATTCTCCATCAAGCATCACCACCCCACCGGTAGCACCACTACCATGCCACGCCCCATCACCATCGGCCACCCCGCCATCCCCTGCTTTTATTCTTCTTCTTCTTCTTCTTCTTCTTCTTATCTTCTCTGTTTTTTCTTCCACATCGCCCACGCCCCATCACCGTCGGCCACCCCGCCACTGCCTCCTTATCTTTCTCTCTTATTATTATTATTATTATTATTATTATTATTATTATTATTATTATTATTATTATTATTATTATTATTATTATTATTCGCTTCTCTAGTTTTTATTCCCCTCACCCTCGCAGAGGACTCCGCGATGATGATTTTCCCACTCGCGGCGACATTTGCAAGGGCAAAAAAATTTAGCCCTCACAGCTCATGCGAGTGGAGAACCCCTACATGCAGAGGTTTCCGCGAGGATGGGTTCTTCACTCATAGGAGCCTTTGTGAGAGCCAAATCGCGGAGTCCTCTGCGAAGGCGATGGGGAAGGAAAAATTAGAGAAAAAAAGAAGATAGAAAGAGAAGAATGAGGTTGTGGCAGGGTGGCCGACAGTGATGGGGCGTGGGCGATGAGGATTAAAAAACTGAAAAGAGAAGAGAAGAAGAATAGGAAGAGTGAGAAGAAGAAGAGTGGAAGAGAAGAAGAAGGTGGTGGCGGGGTGGTCGACGGTGATGGGGTGTGGATAGGGAAGAAAAAAAAAAGAGAAGTGAAGAAGAAGAAGAAGAGATGAAGAAAACAAGGAGGCGATGGCGGGGTGGCCGATGGTGATGGGGCGTGGCGGGATGGTCGATAGTGATGGTACGTGGCGTAGTGGTGATGATGTCAGCGGAGAAGATAGGAGCAGAGAGGGAGGAATGAGTGAGGAAAAGAGGAGAGGGAGAAAGGAGTGAGGAAGAGAAGAGAAGTTCAAGAAATTTTTATTTTTATTGGTGGCGTGGGACAGTAGAAGTTGTGGTGTTAAAAAGTCATTGTCATAGTTAAAGCGTTGCATATGCTAACTAATGCATTGTTTTACATTCAAATCCAATTACTAGACTTCGAACCAACTCTGAATCATGTAAACTATAGTACTCTGAATTCATCTTGACCATGAACATATCAAAAAACCCATAATGAATAAACTTCCAAGTTCCATCATACAAACTAACAGTTCATTAAGGGATACAATTGCAAGATGGTGAGATACATTTTTTTAAAGAAATCTAAACCAGTTTGGCAGTGATCTGGGCAACTGAAATGAAAGAAAAATAATTTATTGAAAGATGTCAGACCAGTCTGTCATATTTGAGTGCAATTTACCGTGAACAGAGGATTCATTACTTCTAGGAAAGATACTTAATACAAGTTAGCTCAAAGTTTGAGATCTAGGTTACAACTAATAAGTACTGGGGGTTGAGGTAAGGAAGAAGGGTTACAGAATAAGGAGAGAAGGGTAAAGAAATGCCCTAGACAAAAGAAGAGCAAACAAATAATATACACCAACATAAAGAATGGAGCTGAAAGCCACCTCTGAAAACTAATGGAAAGTTCAGGCTTGACCCGCAACTGAGCCTCAACAATGAATGATTTTCATGTACCTTCTTAGTCACTCTGAGTTGAGATTGTCGACAGTGTTTCTTGCACTGCATTATAAACAAAAGCAATGTCTCCATAAATCTGGTTCTTAATAAATGGAGCTGTTTATAAATTAAGCGAGAATAATCAAAATATTCAACTATGAATTAGTAGGTGATTGCTTTAGCAACTTCAAATGTAGCATCCCTGCCAATACCTGATTCCTCCTTTTTCTTTTGGGCAAATTTGATTTTCTTGGGAGTCCCAAAGTTTGCCGGCAGAAGGGCTTTTTGAGAGGGTAGTTCTGCAATGAAAAGTAAAGTTTGCGCCCAACCAGCATATTTCCCATATTTGCTCACAAATGCTTCTGCGACACGAATGCATAGCTTTGGCGTCAATCGAGCATCAGTAAGTTCTGGGGTAAGGTGTCGAATGGCAATCTTTGTTCAATCCCACAAAATGAGAATTCACAACACATCAGAACTTGATAATTTTATTGTTAGGCAATGTGTTCAATACCAAAAAAGAAAAGAAAAGTCTACTATATATCAGCAATCAAGTAAATATTATTATTTATGTAGTGGTGATGAGGAAGACGGCATTGGCACGTGTTATAAAAATCTTCAATAAATAGAAAAACAAAGTGCACCTGCCACACATGAGTATCAACTGGTACAGCATGGTGTTGGTCTAGCGAGAAGAGAGCAATACAGGATGCCACCTTTGGACCAACTCCAGGCAAAGTACAGAGAGCTTCTATCACCTCATTAAGATCCAAACCACGAAGAGAAGTAAGCCATAGATCGCCACCACCAGATTTCGACTGCAAGGCTTTCACGGTGCCAACTACGTACTTTGCTCTGATCATCAACAACCAGAGCAGAAGCATTATAATGTAAGAACAGTCAGACATAAAAAGCGACATTGAAACATAGAGAGCATTAATATTTACTGTTAACAGTTATGTCGAAGCCTAGAGAAAAGAAGTAACTGAATGAAAGCATGTGCTGAGTAAGAGCATAACATATAAAAGCATAGATGTAGGACTTCAGAGACATGAGCTATGATACATCTGCATCTTTGAACATATGTCACCTATGCCATACGTCTGGTTGTTCCTTAAAATTTACCCATGATCAAGATGATGTGTACTCTACAGCCTCTACTATTGCAAGCTACTTCCAGCACGAAACCGAGTTCGTGGTAAACTAGGATCAAAACTATTTATTTAGACCATTCAAGTTGTAGTATTGTTGGTACCCATACGTGCTTAGTGATTGTTAGAACTTAGAAGTAATCCTACTAGACTGTGATTAAAATATTAAATAATTACGTCTTATTTCAACTTCCTTTTCCCAACCATAACAAGAAAGACGAGTCCCACAAAATAAATATGACCAAAAAGCATAAATAATGCAGTGTGTACCACGAGAAAGTTGTTACCTGTATAGATAAAATGTTTTACTCTTTTGATTTCTAAAAATAAATAAAGAATAATTCAGAAACAGTTACAGTCATATCAACCCTTCATTGAAATGTACCTTGGATGTTTTGCCCTAATAAAATAATTACAAGGGGTGGCTCTAACCATCCTATGCGAACTTGTTCCCCCCACCCTCTTTACACAAGAAAAAGAAAAACGAAAACGAAAACCTTCTCAGTCCATCCCCTTTCCCCCACTCTTCTGCCTTCTCCTATCTTTTTTCTTGCTCTGTGACGCACATAGCCACCATCACACCACCACCAACATTTTACCACTCAATAATTGGAAATTGGAAGACATGGGAGAGAAGGATGGGATATGGTCTGGTTAAGGCAGCAGTGGCGAGATTCATTAAAGAAGAAAAAATAATAATAAAAAAGGTTGGAATCAGTTATGAATTCCCCCCTCTTTTTTCTGGTCATTTCTTAGAAGGAAGATAAAAGTGAGGAAATTAGGAATAATGTGTCATGTGTGGTAAAGTAAGATTTCTCAAATAGAAAAAAAAAATTCACCTGCCTTTTCTAACATTACAAAACCTGAGAAATACGAGAAAATTGTTAAAATGAACAGAAAAGTTGTAACAGTAAGATAGGCAGTTTATGTAGCCCATTACCCTTTCAAATAAGAACACCAATTATTGGGAGATTGAACATGTGGTATCTCTCCTTGATATCATGTTTATCATTAGCAATCTTGAAGTGTCTGCATGATCTGATTGAACTTTACTAATGTGAGTTCCAGTCTGTAACATTGTGTTTACTCTCTAATCTCTATATAACACTTCCGTCTAAAAAAGGACACCAGTCAATATATCCTCTATAGGGATAGAAATTGGAGTGAATCATAGCCAGTGGTAGTCACCTAATCTACCAATGTTTCAAAAAGACCTGCTATTACAAAAACGAGGGTAAACAACGATTTTCTGTCAGATGTAATGGTCATTTATACAAAAAATTTTGAGAAATGATTAATTTGTCGATTTTTTTAAGCAATGTCCGTTAATCTTCATCATGCTTTTTCTTCCAAAACTTTTCCTTCATGATTTCTTTGAAGCAATATCATGTCAAAAATATCGCATTAGGTTAGGGAGTATGATTTTAACCCATGACCATGTCAAAAATATGCAAAAGGCAACAAGATCTTAACCATTGGAGCAATAGAAAATTTGAGTAACCTATGAGTTCTTTTACTAATTAAAATGTAAAAATACTTAAAAATTTTAAAAATCAAAACACTAAAATTGGGTCCTCTATATTCGCAGTCTCTATGTGGTTGTGGTTGCACCATTTGCACCCCCTCAGGGCCGGGTTTGGATTCTTCCAATGTTTTTATTTTGGGTTTCGGAAACTCTGTCAAGTTCAAGGAGTGAAATAGCATCCTGACTGCATTTCGAGGGTTGGGTTAGTAGCTTGAGCGATTTATATAGTGGAAATAAAGCATTTCTAAAGCATCTCCGATGCTAGGCCTCTATATTCGCGGTTTCTATGTGGTTGTGGTTGCACCATTTGCACCCCCTCAGGGCCGGGTTTGGATTCTTCCAATGTTTTTATTTTGGGTTTCGGAAACTCTGTCAAGTTCAAGGAGTGAAATAGCATCCTGACTGCATTTCGAGGGTTGGGTTAGTAGCTTGAGCGATTTATATAGTGGAAATAAAGCATTTCTAAAGCATCTCCAATGCTAGGCCTCAAAAGTCAAAACCTCAACAACAAGGTTTAGGCTCCTCTCCAATGCTTCTCTAAAACCTCAAAAGGATTTGAGGTATCGTTCCTCAAACTGCCAAAAGATGAGGTTCTGTGATTGGGTTTTGAGGGCACTTGCGCAAGCTAAAGAGTTGCATACTTTTTCACACATAGCTACTTATTTGCATTCACACTTTTATGCTATGATTGAGATACAAGTGTTGGAGGAAAGCAATCTCAAACTTGAAAAATAGACCTTAAATCTATTTTTCTAGGGCACCATTGAGATCTAGTGTCAGAGGTGTTCACATACCACTTCAGGAGGATATACCTAAAGTGTCTTGATTCTTGAGAATTTATGTCAGTTGTAACTTGTAACGGTCTTTTATACAACAATTTTGAAATATGTTTAATTTGTTGTTTTTTGTTTAAGCAATGTGGGTTATTCTTCCTTGTGCGTTTGCTTTAGAAGCTTTTATTTTATGATTATTTTCCTCTAGTTTTTAATTAACCATTCTTTCCAAGCTTTTCCCAAATTTCCATCTAATTTTTCTACTTTTCAAAAGGCCTGAGGTTCTAGAATCACTATAATGGGAAAATCAGTAACGACTCTAGGCTATACCTAGATCATTGGCTTCAACCAATATATGCAGTTCCTTGGAGATTGAAACACGATCAAATCTTAGGTTTTTCTATTCCTAATTCTTTGAATGACCTGTTTGCCATGGTCCCACTTAAATGCTAACAAGTAATGTGCAACTTAGAACAAAGGGGAGTCCATGAATTCAAGGAAAACCGCAACCCAAAGGCTTTATTTTATTTGATACAACTTTGATCACAAGCATATGCAAGCCAATTCTTATAATTTGAAATATATCAAACATGATAATAAGTATTATAGTATAAGAATCAACATCATGGCAATCAAAATGCAGCTCAAAGTAAACAAAGAGGAGGATAAACAGACCTATATCCAAATCCAGCTGCCCGAAGCTGGCTCTCTGAAACCAATGACAACTGCTCCAGCGTCGGAAACTTATAGAATTCAAACCCTTCAACAGTCCCCAAATAATCACCTAAACTCGAAATAAAATTGACCATCTTCGTAATCCTCCCAATATTGTTATTAGAAGAACAAAGAAACTGCATCAAACATTCTACAGGGTCTTGCCTTAACACGCGAGCGCCCCCCAAATGCAATGCCAAGTCAGCGAAATTTGAATCCGAAACTGAGAACTCTTTCCACATCTCACCAAGAGAGATACCCAGATTGAGATAATCAGCCAGAGCCTCCCTAGCAGTGGTCTCATCATCAGGGCTGCAATGAACACAGAATGCTACATCTCCGCAACCGTCTTCAAGCTGTTTGAGGGAGATGAGGTGGGATTTGATCACCCCTGTGTACTGATTCACCCCTGTTTGCTTCCACCTGAAGGTCTGGCCTGTGGGGAACGTCAGGGGCAAGAAAAGCTCTGATTTTGGTAGATTTAGGGTAACCCATTTTGGGGATTGGTGATTGGAAGATGGGGTTTGGGTGGTTTGGTCTTTGGTAGAGGATTTGATGTTTGGGGTGAGGGTTCTTCTCTTGGTTTGCTTGAAGGAGGAAGATATGGAGATGGGGTTCTGGTTGGTTTGGTGGTGGGTTCTTCTTTGAATGGTTTGTGGGGTTGGAGGTGTTGAAGGGGTTGGGTGAGGGAGGTGGTGGTTGTTTGAGGAGGAGATGAGTGGTAGGTTTGGTGATCTCTGCCTCTTCATGACTAGCAGAGTTGTTCTCAGGGAATGCATAATTTGGGGAACGTATAACCCTAACGGTTAACCACCAATAATTTCCCTCTAAAAATGAAAAAAAAAAAATGAAAAATGAAAAGTAAATAACCAAGATGTTTATAAATTGATAATCTCTAGTATCTACACCATGTAAAAATCTCAAAGCATAATTTCATGTAAACTCGCCAAAATTTGGTGATTATTATTACCTAAGCAAATGAATTTGATCTTTAGGGCTTACTTGCATAGAATAAGCTTGTGGTTTTCATGGGTGCTTAGTAGTTTAGATTACCTTTACTAAATGAAATAGTTTTCTCGTGGCTTAGTATGTGATTCATAGGACATTACAACCAACAACTATTATAAGTAGACACTACTATAAAGCGTCTGGAACGGTTAGTAAGTCGATGTCGTGCGATTAAATTGTAATATATCACACTTGTTTATAGAAAATATTTGACGCTCCATATTGGGCTACTCAATTTTCTTATTTGCTATTGCAATTGGCAACCAAATGACGAACACATTCAACATGCACGACAACTAAATAATAAATAGGCAACGACCTTTCCCTTCTATTAAGATATTTGCGGTACTTTTTGTTTAAGATTTTGGCATCTTTATTCTTCGTGGAGAAGGGATTAGAAGACATTGATAAATTTGAAATGAAGTACAATTTGTTTCATCAATCATTGAATCACACAAATCCACTTCAAAATCTACTTGAGATTGTCATTTTATGATTACTATTTTATTAGTCTACAAAGCAATATGCTCTACAAATCCAATGCACATTGTTATACTATGAAACCACCTTACAAATAGCTAGTTGAGGGAGAGTCATATTGCTAACTGTTGCGGTGGCGACAACTAGACTTTATGCTGCTTCTTCCAGTCCTTCATGAAACAAAAAACATATACAAGACAACCTAATCTTGATTTATTATACTACAATTTTTTGACTCATCTTGCTAGGACTTGGAGATTTATAATATGATTTGAATCTCACGACTTTTGAATAGGTACAAGTCTCATGCATTACAATAGTAATATTGCAATAAATAAAGTTATTGTGACAACTAATAGATTTATGTCTAAAGAAAAACATCACATGGTGATTTGTGTCGCCTTGGAATATAATGATTGCATAATCTATCTAGAGAAGCAGGTCGTCCCCTAACAAGAGTTTCTCCAAACAAAATCCATATATTATTCACAATCTTTTGGAGGCACACAAGAATTATTTCTGCGCGATGAAAAATGATTGTCATGCAAAGCTGCTACTAGTTTCAACGAACAATAATAAATATTATTATTTCACAACAAAACAACAAAAGATGCTCAATAAAATAAATCTACAATTGCACCAAAACTTACAACATTTTTGCGTTTTTTGGCCATTTTGTTTAGCTTAAGCGCTAACATCATTTTACTTTGAATCTTTTGTTCAATTGGTAATAAAAGTGTTTAATTAGGGGTGGGCACGGGATGGACCTCAACCAAATCCTATCTCGATGTTTTATCTTCAAGACGAGATAGACTTCATCCCGACCTCGTTCCATCTCAAATGGATTCTGGACGGAACGAGACGAGACTATAAGGTACTAAAAAATTATTTGCAGTGCAGAATCATTCAAGCCTCATCTGCTTTTCTATGAAAAGGTTCAGGAACAACAAAAGGAAGGACTTGGTGCCCTCCTCCTTGTGTGGACTGTGTGAGTGCATGGGCAATGCAATTATGTTCTTTTGATATATGGAATCCTTGAACTCTAGTATGCATGAAGTAATCTCAAACCAGACTCTCTCCAGTCAAGATGTTCTATTGTACCTTTAATGCTTTTATTGTCTGCATGGAATCTGAGAGAACTACATACTAAAAACTTTTTTAAGCACAACATTTCATCGCTTCTGCTGCTGCAAATGCTTCCACGTCAAAGCTACAACATACATTTCCCATCCCACCCCTATTAGCGCCAATAAGATATTCAGCTACATCAAAAAAAGTGAGGCCAAGTGAACAGCTATGCATGATCATGTTGTAAGATGCATTAGTGATAATAACAACATGACTATCAATTAATAATTTCCACCAATCATATTTAGTAGGCTTGCATGAATAAAATGACATGAATTTGATAGGCTACAACCACAATTCAACTAGTTTTGAAGTTCCACATATCAATCTCATAATATGAATCTTTTTTTTTTTATTAAAATTACATCATTACGCAGGTGTTGCAAAAGTTGTAATGAAGAGTACAACTATTCGTAATATAAGTTCCTCATTGCCATGAAAGGAATTTATCTGAAGAGCATGCATACATACCCTAACCATGCAAGCCTGAATGATCTATAGCACTACGAACATAGACGATAGATCACACATAAAATATTCAATGCATCTCTGCAAGCTTCAACCAACTCACCAAACCGTAGGGACATGGACAAATACAATAGGAAACATGACATTTGAGAACAACGTGAGTCCAATAATTCAAACTTAAACAAGATCTCTACTCTAATAGTAAATCTTAGACTGATAGGAAAAAGTGGAGATGAAGCTCAAACTTAAAAAAATAAAAAATAAAAAATAAAAAATAAAAAAATAAAAAAAGTCTAATACTACACTTCAAACAAAACATCTATGTTGAGTTACATGTTAAAGTTGTTCCCTACTTAACAACCAACAACCTACACTCAGGCAGAAAATTAAAAACTTGCACATAAGATCTTCAATACAGATCTATCCAACCAAGGAAGATGACATTAAAAAAAAAAAACTACAATCTAGTTGACTGTTCCATCTACTAATAACTTGTCGAAAGTGAGGATATAAAACCAGGACATTAACTACCAACAAGTTTTACCTCCTGGCCCTCTTGGGAGGACCACCCCTGGCACCACAAAGCAAATCGAGGTGAAAAAATTGCAATCCTATTTAAAATATTAAAAATAAGATACTAAAGTTAATAATATTAAAGATTAAATATGAAATAAATAAATTGGGGAAGAAAATGAGATGGGTGGCATTGAAATTCTCCATCTAATCCCATCCGACTCTAAATCAAGACGAGATGAGAATGAGATTGATCAATCCCAAGAGAACCCGAAAAAATCGGGATGGGACGGGACAAGATCGGGTTCACAGGATAGGGTGTCCACTTCTAGTTTTAATAAGAAATAATCCTGAGTTGAACGACCGAAGCTTATGAAATTTTTGTAAACAAGACTTTACTAGATAGGCCAAACCAAAATAAATACAAGTCACCTGAAAAGACCAAATAAATAAACATTGTACTCACCACATAAATGAAAATTCAAAGTCCAAACCAATGGTTTACATACAATAGAAAAATGGTTTCGATTGGGAGAATTGTTACTATTCCGCTGGAACGATGAATGGATGGACATTAGGTGGCGTAGTTTGTCTATTTTTCGATCTACCTAGAAATTAAAGCCAAAAATAAATTATTTCATTAAAACTATATAAGGTCAATATGGTTAAAAGTAAAATACTTAAAATTACTTACAATAACACAAATCTCTTAACATATCTTATTCTATCTTGACTTCTTATAACATCGCCAATGATGACGAATTGTATTTGGCATTGAAAGCTATGGTGTGGAGTATCCACGCGAAAGGTGAGATAGTGAATATCATCATCAAATACGAATGAATGCCAACTTGCTCAACCCTATCCTAATGAAATAAGTAATTATAATTTCGTAAATTCCATAATACAAAATTATGAACCAGAGTGTGCAACACAAACCTTTAGCCAAGAATTAAATCATAAATAAACAACCTCTCATTGCAACAAATAATCTCTTACAAAAATAAAATTATTACACAAAGTCAATTCGAACTTTCTGTACCAATAAGGGATGGTTATATGTGGAACCACTGAGATAAGTAATTCACATAAATATAGTTGTTTAGACATGGACAAAGAAAATGATGACTAACACAATATAAAGAATTTGACATTTACTTTAACAACTATTTGAAGCTATTTATATATAGAAGGTAGTCCAAGATGTGTAATCAATTTCTAAAATTTTGATCTTGTTATTTAAAACTGTAAATGAAAATTACAAGATGTCAAATCATGTTGACACGACGAGATATGTATACATACGAAAAAGAATAACCAAATTCCAGATTTATAATTAAGAAAATGTTAGTCAAACGATATAATGAAAATGCTAGGAAACCAGGTTTTTGCAACCAGAATGACGTGGCGTGATCATGAAAGAATGATGAAATTTTCAAAGTGTTTATGTGTATCTCGAGGTTGTAAAAAATTACCTATGATGATGACACGTCATCCCGGCCGCAGAACCTGGTTGCATATAAAACAATATTTTGAGATATATTTTATTTCCAATGAAATTTGTGGTTTTAATAATTTTATTTATTTTAGAGTAAGGGAGATATGGCTAAAATGACATTTTTATTATATATTTAAAATAATTATTATTCATTGCAAATTTCAAATGTCATTTAACCACCTTACAAATTGGAGTTTAAAGATGGCTATATACTTAGTTGTTGCTGCAGAGGCGACTAGATTTCCTAGATCGGTTGGTCGACTTTATATTATTATTTTCATCTAAAAGGTCTGTAAATGAAAAAATACAATAGACAAAAACGAATAATCTAATAAACAATATCACCAATGAACGACTTTTAAATATCCAATCAGAAGCAAATTATAAATGAACATTGAAATAATATAAATAAAAAAATTACAAATCAACATATTGACCATGTGCGTAGTAGATGTAAATTTCGTGATTCTCTAACGAGGTGTCAGTCCCATGGATTACAACATGCATTGCAACAATGTAATGACATTAAATTAAGTTGAAAAACAAAAACAAATGCATACACTTTGAGTGATATATTTCTCCTTAGAATATATGGTGTCTCCTTAGACAGTATTGTGACTGAACATTAGGTGGCGCGATCGACCTACCTTAGGTCTTCCCCCACAAAAAAAAACAAATTAGTAAAATTCATACTAGTATAATATGGTTAAGAAAACCCTGAAAATACTTACATTAGCAAGTCATTATTAATGATAACACATTTATTCAACTATGAATTCTTATAGCATCGCTAATGATATTATATTTGATGATATATCAAAATAGACTGATCATCACGACCGTACACTTGACACAAAGACCCATCACGAGGACACAACAAACAACCCACTGGGTTAGCTTATGAAGCCCGATAGAAACAAAGCTAATTTCACAAGCCAAAACAAGGCCCACCTCTAAGGAGGCGTAAGCAGGATCCAAATCCAAGCCCAGACGAATCAAAGCCCAAATCCAACTTTGTCACACGTTCTCTCATTAAGAAGAAGAACGTTGTACCAAGAAAGAGCCGTGGAGGGACCTACGCCTCCACGAGCACATCTCCATTAAAGGAGACTATTACAGAAACATCTCCTTCCGTTGCGCTTCACATGCTTAAGTCATGCAGAGAGTTAACTGCGACCATTATAAAAGGTAAAGGAAACTTTCGACAAAGGTATGCAACTTTAACTGAGTTTTGTCCAGATTTACTTCCTTCTTCCAACAGAGTTACTGACTTAAGCATCAGAGTGCCTTTAGCCACAAAAAATGTGGTATTTGACAGTTTAACAGTGGTTTTGCAAATCAAACTCACAAGAGAACGATTTTTGGACGCATCAGTTTGGCGTCGTTCGTGGTGAACGACGAGTTTCCTCTTTCCAAATACAAAACACACAAGTGACAAAGCTCACCACAACCTAACGAAAGATCAACGAGACCATAAAAATGAATGATGAAATCTACATATCCATAATCCAGTAATGATCACAACAACTCTCCCGCCGACGCATCACTGATGGCTCAAGGATAAGCCGTGGCCCAAATAGCCGGACCGATAGCATCTGAGAATGAGGATCTGCTGCACACAATAGTCCAGACAGCCTAGACAACTGTCAACGCTACTACGGATCTCGGGGGTAGATTTGCTTATAACCCAGATGCAACATATAACAATGATACTGGAGAAGATCGCGCAAAAGCACATTCAACTAGTTAACCCAGTTCAAACACAGCCACAACAAAACTCCGCCAATTGAACTCAATAAAGGGACAAAATCCTAGCAGAACCCCAACAAGGAAACTTCAAAAGCAATGAGCTTCCACGAGGCAAGAATCCATTCTATGAAAGGACGTTTACCGAAATCCGATTCAGAGTAGGGGTTACGAATCCTAGCTAACGTGTTATATGATTTGGCAAAACCGTCATTTTTCAACGCCCTCATGAAAACAGCAATGCCGAAAAAGTTCATTCCGCCAAAGTTCGAGGTGTATGATGGTACTTCTGACTTGACCAATCATTTAAGACATTTCCACCACATGATGGTCCTGAATGAGACCATATAATCAATTTTTATGCAAAACATTCCCAATTAGCCTCACTTCAACAACAATGAATTGGTTCAATAGTCTACCACCAAGATTGATAGATTCCTTTCAAGCCCTGGCCACCGCTTTCAACACCAAATTTATTGGAAGCCAACAGATGAGAAAAAACCACACTACCTACTGCATATCAGACAGAAGCCCGAAGAAACGATACGGGAATATGTCACCCGCTTTACCAATGAACTGACAATGATCGACGGATGTAGCGATAATACAGCCGCAACAACTTTCGTGGCCGGATTAAAGAGAGGTCTTTTATTTGATGCTCTTAACTTGAAGCAACCAAAGGGTATGGCAATTCTGCTAAAAGTAGCATAGAAGCATATTTCCTTAGAAGAGATGAAAGCAACCAAGAAGAAAAATGATCAAGAAAGATAAAATTTCTCAAGAAATCAATAAAAAAAGGAAGACAATGGACAATAGGAAGGAAAAAACCCATAAAAAAAACATCGAAGTAGCGACAAGAACGATTCGCGAATACTGGAATTCGAGAAATCGCAACCAACTCGAGCCAGACACGAACGGGTAACAAGCGTAATGAAAACCGCATACAAACCATACACAACTCTGAAGACAAGTGGAGCAAACATACTAAAACACATAACGAAGTGGGATACATTAACTGGTCGCTTCGAATGAGAGGATACCCAGAAGGAAGAGACAAGAACAAATAATGCACATTTCACAAGGATCATGGACACGATACTGAAGAATGTTACAACCTAAAAGACAAAACCGAACGCTAGGCTCATAAAGGACTACTAGACAAATTCATTGGGATGCCAGAAAAACAGATCGAATGGAAAGATAAAGTAGACAACACTGCGGGATCAAAAGAACATTCCAGAGAATTGATATACACCACACGCTGTACAACCAAGGGAAGCAAAGCACACAAAGAAGCAAGGCATACCCTTCACTCATCTATGTTGGAACAAGGGTGCCAACCAAACACTTCATAAAACATGGAAAAGCCTGCATCACCCAATCCGTACAAATAAAAGGACTTCATCAGCAATTGAAAGACATAATCAGACCGCTAAACAACACGAAAGAAAAAAATCAAAGAAAAACGAAGCACCATCCCTTAACGCAAAAACTGACAACGAGCAAAGGAAGACAAAGCAAACAATATTCTGAATCAGATAAAAGCCTTAATGGCCAAAATTGATGAAATATTCAAGAAAACATCAATAAAGATTACGGATTTGGGAGATCCAAATTTTCGCACGGGCAACAAACCGGCCGTACAAGGTTGTCAGGCCGTTAAGGTCGGATACACAAAACTTCTGGTCTAATCAACCACGAAGTAAAGGTTGGACACCCGATCACCTAAACACAAAAAACTTCGAATCGACTGAGGTGTCAAATTAACGAAGTAAAGTTTGAACACTCGAGTCACCTAAAAACAAAAAAACTTCGAATCAACCAAAATGTCGAACTAACGAAGCAAAGGTTGGACACCCGAGTCACCTAAAAGGCAAACAAAAAGTCCGAGCAAAGGAAACAAATCAATACGGTCCAAAAAATATAGGAAAAAAACAACCACTTACAAACAAATCAGAAAGAACGATAGCGACCAGCAGCTAAACAAGAAACAAACACAAAAGCAATTATAAAAGAACTTGATACAAAAGCTACGATATTTACAAAAACAAAAGTTAATTTTTATTGATAAACACTACTCTGTTACATCCGGAGAAGGCAATAAAGAAGTAAGAGATGAAACATGAGCACTGGCATGATCAATATAAGTCGAAATTGGAGAAGAAATCATTTCGGGAGAAGGAAGCATCAACGACTTTGAAATGCTTAAAAGGGGCAATGACTGCTCTATTGCTGGAGCAAGTTCCTTGGCATCATCATCCTCAAACGCTTCACCAACCAAATGACGATACCTACACAAGTCTTCCCCGAGCCCTTCGATATAATCAAGAAGCTCAACCCGCCCGTCGACAACTCACTTCCAATCCTCAGCTTCGACCACACAAAGCTTATCCTTAGTAGCACCGAGTTCAGTTTTGGTTGTGGCAAGTCGCTCTTCAGCAGTGGAAAGCATACTGAAAGCATCTGCCTTGACATCATGAAGCACAATAGTATCTGTTCCACCTGTCTCTCAGCAGAATCACACATAACGGATTGCTCAAATCCAGAATAAGAAGCTTCATCGAAAGCCATTCTCTCAACAAATAACTCCTTTTCCACATCGTGAAAACGAAAACAAGCCTCATCTAGCTTAGCTCTCAAGGAATCAAGATCAGCAACAGACTTATCACGCAAATTCTTCGCCTCCGTCAGAGATTCTCGAGAGGCCACAACAACTTTCTCCAAGTCCACGCATTGTATCTTCAACACATCAAATTAGGAAGGACATGAGAAAATACCAGCAATACCGCTGCCAATCTCCTCTCCAAAAGATCCACTTGATCACGACTAGCTCGATAAACGAGCCCATTACTCTCACGTAAGCGAAATGATTCATCTCGTCCATTATCTGCTCAAGACCATGGTCGATATGATCAAACGGTTCAAGCACGAATATCGAGGTCCTCTCCATCAACCGCTTGTACCACTCATTTACCAATCTATGTGCACTGTCCTGCACGTCGAGCTGGGTAAACCAACAGAATTTGCCGTCGGACTTAATATGGATGTCCTTCGCCCTAGGCTCAGTCCAACTAATTTGTGGGTGGAGGACGCGAGGATCTGGAAGCACCGAAGAACCACCTCTGACATCAGGGAAAGCAACGGAAAAACCACGTTTGCCCTCCCGTTGAAAAGCATCCGCGGCAAAGGAAAGACTAGCGGTAGTGGCAGGAGCGGGAGAAATATGTCGAATAGAAAAAGAAACTAGAAACTCGGCTGCCTCGCTGACATCAATAGAAGGAGAGGGAGAATGATCCCCAAGACTTCCACTGCCAACATTGCCTTTAGACTGCTCCATCACCAACTAGAACATTTTCTCATTAATGGCTCGAGGATCGTCATTAGACAACTCAATAGTATCTGAAACACCATAAGCAGAAAAAAGTTTCATCTCATCGTTGTTTCAGCGGATGAATAGTCTCCTTCTTACTCTTTTCCAATGCAAGTCTTAACTCCTCAGTTTCCTCAAGTGATTCACGATCTCCTTTTACAACATCATCATGAGAAGAACCCGGGCGAGAAACAATATCCCGAACATAACCCTGACGAGTCACAAGCCGAGCAGAACTACGATTCGAAAGTCGTTTCTTCTTTGGAACTCGAACAGAATCTATGGGCAATTGCCTTGAGGGACTAGTGAACCTCGCAAGCTTTCGTTTTCGCGAAAAAGGAGCGAAAGCAGTGATGGGAGCATTGAGTTCCGTAACATCTCGGACGAAGTTCACTTTCCAATCAATGCTAGCATCACTAACACAAGAACAAACAATATAGGCAACATAAGCCTTAACATGAGCCTCAGTAAATAAAGCTCGTTCCACTTCATTCATAGTGTATAGATCACTTCCTCTAGGATGCCATCGGAAAGAAACGCGTCAACAGGAAAACATGCAAGCTTAAAAAATTCTCCACTTATCTTCCGTTCCTCAGTTGATAAAAGAAGATTCTTCCGCTTGTTGGGAACCCGAAATGATTGGAAGATCAACCGACCTCTCAATCGAAAAGTAGCCAGAATTCACGAAAGCATAGAACACCACGACAATCGCGGATGTCATCACTAAAGTTCTCAAAACAATTAGGAGAACGAAGGAAACATATCTCTCTGTTAGTGTAATGACCAATCACCGAATGCAAAATCCTAGTAGTTAAAGGAATACCTGCAAGAATAGCCCTCGTGTAGGAAGATACCATCACCTTCCAACCATTGGGGCCCATTTGGGCAGGAGGAATAGCCAAGAGATAACAATGCAATGTATCCAGCCTTTGGGTTACAAGGGCTATCATCCGGTCCAGGCAGGATAAGCTCAAGGTCAAGTGAAAGATTATAATCGAAACGAAGGCTCTCTGGAGTCGACTGAGAAGCTCTATTAGGAGAATAATGAGCCTCATAGAGAGTCAGCGACTTACTGCTTAACTTATCACCAACATACATTGTTGATGAAGAAATGAGCAAGGAAAATGAAGAAGAAGGAAACCCTAAATTCAAAGATAGCGTGAAGAGGGAAAACATACACATTTCCTTTTATAGAGCAAAACGATGAAGAGATGGCTCATGGGACAGCGTGTGAGATATGATGGCGATGCGAAATCCCAAAAATGTGTGCAAGAAACAAACGAACAAGCAAATTATCGAGACATCAACTCGAAAAAAAGCAATTGACAACATTAAATACAATGCAATGATGAAATGGAAAGTTGAATCGCCACAAAGTTAGTGGCCACGTCAGTATGCCCACTAACTGAGGGGGGAGTAGCTGATGATACATTAAAATAAACCGATCATCATGACCGTACACGTGGCACAAAGACTCATCACGAGGACACAATAAACAACCCACTGGGCCAGCTTATAAAACCCGATAGAAACAAAACTAATTCCACAGGCCCACCTCCAAGGAGGCGTAAGCATGATCCAAATCCAAGCCCAGACGAATCAAAGCCCAAATCCAACCCCGTCACACGTTATCTCATTAAAAAGAAGAATGTTGCACCAAGAAAGAGTCGTGGAGGGACCTACGCCTCCACGAACGCATCTCCATTAAAGAGACTGTTACAGAAACATCTCATTCCGTTGCACCTCACATGCTTAAGTCATGTAGAGAGTTAACTACGACCATTATAAAAGGTAAATGAAACTTTTGACAAATGTATGCAACTTTAACTGAGTTTTGTTCACATTTACTTCCTTCTTCCAACAGAGTTACTGACTCAAGCATTGGAGTGCCTT
Organism: Berberis vulgaris; assembly: GCA_963556465.1. NCBI lineage: Eukaryota > Viridiplantae > Streptophyta > Magnoliopsida > Ranunculales > Berberidaceae > Berberis > Berberis vulgaris. Next base: position 95,137,183 of record OY747127.1, on the reverse strand, counting down.
CGACCACCAAAAAGGTGGTATTTGGCAGTCTAACAGTGGTTTTGCAGGTCAAACTAACAGGATGACGATTTTTTGATGTATCAATATTGAATTGTCAATGAGAAATAAGATTTGAATTATCTAAACAAAATGCGAGGCGATTGAGAACTAGGCTATGTCTAATCATTTTTTAGCGTTGAATTAGTTTAATATAAGAAAACACATCCGCACTTACTTTGTTGCATGACCATATTAATGATGATATAGAAAACAAAAATTTAACCAAATTAACACTCTCAGTTTATGAAAGACATTAAAGGAAAAATGTGACTGTTATACTCCCAACATATTCAGTCCTAACTTAATTAAATTAAATTGAATTGAATTAGGCCGATGGATAATTCGATGGGTAGTTTAAATGATGCAGCTGAGAAATAAGTTATTCGTCATAAATTTCTGTTGATCAACTAAATCATACACGAACAATATTTAATTATAGTACTAGACCATAAGGATCGCTAAAAGCTTGAAATTTATTTATGAATAGCTGTGAAATTATTTTTAAGTTCGTTATTAAATATACGTTGTTGACTACCTCCTCGAACTATTATATAATCATTGCATTATATAAAACTGGTCGACAATGTGTATGAATCAAATCATTAACCAACATATAAGAAACAATAATCAATTAACTTCACTTGTTAATCAACTGGCTAAAATATATGATAAAAATGCTACATGTATTATTCAATGTAAGAAGCTTTCATCAAAGGAGATAGAAGATAATACATTACATTAATTTTTTTTTTTTCATGAACTTAAAAGAAGGACAATGAGTTTAAAGTCAAACACATTGGATTAATTGAGAACATTGCAAATATCTTCACTCATTGCCTGAATCAACATTTCAAAATTTAGTTTATGAGATTGAAATGTGTAAGTTCGAGCATAAAACCATGAAAGTTTTGTTATAATGAGTAAAAATTGTGGGGAAGATCTTGAAGTATGCAAGATTGGACTTGTGAGTGCTATATTTTTTTTTTTGTTTCCTTTGACGAAGTTTTGTCCTATTGGTTAAGGTTTTAATGGAACAACATCAGAAACACCCACCACAATACTCGAAGAACATTGTATCATGCTTTCCTTCGTCCATGCTTTATCCCATTGAATTTGAATAATGTTTATAACGAGACAAAGTAAATATTACAAGGTTCCAATATCTATAAGGTGTGAATTTGAACAATGTTTGTAATGAGGCAACCATGGTGTACATCCAAAGAGAATATGGCAATTTACAAGGTGCCAAAATCTATAAGGTGTAATCACATATTATGAGGTGGTAAATTCTATTTTGGAGATGCTTAATGCTTTCATACCAAACCTAAAAATGGCTATATGTCTATAGGAATATATTTGGAACATAAAACATTAACAGTGACACTAAAAACCATGGCCTTCTTCACTCTCTCCAGCACCAGCTCCGCCTCCTCTTCCTCTTCATCTTCATTTTTCCTCAAAAACTCACCTTTCCTTCCCGCAAATTCTTCCACCAAACATCTCGTCCTCCCCATTTCAACCAAAACCCAAACCCCAATCTCAATTTCACTCCACTCCCAACGACCCCTCTCCTGCAGAGCTGCAGCAAAGCAACGAGGCACCGGGTCAGTGAAGAAGAAGCCACCACCATCGAAGAAAAGGGGTTCTTCGAAACCAGTTGTTGTGAAGGAGGCAGAATATGATGATGATGATGATGATGCTGAGGTTTCAGCTGCAGACTTTCAGTCTAATGAACCTGCTTCATTACCCAAACCCCTTGCTGGGTTTGTGTTGGATTCTAATGGAAAGGTCCTCATGGCCTCTTCGAAGCGAATTGCCACCATTGTAAGTTCTTTCTATTTGCTTGAAATTTTTGTTTTTTCTGAGTATAGTTTTGGGCTTTATTGTGATATAATAATGAATTAGCAAATGAGGTTTGAGTCATCATTTTGGAAAATCGTTATAGTTCTAAGAGCATCAAAATGAACCCGTTGTGGAAGTGGTTTGGATTTGAGATGGAAAATGTGTTTTCTGTTAACAGTGTTCGATTTGGTTATCTGGGTTTCGGTCGAATGGATAGGATTTATTAGGATATGTTATATATGCAAGGTTTCCTATTAAACAATGATGTGTTTGGCATGGGCGTGCTATTGGATTGGCACGTTCCATGAAAGTAGATGATTTGGTTGTCTAAGTTGTTGTGTTGAACTCTTTTTAATATATGGAGTGGAATGCTTTCCCAAGGACTATGGTATCAACAAATGGTATGGAATGTTTTCCCAAGGACTGTGGTATCAACAAGTGGTAATAAGGACTATGGTATTTGTAAGATTTCTTCCAGGACTTCGTATTTAGGAAAAAACCTTATCTATGGGACTTTAAGTGCCGTCTGATCCCGAAGGTCTAAAACATAGTTGCCTCAATGTTGGCAGCCCCTTTGAATGTGTAAACCTAGACTACACATTTGGTTCATACATTTTGTATTTGAAGATGCTCTCAGTATTGATATTTGGTTTCACACTTGAAAGATTTGCAAAGTTGCTATCCGATGATACTAATTTTACAGAAGGCTTTCATTTAAAATAAAGAGTTGTGATAATTCTAAGTTTAAACTCTTTTTGTTTGCCTCTTGTACAACTTATCTTTCTTGTAGGCACTCGCATTATCTTTGGTCCTTCTGTTTTGCTCTTTGGATACTCTTTGCTTCAAACTATGGTAAACATTGAAGAATGAATCTCAACCAACAATTTCATTTAGACAAAAGGAAACCTGTAACCTTCTTGCCTCGTTAAGTGTATACCTACCAAGATATACCGCCTTTTATTCTCCATCTATACCCATGGTTTGTAAGTACAGTTGAGATTTATTCTTCATCTATATGCATGTTACTATATGCAAGGTTTCTGAAGAAGGGTACCTAAAAGGATGGTGTGGGAAAGAAAATAGGTTGTTCATAGGCGGAGAGAGAAATTATATTACCTTGTACTTTTTCTATATTTCGAAAAAAAATTTGTTGTGTAAAAATGTTATTATTGGGAAGCGCTTTTGAAGGTTTATTTAAGTGAAACCGCTAACAATACTAAATGTTAAAATTTTTAGAAGGATAATTTGCACTTTGCCCCTATTATACATAGCTAATTAATAAGTAGACCCATCATTAATCACTATTACAATTACCCCCTTGACTAGCGGTCAACGTCTATTGACCATTAATTTTTCAAAGCAAATTACCAAAATGCCCCTCAGAAATCAAAGGCTGAGATTGAATCTTTCTTATCTCGAGGAAAATCCAACAGTTGATCTTAAAAAATATTTCATCTAAAACAACTCATCTTGAGGAAAATCTAACGGTCCAAATTTAATAATACATACATTTCTAGGTAAATCTAACGGTCCAAATTTAATTATGCATGCATCTTGAGAAAAATCTGACTATCTAGCACGCCTCTTGAGGAAAATATGACGGTCCATCACGCATCTAGAGAAAAATTTGACGGTCTAGCACGCATCTCGAAGAAAAATTGTCCGCTCAGATTTATTCAGACATACATCTCGAGGAAAATCTGACGACTCAGATTTATCTGTGCACACAACTCGAGAAAAATCTAACAGTCCAATATGCATCTCGAGGAAAATCTGCCAGTCCAGCACACATCTCGAGGAAAATCTGCCGGCTGAATAAATTTTAATTTACTTTTGCCCCCCTTAAATAAATTTGAATTTAATTTTGCTGATTGAAACAGAACAGACCTGAGAGATGAAGGGGGTGGAAGGAAGGGGGAGGAAGGAGGAAGAAGGAGGAAGGAGGAGGAAGTGGAGGAATGAGAAATGAAGCCCTAACTTTATTATAGGAGTTGTGAAACAGAGGAGAAAGGAGGAAGGAAGAAGTGGAGTAAGTGGAGGAATGAGGATGAAGGAGGAAGTGGAGGAATGAGGAAGAGGAGGGAGGATGAAGGGGGCGGTAGTGGCGAGGCTGCGAAATGGAGGAGGAAGAAGGAGAGGAAGAGGAGGGAGGAGGAAGATAATCAAAATTTTCTTGATCATCCCTCAGGTCTGTTATGTTTCAGGGGGCAAAACTAAACTCAAACTTATTTTATGGGGTTAAGTTATTGCTAGTAATTTATTTTTATGGAGTTAAGAGCAAAATTATATTAAAGTTTTTTCATACGTCAGATTTCCTCGAGATGTGTGCACGAATAAATTTGAGCTGCCAGATTTCCTTGAGATGCCTGCTGAAACTACAATTTCTTCTCAAGATGCGGGCCAGAGAGTCAGATTTTCTCGAGATGCGTGTCCGAATAAACTCGAGCCATCATAGTTTCCTTGAGATGCGCACACAAATGAATTTGAGCTGTTAGATTTTCACCAAGATGTGCACATGAATAAATCCGAGTCGACAGTATTTTCTCGAGATGTGTGCGGGAATGACAGGTTTTCCCTTGAGATGCACGCTGATCAATCATTTTTTTCTCGAGTTGCGTGTCTAATTAAATTTGGACCTAGAGATGTGTGTACTATTAAATTTGGATTGTTAGATTTTACTCGAGATGAGTAATTTAAGATGAAAGTTTTTTTTTAAAATCATCTGTTGGATTTTTCTCGAGATACGATTACAATTTCAGTTGGGCTTTAGGATTTTCCTCGAAATGAGATGTTCGAGATACGAAAGATTCAATCTCAGCCTTTGATTTCTGAGGGGCATTTTGGTAATCTGCTTTGAAAATTGACGGTCAATAGACGTTGACCGCTAGTCAAGGGAGTAATTGTAATAGTGATTAATGATGGTCTACTTATTAATTAGCTATGTATAATATGGGGCAAATTACCTTTTTAGAAATAATTGTTGAAGGAATTTACAATGCATTGATAGAGGGAGAGAGGTTGTGGACACTGGACACAAATAATCAGCAGAGCCATGTTCCCATTCACTAACATTTGCCGTCAAGAAGAAGGCATGTGAACATGAAGAAATTTTAATGGAGGAGTGACAGAGGGAAGAATCTAAATTTGTAAAAATTATTTTCTCTCCTAGTTTGTTTCTTTTTTCCTGTTACGTTGTTAGTGCCCCATGTTAGGGATGTTCCTGATTCGGTAGTTTCTTTCTTTTGAGCTTCTCGCTCTCTTGTATCGTTTAATTTTTTTTCCTGGGTCTCTAATGCAATTATGAAATTGTATTGTTCATAAGTTATTTTATATATATATGTAATTCTTAAGAGTTGGCAAGGGAGTATGCTATGTATATATAAAACACAGTTTAGTTGATTCTCCACTTAAGTTCTCTGTTCCCCATTTTCATATTCCAGCAATTTTAATGTTTTGAGGCTACTATTGGCAGGTTGACTCTACAAATAACTTGCCTCTAGAGTGCGTTATTAGGAGAGTGTTTAGGAGTTCTCGAGGTGATGACTGTATGCTGCTGTGTCCAGTTGATACGTAAGTGACTTTGCCTTTTCAAAGGTTGTCTATGTTTTTCTTGATTTACGTATAATAGAGTGGTTACTCATGCAGGCCTGTTCAGATCTTAAAGAGCTCTAATATTGATGGATGGACAGCTGTATGTCTCTTAACTGATTTGATTAAATGCCAATAAATTTGTTTTTCAATGAAATACTTCTGAAATGCATGTTTAGAATGTAGTGTCGAGCTTTTTGAGATCTTATGCTTAAAATGTTTAAGGATATGGTGTTAGAGAGGAAGCTATGTCCCTTTTGTTTGGTTGCTTTTTTCATATTCAAAACAGTCTTGTGTGACTAAAAGTGGAAGTGAAAAGTTTTTTTTAATTTAACATTGCAATATGTAAACATTTTCCTGATTTAGAGGAAAATTAGTTTTATGAAATATTAAATATTTCTAAACACCTATTTTGCCTCATCTTTTTCATGAAAGACAAGGCTGTATTTTGTTTGATCCCGGAAATGTTAATTCTTAAGGATATGGCATGTTATTTCCGATAAAAGTTCGTGTTTTCTTGTTGGATCCTGAAAACCAAAATTCCGCTGTCATTGCTGAAGATGATTGTCACCCTAGTTGCCATTACAAGTTTACAAGGCCCGAGTTCCATTACAAGGCCTTTTCCATTGCCCCTTTATTTTGAGAAGCTAACTCTGGGTATTGATTGATTACGAATCTCGTTTTCTTATGGTTCATTTTCATCATTATCTGGATTAGTGTTTACTTCCTATACTTGGAGGCGAGCATAAACTAACCTCATTTACTGAGGATTTAGAATTGTTATTTGAATCCCACATGATTGGTAGGATATTGTAAATTCATTTAGATGCGCATTTGAAATGCTTTCGTATTGCATATATTGTTCCATGAGGTTCATTGTGACATGATTAGTGGGTGTTGTTGTGAGACGCTGGAGTGGGCGGACCTGAGGGTGAGGTGAGGGTTGGAGCCCAACAAGCCCGAGAGAGGTTGGACGAGCTACAAAGGGGGACATAGTCCCACATCGCCTAGGTGTGGAAGGAGGATGTGCTTTAAGTGTGCGAGGTCGCTCTACATGATATCACACGTTCTGAGCCCCAGTAGGTGGGTGGAGGAGACAAAGCCTTGAGGTGAGGGAGGTGGGTTGGGGCCCTGCCCAATAGGTTAAAGAGTACAATATGATGGGTAGGGTCCGCAGTCCGCTGTGCACACTCTGACATCACACGTTTTAAAGCCGTGCGGGCCGGTTGGGCCCAGAGCGGACAATATGGTGTCATGTGGAGGGGGTCGTTACAATTGGTATCAGAGCCTGACCCAGCCGGAAGTGTGCCGACGTGGACGTTGGGCCCTAAGGGGGGTGGACCGTGAGACCCTGGAGTGGGCGGACCTGAGGGTGAGGGTTTGAGCCCAACAAGCCCGAGAGAGGTTGGACGAGCTACAAAGGGGGACATAGTCCCACATCGCCTGGGTGTGGAAGGAGGATGTGCTTTAAGTGTGCGAGGTCGCTTTACATGATATCACACGTTCTGAGCCCCAGTAGGTGGGTGGAGGAGACAAAGCCTTGAGGTGAGGGAGGTGGGTTGGAGCCATGCCCAATAGGCCAAAGAGGACAATATGATGGGTAGGGTCCGCAGTCCGTTGTGCACACTCTGACATCACGCGTTTTAAAGCCGTGCGGGCCGGTTGGTGCCCAGAGCGGACAATATGGTGTCATGTGGACCGGGTCGTTACAGTTGTCATCCTGGTTCCCCCCCCCCCCCCCCCCCCCCCCCCCTTACATTTTGCTTAGAAGAAATGAGTATGTTAAGGTGGATGTGTGGTAAAACTCGTAAGGATAAAATTAGAAATGAAAGAATTATGAAATACTTAGGTGTAGCGCCCATAGAGGACAAAATTAGAGAAAGACGTTTAACTTGGTTTGGTCATGTGCGAAGGAGATCAAGCGCGACGCCAATTAGACAATGTCTAGATTGGCAAGTTAATGGAGGGTGTAGACGGAGGGGACGATCGTTGAAAATTTGGATGAAGGCGGTGAATGAAGATATCATTGAGCTTGGATTAGGCGAGGATATGTGGGAAGACCGCATTGCTTGGAGAATCAAAATTCATGTAGCCGACCCCGAAAATATCGGGAATGGGCTTTGATGATGATGAATTTGCTTAGTAATTTGGTTACATGAAATCTTATTTCATGGGAATCCATAAGAGGACCACCTACATCTAAGCTAATTGAGGTTCACTCACTAATCCACTATTAGATTTTGTGATCAATGGTGAAAATGGAAGTCCCATGAACATGAAAATCACATGCTTTGGGAGTACCAAGGAGTGTGATTCCCATGTTCATGAGACTTTCATTCACATCATTGATCACAAAATCTAATGGTGGATGATGAGTGTTACCTCAATTTAGCCTTAAATGTAGGGGTCCCCTCATGAATTCCCATGGAATAAGATTTCATCCAACCAAACATACCCTTAGTCTCATTGCAAATATCCAAGTAGTTATACAACAAAGACTTTTGGAATGTCTGCATAAAGTCTCCATGTCAAATTTAATTTTTTGTTTTCATAGCTTTAAGGAGTGATTGAACTTTAGAATTTATTTATTTATTATTATTTAATTTTCCAGTTCTAGTCAAGAATACTAAATTAAATGAGAAAAGGGCAAAATAGTGGGCAGGTCAGTGCCTTTTCTTTATCTTCATCAACCTACGAGCAATTTTAATTAATTTTTTAAATATTTTTCTTAAATATCATTCATAACCAATCGTGAAGTTACGATGATTCCCAAAGATTCCTCTAGTGGGGTTCATAACCAAACGCGAAGTTACGATGATTCTCATAGATTTCTCTAGTGCAGAATTACTATTACAAACTGCCAATTACAGCAATCCCCTTTCCCCCCTATCAGATTATCTTCATTTTCTCTTTGAGATCTTCCGTATTGACCTCCACATCCTTGAGTTTCTCCATGTCCATGGAAAAACATAACATCTTGAACAAAAGGGCCAACTCCTGGACCTGATCATCTGGTTTCTCCTCTGAATCATCTCTTGAAACCACCTGATCAAAAGGACCCAACTCTTCCAAACCGAGGTTTGGAGCCTTCATGTTATTCTCCTGTTTTCGAGACAGCTTATAAGTCATTCCCTCAAAACAACTACTCCATTTGTCTTTACGGCCTCTTATCTCAATGCCCAATTTTTTGCCTACTTCAATGATGTTGGCCAGTTCTTTCTCCATGGGCTTTGGAACGTGCCCCCCTCTTCATTAACCTAGAAGCATGGGACACGCCTTAAAATTGCTTGTGTAGCGTATGAAGTGATGTAGATTCATTGGAACCACCCATTTTACACCTGTTTATTATTAATTTCAAGCAGACCTGAGATGTCTTCCATCATTTGGTTCACCCTCTCAGATTTTCATCTCTGAGTTCTTTATTATATATGTTTGCTGTTTTTACATCACTTGGGATCTACCTGTTGGTCATCATTTGTCTCTCTTTCATTATCTGCAGTTTTTTCTCATCTTATATGCAGTTTACATTCATGATGTATTTTGGTGTTTATTTATTTCATTCTAATTGTTTGTGGCTCCTTTTCACCTTAAATGGCTTTTTCTTTCCTTATGGCAACCTCTGTGGTTTGAGCAGTAAAATGTGTTGAAGTTGCGGACTCCCAGATAGATAGTGCTTTCATTTTGTAGTTGTATAGAATGCATATCTTTGAAATTCTTCTGAAGAAAAAAAATATTATAGAAGAGTAATCATGGCCTTGGGTAGTCCTTTTACAACACTTTCCCCAATGATTTTGGGAGTTATCTAATCAACCCTTCTCCTTTCATCATTGTAAGCGATATTCCTTTTGTGTATATAAATCCGCAAACCATTACAGTACATTTTTACAGGTCCGTGATGAGGAAGTTGAAGGCCTTCTTCCTGCTGTTGCTTATGCACTTGCAAAAATCAATATGCATTTGGTGTCCAGTGGGTATGTATGACTACTATGAATGAGGATGCATGTTATTTGGAATAGATATCCTGCTTCACTTGTTGCATTTTTTTAACTCCAAAAAAAAACTTTCTACATTGTGGGCATCGTACATCACCATGTAAAATATGCTTCTAGCTCTCCAAAATTTTGTTTATTTTATTTCCTCATTTTTTTTTCTGCCTCTCAGTTTCTGTTATACAGCAAGAGGGGGGTTTTTCTATTCAGAAGAGGATATCTTTGAGTTTGGGTCAGGTAAGAAGCTGAAGCCTTATAACTTTTTACTTGTGGGCCTTGTAATACTGAAATTTAATTTTACTTTCTTCCTGTATTATTGAATTAAGCAGCTTTCATATTTTGCAGAGCTTTGGTGGATGATTTTGTTAGTAGTATGCTTTAGTTTCACTCTTTCTTGGTTAAATGCCCTTTATAAATTGCCATTGTTATGTGAGATGATTCTAGTAGTTTATCTGATAGCTTGATATCCTGTTGTCTGTATCCTCTCTGCTGGTCCTATGAGCTAAGCATGAATTCAAATATTTGAAGTCTGGGACTCGATTTCCTTGGAGATATTGGGAAAGTCCAATGTCGGAGAAATTAGATCTATGGCTCCATAGGAGAAAAGGAACTCTGGTATTGTGCGGAAGTATGTTCGTCTGGTCTACTTTTGTGAAACAATTGAGAACAAGTCCTTTATATAGGAGGGGTCTTGAATCACATGACATATTCTAACCCAAGTGTGATTAAATGCTAAGCACTCTCCTCTAATTCTAATACTCCCCCTCAAATTGGAATATACAGGCCCGGTCTTGAGCAGGACAGGAAGAAGTGCGACCGCACGGGGCCCCTTAAACTTAAAGAGGCTTGAATATAAGTAAAAAAAGAAACATTTGATTTCTTCAAATCAGTGGCGAGGTTTCCATTTGTTGTCAACATTTTGATGAAAAGTGCATAAAAAAACCCTTTAGGTTGTTGATTTCGAGTATTTAATTTACTGTTTTTGTTTTCAATATTTGTGTAAGAATTTTAAATAAATTACAAATTCTAAATTGTTCAGCACGGTTTCTTGATATTCTGGTATCTTTGTTGATGAACTGGAGTGTCAGCCTGTGCTGAATGGATTGGATCTTAATCGCATCCCAGATGAGTAAGTTGAACCCTCCCGGACATGTATTCGGGGACAGATGGAATGCCAATTGAATTCCTTTCGAATTGCTGGAATACTATTTTAGAAGAATTAATGTTGATACTCAGAGATTTTAGTAAGTCAGCTTTCTTGGATTGGAGATTAATCATCATCTTGACTTCTCTAATTCTTAAGAAGAATGGAGGACAAAACCATCAATGACTTCTGTCCAATCAGCCTCCTTGGTACTAGGTACAATCATCGCCAAGATTTTGGCTTCAATACTTGAGAAGACACTCACACATAATATGGGGAGGATGTGTGTTACGAGTGGGATTCTCACAGCGAATAAGATCATCAATTGAAGAATTAGAAACAAAACTCCTAGGCATGTTTCCAAATTAGAATTTGCCAAACTCTTTGATTGGGTAAATTGAAAATTTCTAGATTATCTCCTTGGCGGATGGTTTTCCTGGATAAATGGAGGAAGTGGATCCGTACGTGCCTATCAACAACAAGGTTCTCAGTTACTATCATTGGAGAACAACATGGATTTTAGCAGTTCTAAAGGGGTCGGCAGGGAGATCCACTATCTCCATTATTATTCTCCATCAAGAAAGGGCTGATTAATGATTTTGGCGTTTATGAGGGGGGTCCTAGGATTCCTATGTTTCTGAGGGAGTCCTAGGATTTGTATCCAGCAGTATGTGGATGACACTGTGGTGTTCCTCGACGCCAAACCTGTAACAGGTGAAGTCAACCAAGGGCATTTAATTTGGTTTTATGTGATCTCTGGTTTGAAAGTGAATTTCCCTAAATGTCACATGTTTGGGTTGGAACCGAGCAAATCATTGGGTTGTCGTACAAGTATCTTGGCTTCCACGCGGACACAAGTATAAGAATAAGCACTCTGGATGAAGTTTTGGAGGGATTTGACAAGAGACTGCAACACGGAAAGGAAAATTGTTGCCCAAAGGTGGGAGCTGGGAGGATAACTTTGATTTAATCAACTATCTCTAACCTCCCAATAAACATGATGTTTCAGTGTCATCCCCATTGCAGTCGTGAATGACGCAAAAGCAAAATGAGAGAGCTACTGTGGGGATCAACTATGGGGAAGACGAAGTATCACCTAATAGCATGGACAAAGTTTGTAAATCTTAAGGAGGGTTGGGGATTAGAAGAATCGAAGTCATGAATGATGAGTTATTGGGAACCTGGCTGCAGAGATTTGGGTTGGGAAAACAATCCTTGTGGAGGCAGACTCTTCTTCGCAAATATGAAGAAACTAGTGGCTTGTTTGTCAAAGGTGTGCCAATGACATATGGATGTAGCCTTTGGAAGGCATTATGAATGGTGAATGACTTTTCGGACGAACAACAGATTCCTCTGGTTCATATACTGTTGGAACAAATTAGGGGCGTTCTCGGTTGCTGAGTAAGAATTGAGACTTAGAGGTGGGATTTGGCAATCCAGAGGAGTAAACGGTTGGGAGAAGTAGCAGGTTAGAAATTTTATTGAGGTGCTCAATGATAAGCTGCTGAATGACGAAGACGACCACTGTGTATGGCTTGATGGCAGCCATTATTTCCCAGTTAAAATCTATTACTTTGTTCTATTCAAATAGAAGTATTTGACGTTCCCAAAAAGGAAAAGAAAATAAGTATCCAACTTTCAGTAATCATGATATGGACAATAGCGCACGGTTGCATCCTAACTGTAGATAAAACTTATCCATAGGCCATAAGGGGACTGATTATACCGAATATTGCTGCTGATGTGAACAGATAGCAGGAGTCCATTAGTCACATCCTCCTCTTATGTCCCTTAACCATTCAGACGTCATACCAATCTTTATGTTTTACATGATAAATAAGATAAAAGATAACTGTGTAGCTGGGATTAGCTCCAAAGTATGGTTGAAGCAAATCCCACCACGATAACTATTTGAAACAGGTCTTTTAATGTTAGCACCTTGAGAAAAAGGCTGTGTTCATTTCCAACAGGTTGACTCTTTGCTAGTTACTAGGCAATTTACTTGGTGAGTACTCGTGACTAGGAAGCAAAACGAGTCAAATTTGATATTACTTGCTAGGCGCATTGCTGATCAAGGGCTCAGCCCGGCCTTGTTAACAAGTCTCTCACTCGGTGGACAAATATATATATATATATATATATATATATATATTTATAATTTTTTTTTTAAATCAAACGCATTAGTAAGGAGAGTTGATGGTGTGGGATCAAGTACAATGTCAAGCACTAGGAGTATAACGAAGATTATGAAGAGTATTTTCTTTGCTATTTTTTGGATTTCATGTACTTATGTTTTGCCACTTTATGATGAATGGAGCTTAAGGGATGACGCTGATGACAATGTTCATGTACTTATATTTGAGTGATTGTGAAGTATTTTCTTTCCTATTTTTTGGATTTCATATGCTCTTTTTGTCACTTTATTATGGGAAAAGAAAATGTTTTGCTACTTGAGATTTATTTCCTTTTTGTGGTGCTCAGCAAGCCTTTTGTTGCTAGCCCACCTCTCTTTTGTATCCGTCATTGTTATATATATATACATAATTGTTTTGCTGATCAGGAAAAAAAAATTCATTATTGGAAATGTTTGTTGTGGTGTCTCATTATTTTTGTCATTTTATGGCAGTATAAATGTTGATATGCAGTAGTTCATCTATACCTTTTTTACCTATTAAAATTTTCTTGAGGGGGTGAGAGACATCTTAGTAGGTGTTTCAGGCAAGTAATTCCTGGTTGTTCCGCCAGTAACTTTGGTGACTCCCCACCCGTTCCTGAACCGAGTAGTGACTAGCGAGTAACGTCCACGTAAATTCAGTTGCAGAAAAAGACAACTGGCCTATACCGTAAGGCAGTTAATTGCTCTCTCCAAAAAAATTTTAGTCAAGTTTTCTTGCTGAATTAAATAGCGGGAAGGCAATGGAAGGTCGTTCGGTTGAGTTCCTAATATCGAAAATTTAACCATGCTAGGAAAATGCAAGTAGAAAACATGGGAGCAAGTATTTTTGGGCATTAAGTTTCTAATATGGATGTGGGGGCATTCAGTCATTGTGATGAGGGGTTTGAATATGGACAATTTCATGTTCAACTTGGGAATTATTGTCACTGTATAGCGTGCTTATGCATCTTTCCAATGTATTGTAAATTGAACCCCTCTATCGCTATCAAGGATGCATCGATACGGACATGCGCGTCGTGTCGGACACGACATGCCGACTCGACAATTTCCTAAAAACTAGGACTCGGGGACACGTCATACTATTTTTTAATAAGTCATATAAATATAAATAATAATCTAATAAAGTGCCTTCTTAGAGTGTCTTGAAGAAGATGACACCATTGCAAGAAAAAATTAAAGTAGAGAAAAAGTATAGTAGAGAAGAAGTAGATGAGAGAAGAAGTAAATGAGAGAAAAATAAAAAGCAAAGATTAAGAAGAAGCATATACTACCTCTATGCTTTAGTGACTTTTTGCCCTATTTATCTTAAATCTTAATTGAAATAGTCATTCACTTCAGATAGATCAACAATCATTATATTACGTGGTTATTTGCAAACATTTAAAAGTAAAAAATAAAACGAAGTTGGTTTTCGAGTCTTGACTGTGTCCTGACCAAGTTACAGGTGTATCAGAGGCGTTGACCACATTGATCATGTGTCTGACACATGCCGACACGTTGACCAAGCGTCTGACGCGTGTCAGAAGCGTGTTGAGCGAGTGTCATGTGTCGGATACGTATCGGACACGGATACGACAAGTTTTCGAAGAGTCCGTGCTTCCTTGATTGCTATACTTGTATAGTTTTTCAATCATTATTAGAATAAAGATTTTTTTTGGAGTTTGTTGTTTTAGATGTAACGATTCTTGCTCTTTTGATTAATTTATTGACGTGTAGCATTACATAAAAAGAAAAAAAAATGATGTTTCAAAAATGATGTTTCTTACATGTAAAAGACACCCCCATTAACTATATATATCATTTTTTCTGCACATGCTTTGAATCTACCTTGTATTTCCAACTTGAAATATAGCTAATAGTACTCTTACAATACGTATAAATATAATAACATCAATCAACAAGCGCTTTGAGGCGTGACCTAAACTAGTCTGAAACCGCGAGTCGCGTCGGATGAGGCAAGAGTACCAACAAGAAAAACGAGTCGGTTTACGTTTGACCGGAACCAGCAATTGGAGAACTCCAATATGTTGTGTAGAGGGGTGCATCAAAACATAAAGAATGGGAAACAAGAAACAATAGAACTTAAAGAACAATGTTGTGGTTCGGCAGATGGCAGATGATGCCACTGCTGCTGGCTAAGGAAGACATCAAAGAAGAACCTCTGTACCATGTTGGAAATTAGAGAGCGACCGTTTAGAGAATATTAATATTAAGAGTGAAATGATTTTTAGACGTGTAAATACAAAGCACAAGTCCCTCATATAGGAGGTGGGGACTTGAGTTATATAACATGGTCTAACCCCGTGGGACTCAATACTAAAGACATAAAATAAGTATAATAGACAGATTGTATATTGAAGAGTCAGTCTCAAGTTACCTGCTAAATACCAAAATTTTATGAATTCTGCTTTCTCCAAGAGGCCATGATAATGCTTGTTGATGATATTGCAGCCATGTCTGATATACCTGTTTCACTGTCTGGCACTAACAGTTTGTACCAATCATTGTACCTGAAGATGAATTGTGCGTTGGATATGAACAATAACCAATCCTCGTTTTTTTCATGGTCATTTGGCCCAAATCTAGTGGCATACATAAAACAAATGTGGAATTTATTTTTATTTATTTTTGGCTAATTAGTTAATTGTCTCTGTTTCTATGTGTGTTACTTTTGTATAACAAAGACTACATATGTTGAGGGTTTGTCAGTTGTGTCCTTGTATGATACTCATATTTACTTTCGTACAATATTGTAGCTACATAACACTAAAGCATTGGCATAAAAATGTACTTGACCTAAATATTAGGCTTATCTTGGCCTTAGTTCTCGAAGTTGTTTCTTTAATACCATTATATCCCCTTTTAAACTATTGTAATCATGCAATTACATGAACTAACACTTGGGAATAATCACACAGATGATGGTTCAGACATAGATGGCTTAGGCTTACCAACTGAAGGTGTACAAATCACTTGTTTCCACCAGGTAAGATTATTGGATATATTGCAACATGTAAGATGAAAGTTTCTTATATAGTTTGCAAATTGAATGTTTTCCTTTCTAATTACAAGTACGTTTGGTAAGAAGGATTATTTCATTAAAGAAATTTTGAATTCGATGGTTTATTTGAATAATCTTGCGAACTCAAATTTGAACATTTCACTTGTTAATTTGTTGGAAGTTTTTCACTTTCGTTTCAAGTTAATTCCTTGAATTTGTCACGAGTCCTGAATTTAATGCATATTTGTGCATTATATCAATTGTCAACCTTGTCGTTAAGTTGTCACGTGAGAGCTACGTATTGTTGGAAAAAACCAATGCCCTAAAATATTACGGGCTTGTCCATTGTGACACCCACACCCACACCCACACCCACACCCACACCCACACCCACCCACACACACACACACACAACACACACACACACACACACAAATATATATATACAACATTCAATTTTTTATTCCTTCCAATTTTCATTCCATGACAAAATTAAAATAAAAGGGTGCAGGTTTAATTTGCTTTCTAATGATTGTTTTCACATTTTAGCTAATGGTGAAAACTTTGTTTTATATTTTCCAATCATTCTATGACTATTCATAATGAATTCATGAATTTAATGCTTAGGTTGTGTTAGGCGCGAGAAATGTGGAACATGTATTTTCTTAATTTTTAATTAATAATTATACTTTTTAATGTTTCGTTTTGTAAGTTGGGAATATTGTGTGTGTATATATATATATATATATATATTCTTTTTAAGTTTCTACTTCTTTTTGAGGGGAGCCTCAATATTTTATTCCAAAGAAACATCACAAAGCATGTGTATACAAAGGATTATAACAAGAAGTTATGGCTTTGGTGCATGCAAGTTCTTCAATATATTATCAAGTGTTTACCCCTTTAAAGCTGTCACCTTTAGTATGTATCCCTATGCAATAGAATGGCCATAATCTCATCAACGTCCTGATCGGTGTTATCGTGTTACTTTCCTTCCCCTTTAAAAAACTGCTACTCCTCTCAAGCCAAATCTCCCAAACAAGAGCACATGCCATCAAACGACAATAGCACTTATTCCTTGTCTGCATTCTAGCTGAACCGCAATGGCAATGTGTTTTTAGGCATGATATGGTGTTCGTTGGTTACTTGCTTTAGTATGCAATCTTGATTTCAAGCCTGAACTTCTGATCCTTCTTGTTTTGCAGGAAGGCGAACAATATATGATCTACACCCCTTCTGATCCACTTTTGTTCGTTGCTGTAAGGGTAAATAATCAGCTTATCCTCTACTAAGAAGCTATGATCTTTCTAATCTTGAGGATATTTTTTCACTTCCTTTTGTATATATCATATATCCAACCACTCATAATATTATGGATAAAACAATCCACATTTTGGAGCTTTCTTATTCATTTTTACTCAATTTTTGTTTTTTTTTTTTTTTTTTTTTTTGGAAATTGAGCCGGTGTTTTTTAGCACAGGGTCCGTAACCTGCGTCCGAGATGCGACCTAACGGGTCTAACATCACCCCGAAACAAATGCCGCAGCCGGCGGGTCTTGAAGCAAGGACGTGGGGATCAAATCCACACGTCCTTAACCACTCGACCACGACCCCTTTGGCTACTCAATTTTTGTTTCATGTAGTCTTGAAAGCAAAGTAACAAACCTTTGGTTTTTTGTTAATGCAGGACGAGAATGGTCAATTAGAAATTGCTGGTGATGTAAGTAATTCTCATGTGTCGTGTTTACATCTTTGTTATAAAGTTGTACAAAATGCGCATAGCAAAATATCTTTACCCTCCTATTCGGAAATTTTTGCTGGGTTCATACACTCTTCACTTCATGTAGATAAAAAACTGTCCACTAGAGCTTTGACCAAGGGATCTTTGTAATTGCCCCCTATCATTTAAAACCCTAGAAAGCAATATAGTTGAGCAATTGGTTGCGTTATAATTGAGGTCATTGGTCCTTTTTATTTGGGGTCTGAGTGACAGTCAGAAGGAAAGACTCATCAGTCTCTTTCGCGGAGATGTTTAGTTTGATCTTTGAAACTGATTTACACATCCAAATCAGAATTCGCCATTCACATCTATGATTGCTTGTCATAATCAAACAGCCTTTCAAATGCTTAAAATGATTTAAGTTGATTAATTTTCTTATTAACTTTTTACTTCTAGCGTAATAACTTACTGACATTTTAACTTTTATTATTTTAGCGTGTAGCACATAAATGGTCACATTTATTATTTTAGTGTGTAGTACATAAATGGTCACTTGAAGTGCAGTTCATGAATAGGGTCTAGGCATTATGATTATATTCAATAATACCGAGTTAAATGTGTGGGAGTATGAGTGTCGGACATAACTTGGCTTTTAGCAGATGCTCATTTGCACTTATTGTCTTCTATAGGATTTATTGGAGGACCCAGCTATTGTAGATGCCATCGATGAGGAAACTGAATTCAATGCTTTGGTGGTACGTTTTCCTTTCATTTGCTCTTCTGATATCACGGGCTAAATACAGTTTCTGATCACTTGCTATGTAACTTTTGCAGGAAGAGGAAACTGCTCTTCTTGAATCATTGTTAGAGGAACAATAGAATGAGTCCTCAACCCCTTAACCTTTTCTGTAACATTTCTCACTGTTGTGTACATAATAGTTTTGCTTTGTGAGGTTTTATTAGTTTTTGAATTGTGCATGCATTTATACGTGACTAAAGATCCCATTGGCATATAGGGCCTAACTTTAGTTCATATTTTAACCCTATTTTATCGAATTACGTATATTTCTGGAAGAATCACTCACCACAACCTTCTTGACTCTTTGTGTAATTTAGCATCGAAGTATTTAGTTTTCATTGACATAAACTACAGAGTAGTATGCTATGTAAATCTTTCCAGTACAGCGTCCATATCACAACCATCCGACTGGTAAAGTTGGTTTGCCTGAACTACAGTAGCGGACTCAGGATTTTAGTAAAGGGGGGTGAAATGGCAAGCAAAAAAAAAAAAAATTCTACCCGAGTTAGTAAAATAAGAAAAATACAACTATAAAAATACATTGCATATACCAAATTGAATTCAGTGTAATCAAATTTTAAGCCAAAATAAGGTCACAATATCAATAACCTCAGCAAGGGGCAAACGAGCATAATAATTTGAATATATAACTAAAATCACAAAATAATTAGGATAAATATCTAATTGAAGCTAAAAAAAATTGGAAATTTACGAACATAATAAGATCCTAATACAATTTCATCGAAAAATGTTTATATGAGGCTCAAATTTTGTACGAGTTGGCTAGTGGCATATATTTTCATTGAATTCTTTAGTTATTATTTTAGATATTAATTTCAAATATTTTTTTTGGTTGGAGGTTTTACGCCACTTGTGAACAAACAATTCATTGCTTTAATGTTTGTAATTACATATGAGTATTGAACTCGGGTTGTTTACAAAAGTTTACAAACTTCCAACCACTACACTAATAGAAAAATGTAAAAGCAATTGAATGAACAATTTACATATTGTATTATACATTATAAAATTGATTTTTTTATAAGTTAAGTATATAATAAAATTATTTTAAAAGTTGAGAGGGGGCATATTCAACGAGCTTGATTTTCAACCCAAAAGACTAGCCTATTGAGTGAAGGTTTCTAAAGAATCTAAACCTTAATAACTGTTGGAAACTAGAAATCTAGAATAAGAGTAACTAAAGTATTTTTTTTCAAAGTATCTCTGAATGTGAAGCTTAAGGCTTAATACCATATTAGGATAGAGAGCTTGGAAATTTAATAGTCTAGAATAAAAGTAAATTAAGTTTTCTTTTAGCATCTCCCTTGGGCAAGCTGCAAGTTTCAACCAAGATTTGAGGGTGCATTTTCAATGGATGGCCCAAAACCCATCACGTTCGAGCTTTCTTGTTTTTTTTTTTTTTTGGAAATTGAGCTGGGTTTTAAGGACCCCCAAACCTTTATACAAATGAAACAAAAGTAAAAGCAAATACTGAAACAAACTCTCACAAGATAGGATTCACTAAAACAAACCTAGACTATAAACCAACTCAGCCTTTGTACATTTTGTTTGCTTTCTTAGTTCTATTAGATTTCCGGGAACAAAGTCTAAAATCTTTGGTGTGGGTGTTAGAGAACATTTTTGCAGCCGGTTTTGTAAACACATCATCATCACTGGAGAGGCCTGGCTCATGCTCTTCTTCAGGAACCTGACAAATTTCCTGTCTCAATCTATTGCATGTGCGGTTCTTATCCTCTTCCCATACATCTTTTAACCAAATGTAGTTTGCCTTCACTGCATCTTTGCCATGACTTGCAATAGCTTCTTGCAATGTAGAAGGAACTACGTTCCCCTTTTCATATTCATTTATCATCGTTAACGCATATTCAATCTCAGGAAGAGGAAGGAAACCTTTTGCTTTATTCAGTTATGCTTCGGTGAGTTGTATCACACTGCGGTGCCCGAATTTCTCACCATCATCCTGAGAGCTGTTTTCTTTCTTTGCACCTGAACTATTGGCTGCCGGCATGTTGTTGACTTCTCCTACTTTATCATCCTCGTTTGAGTTGGGCACAATTTCATTTGGGTACTTACTTCCATGTTCTTCCACCAATTCTTTGTCATTCTTTTCTATTGCCTGGTCTTCTACAACTGCTGCCTTCTGTCATTGCAACATTGATGTCATTTACATTATGAGCAAAGTTGTTGAGCATAGCTTTGTCTGCATCCGTCAAATGTGTTAGTTCTTCAGGAGTATATCCACAATTTGAGTCCATCTTCTTGGCTGAGTTCAATTTTTCTGAATTGATTTCAACTTCAACTTTGTTCTTAGCCCCATTAGTACAAGCTCCATCATTGTGTTCATTAGCCGAATCCGGAATGACTGAAAGATTTGTAGTCTTTTTTTGATAGTATTGTTTCTCGTGCTTCTTGTTTTCTGCTCTTTTGAAGCCTTCCTGATCAGCATTTTTTGACCCCTCCTTACTTTTTTCCTTCTTCGATTGTTGTTGGGTTGGTACTGACTTCTTCAACTCAGGGTGTTTCACCCATCATGTTTGATCAGTATGGCTTTGAAGTCCACATTGGTTGCAAAACAATGGTGGAAAAGGATACCTAATATGTTGCCAGAAGCCTGGTAGATCTGGAGCTTGTATCCATATTTTGTCTGGAAGCGGTTTTGAAATATTCATCCAAACACAAACCTTAGCTACAGATGGTCTTAAGAGGTGCCTTGTAAGGTTGTCCATGGCTAGAAATTTACTAATCGATTCTACAACTACTTTGAGAAGTTTAGGCTGGAAAAGAATCAATGGTAAACAAGGGAGTTCGATCCATACCGGTTTGTTGCGGGAGTCTCTCTTGCTATCAAAAGAAGAATCCCATTTTGAAAGCCTGTAAGGGTACCCTTTGATATTGCATTTCTCTATTGCCATAGCTTTGATCATTGCTTCTTTAGATTCAAACTTGATTAGAACATGTCGTCTAAGGCACCAATTGTAAATTCACCGGAAATGCCCCAATACTTAGTCACTGTATCTCTAATGTCACTTAGATAAGGTCTTTCTTGAGCAAACTTAATCACCAAAGCATATTTCATATACATCTTGCCTCTTTCAAGATCCAGATTTGATAGAGAAACATAGGGCTTACCATCAAAAGTCGAATACACATGGTCTGTGGGTGACTCATCAACTTCATTAGGTCTGAACCTTCCCACAATCTGCGCAAACGAAGGAGTGCCAGTCGTCTTGCCAACCGTGGCTCCCTCGCTCCCCGGTGGCCTGTCCGTGGTATTCATGTCCAAGTCTATCGAGTTGTCATCAAATCGATTCACCCAAACAGCAGATCTACTCGATCAACAGTAGATCGTGGCTGGACGTGCCGGATCTGTGCAAATCAGAGTCGGAATCAAAGAAGCCCTCACTGAGTTGGAGTTGCATATCTGATCCCTCTCGCCTGCCTGAGCCGGAGACGAAGACTCCCTGGAACCAGATCTGATCTCGCTACCAGATCTGATCTCTCACCTACGGCTTGAGGTAGAGATCTCGCTTGCTCGAGAGAGAGAGCTCGCCTGCTCGACAGATCGCCTCGCCTCGCCTGCTCGAGAGAGATCGCTGCTTGAGTGAGAGATTGCCTCGCCTGCTCTCGCTCCCTTTTAGTAACTTGCTTTCTCCTTATCAAACTTCTCAACCCAAATAGTCTTGCATGAGTAACTTTCAACAAAATTTATTGTCCATTTGACAAAAAGATTGTTAAAGTGTTTGTGAGCTTTAATGCTGATTTTACCATTAAAGCACTCCTACGATTTCAACCTCAAATGGGTGCACCTAGTTCGACCCATATGAATTTGAGTTGAGCTCAAGTTGGAAATGCTCTTAGATGTGTAAAATTCCAAGCACAAGTCCCTTATATACGAGGATAGGGACTTGAGTCACCAACTAAATATTCGATTAAACTTGCTATCTCTCAGAAGGGGTGGCAATAGATCGTGTCGTGTCAAATTAAAATCCTGTGTCAAACAAGCAAACCCAAATCTGTCACAGTTAATAAACATTTCAAAATTCCCAAACCCAAAGACGACCCATCTTGACATAGTTAGCCAATTGTGTCAAGGCTGGTCAATGACATGTTGACCTATTTGACATGATTGGATAATAGGTGACTGGTTAATGACACGATTTTATACTTAGTATTTGTTAAAATTTAAAACCTATTATATCGCATTTCATTTGGGTATAATTGTCACTTGACACGATGGTCTCTTTAGCAAACGGGTTGGTCTCGGGTCATCCGTATCCAACACCCTAAACCAAATCCGACAGTTATATTAGTGGGTCGTGTCAACACGATTATTAACTGTCATATATTGGCCAACCCAAACCCGCTAACTAGCAGGTTGTGTCGTGTTGGGCAATCATGTCAGGTCGAAAATTGCCAACCATATCTCCAAGATGCTGTAATAATGCTTGCTAATTATACTCCATCTTTGATATACCTGTTTCTCTATCTGTGGTATTAACAGTTTGCACCAAATCATTGTACTTGAAGATGACTCAGTGCATTGTTTTTCATGATCATTTAGCCCAAAACTAGTGGCCTAGATAACATAAATCTGTATTTTTTTATGCCCATTCTAGGGAGCGAGGGTGGGCCCAACACCGCCCACCTTTCTCGAGATGCGCACCACCTCTCATCTCAAGGATGGTGGGCGGTGTTGGGCCCTCCCTCGCTCCCTAGACTTACTCTTTTTTTTTATGGACAATTCTTAAGAGCCAGGTCCCTAGCGCCAGATCGGCGTCAAGGGAGCCTCAAGACCCTCATCATCCTATTTTCTTTATCAATTCTTCTTCTTCTTCTTCCATTCTTCATTTGTTCATCTTTTCTTCATCTTCATCATGTTTTTAGGCTCATCTGACACCGATCTGGGCTCTTAAGAATTGTTTTTATTTATTTTTTGTTTTTTGTTTAATTGGTTAGTTGTCTCTGTTTTTCATGATCATTAACTTAACTAACCCTTGTTCATAATCACATAGATGATGGTTCAGATTAATGGCTCAGGCTTACCAACTGAAGGTGTACAAATCACTTGTTTCCACCAAGTAAGGTTTTCGAAGACATACATATTGCAATATCTAAACATGAAAGATGAATAAGTCTGTGCAGCCAGGGCAATTAACCATTTTTTTGGTCAGGGTTGGGATCTTTTACATTTTTACTCATTTTCTTTAAAACACAATCACAAACATCAATTATAAAAGGGGTAAAAGTGTAAAGAGCCCCAACCCTAACAAAATAATGACTGGTAGCCCCGACTCTTTAGAGTTGGGGTTTCACTGAAGGTGTTTTGGATTCTACAGTTTATTTGAATTATCTGACATCCTTTGGCTCCCCTGCTCTGAAACCAGCTCTGAATATTTGATTTAGTAAATTGTTGGGAGTTTTTTTTACTTTCATTTCAAGTTAATCCCTTGAATTTGATGTTAGTCCTAAAGTCAATGCATATTTGTGCGTCCCATTTCTGTCAATCTCGTTGTTGAGTTGTCAAGTGAGAGAGCTAAAATAACATAGGCTCGCAGACTCACCATATGATCTACCATCCCTTCTGATCCATTTTTGTTCGTTGCTGTAAGGGTAAATGATCAGCTTATCCTCTCCTAAGAAGCTGTAGTCTTTCTAATCTTGAGGATGTGTTGAGCTTCCCTTTGCATATCTTAATGGAGGTGTAGTTACAAAATTTATTTCAAACGTTGTAAAATTAGGCAAGACATGTACATTTTAAGTGAAGAAGAAATCCTTCCTGCAATCAGACGAGAAGGATAAGGAGATAATCTAGAGAATGACGGTATGAAAATACAACAAGTTTCATGTTGAGAAGCTATAAAACATTTTAATTTCTAAAACAAGGTGTATATGTTGATGAGTTATTAGGTACCCGCAAGCTCAAAGATATGTCATCCACTTCCAAATCTCTCCCAACACTCGAATCTCTCGCAAAACTCTTCCCTCTCCCTCGAAAACTCTTTAAATCCCTTCAAAGTCGAAACCCTTAAACTCAAACTCAATAAATATGTATAATTTAACATAACAGACAAACCCAAACTCAAAACAAAAAATAGGGTAACTTTCGAATCAATTTAAACCCTCAATTGAGACTGATTCTCAAACTCATCAAAACACGAAAGTTTTAGTACTATGAGTTATCTAATAAACACAACTTGAATAACATGAAAATGTTTTTAAATGAGCAAGTTATGGTCATTTTACTAAAGTCTCACAAATTTGTCAGAAAAATGAAAACGGGATAGTATTCCTGACTTTCGACCAACTTATGTGCTTGATCGAGACCGATTCTGAAGTTGGTCAAAACACAAAAGTTGTAGTATATACTCTCAGTTATCTAATAAACGCAACTTGAATCACTTGAAAATGTTTTGAAATGAGCAAGTTATGATCATTTTACTAAAGTCGCATATAACTGAATTTTTTTTTGTTTCGCAGTGTGCACTGTGAGGTATCCCAATTACCCAGTTATCCCAGTGTGCACAGAACTTGGATACCTTGCAGTGCACTCTGCAAACAATTTTTTTTTTCATGTTCTGCGCGACTTTACTAAAATAATCATAAATTGATCATTTCAAAATTTTTTCAAGTGATTCAAGTTGTGTTTATTAGATAACTTAGAGTACTAAAACTTTTGTGTTTTGATTGAGCACAAGAATTGGTCGAAAGTCAGGAACACTATTCCATTTTCATTTTTCGGACAGATTTGCGCGACTTTAGTAAAATGATAATAACTTGCTTATTTCAAAACATTTTCAAGTGATTCAAGTTGTGTTTATTAGATAACTCAGACTACTACAATGTTCGTGTTTTTATGAGCTTGAGAATCAATCTCAATTGAAGGTTTAAATTGGTTCGAAGTTACCCTATTTTTAGTTTTGAGTTTGGGTTTGTCTGTTATGTTAAGTTATACATATTTATTGAGTTTGAGTTTAAGGGTTTCGACTTTGAAGGGATTTAAAGAGTTTTCGAGGGAGAGGGAGGAGTTTTGCGAGAGATTCGAGTGTCGGGAGATATTTGGAAGTGGAGATTTTGAATGAGGGAGGGAGGAACCATTGTCGATTTGAATGGTGAGAGGGAAAAAATGAATGGTTTTGGTTTATATAAGTGGTGTGAGAGAGTATGGTGGTGTGAGAAAGTTTGTGGGAGAGTAGAATGGTGTGAGAGAGAGGAATTGATGGTGCGAGGTAGTCGTTGCCATACATTTTTGGTTTTACTATGAAATTTCATATATATGACTTTAGTCTTCATTTATAATTGAGGTCATTGGCCCCTTTACTTTGAATTTTGAGTAACATGAGCGACTCGTCATTCTCGTTTATAGTGATGTTTTTGTCCCATGTTTGATCTTACGAAGAGATGTAGCGAAGGCACATCCAAGTCAGTATTGTTGGAAGAGATGTAGCGAAGGCACATCCAATTAACATTAATGTGTATTGCTATCTTAGAGTAGAGCCTAAATAAATTGTGATATAATATGGTTAATTGGGCTAAGGTATTAAAATGTCATGGGCTTAATGTGTAGATACACTTAAAACAATTTCTAATTTGATGAGGGACCAAATTAGAAATTGGTAAGTTAGAATAACTGATAACCCATCAGTTATAACTTCTGGGTTATGGTCCTCAGTAGAGCGTATGGTTTTGTTTCTTCTGCAATTCCCTTCTACAAAGAGATACATAGAAAAACATACGTTATCAACTGGAAGATCAAGACTCATCCAATTCTTGAAGTGCTATCATGGATCAAGGTACGCTTCCGTTTTATTCTTGTTCTTCTCTTCTCATTGATTGAATATGGATACAACTGTGTCTGTAGAAAATAATCTAATAAGTGGTATCAGAACAAGGTCCATGATTGATTCTTTGAGAGATTGTGAAATTTGGGATGAAATTGACAATAGCAAAATATTTTCGGCTAACCCAACCATGATTGGGTGAGGAATCCGTGATTAATCCTTCCCTATTCCCCGTTTTCTTTCTGTTTCAAGATATTGGGTAAGAAAGATGGGTAAGTAAGAAGGGTCATTGGGTCGGGTCTTGGGCTTCCAGATTGATTAATTATTTATAACTATACTGGACCTATTCTTATGAGCCACAACTTGATTGAAAGGTATTTGGGCTGTTGGGTCTGGGTCAGATGAGTTGCTGGGACAGGGTCATACCCTGGTCTAGTTTAGAGAACCGGTTCATCCTGTTTTGGCTATTTGCACCCAGCAGAATCTGTCTGAGCCACCTTGATAATAATAATAAAAATTCAGGAAATTAAATAATGGACCTTACATCAAGTAAATCCGGTACATTACTTAGGCCTGTTATTTATTTATTATTTTTTTTCTCAAGGCTATTTATTTGAAAATTTTAAATTTAAATGATTTTTTGGGATGCATCTAATGACTTATTTAGTTTGTCTAACATTTAATTGAACTAATTAAAACAAGATGTCACCAAAGTGCCATCTCTTATGTAGATTAGTTTATTGAGAATGTTAAGATGTTTGTGTTTGTGAGTTCATGCGGATATTAGCCGGCCTAAAGGAAGGATAATATTTGGCCGAATTGCATACACCCCTGTAGTGATAAATATGTGACAATTATAAGGTTTCCATGTGAATAATAAGCCGATCCAAAGACAGACTTATTGTTTGACAGGAGTAATTGTCAATATTTGATCACCACACCAAGAGTACCACTTACAAGTTAATATTACTGTCCAAAGACTTGATATTAATGTTGTGTTAGGTATCTTGAGATGTATTCCATAAATGTTTGAAATTACATATTGTTTATTTAGATTATGATGTGCACATGCATGCTCATTAAGTTAATTCTCTGTACAGCTATTATGTCTGCCACTTCAATATCTGGCCATGCAAACAGTATTCTCATGCTTAATGGGTCAAACTTCAAGGATTGGAAGGAGAACGTCTTAATCATTCTTGGCTGCATGGATCTAGACCTTGCACTAAGGATAGAGCAACCCACTACTCTTACGGCTGAAAGTTCTTCTGAAGAAAGGAGGAACTTTGAGAAGTGGGAATGCTATAATCGCATGAGTCTAATGATCATTAAGCGCGACATTCCGGAAGCCTTTAGAGGCGCAATATCTGAATGAGTAACTAAGGCTAGTGATTTCCTTGCTGAAATTGAAAAACGTTTTGCAAAAAATGATAAGGCTGAAATAAACACGCTTTTAGCTAGCTTGATCTCAATGAAGTACAAAGGCAAGGGAAACATAAGGGAGTACATCATGGAGATGTCTCACATTGCTTCCAAACTTAAGGCACTAAAGCCCGAGTTGTCTAACGACTTACTCGTGCATTTAGTATTGATATCTCTTCCTGTAAATTTTAGTCAGTTATAACTGTCAAAAGGAGAAATGGACTCTTAACGAGCTCATTTCATATTGTGTGCAAGAAGAGGAAAGATTGAAGCAAGAGAGATTTGAAACTACTCATCTGGCAAGTACCTCTAAGGATAAGGGCAAGAAAAGAAAGAAAAATGAAGCTGCTAAGGATCCAGAGCAAAAGAAACCTAAGGAAAATCAAAGATGTTTTTTTTGTGGAAAGCTAGGACATGTAAAGAAAGAATGTAGACAGTATCATGCTTGGCGTGCCAAGAAAGGTACATTCTTTACTTTGGTTTGTTCTGAGGTAAATTTAGCTTCAGTATCTAGACGCACTTGGTGGTTAGATTCTGGTGCTACCACTCACATAAGTGTTTCTATGCAGGGTGGCCTGAGCTACCGAAAGCCAAATGATGTTGAAAGATACATATTTGTGGGCGATGAAAAATCGGTGGATGTTGAGGCAATAGGGCATTTTAGGTTGGGAACTGGTTTTTCTTTGGATTTGAAAGACACTTTTGTTGTACCGTCCTATAGACGAAAATTGGTTTATGTTTCTTTATTGGACAAATCTGGTTATAATTGTTCATTTGGAAACAATCAGTTTAGAATTTCATTGAATTCAAATATTGTTGGTATTGGTTCATTAAGTATGTTTGATAACCTATATTTTCTTGATACTATTGCATCATATAATGAAACCTTGCATGTGGATTCACGGGGTACTAAACACAAGCTAAACAAAGAAAATTCAGCAAAATTATGGCACAAGCGTTTGGGTCATATATCCAAATCTAGAATTGAACAACTTGTGTCAGAAGGCATTTTGGATTCACTTGAATTTTCAGATTTAGATATCTGTGTTGAGTGCATCAAGAGAAAACAGACCAAACAAAAGAGATTAGGTGCTAATAGATCTTTAGACGTATTAGAATTGATACATACGGATATCTGTGGACCATTTCCTACGGCTTCTTGGAATGGTCAACGATACTTGATATCATTCATAGACGACTACTCACGTTATGGGTACCTTTATCTCATTCATGAGAAATCAGAGTCACTGGATGTATTTAAGTCCTTCAAAACTGAAGTTGAAAACCAACTCAGTAAGAAAATTAAGTACGTTAGATCTGATCGTGGTGGAGAGTACTACAGCAGATATGACGGTTCAGGAGAACAACGTCCAGGGCCATTTGCTAAATTCCTAGAGGAATGTGGAATCGTCCCACGGTACACCATGCCAGGTTCACCTAGCATGAATGGTGTCGCTGAAAGACGAAACATAACTCTTAAGAATATGGTAAGGAGTATGATTAGTCATTCTACCTTACCAAAATCAATCTGGGGAGAAGCAATAAAGACAACAATGTATGTCCTAAATAGAGTACCAACTAAACCAGTTGCCAAGACTCCTTATGAACTTTGGACAGGCCGAAAGCCTAGTTTAAAACACTTTCACATTTGGGGATGTCCATCTGAGGCTAGGCCTTATAGGCCAAATGAAAACAAATTGAACTCCAAAACAGTCAGCAGCTACTTTATTGGTTATTCAGAGCGATCTAGGGGCTACAAATTTTATGATCCCACAATTAGGTCTATTTTTGAAATGGAAACTGCGATATTTTTTTAGGATGTTGAGTTTGGGGGGAGAAATAAGGTAAAAGACATTGTCTTTGAGGAGGAATCGGTTTGACAATGTACATATTTTTGTACCTGTCATTGATCAAGAAGCAAATCTGGAACCTCAACAAAACAATGTTGAACAACTCCCTGTTCAAATTGAAGTAAATGTTCCAGAGAAACAAACTCAACAACCTCAAGGACAAATGCCATTAAGGAGATCCACGAGAGAAAGGAGAAATGCTATTTCGGATGATTACATAGTTTTTCTCCAAGAACATGAGAAAAATGATGGATTGGTGGAAAATGATCCAATCAACTTCCATCAAGCCATGCAGGATTCTAACTCTCAAAAGTGGATAGATGCTATGAATGAGGAGTACAAGTCTATGCAAGACAATCAAGTTTGGGATCTTGTCCCATTACCTAAAAATACAAAGTCCATTGGTTGTAAATGAATATTCAAAACCAAGAGGGATTCAAAAGGTAATGTGGAGAGATATAAGGCTCGTCTTGTAGCTAAAGGCTTCACTCAAAAGAAAGGCATCGACTATAAATAGACTTTCTCTCCGATTTCAAAGAAAGACTCGTTTAGGACAATCATGACACTTGTTGCGCACTTTGACCTTGAGCTACATCAGATGGATGTTAAGACATCATCTCTCAATGGCGACATTGATGAAACAATTTATATGGTGCAACCAGAAAACTTTGTGTTTGGAGACTCGAAGAATATGGTTTGCAAACTAAAGAAATTCATCTATGGGCTCAAGCAAGCTTCTCGTCAATGGTACCACAAATTTCATCAAGTAATTGTCTCATTTTGTTTCGAGACAAATGCAGTTGATAATTGTGTGTATCATAAGTTCAGTGGGAGTAAGCATATCTTCTTGGTTTTGTATGTTGATGACATACTGCTTGCCACTAATAACAAATACATGTTGCACAAAACTAAGAGATTTTTATCAAAGAAATTTGAAATGAAAGATCTTGGTGAAACTTCTTTTGTTTTAGGGATTCAGATACACCGAGATCGCTCTCGGGGTATTCTTGGATTATCACAAAAGAGCTATAGAAAAGGTGCTTAAAAGATTTGGCATGCAAAATTGTAAACCAGGAGACACTCATGTAGCTAAAGGAGACAAATTCAGTCTTAAACAATGCCCTAGGAATAAACTTGAAGTTAAATAAACGAAAGAGATTCCCTATGCATCAGCTGTTGGGAGTCTAATGTATGCTCTGGTTTGTACACGTCTAGATATAACATTCATTGTTGGAATGCTAGGCAGATATTTAGACAACCCTGAGATGGATCACTGGAAAACAACCAAACGGGTTATGAGATATTTACAGAGAACTAAGGATTACATGCTCACATACAAGAAATCAAATCAGTTGGAGATCATAGGGTATTCAGATTCTGATTTTGCTGAATGCCATAATAGTAGGAAATCTACATCATGCTACATTTATCTGTTAGCTGGAAGAGTTATTTCCTGGAGGAGTGCCAAGCAGACACTCATAACTTCTTCCACTATGGAAGCAGAATATGTAACATGTTTTGAGGCATCTAATCATGGATTATGGCTGCGAAATTTTGTCACCGGATTGCGCATTCTGAGTGGTATTGAAATACCACTAACGTTATATTGTGACAATAACTCAACAATTTTATATGCCAACAACAACAAGAGCTCATCTATGTCAGATCATATTGACATAAAGTTCCTAGTTGTGAAAGAGAGAGTACAAAATAAACAAATTTCCATAGAGCACATTGGGACGAACTCCATGATTGTGGATCCACTTACTAAGGGATTACGACCCAAGGTCTTTCATGAGCACACTGTTCATATGGGTGTAATATCATTTGAAGATATTTTGGTTTAGTGGGAGTTTGTATATTTGATTGTTCTATATTGGATTTTGGACACATTTTGTGTATTTGGGTATTTTCTGCAGAAATAAAGTATTCAATTTATTCACACTCTGGTTTATTGTGTTAAAGTACGATTTCAATAAAGTTTAAAGTAGGACCAGTTAGAAATATGCATGTTTAGATCACGTTACATGTAATTTCCATGCTACGCATCCATGATTGATCTATGTCATTTGATTGTATGGGTATACGTGACTATTGATGGATTTAGTTGCGTTAATTGTGACGAAAGTTCCTTTAATTCTATACCTGTATAGTCAATGGACGAGATTGTTTGGAAATACCTTCATATGTGATAGCAAATTTTGAGCTCATAAGGATATATACATTTTTAAGGTAGCATATGTGGCCCAAGTGGGAAATTGTTGGAAAAATCCAACATGTGTGGGCACACATATGCATTTAATGTGTATTGTTATCTTAAAGTATAGCCTAAATAAATTGTGATCTAATATGGTTAATTGGGCTAAGGTATTAAAATGTCATGGGCTTAATATGTAGATACACTTAAGCAATTTCTAATTTGATGAGGGACCAAATTAGAAATTGGTAAGTTAGAATAACTGATAACCCATCAGCTAGAACTTCTGGGTTATAGTCCCCAGTAGAGCGTATGGTTTTGTTTCTTCTGCAATTCCCTTTTACAGAGAGATACACAGAAAAACATACGTTATCAACTGGATGAGTCATCATCCCATTCTTGAAGTGCTATCATGGATCAATGTATGCTTCCGTTTTGTTCTTGTTCTTATTCTTATCTTCTCATTGATTCAATATGGAGCATACAACTATGTCTATAGAAAATAATCTAATAAGTATTGTCCATGCACATCTATATTTTCGTATCATAATCAAATGACCATTCAAATTCTTGGAATTATATAATTTGATGAATTTTCTTATGATATTATCGAAACTTCTGGGGTAACAACTTTCTGAAAATTCACTTCTATGAATTATTGACTTGTGTCGCACATAAGTGGTCGTCTTAAGGAGCATTTCAAAAATATGAGCTAGGCATTTTGATTTTATAATTCAATGCTACCTCGTCAATATATGTGTGGGAGTATATGAACTCCAAGCATAACTTGACTTTGATCAGCTGATGCACTTCTTGTGTCGTCTATAGAATCTACTGGAGGACCCAACTATTATAGAGGCCGACCATGAGGAAACAGAATTCAACGCTTTGCTAGTACTAATGATCCTTAATTTGCCTTTCATTGGAACTTCTGCAGGAAGAAGAAGCTGCTCTTCTTGAATCATTGTCAGGAGAACAAACGAATCCGTCCTCAACCCTGCTTTAACCTTTCTTTAGCATTTCTCATTGTTGAATTTTTAATATAGTTTTGCTTTATATGGTTTTCTCAGTTGCATGTGTACCCTTTAGAACCCACTACAGGCTTTAGTTCATTTTCTAACCTTATCTTATCCGATTGCTATACTTTATAGTACTGAAAATGATACTATATTCGAAGCCACGTAGCGTTCTCACACTGGCTAATGACACAAGGAGCAAAAATCCCAAGGAGCAAAAACTTCTTCTTTATGAAAATCTCCTAGTAAAGTTGGTTTGCCTAAATGACCCATATGTTCATCAATCCACATGAACAATGATGTCAAACCAAAGCAAACTATATGCTCAAGTTACTGATTTCAAAGGGTAATCAAGGAGAGCACTATTATTGGCTTTAGGGAAACTATACCAGAAGGCTAACTCTCCATGACATGATCAAATCCCTAACAATTACACGAGTAATACTCCTTAGGCATCGCTAGTGAATTACAACCCATGACTTCTACATGGCGGTAGCCTCGAACATAATCATCATAAGATCTCTTTACATATTCCATGAACCATTTGCATGACAAGTTGTATCACAATATTAGTCATCACCTCATTTTAGTCCAAACATCCCATTAGATTCTTGAAAGGACAAAGATGTCGTTTTGGCAGTGTTGCTCTTCCAACAAATTTGTTAATAAGAAAATTATAAGCTCATATGTTTCTCCATCCATGCCTGTGCTATGTTTGGTAATTTTCAAAGTAAAAAACATGAAAATTGGAGTGGGCCATTTGAGCTAAAACATGGACCAATTGAGTGGCTTTGCCTGTCTCTGTAATTTAAAAGGAGGTCTATATTATGACAAGCAAGCAAATCTATTGGTTGGTGGATGACTCTGATCTTGGACTGAAGTCTGAAGATACACTTAGATTTCCATCAAAAGAGGAAACGACATTCGGAAAATAATAGAACAAAGGGTGTTTTGAGATCAAAAATTTGGTATTGATTGGTCAATTTCACTGATATTTGATCAGATTTTGAAGGGGACTGTGTAATCTTGAAAACAGATTTACATTGATTGGTGGGGGCATGGATATGCCTTTTGAAAAATTAGAGGGAGGCAACTATGGGATTGTAAGATTATATCGCTGTACGGAGATTTGGTAAAATTGCAACTAAGAAACGAAAAAGAGCTACTTGCCAAGAGGAAGTTTACTGTCGATGGCAGCATTTTAGAGGGCACCATTCCTATCTCACAATTTTTTTCTGGAAAAAAAAACCCTCTCTTTTTATGGTTAGATTTTCCTCAACCTCCATGGGATTGCCTTCTTGATGGAATTCAAATTATGGGAAGCTTAGTGAGAAGGCACATAATTCTTTTACCTAGTAAAGATTGGGCCGAGTAAATAAATAATGAATCACCTAATGCATAGATTTGCATCTGTCTATGTATATACTTGATCTAGATAGACAAGATCTTAAATACAAGATAAACCATTAAAATGCTTCTATTGTTGGATCTAAAATGAATCCTACGGATTTGCGAGATTGGGATTGGGAAATTTTTTGATTTTGATATTTATATCCTGTAGTTTAAAATCATGGATTGAGCTAAAGAACACTACGCTTTCGACCCCTCCCATATATTGTCCTTAACTTTTCATTCTGTGTTACAATGGGAAAAAAATTTATTATTGTACGAAAATTTTAATAAGAAAGAGACAAGGTAATTATCTATTCGATGAGCATTTATATACGACATGGAGAAATTTATCATTCATATTCATATTAAAAATTGAAGAAGGGGGTCCATCATATATACTGAAGCGATACCTGGATTCCCCTAAGTCCCCCAATGGAATCGTTTAAGTGAATACTCACTTGTTATTGATTACTGATCCTAGTGAATCCCACTTATTGGATCTATATGCTTATTCCGAAAGCCAATATTCAAATGATTATCGTTGAATGGCTATTCATATATTGTATTTTCGTTGAAATAGGGGAGCAGGAAGGCTTTATGGGAAAAGTAAAATGTTGGTTCAATTCGATGTTGTTTAATAGACGTGCGCTAAGTAGATCAGTAGGTGGTATAAAACCCATTAGAAAATACTAATGGAATTGAAGACCCCATTATAGATGTTTATTAATTTCTTATGTTAATTTGCAAGCAATATGATAATTATTTCTTTTGATAATAATTAAAGTAGAATTTCAAAAGAACTTGAGCATAGGTTTATGGCATCACTTGATGATTCTTAAGGTCTTTAAATGCCCTCAAGTAGTATCATATTTGTTCAGAAGATTGACATTGTTACACCAAAGAATCCAATCTCGCTACATTTCATGCTGAACTCAACTATATCTATCTCGCGCAGCCCTAATTTTTCCTGCTATTCATCTCAAATACGCTATATGTTTAAGCATATGTATTTCATTTAAAAAAAAAAAAAAAAAAGAGAGAGAATGTTGAGGATGAATTTCACAAGAAATTGTATTATACATCAAACATAATTATCTTAATTACAAGACCTCTAAATTACAACAATGCATGCATGTTTTTTTTTTTTACCCTTTTTCTTCTTCATATTTTACTGTGCACGTACATATATACATACTAATTCATGCACAGATAAAACCCCATACGAAATCAAGAAGCAAGATACTCTCAACACTAATTAATGTGATTGTAAATTCGAGAGATGTACGATGCCCGGGCAGGTTTCTGAAGGAACTCTACTGCTCCAGCATCCATGCAGCTCTTAATCAACTCAGAATTGGTTTCAGAAGACAAAAAAACAAGAGGGATATTCTGCAATAAGGTCCTAGATGATGACTCCTTCACTTTTTTGAGGAGCTCCAAGCCAGTTCTATTTCCCATACTGTAATCAGTTATAATCATGTTAAATGCAATACCATCTTGTTTGTTCTTCTCCAATCCTAGAATTTCAAATGCTCTTTCGACACTCTCCGCTGTTGTCACCATACAAGCAGTCTTGATCAACAACTTCTCGATAATTTTCCTGTCAACTGGGCTATCGTCTACAACGAGAACATGAAATTGTCGATGGGATGATCCGCTAGAAGCTCCAACTTCGTGAGGATTCGACATTTTGGCAGGGTTTTGGCAAAGAATTGAGCAACTTCAAGTACTTGAAATTGGAAGGTGGGTATTGCATTTTTACAGCTGGGTATATATGTACTCTAGGAGGAATAATTGTGGAAAGCAAAGAGAGTGACACTTAGAAGAATGAAATTATCAATAAGCTTAGAACATCAATTCTATATTTGGGGTCTCTCATTTGTATTTTTTTTTTTTTTTTTTTTTTAAAGAATATCAAAATCATCATCATCATCAAAGCCCATTCTCAATATTTTCGGGTTTGGCTAAATGGATTTTGATTCTCCAAGCAATGCGATTTTCTCAGATATCATCGCCTAATCCAAGCTCAATGATGTCTTCCTTCACCGCTTTTATCTAAGTTTTCAATGGCCGTCTCCTCCGTCTAAACCCTCAATTAACTTGCCAATCTAGAGATTTTTTAATTGGCGTCGTGTTTGGTCTCCTCCACATGTGATCAAACCATGTTAAACGTCTTTATCTAATTTTGTCCTCTATGGGCACTACACCTAAGTGTCTCATAATTCTTTCATTCCTAATTTTATCCTTGCGAATTTTACCACACATTCATCTTAACATACGCATAATGCTACCGCCATCCTATGCGTATGTTGTCCCGTAGTAGCTCAACATTCTGAGCCATGCTCGTCTTCTAGCATTTCTCTTTTAACCTTGTATGCACCATTCTATCGCATAATACTCTTGACATCATTCTCCATTTTGTCCAACTAGCTTTAATCCTACGGTCTACACTTCTCCAATAGCCTCATTCTTTTGAATTATAGATCCTAGATATCGAAAAACTTCACACTTTGAGATCTCCACGCCTTCGATCTCAATTGCATTAGTCCTCCCTTGTGATCTAGATATTTTATCTTTAAACGACTAATTCTAAAATCTTTACTCTCTAAAGCCTTCCGCTACATATCTAATTTCCGACCTAAACCTTCACTAGTCTCTTTTTTAAGTAATGGAAGTGTTAATGACATATTGCAGCTGACCGAGTGTTAGAGGTTTGAATTTTTCTAAATATGGCACATTGTTATTTGAAATCCAGACCACCACAAAATTATGATGGAATACAAACACAATTATATAATAGATATTGCAAAAAAAAAAAAAAAAACCACCTAGCTAGTGGGAGTAATCTATTTCTGAATGAATTTTTCTAGAGAGTTAGGCCAGGCTTAGCCCAATACCGTTCATCATCTTAGAGCTCTGAAGGATCTGTTTCTAATGTTATTTATCATTAACAACAAACAACATGGGAGTGTGAGCAATTTTTGGTTTAATGACAATTCTTGGGACATTTCCTTTCGAAGAGCCCTAAATACTTGG
This sequence comes from Berberis vulgaris, assembly GCA_963556465.1. Classification (NCBI taxonomy): domain Eukaryota; kingdom Viridiplantae; phylum Streptophyta; class Magnoliopsida; order Ranunculales; family Berberidaceae; genus Berberis; species Berberis vulgaris. The sequence goes on along the minus strand of OY747127.1, from coordinate 95,100,173 downwards.
GAGCTAGAGGAGATCGCCAATTTAATGCATCTGTTGGATAAGCATATGCTCTCAGATGGATCTGATAGCTTGGTGTGGAAGGGTAAAGGTGTGGGCTTCTCGGTGAAAGAATTTTCTGATATGTTGGCTGCCTCTCATTATGAGACTCATTCCAACCATTTCATTTCCTCTCACAAGAATCTGGTTTGGGTGAAAAATATTTTTCCTCAGATAAATTTTTTTAGTTGGTTAGTGTTGCATGAGAGAATCTTGACTAAAGATAGGTTAAGGAAAAGAAGAATCCATACAGGAAGTCTTTTGTGTGCTTTGTAATGAGATTGACGAGATGCTGGATCATTTGATGCTTCACTGCAGATTCTCCAAATCCATTTGGAGCAGTTTCTTGTCAGAATTTGGTTTGAGTTTGATGTCAAGGTTCCATTTTAGATTGGCTAAGTTGGTGGTCCCAAGCTAATCCTTCCCTGCGGGCGGAGTGGTTATGGCGTAGGGTTCCTCACGTACTCATGTAGCGTGTGTGGAAAAAGAGAAATATGAGAGTTTTTTAAGGGCTCAACAGATCACAGCACTTTATCTTTATCGAGATTAGAGAATTGTTGTGGAGGACGAGTTCGACTTGTAATTTATTTAGGGATTTGATTTTTGACACCTTCATGGTATCTTAGCATTCCTTAATATATGAATGATTTTCTTTGTAATTTATTTACTTTCCTATCTTTAAAAAATAATAATAATAATAATAAAAATAAAAAGTAAAAACTTGGCTTTGAAAGGAAATGTGAAGCATTATATACATCTATAGCTCAGTTAGAACCAAAAGGCTATAATGTTGATTCATTGAATCCACCTGTTTTGTTGAAGGGTAGCTATGGAAAGTGGTGTCACGTGTACTTGACTACTTGTCTGTCCCCCATTACCACTAGGAATGTGAATGAGTAGTTTCTACCTGACGGTTGGTACTCGCAATGGATTATGAAGTGGCCGAATTGCAAGCTCATTTGCTTTCAAGTAGGGGTGGGCACGGGACGGGATGGGACGAGATATACTCATTCCTATCTCATCCCGTTCATACGGGATCGGGACGGGACGGGACGGGATGAGAACGGGTTCGAGACGGGACGGGATCAGCAGGTACTCCATTTCAATTCAAAGGCTGACTTAATTTGTGAACAACAGGAAGCTTTTACTTCTTGTAACTACCTCAACTCAAAGTAAATGGATTATCTTGACCATTAACAATGAACTTTCAGGCAAAATGTGTACAAAATTTTCAGCATTTGTATTCATTTTGAAGTGTCAATATCTATATTGAATCAGGCAGTGGATAGGATAAATAAATATTTAAATACTGCCGAACCAGGAAAGTGAGGAATGAGCATTAGATAACTATCAAGACCTTCAAACGGTGTTCGATCATATACAGAAATATGCAGGCACCTAACTTCAAAAACCCTGCAGATAACTATCAACATGTATATGACATTGAAGAGGGACAGATGCAATTTAACAAATAATGCAGTAAAGCCTTTCCATTCATCAATTTGAATTATTGATATACACCATTCTCATGGTACCATGAATTCAATGCAGACAACGAAACAATGTTTCAATTGTTGATATAAGAACTAGAAACTTCTCACTTACCTTCCTAGAGCTTTTTGGTGCAAGACGAGTCCCGCCCCAAATCCATCCATTCCTGCAACCAATCATCAATTCAACACCAACTACTCAACTTTTGAGTATAATAGCTCAAGAAGAATCGTAAATTTTTTAATAACATTATAAATTTATTATAGTAAGTGAGATTCTAAATAAAAAAAAATAATTAAATAAAAATATTAATAATTAATATTAATAAATTAGTTCGGGACGAGATTGGTGGGATTGAAAATCTTCATCCCATCCCATCCCATTCTAGATCGGGATGAAATTATTCAATCTCATTAAGACCCGAAAAAATCGGGTCGAAACGGGACGGGAACGGGATCGCGGGATGGAATGCCCACCCCTACTTTCAAGTCCTAATTAAGAAGGAAAAATCTTATGAAATGCCTCATTAGAAGCAAATACAAGTATATTACCTTAACAAGGACATTTGGTACTGAATGACTTCAAGAAATAGATCATGCACTTGTTGATTATATCGTTTCAGAGTTTCAAAATTTTGAAACCATATATCATTGTACTAACTTGATTGATAAAGTTGAACTAATTTACTATCTAAGAATAACTTAGTAACTTCAATCTAATACAAGTGACAAAATATCAATCTGTTCTGAGCACCACATCACTTCTCAAATACATGCTTTGATAGTTCATCAACATTGCCCCCAACAGATAGCAATGTAAGTCTGCGGAATACCACCAACTGGAAATCCCGAGTGAAAGAGAACTTGGTCTACCGTCTGCTTGGATTTCTAATGGAGTACCACATGGTGAAGAATGATCTGGTCGTGCAGGTATAGCAAAATCCTAACAAGGAATATGACTCTTCCACTGCATAACTTATTGTTTGCCACATTCGCACGTCCTTATCCGAGACTCAGAATGACTACAAAATCTTTATGGTCCAGTCTTCAGTGACACGGACGTTTGGTTTCCTAATGGTTGGAGCATTAGGACCTTTTCCCCCTCGAAGTCTAAGTGGTCCAGATTCAATATCCAGTTTCTGATTTCCTGGTTCAACCAAAGCACTTTTGCTGCTATGGGGAAGCCCCAGCAGTATGATCCTCTCAATGACACACTCTGAAGAAAATTTCTTGCCCAAGCTAGGGGGTGCTATGTTTGAAGATACGAGCTTGCCACCTGAAAACACGAAACGTCGATGGATGTAGGCCCCTTTCTCAAATTCAAAGCTCTTGCCATCATCCACATAGAGCTCACCTTCAGCTTCAAGGGAGTCATTCAGAGCTATCACCTGGACAAAAATGTATGAGATGGTTATCAGATATGGGGTCCATCATTCAAAGTGCAGCAACTCTCAACCAAATTTCAGTGCATCTCCGAAAGCAACTCCACTAATTCCTAGAAATAGTAATGTTTTTAGGTTATGGTAGATATTGAAATTATCAGTTACAACTATCAAGAAGTGCCAAAATAGCTGCAAGATAATTGTTTGTAATTCTGACCTATACAAACATAAACGTAAATGCGAAAGACTAATAAGAATGCAATAGTCTAAGATTAAGAATGCACCACTTTCAGGCAAATCTTAGTTTTACTTGGAAGTACTTTCTCTCATTCCTAAAAGTTGCTATAATTTTGTGCTAATGGAACAGGGGCAATTCTAAAGAAAGCCAAAACTTTTACGTATCTTCTGAGATGTGACATCTTAGAGTTGTGTTAGAAGCTAAAATTAATAAGATGCATATGAAGTAAAGCTCTTTGAACCTTTTTTTTTTTTGGCTAACAGCGAGTGTTTTAACTTCAATGGCTATCCATTAAGCAAGCATAAATACAAAAACAGTACCTAAGTATCAAGCAGAATGGGATTGAAATGATAATTTTAAGTATGAGATACTTAAATATCTTAAGATGGGGGTGATCTAATTGGTGAGAATGATATGAAACAAAGTAAATGGCTATTCAGTGAGCCATTCAATCTAGAACTAAACAAACTGTGTAAGGACTAGACAACCATCTAAGTTTCAGCTTTAAGAAATAAAGCTGAATATGAAAATCAAGAGGATGGCTTTCTCACAAAGGAAAGAAACTAAAATAAATAAAAGTGCAAATTGACACATCCCATGAAATTTCAAAAATAACTTTGGCTGTTTTGGAAAAAAATTAATGCATAACTAAACACCAGAAAAAACATACCAGAGTGTAAGGATCATTAAACATTTGAGTTGAACTTCTACGGTATCTGTCTTTTCTTGGAATGATTGTGCCTGCCTTCTGGAAAGCAGGAATGCTGTCTTCCGAAATCTCGAGCTTGTGGGTCACACCTCCTTTGTATGCAACTCCAGATTTCATGTCATACCAAGACTGTCCGGAAGGCAGATATACTGATGCATGTTTCACCCGCTGATGAAGAAAGATGCTTACTCTCAGATGGTTTCTCAAAAATCTTAAGAGTTAAGATATGACAAAAGTAAAATGACAGAAGAGAAGGAGTAATGTAATACAAAGCACACCTCGCTGTAGATACCCTGAACCAATAGACTGCTCCCAACCATGAAAGCCTCATCATTGTTGAAAGTTGCTTCATCTGAAGGGAACTCCATCCATAGTGGGCGCATAACTGGAACACCACTTGTATTTGCCTCTCTAAACAATGTATAGAAATACGGAAGCAAAATGTATCTAGTGTGTATGGCATCCCTCATCAGTTCAGTGTTACGCTCTCTGTGCCATAGTACCAAAAATACCATTTAACAATGTCAGTCAGCATACACTAAAACCAAGAGGTAAATCTAATTTAACAGTATCCTTTGCAACAAAGACAGCGACATGTGTCAGTGTCTAACAGGTGTACAAAGTGGTATAAAACACAGCCTTTGAGTACCAAAAAAACTGCCAAAATGTGTATGACCTACAAGGAAGAACCGACGCTTAGAAAAACTTGCCATGTATGAGTCGGACATGGACATGCCTCCGACACGCACTGGTCAACGAGTCAGAAAAGTTTGACTAAGAGTCGAACACGTGGTCAACGAGTTGGGAAGTTTGACTCCGAGTCGGACACGAGCTGGACACAGTTTGTAATTATGTTTAATAGGTGCAAATAACAAAGAGGGGTTGTGTTTCAACTCAATTTATTATAAGAATAACACTGAACCACAGTATTTCCCCATGCAATTTGTCATGTACAATGAAAATGGGGAATCCCAAATCAGGGTCTAACAAGGATTAGAACTCTTTAGTCCTATACCAATCAAGATGTCTGAAACCCATTAACACAATCGCTTAAGAAAAGCCCTAGTGAATGTTTAAATGCCAAACAACTACATCAAATGCTACTATTTAACAGAATATCATCTTATTTATAGTGAAAACAATCAACAAATTTATACAACACGGATAATTTTATGTAAAATTAGGCTTATATATGCATCAAGATCATTTTTTAAATTTGATCTTTGTACATTCATGGTTGACGATTGCATGTGAAACTAGGCTTATGCGAAGGAATCAAGTCTTTTTAAGTTTTACTGAATGTTGCTTATGCTTTGTGTTAAGATTTCTGACTGATGCTATTAGCTTATTATTTGAGAAACATTGAAAAAAAGAAAGATAGAAACAAATGAATAGTTTGCCCACGGTAGTCCCACAATGTAATAATGTTATACAAAAAGGGTAGTCTAGTAAAACACTTTGATATGGGAATGTCCAACCAAAATTAGAGTTTTGGGGGACCACCTCACATTCAGACAAATACCCCTGTAAGTATGTGATTGTCCTCAACAGATTTTGACACTTGAGTTATACATGTAAAGAAAAACATAATTCGGCTTAACATTGTTCAATGAATATTCTTCACAGATGTTTCTTCCTTTCTCTTTTTAAAGGAACTAAAATCTTAAATCTCAAGTAAAAAGCACCAGGGCTCCAGCAGCCCAGCATTATAGCATACAAACTATGAAGTTTAGCGATAATGGCACACATAAAGGAATTTTATGCCCTCACTTTGTGCTCATAGTTTTATGAATACACATTCTTCATTTCGTATTCAGCATCATTAAATATAATTGCGAAAGAGTAAACTTCATTAACCACGATACTTATACACAATACAAATACCAAATGTCAAAGTGGATCCAAAGAAAAGAATGCATTACCCAAATAACCAAGGTTCTCTCCTCTTGGTGTCGTGATGAGCATGGGCTCTAAAAAATGGATAGTAGGCACCCAGCTGATACCAGCGAACTAACAATTCAGTGTCAGGATTGCCAAAAAACCCACCAACATCGGCACCTGTAAAGAGTGCTTGTGTTAGGACTATTTCAATTACATACAGAAACAAGTAGTTATTTCCAAAATTTATTTACCAGAGAAAGATATCCCAGTAAGGCCAAGAGTCAAAACCATAGGAACCGAGACCCTGAGGTGATCCCAATCAGCCGAGTTATCACCAGTCCACACAGCTCCAAACCTTTGGCTTCCAGGAAAGAATGCTCTTGACAGAACAAAGGGTCTGTCTGTTCCATCTCCTCGTTTAAAAAGCCCATCAGCTGTTGCCATGTGAAAGTAATATCCATAGGCATTATGTAATTCCCGGTGTTCTACATTTCCATTATGTATAGCATCCCTTGGCATGGTCACCTGGTTAAGGAAAGATGATCATGGAACTGCATCAGAAGCGTATACTTCAGATTTGAAGTTCAACCAATTTTGCTTCTTCTTTTTATTTAATTGGTTATTAATTTATTTATTTTTATCAACCAAACAACAAGCAATAATTCAATGAGAAAGTAACAAAGTGACTGAGGGAGTCACAGTACAAATAAAAGCTGAAAAAGCAACAACGCCCCAGTCCTCCAAGCTTACAAGAACTTCCATTGGGAGATTACAATTCAGATTTAAAGTTAAACTTCTATTGAATAACAGAAAGATACTGATTAACCAACACAGCAGAAGACTATAAGGAGAAAAGACAAGGCAAGAAGATATATAAGAAGAGAGTAAAGAATGGAGGAAGAAAGAAAGTTAAAACTGGTTCATTATCAATTGGGAGGAAGCCTAACAACTCTGGGAAATCATGCCTGTACAGTTCTGGGAATGAAGTGCACTCTAACGAGGATCCACACAACACACACCCTATCAACTTGCATGCTTCTAGGCAATGTTAGTGAATCGTGAATCGTATTGTAAATCGTAAGGTGTAAGATTTAGATTTAATCGTAAATTGTAAGATTTATTAATAATACAATATATTATAATTTATATATTATATACATACTTTCGCCTTCATTATTCCATTTTCTTTTCATGAGAAAATACAAAGATTTATTGGGATCCTTTCAAGTCTTTAAAATGGTGAATATGTGGTGGGATATAACTAAGAAAAGAAAGAAAGGAAATTTTCCAGCAAAAGGAGAAAATGGGATGGTGGTACATAGTAATAAGTATTTATTTTTTGGAAATTCATATAAGGGTAGAAAGAAGAAAATACATTCATCCATCTAATTAGAGCTTCCTTTCCTCTACTCTTACTATTCAGAGATTCCTTTCCTTTACTCTTACTATTCAGAGAAGCCCCAATTTCACAGACACCAAAAAACGAAGAAGAACATAGAAGGAGCCGCCTCCCCCCCCCCCCATCTTCAGTGGATTCATCATTATTATGCGATGGTGGAAGCAGGTACGTTCTCCATCTTCTTCCTCCTCCTCTTCCTTGTTCTTCTTTTTGTTTAATTTCTCTTCTTCTTTCTCTTTAATTTTTTTTTCATCTGTATGAATCACAACAAACTCGCACGAGGATCGATCATGTGGTGAGGAACAATCGAGAAGGAGCCGTCTTTGTCCCCGTTTGATCTTCAGCTGACTCATCCTTCTTCGATGGTGGAAACAGGTATGTCTCTCCATCTTCTTTCTCCTCTTCCTTGGTCTTCTTTCTCTTTAATTTCTCTTAAACTTCTCTTCTTTCATCTGTATGAATCACAAAAAACTCGCATGATTTTGTTACTCTCGTGATTTTGCGATTTAAGATGCCCGATTCACACCGACTTGTGTGAAACACGATTTAATGGGTGATTCAAATCGATAGTTGACCGAGTCGAGTCGAGTCAAATCACCGATTTGACTCGCGATTTTTCACAATTCATACAATACTGCTTCTAGGCACCAACACATACTTGATAGAATCCTATTCAAGAACATAGTCCACATAAATAATACACACCCTAGCTGAAACTCTTTTACCTTGCCAACATAAATTTTTTAACAAAGTGATCCAATGGTGTGTGCTCACTAGCCAAGGGTTAAAAGGAAGCTTTTATCTCTATCATCCTAAAATATCTATTTGATACCCTCTAACCCCAACTGACAACCTAAGATACTTGACAGGCTTGTGAATTCATTCATCTCCCCAATGGAAATTGATGCACGACACATATGGCCAAGATGCCATGCCAGTGTCTAGAGATCCAAACTCTTTCCCCATCCCCTTCTTCTTAGTACATTAAACTCTTGAGAAACAAGAAATGAACGGCTCAACCCCAATCCATGTCAAGCCAAAACTTAAGCTTGTCGCAATTATTCACAACCAATTCTATAAATGTTGATTTGAAGTTGGAGATACTCCATGTACTAGTGCCATAGGGTCCCAATGGATGCTTGGGAAGGCATTCGGAATCCTGATGATCATAGTTACCTTTGATGACTTGCTTTCAAATGCCATTCTCCATCACATACATGGGGATTCATCACCGTTTCACCATTTTATTGATTTATTATTATTAGTATTAGTATTACTATTATTATTATTATTATTACTAATATTAATATTATTATTATTATTTTAGAGAAGTAAAATTTATTGACGAAAAACAAAGAAATTTACTATGGCCTCCAAAGAGAGATTTGAGGCCAACAAGTTACCCCAACTTGATGATGACAATGATAAAGAGCTCCCCTACCATTGTGTACTGTGTGGTGAGGCCCAAGAGGGCATTAATCACTTATTGCTCACTTGTGCTCTTGCTCATGATATTTGGAGAATGGGCCTCAATGAATTCAGAGTGAATTCCCCTGACATTCTGTCTACTCTCCAATGGGCAGAATTTCGGGCTTCAACTAATGCGGGGGCAGCCTCAACCTCTCCATGATTGGGAAATGGGCGTGGGGTAGAATCCTCCATGCCCTTGCTTGGGGGGTATGGAGAGAAGAAAAAAAAAAAAAAAACAGAATATTTAGGAATGTTTCCAAAGATGTACAAAGCTTGTGGATAGATATTAAGGTCCACCTTTGGGTTTGGGGACACACATGGGGAATTTTCAAAGACACACACTTCTCTTTTATATTTGACTTTGTTTGGGGGCGGGGGAGGATATAGTCCAAAATATAATTACTTCAACTCTAATGTATACCCTTTGGACTAGCTAGTCACTTTATCAGAAATCTTCTTGTTTTATTGATAAAAAAAATTATATGTATATATATATACATATACGAAATCCCCAAGCTAGCCAATCCCTCAATAAACACAATCTGTGATTCACCAATTACTTTACATGTTGTCTTTTAAAAAGATATGCTAAGTCCTGAATAACTCTAAGCACTAGAAGTGCTAGTAGATACCTTAGCACAGCCATAATCCTTGTATAGGCAGCGTCTAACAAGAAATAGGAATCTTTGTTCTCTAGATGACATTCAAATTTCAAACATGCTATTGAGAAATTATTTAACAAAAAGTAACTAGTACCTAGTTAAATGTGGTCTCCCATCGGTATATTTACAGCCTAGAACAATGAACTTTGAGATCAGGAGATAATGGAAAGATTCTGACTTCATGAGCACATTTGTTTCTCGTTCTGAAGGCAAATGCTTTTAAGCTTATCACTGTTACTTTGTTTGAAAGGTGCCAGTATAGAAAATATTAGTAACCTAGTATCTAGCTGTTAATGACATGAGTTTTCCTTATTTATTTTTTATAATGCTGATGATTCTATGTTTATTTTTAGTTAATAAAAGAGTTTTTACTACCTGGGCCGGAGGGGTGAAGGGAGCACATAAATAGCAACTTAGGGTTCGGCAAGCCCTCACTATAACAAATCTAATCAATCAGAGATATGATATGTTGGGCAAAAAGCAAATTATGCATATCATGTAGAAAAGGATGGAAAAGATGCACACATACCTCAGGGCCATTGAAGACGGAAGGTTCGTTCATGTCATTCCAAATGTACAAGGAAGGAGTTGAACCGACATAGTTCTGCACGGAGAACTTCTCAGCCCACCAGGAACGGATCTCTGGATTCACCATATCCAGGTAGGACGAGGAACCAGGCCAGCACCAACCATCATAATCCTTTCCAGAGGAATCCTTCACATAATACCCCTTCTCAGACGCCTCTTTATGCAAAAAGTATGAATCATCCCTCTTGATGTGAGGATCCACAATTGTAACCATGTGCCTACCCTTAGCTGCCAGTTTGTTCTGCATCTCTTCAGGATGGGGAAAGAGTGTTCTATCCCAAGTAAAATACCTCTTCCCATCTGTATGTTCAATGTCAAGCCAGAGGACATCATAGGGGATATCATACTCATCAAACTTCGAATCCACATTAGCAACATCCTCCTCATCCCTATAGTTCCACCTACATTGGTGGTACGCAGTGGCGAAATGCTGGGGCATAGAAGGTTTCCCTGTAACACTAGTGTACTGCTTAACTACGTCCTTTGGTTTTGGACCCACGAAGAAGAAGGCATCAACAATACCAGCCTCACTCATCCAAAATGTATCAATTCTACCCTGAGACGACGGAAGCGAAATCCCAGACTCCGCATTCCAACCTGTCCCCAAGACATCAATCTGCATTTCAGCTGCATTCAACCAAAAGAACCCAGAGGTTCCTCTAGCTTTACCATGGGCAATCATGAATGGTATAGACCCATACAACCCGAAAGGTGAATCGTGAACATATTCAAAAACATCAAGATTAAATAGCCTATAAGGCTCCGAAAACTCGACCTCGGGGCCCTTAGTAGGCTTCAAAGCAAGACTTGTAGCATGCTCAGGAATCCCATAAACGAAATCAGCATTATAAAACGACACATCGAAGCTAATCGATTGCGGACCATATGGCCGCGAATCAGTGTGACTTCTCCATGACTCTTCCCATTCATCCCCTTCCTTCTTAACCTTCAATTGCTCAAAATCAAACAACCCATTCGAATTAATGGAAACTACTCTATCCCCATTCTTATCCCTCACATAAACCTCAAAAGGATCATGTCTAAGAACACCTTCATAATCATCAGATAAATAAACAACAGAAGAAGGGATCAAATCACCTGCAGTTATCTCCGTAGAAACCCTAGAAAGCCAAAGTTTTTTGTTGATAAACTCCGGAACAACCACATCGGGCACTTCGAACCGCTTCTTGGGCGGATCCAAGGATGGATCTTCATCTATTTTGAGCCTCAAAATCCCATCTTGATAAGCTGATAAGCGAAGAACAAGGGGTTTGATGATGGGTTCTTCTGGTTCTTGCTCAGTGGTCTTTGGGACGAGCTTGGCGGTGAGGTCACCACCTTCGATGGCGACATCGGTTGCGATGAGTGAACAAGATCCAGGCTTTCGTGATCGAGCTCGTTTGCAGAATGGGGTTTGGTTACAGTTTCTGAATTCCTCTTTCTTCCATGAGGAAACTGAACTCATGAAGAGGAGAAGCAGTACAAATTGCGATGTGATCCGCAGAGACGCCATGGCTGAGTTGCAGAGAGATTGTCAAAACACGAAGAACCCGTACTCAACTTTTTAGTGTCTTTTAGAGGTTTTTAGTTGGCAGGGGAAGCTACTATATGAGCACCCGCAAGGGGAAGCTATTATAATTTATATCGCCCGCAATTATATGAGCACCCGCAAGCTTTCGCTTGGCACTACCCTGTATTTTAGAGGGGTTTTTTTTTTTTTTAATAGAATCAGAAGTCTTACTAAGAAGTGAAACACTCTAACCAGGGTATTTGTTTTTAGTTTTGATTAAAAGTTAAAGTTCTGATTGGAGTAAGCACCATGGGGTTCTAATCACTTAGAGGGTGTTAGTTTTTGCTTCTGAATAGAGTCAGAAGTCTTAATAAGAAGTGGACCACCTTATTTGGAGTGTTTGTTTTTAGTTCTGATCAGAACTTCTGCTTAAAATGGAGTTGTTGATCACTTAGCACTGAGTGCTTAGTAAAAAAATATTTCTATAATAACCTTAACATAATTTTATAATGACAATTGCTGCATCATCTTCTTAAAAGTAAGTAGGGCTAAATTTTGAGGGCACACCTTCATTCTCTTCACCAAACATTGTGGTTCTCCCTTCTCTCCTTCATCTTTATTTTTTTTTAATGTATTTTCAAGTTTTTCTTTATCTCTCAAACTCTCAATCTCATGTATATTTTCAAGTTTTTAGCATATAGTTTTTGTGTCTTATGTGTATCATAAGATATCAAATCAAATAATCCATGTTTAGATTAATGATTTCATCAAATAACTAATTAAAACGCTACAAACGTATTGCTCATATTCAACAATAACGCCACAGTCGTATTCGATATTATTTTAAGCACAATATTTATGTCATAAATTTTTTTAGCTCAGTGGGACAAAATTGTCAAACAATTCTCATTCAGCACCTAAAAACAAATACCTTTTAATTTTACAACTTCTAATCAACAGCTCGTTCAAAAGTAAAACAAACAGTTCATTCAGAAGCTCGCTTAGAACTTCTAACTTTAGTTAGAAGTTAGCTTCTAAGCACTTAAAAAAACAAATGCCCTCTTAGTACCGAGTACTTAATGAAAATTTATTCTATTAATAATCTCACAATAAATTTGTAATGACTATTGAGCTACCCCTCTTCTCCACCGACCATCGTCTCTTTTCTACCTATTTTCGATCACTCGAGCAATACCGCCAACAACCTTCCTCTCCCCCCCCCCCCCCCCCCCCCCCCCCCCTTCATTTTAAAAAAAAATATTTGTATGAGGAATGGAGAAGGTTATAGGGTAGTTTCTGATAATGGTAAAAGAGACTCTCCATGATGTTTGGAGGCGAGAAATGGGTGGATAAGAGATTTAATGATAGTGGTTTGTGGTGACGATGGAAGTTGTGGTTTAGATTCTAATTTAATGTGTGAGTTTGACATAATATATTTTATTTAAAGATGTATAATGGATACTGATAATAAAAAAAAGTTTTTTTTTAAAGGCAAGCGTGTCGTCGGTGGGTATAAAACCCAAGACGTGAAATTTAAACCACCACAGCCTTAACCATCCAACCAGAATACCATTGACTAATAAAAGAAGCTTTATCTTAGTCATTGCAACTAATTTAAATGAAACATTAAAAAATAACTTTTAGATCCTTACAAAGTTATGGTAGTTGACTCCATGCCTTAAATTAACTCAAATAGTTTATCATATTTTTTTAGAAGGGTGAGATTTGTAGATTTTTTTTTGCACATAAGTTTATCTTATATGTTTAGGGTTTGTTTTCTCCTGTAATAATGATTCACGTGATAAACAACCACAAATTTTTGTTTTATGAGAACATTAGTGGGCAAGCTCGAAAGCCAAATGTGAGTTTTGTTTGAGCTTTTGAGGGTGGACATGCTTCACTGAAAAGCCCAAAGCTCAACGGGTTTAAAGGTTTTAGCTCAAACTATTGTTCGAAAAGTAAATAAGCTTGTTGAATTTGATAGAACCAAACACACAAAATAGTTTCACAAAGCATGGTTGTTTTGTGTGCCTAGTGAAAATGACTTATTTGACCCTCTATATAATAAGAAAAGATTACAAAAATGGTTATTTGCCCCCAAACTAACTTTTGACCTAATACATATTTATTTTTTTGAGATTTTGTTGAATGCTCGTTGGAGTACACTCACATCAACCTCACATTGGTTCACGTTTTTTAAATTGAGGTGACCTCTCTAAGCATCCATGGATTTTAGTTACTTTTATATTGTTTTGGTATTCCACCTTTACGTAGCGTAGTGAAATGTTGTTATTGACTTTTTTTGGTTTCATTAATAGGTTAATTTATTTTAATTTTTTGTTTAAAATAAAATCTTTACAACCGACATACATACATAAATCTAACTAAAATTTGAAATGTAAAACATCAACATATATGAGTTTTATACGAAGATGAGATTATTTTTTGCACATTGGGTTTTTCTCCTTGCATCATTGTCAATTAAATCATGACATATATCATAACTACCACATCATTATTGTAATTTTTTATCTGGATTTTTCTTCTATTTACAACTAGCTTTTAAACGCGTGTGTTGCATGTATAGGTATAATTTTTCCTTCAAAAAATGTTATATATTTTAGTTAAATATATTTCTCGTGTATGTTTGCTCTTATTCTTTAACAAAATAATAAGTGAAAGCATGGGGTATGCACAATTACATCACTAATATGCCCTAAGATATGATGAACAAGACTAGAGAGTGTGAATGGTCTTTTTGAAAATTTTTTATATTAATTTTTTTTTTAAAGAAGATTGCAAAGACAATGAAGCTATATGAACACTTCGTTGTTATTCAATATTCAAAATGATCACCTAGACTTTTATACCAATAAAACGTTCAAAGATGTATGTAGAGACTAGCATATGAAATTATTCAACTTTAGGTTCGGTGGTCTCACAAGTCTTGGAATCTAAACCTCATTTGATTTTCTTCTGGTGCTCGCATTTCCTCAACCATGGTTTTCTATCCATTTAAGACCATTAAAGGCCTATTGTACTCTTGTTGTAATGGTGACAACTGACATTTGATTTGAAGGTTTGAATAGCACAAGACAACTTTTCACTAGAAAACATAACGAGCAATAGGATAATTCACCGTTTTTGAGTTGTCAAATGAATATATTTCTAGAGCTTTACCTCGAGTACTTTGTGGAGGCAACTTATATTTGTCACCATCGCTAGATATAACCGGCATATGATCATTAATTAAATTGTTAATATTAACCTTAGAATTAATACATACCTCGAGAACATCAACAACACAAGAATTATTGGTAAGTAGTACTGTAGATGTAGAGAGTGAGCTTGTAGTATTAGGTTATATTGAAATTGAATCATCAAAAATTGTAGCACCTGTAGTAGTCTTAGCCGGAGTAATTACCATATCCGGAAGCATAGCCATCCAATTCAAATCTTCAACACTCATTTCCTCTGAAAAGGAGAATTGGATATAGGATGAGAGAAATACATCTTGGTTTCAGAGAAAAAGTAACATCCATAGTCACATAGGTTCGTCGAGAAAGGCGAATGATAACATTTATAGCACTTCCGGGATGGTAAATACCCAACAAAGACACACTTTAATGCACACATATCTAGCTTTGTAAGTTGATGTTTGTGAAAGTGAACAAAAACAACACACCCAAAAACCTGCGTGTACCAATATTAAGTGGGAAAAGATGGTAACAAAAACAATTTTTTTTTTCAAATGTGTTTTGAAGTGGAGACTACTGCTACGAAAACAAGGAAGGAAACAATTGTATACTCAAAAGAAACATGACCATAACAACGGTGCCACTGCCACATCCAAATTTGTTTCTTATCATAGCCTTCTCAGTAAATCTAGAACCAATAGGCTGGTTGTTAGGAGTGCTCAAAACCAAATATCTATATTAACAATTATGCATTTCTTGTAGATTGCTAAATATGTGTCGAAGTCTATGAAGATTCAAACCAATCACTCTCTTAATAATACATTCGTACAGTTCTTGCAAAATGCCACCATGCACAGATGAAGAGGTGGTTGGGAAGAAGTGGGTATTTAAGAAGCTCATGTTCCTTAGCTTTAGAATTAGAGGGTCTAACTTTTGCAAATATGGAGGTTGTGTGGGTGAAAGACATGCCCTTAGTTTGAACTAGATTGATGCAGTTCTTAAAATTAGTTCAGAAGTAATTGCATTGTTTTGTCTGAGAGAGCAGTAGGGATGATGTGTGGGTGAATGATGTTGGTTGAGAAGGTTGCAGAGACATGAGACGTGGGTGAGTGATGTTTTAAGGAACAGTTGGAATGAAACCCTCTTCAAATCCTTTCGACAAACGAAACACTTTTGGAATCAATTAGATATTATTGCAAAACAAATCGTTTAGGGATTTGGGTTTATGTTTGGAAAAAATAGCAAGGGGTCTATTTTAAGTCAAGGGGTCGTGATTTGGCTTTTAAATCTCAACACTTGATTTTGATCGCAGTAGATGACATGAAAAGATGTGGCTTAAATGGTTATGTTTTAAAAACATGTTCTTTTTAGCAAAGGTGAGAATTATAGATTCATTTAGGAGTTCATTAACTCCTACCTTAACGAAAGCCTTTATATGTTACAATGAACTTTGAGAATGAGCTTACTGTTGAAGAGCTGGACTTCTATAAAGACACTGAAACAAGTACTTGTACATTGATTTTATATTAATATTGATAGTTGATTTATGTTGGTAGTTGAAGTTGATTTTTGTTGGTGTTGATTGTGGATATGTTGGTTCAATTGTATAATTATTCAATGCAAAGGCAACAACTTCAAGCTCAAACAACACAATAATGCAGCTCAAGATGATCAAATGGTAAGAGGAAAGAGACCGATGCAAGAAGAAGATGATCTGAAAGAATGATGAACTAGATTCATTAGTTTGTTTTGTAAGGTTATTTGAATGACTTACTCATTTTCATTTAACTTGTGAACAAAGTCCAAAATTACACAATGATTCCACTAAAAAATTTGCCAATTATAAATCAAGCTCACATTTCAACTGCAATTAGGTTTATTTTCTTGAGCCATGAGGAAGATGAACAATTTTTTCTAATCAGAGCGGTTGCTTCGAAAGCAAGGAAAGTAGAAGATTTGGACTCTACACAGCGGATGGCCTAAATAGAGGTTGGCTTCCCGCCTTTTTTTTCCGCTAAACCAACGCACATTTAATTAATGCAACGCGTGGTTCAAGCAACGATTCAGACTCAATCATCATGAGCAGCGCATCCTTTCAAGAGATGACTTAGCGAACCGATGTGACGGCTCACTAACTCGGGGGGAGTAGCTGATGATATATAAAAATGGTCGCATCCCGAAACTGTACACGTGTCATGATAATCTTGAGGAATTACGACCTCAAGCATCAACCCAAGCAGTTGTAAGCCCGCCCAACTGTGGTTCGCCAGGCGGACTCGAACTCTCACAACATGCTAGACCCACACGTCTCACAACTATCCTCAATACCCGTAAACACTCTTTAAGCAAGTATCTCGAATATTAGCTTCAGACGGGCAACTACAGCTGCTCTCAGCTTCAAACTGGGAAACAAACATCAGAGTATCTTTCATACAGGAAAACTTCCTTCTACAAATTGCTCTTGGATTGGGAACTATCTCCCGCGTATTTAGGAGCACTGAGCTAATAGGGAACTTCCATCCTACAACACGACTCCTAATTAGGGAGGGATCTCCACAAAGATCTCATTCCTAAACTACGCTTACGATGGCCTGGTAGAACTAAAACTCCTTGCACTATAAATAAAACATGAGGTTGGTAAGCTAAGGTACGCTACAAATTCCCTGTTACAGTATTACACATTCCTTAGAGCCCTATCTGAATTTAGCATCAGAGTGTCATCGGCCACCCCACGGTGGTCTGTGATTCACGTGCGTTACTTGTGCAGGTCAGCAGGTCAGTGGGATTAGGTAAACACCATGGAGAAGTTCTGCATCCTGTTGAAATAAAAAGCGGTTGCTGTCGTAAGGGTTTTCAACTTCATCCGTAGTGGGTTGTGGAACAACTAGCATGTCGCCCCCACTCTGTATCAAGAGTCGCACATTAAGTTGGAAGATGGAGCCCCTTCTAGGAAGAATAAGGCTACTGGGGCCAAAACTTATGTTATGTCTGATGCGGAGGAGCCGTCTAAGACTCTTGCCTCCTTCGTGAGGAAGAGGTGCCACATTAGAACTAGGTCGTCTTCGGCATGACCTGTTTCGATAAAGGAGGAACGTGAGTCTGCTAGACCTGTTGAGGCGGAGACTGATGTTGTCGGCTTGGAGAAGGATTACCTGCGATTGGCAAGAGTTGTAGACAGGTCGAACGTTAGTCATGCGCAGATCGAGGCTCTGAATGACCATCTGGTGCGGGTTGCAACGGTTGCTTCCGCTGGTGGTGATTCGTGTGAGGCCGCTTCGGCAGAAGGCTCTTGTGAGGATTTGCCTGAGGTGATAGAATATGATCGCTCCATAGTTGTTTCGCCTAATAGTGGTCGTGGCACCAACCGTGTCTCTTACAGTTCGCATTACTCATCGTCTCACTTTAGGCCTCAGCTAGAGGTGTTGGAGAGTCCTTTGGATACTTTGTTGCCTTTTATCCCTATGGATTCCATTGAGCCGTCTCACAAAAAAGGGGTTGTTCCTGTTGACAAGGGAAAGGCTACGAAGGAGAGCTTGAGGACGGTGGCGACCGTGAAGGGCGGTGCCGGCATAGTTCCTGATCAGGGAAAACTTCATCCGGGCACATGGATAATCTTGTTTGCACCGGATTTGGTGAAGCTGAGCTCACAGGTCTGGCACCAAGATGTGGATGTAGAGTATGTTTCGAGGAAGCATATAAGCAGCGTCACAACTGACTGATGGATCACGCTCCACAACTCGAGGAGAATTCATTGGAAGGGTGTATAGATAAAGGCTTGAAGTATCTTAAGATGGGTATGTCTCATTTGAGCCACGCAGCCGTTGCAGGGACGAAAGTTGAGGCGGTTCGTGAAAGAGTATACACCTTGGAGCGTGTCTTCTCGCATATGCAAACGCTATATTCTGATATGCTCCATGAAATTGAGCGGCTTAAGAAACAGGCCAAATAGAAGCGGTTGGATCGGTCAACCGTGACCGCTGAAGCTCAGAAGGCTCGTCTGGAGGACCTTGAGCGTAATCTGACAGAGGTGGTGTTCGAAAAGGACGGACTTAGGCAGGGGTTGAGCCGTATCTGCCGAGAAGTTGAGATTGCGTAGGAAGCTGCAGCTAAGGCAATTTTTGAACTGTTGTCTTTTGCTGAAGAGAGTGTTTCGAAGGAAGTCTACTGGGCTGCTGAGAAGCAACAGTTGAAATCCGATGTGGAGTTCTATGCTCGAGAAGAAGGCTGAGGACCAGCTCGAATTGAGGTGGCATGAACTTAGTGTCGTGAAGAACAGTTTGGCCACATAGCAGTCTCAAGTCGACGCGCTCACTGGCAAGTTGGAGCTACTAGAGTGTGAGCTTGTTAATGCAAAGGTGCGGGAGGAAGTGCTTCTCCAGGAACAAGGTAAATGTGAGCTCCACTGGATTGTACATGGACGACTAGAGCCGCTGGCTCTGATAAAGAAGGAACATCGGAGTGGGATCCCAGCCATTATGAGAAGATGTCGTATGTCGACCTGTCTGTTACCTCGACGTCATCGAGCGAGGAAGACAATTTGAGCTCTGATGTCCAAGCTGCGGCGTGTGTGGATGCAACTTTTGCTCATTCTTCCACTAGGCTTGACTCTTCCATTTCTGTACTCGCTCCTGATAAGGAGTGAACTTTGTGTGCTTGTACTCTTTTTATCTTTGACCATTACTGAAAACAGTTTTGTGATGGCCGAGAGTTCGTGCCGAGTCAGGCGTTGTAAGCACGGGTTGGCAGCCTAAGTAGCTTTTGTCTGGGCACTGATCGTACGTTCTTTGTATCCGCGTGAGTGGCCTTCGCTTAACATTAAAATGTCAGTCCGTTTGAGCGTGAAGAGTTGACTCAGCTAGATTCATGTTCGCATCCGCTGTTTTGAAGGGAAACAGAGGTCGTGTGGCGGGCTGCTTGAGGTCCTTACCTTCGAAATTGTTTACGTCCGAGCCATGTGGACTACAAGTTCGGGGAGTAAAGTTTTGGTGACCAGGCTGAAGAGCAGTGGTCCCTGGTAAGCCGTCGTAATCGTTTCGGGACTGACTCGGCTCCCACCTTCCAAATCATTTGTCTGAGCATAGCGGATTATAGATTTGGGGAGTAAAGGTTTGGCGACCAGGCTGAAAAGCAGTGGTCCCATGGCAAGCCGTCGGAATCAGTTCAGGACTGACTAGGCTCCCACCTTTCGAACCATCTACACCCTCCCAGAGCGGTGGGGCCTACGAATTTGAGAGAGATTTGGCGACCAGGCTGAAAATTAGTGGTCCCATGGCAAGCCGTCAGAATCAGTTCAGGACTGACTAGGCTCCCACCTTTCGAACCATCTACACCCTCCCCACGCGGTGGGGGCTACGAATTTGAGAGAGGGCGACAAGGCTGAAAAGCAGTGGTCCTGTGGCAAGCCATCGAAATCAGTTCCGGACTGACTGAGTTCCCACCATCCAAATTATCTATACTTGAGTGCACCAAGCTACAAATTTGGGAGTTTCTCGGCGGCCACGCTGAAAAGCAGTGGTCCCATCGCAAATCGGTGGAATCAGGTCGTAGCTGACTGGGCTCCCACCTTCTAGACTATTTACACCCTCGCAGCGCAGGCTACAAGTCTAGGATGGTGATTTGGCGGCCACGTTAAAAAGCAGTGGTCTCGTGGCGAGCCATCAGAATCAGTTCAGGACTGACTAGACTCTCACCTTCCAAACCATCTACACCCTCGCAGTAGGGTCTACAGGTCTGGGCTTTGATCATAATCTTTCATTGCTGGTTGTCACCAGCTAGGCTTACCTAATTAGGTTCGGTGATCACTAACCGCAGATGGGATAGTGATCCTTAGCAAGTCGTCGTCACCAGGCATTGTAGCGTTGATTAGACTCCCATTTCCTAAACCGTCGATGACTGCGCTGAGCGGACTAGGTATCGGGATGAACTAGAAGTCATCGTCATCAGTCTTGACTGCCTAAGCTTGCCTGATTTGAATAGTGATTTTGCCTGTTAGGAGGCGTGCACACCTAATCCATCAGCATGTTACATGGAGTGGATGAAATTACCTTAAATCAGCTGGTGATCTGTAGGGTATAATCCTTAAATTAGTTAATTAACGTGGTCTGTGCAGTTTCACTGGGAACCGTCGTCTTCCAGTTTCCCGTACGATATTCAATGTTTGGCAGTTAATGCTTGAGTGTCTGCTTGGTGAACCATCATATCTATTTAATTGTGTTTTTCAATCGTTGTAGGCACTATCTTTCGCAGAGCTTATCTTCTGTAATGTCCTTGCTTGAAGAAGATGATTTGGATTTTCCAAAGGCTGAGGAAAATGTTTTGGATTCTCTAAAGGCTGAAGTAAAATCTCCGTCTCTGGAGTCTCCGAATGTTCTGACATTTGCGCTGATCAGGCATAGAAATAGTTGTTGCTATGCGTGGTCAGCTGATATGGGTGGGCATGTAGTTGATCCGCGGAGGTCTCGTAATTTCTTCTCATATTTTGGAGAAGTAATACGGATTTTCCTACCAAAGGAGATGTCTTGGTGTTACACCATACCACTTTTGCCTTCGTGTGCTCGAACCCCGCTGCTAACCAATGGCTGATTGAAGTGTTAGTTGACATGCGATGTCTCCGGGTGTGGTAATTCTAAGTCACACATGTTATCGCATATGGTAAAAGTGGTCTCTCTTGATAACATTGCGAGATCGTAACTGCATCGCTGCTTGTGGCCATCCTCATCTGCTTGCTTCTAACCTATTTGAGGGAGTTAGAATAGGGGTTGGATATCTCTTGAGGAAATCAGCAGCTCGTTGTGAGGTCTACAATGTTGTAATACGAGACTTTGTCGGAGTGATTTGACGGAGCAATCCGACTGCTCAGTCTTTCAATCTCTTCTGCCACTTCGTCTTTATCTTGGGAAGGTATCAAACATATCCCATTCTCTTACCTTTGTTGTCACTTGCAAATTACTCGTACCGAAGGGTTTGCAAGTCTTCGGCAGACATTGTCCATAGCAAAATTTTCTAAGCGAGTCTTTTACTTTAGTTCGCACTGTATTCAGATGCTCATAGTGCTCAGTTTTTGTATATGCCTCTGGGCGTTCACAATATGTAGACTTTTGTATTTACTTTAGGGCATTTGTAATATGTAGCCTTTTTTATCTGCCTCAAGGTGTTTGTTGTTACATCTTTCCGATAATCAATAAAGTTTGTTTTTTGTAATTTTTCCTTTATTTCTTAAATGATTGAAAATCACATAAGTCTTTTAAGAATTAAAACTCAATATTGACTATGGAAAGGGAAACAAACAACTTAAAGCAAACTAACTGTTGACGAAGAGATATTGATCCTGGCCTTGAAGTGGATTCGGGTTGCTCTCGCGGATCATTCGGCGGACTGTCGAGGCGTTACATAGGTTACTAAAGAGTAAACCTTGCAGAAGGACGGATTTCCGCGCTGACGGGATGTCGAGGGATGTGTTCCTGTTTGCCATGGCCTTTTCGACTCGCTGGACAAAAGAGCTTGTTGCTCTTATACCACTTGAAAGTGTTGTCTTTGTCGTCTTTTGGCCTTGCACTGAGTCAAGCTGCTCTGCATGATGTAGTTGAATCTGTGAACATTCTATCTGTTTCAGTGTGGCGTAGTGGCAGCCTTGTGCCATAGGTTGGTCTCCATGTATTGTTCATTCGGAGTGGTTAGCAGTATACTTAACACACTGGTGAAGGGTGGAGACCATTGCTTCCATCTGTTGGAGACAAGGTCTTCCCAGGATGAGATTGTAGGATGACGGTGCATCTACCACCATGAAGTCCAGAAATAAGACTTTCCTGAGATGCGGCTCTCCTGCTACCGTAGCCAACCTTATCTTTCCAATGGGAAAACACTTCTCCGAATCCAATCAGCAGGTGTTCCGAAGACGTCAGATTTTTCTCCTTGAAGTTCATGTTGTGGAACGCGTTATAGAACATAATGTTAAGTGAACTTCCTGTGTCAACCATAGCTCTCTTTACTTCTCACCTCGCTATGGAGAACGAGATGACTAAGCCACCGTTGTGTGGTGCTCAAACTTCTTTGAGGTCTTTGTCCTTAAAGGTCAAGGTGGGAATGAGGCTTTGAACCCGTGATTAGCAGATGTGCTTGTCCTCATCCGTGGATTGTGTCGGCATATCCAGTGGTATCCGCTTGCGGGACCTGTATGACTGGTCTTCATTTGGTCCGACTCTATGATCTATGAAGGACGTAGATTATCCCTAGAGTCACATTTTCTATTTCTTTAACCGACTTTCCCCTGTTTTTTGTCTCTTCCGTTGGTTTCTCATACTTCAAAAATTCTTTCAGTTTGCCTTTGCGGATCCAATACTCAACTTCATACCTCAGACTCTTGCAGTCGTTGGTGTTGTGGCCGTCCTCCTTGTGGTACGTGTAGTATTTGCCGTTGTTGCGCTTGGAGGGGTCTTCGCGTGTCTTTGGGAGCCACTTCAGTTCCTCCCAACTTTTCATGGAGTTAAGTACATCTGTTAGGATAACGCTTAGGGGTGTCACGGCTCTGGATCCAACGTAGTTGGATGATTTTTTCTGGCTTGGGCCGACCAGGGTCTGACCTGTTGTCGTTGCGCTTCCTTTTTCCTCTGTTCCTCGTCCCCGCGACTCTTTCCCTCCTTCTTGTCCCTAAGAGATGAAGGCTTCATGTCGTTTTTTATTTCCCTTTTAGCGGCCATTGAGTCTTCTAGGGTGATATGTCTCTGGACACTCTTGAGGAGCTCCACCATGTCCAGAGGGGGTTCCAAGGTGAGCTCATCGAAAAACTTTCCCTCTCTGAGGCCCGCAGTGAAGGTCGTCACGACTATATCGTTGTTGCACCCGTTGATAAGGGTCAGCTCGTTGTTAAAACACGTGACATATTCTCGAAGCGTCTCGCTGGACCTCTGCCTTCGAGAAAGTATGTAGTACGGGCTTTTTTCTGAAACGTTGGCTTCCGATGACACGTGTCAGGAATTAATTCGCCAGTGTTTTGAAGGAATCGATTGACTTCGGTGGAAAGTTGTGGAGCCATGTTAGCACAAAACTTTTTAGACTGGTGGGAAAGGTTCAGCACATGACGGACTCAGATCCTTCTTTGAGGGCCATTACGTGCTGGTAATGGTGCAGATGATCGAAATGATCAGTGGTCGTAGGAGTCGAGCTTCGAAGGAGTGAACTTCCCCGGAAGGGCCTCGTTCATTATCCAGTCTACAAATGGTGGGACGGAAAGGCGATATAGTACGTCCGGATCATGCGCCCCTCTGTGAAGGGGGTTCCCATGGCCGAGCCTTTATGTCCTAGCGGTGAGCACAACGTTAGTCGCGCAGCCTCCATTAGTCCAATGAGAACTAGCGAGGGTCGGCTCTCCTGCGCTTGTTCCCTATCATCTTCTGGAGGCGGAGGCCCATGTTGTTCCTGGTTTCCATTAGCAGGTGGTGAATCATGTCGCGTAAGAATCTCCATCGCCTTGGCAATATGTTGTACTTGACATGCCAACACATCGATTATGGGGTCCATGGTTACTGTCGTTGGCGTGGGAGCGTGAGTTGGTTGTCCGTGCACGATAGGAACTATTGAATGAGGCGGTATAGGGACAGCCTGAGCGTTGGACGTGTCCCTTGGTCTTCGTTGTTGCGTGACCTGGTGGTCACCATCTCTCTAGGTTTTGATAGGAGACGACAATTAGTGTAGAGTTATGAACTATGTCGTCCCACGGACGGCGCCAAACTGATGCAGTCTTTTTTCGCCCTCTGCTTTGACCTAATCTCGCTGACTTGCATAAGTAATGCACGTGAGCCACATGCCACTGTGGGGTGGTCGATGACACTCCGATGCTAAAGTCAGACATGGCTCTAAGGAAGGTGTAATGGTGTAACATGGAATTTGTAGCGTACCTTAGCTTACCAACCTTATGTCTTATTTATAGTGCAAGGAGTTCTGGTTCTACCAGGCCATCGTAGGCGTAGTTTAGGAAGAAGATCTTTGTGGAGATCCCTCCCTAATTAGGTGTCGTGTTGTAGGAGGGAAATTCTCTATTAGCTCTGTGCTCTTAAATACGCGGGAGATAGTTCTCAATCCAAGAGCAATCCGTAGAAGTGAGTTTCCCTGTGTGGAAGATACTCTGGTGTTTGCTTCCTAGTTTGAAGCAGATAGCAGTTGTAGTTGCCCGTCCGAAGCTGATTCTCGAGATGCTTGCCTGAAGAGTGCTTACGGGTATTGAGGATAGCTGTGAGACGTGTGGGCCTAGCATGCTGTGAGAGTTCGGTCTGTCTGGCAGACTGCAGTTGGGTGGGCTTAGAACTGCTTGGGCCAGATCAGTGTTGGGCTGATGCTTGAGGCCGTAATTTCTCGAGATTATCATGACACATGTACAACTACGGGGTGTGACCGTTTTTATGTATCATCAATATTGCAGGTTTATTTTGCTTTCCAATAAAAATCAGCTTTCATACAAAAAGAAAATAAAAATTTTGAACAGGAATGACAGCGTTCTGTTCCGAACCGTGCCCACCTCTAGCAGCATTGTTGTGTAGTATCCATGGTAATTGGTCTTTATCTCATATTATGGTGGCTAAAGCTGACGATACCAAGACAAAGAAGTAGTTGCAGGAAAACTCGAGCTCTCCATTGATAGACCCAATGAGCAATCAGACTATATTTTTAGCGGAAGATTAGGCTAAGAGATTATGTAATAAGCAAATGAACACACATAACCGAAGAGTTATGCTTTGATTTGGGCATTTAGAGATCTTGGAAGTGTAGCGATCATTTTGTATTAATGGGGTGGTGGTTGTTGGGTGACATGGCTCCACCAATAAATGTGTGTTGACAATGTGGTTTCATTCCTGTGAATTTCTCAAGGACAACACATCTGACTTAGGTAGAATAGATGAACATATTGTGAGAAACATTCATTGTTTCCCTCTTCTCTTCACAAGGATTGTTTTTTTTTCCGCCACAAAAGTTTGGTTGGTATTGGAGTTTTCGCCCCAAGGCTCTTTCAAAGTTCAAGTTAAGAAGTGCAACTCTTTACAAATTATCTATACACCCTAGTTGTAAGAAGTGCAACTCTTTCAAAGCCCCAAGGCTCTCACATTATCTATACACCCTAGTTGTAGGTAATACTGTAAAGAAGTGCAACTCCTTACAAATTATGAAAACTCGTGTGTGTGTGAGGTAAGCAAAAAAAAGAGTCCCCGATTGAATTCAAAGAAATAAGACTTCAAATGGACCAAAAGGTTGGTTGGCAATGTGGTTTGACAGTATTACCTGCAACTAGGGCTGGGCAGGTTTGGTTAACCGGCCCGTATAGCCCAAATTGAGGACCGGCCCGACATTTAAAAGTCCAAAATTTTAAGGACCGAACCTGGACCAGGTTAGCCGGTTAACTGAGGGTTCAGTTGACTGATTTTTCGGGCCGGGTCAGCCACAGTCCAACCAATTTTTCAATTCAATTTTCTCTAGCTCAATGGTTTCTACTATAAGAAAAGAAAAAGAATGACAAGTGACTCAAACATCTCTTTCTTTGATCCCATCTAAACTCCAATCCCATCGATCATGATCATGATGTATGTTTGTTTCATATCCAATCTAAACTCTAATACATCTGAACTCCAATTTCACCCATCATGACACTCTTATCCAAAACCAAAACCACTGTTGGTTTCATAATTAGACAATTTGTTGGTTACCTTATAAAGAGAATTAAGTTTGTCAAGTTAATGATGAAGATGGAATCATGGAAAGAGTCACTCCATAAATCCGTCTTGCATATTTTTGCAAGAGTTGAAATATCATTCAACAAGATACAATTAGGAGCAATGTTCTCCAACTAAATAACCCATAGTGCAAAACTAATCCAAACCATCATTTGCCTTTATTTTTTACACGAATAATTGTCTAATAACCAATCTAAAATGTGAAAAAACATAAATTTTTATGAATTCTATTTGACCTAAAATATCTAAATTGAAGTTTCTACCTAAACAAATTATACCAAATCAAGCAAGCAAAATTTCAAACAGTAGATGTTTTGAGTTAATTTCAACACATCTTAAACTTTCTTCTAAGTTTCATTAAAGTTAATAATAATAAATAATAAATAAATAAATTCGAGACGAAACGAAATCGAGATAAGTTTGATCAATTCCAAAAAGACCCGAAAAATCAAAATTGGATCGCGAGATGGAATGCCCACCCCTAATTTGAAAGGTAAGTTCACTACTCTCTATACCCACCCACTCAACCAGTTCTCTATCTATATATCTTGTTTGATTTGTGTGTTGGGTAAGAGACCTTTCAAGCTTGAAGTCCTCATCTAGAGTTTCTTCTTAGGATTTTTGGAGTAATTCCTTTCTCTTTGGCATTTAAGACTTCAATTATGAAAAAGTACTTAATATTACTATCTATAACATAAAAGATGAGTCTGATATACACACTCGGTCACTCTTTCCTGGCATAGAAACCTTAACTTGACTTCTGCGTGTGTACAGAGATATCCTTACGAGAATTCTCACACTGAATGAGGTAACATTTTCTGGCAAGTAAAAGAAGTAAAACAAGTTCTCTTAGAAGATATGAACTCTGAATGCAAACCTTGGAAAACTAGGATATATTCTGCTAGTATTTCGATGAAACGCAAATCCCTATGCCAAAAACTTACTATCCATTGTCTAGGCATTACCCAGTTAGAAGTAAAACTAAATCGTAATCATTTAGAATAGAGTCTACACCACAAGGAATGTCGAGCAAATGTCATTACCTTGTATGGGTAATAAGTGATCGGACTACTTGTCGTATTTTCCTTTGGATACATATCGTGATTGGATCCATTCAAGTACAAGCTAAGATATATTTTTATATTATCGACATGCTGCAATTTTCCAACCTTCATACGACTTTTTTAATTTATCAGTTCACCATGTGAAGGATAAGTTGCTATTAACATCAAGCATGGGCTACATAACAGCTTTCCAGAGCACTGCTTTGAACACTGTAACTGCCCTGACGTTTGTGGCTGCTGTCATTTTCCGATGAGAACTTCTCAATTTTGCACCAGCAATGGTCAAGCCAAGGTATGGGGAATTGTTTTATCAGCCTGCGGAGCAACAATCATGGTGCTTTGGGCTGGATCAAAGCTTGGTAAACTTGGTATCATGTGTGGCTATGCAAGACAAGTCACCGGAAGCCTAATGGTTTTTGTTTTTTTGTTTTTTTTTTAAAGCATATAACATATATTACTAATTAAAATTACAATTAAAATTACAGTACTGTTGGGCTGCTACAACAACGAGGTTATGAGCCTCATAATTAAGGTCTCTACAAATAAAATTACAATTCCAAAAGTTGTGAAAGAGAAAACAGTCTATCTATACTGCTAATGAGTGGTCTCGACGCCCAGTCCATAGTTGTTCTAAGTTGCCTCTGATCACCATGTAGAATAGAGTGAAGCGTCCCTGAGTCTCCCATCAAAAAACTTGTTTCCACTGCTTAGCTTGGATAAGAAGAAGAGCCACCTTAGCTGCATGACACTCTGTCATGGTACTATTCATCACCTTCTCTGTGATCGAGTAACTAACCCGTGCTAGCACCTCACCATGCATGTTAACCGCAAAAAATCTGACCGCTCCCTGTTGAGACGGGGCTAAAAAAATTAGCATCATATGTGACCAAAATCATGTCCGGATCCAGGAAATGCAGAATAGGTTTGAGCTGTAAGGATCTAAGGTTTAATCTGTGACATCTAGCTGAATGAATTTGGGCCCATATCGTTGCTATCCAGGTAGTGGCTATCTCAGTGTGGGGGCCAAAAGGAGATGTCAAGGAAGAAATTGAATTAGACCGAGTGTCAATGACAGTTGTTTGAAGGACATGATGAATAGAGACTGGATCGTTAGCGTATTCAGAGGTAAGGGAACCCCAATGACTTGTGTGATTAGAATTTGTAGAAATCGTTCGTGTTTCCAAGCAAACCAGGTACTATGAAAAGACATTCTAAACTTTTGAGCGTTGAATTCGATATTTTGGAAAATACAATTGTTACGAGTCTGCTATATGGCCAGAATGAAAGCTACAAACTGAGAGAACATTTCCTCCTTCAACTCGGGGTGAGTTTTCACAGTATCTCACATGAACTTTAGGAAGAGGGAAGTACTGGGCACCCCAAAGTTAGCATTGAGGCAATCGATAGGGATGGGCGTGAAATGCCAGAGTTGGTGCATGATCGGACAGAGGAAGAAAATATGGATAACATCTTGTGTGACTATGGCAGAAAATATAGCAATCCTCTAAAGGTGTGTGCAAACGAGACAAATTGGTCATGGTGGAAAGTATACTTTGACTGAATTTTCAGAATAAAAAATGGTAGGAGGCACCTTGATTCTCCACATATCTCTTAGCATCAGTGCTAACACTGGGAGGGGGAGAGGTGGAGCATTCAGATTGCTCCAGAGTGAACACCTTGGTAGCGTTCTTGACTGTGAAGAGATTTTTTTTATCCAGGAACCAGATCAGATTGTCGGCACAATTTGTGCGTCCGATTAGGATATCATGAATGTTACTAGCCACATGGGCAAGAAAGATGAAACGGATTAAGCTATCATTCCATTGGGGATGTTGACCAGTGGGAATGTTCCATAAATCTGGGATTCTGTGAGGCAAATTGTGCCAGAGGATTGAGCAAACAGTCGGTTAGAAGCAATCATGGCTTAACTCAACAATCCCTCCAAAGGTTGATATTATTTCCTGACAACACTCGCCATTTGATATAGCGCTTCATTTTTGCCAGTGCAGTGAGATTGCCTCTCCAAGCAAAGGAAGTTAAGGACGAAGGTTTGGAAATTTGGAATAGACTTTTATTGTTAAAATAAAGTGTTTTGAGTTGGATAACCGGAGTGTTGTGGGGGGAAGATATGGTTTGCCAAATACTCTTAGCAATTAAGGCCAAGTTTTTATTCCTCATTGAGGGGATATTCAGGCCACCCAGGTGTCGAGGGTTAGTGATTCGATCCCATGTACACATGTGCCTAGCTTTGCATCAGCACTCCCGTCCACCAGAAATTGCGAGCATGCACATCAATTTTGGTAGTGATCGAGGAGGGAAGAAGGAAAGTTTGCATGTTGTAAACCAGAATCGAGTTAAGGGAAACTTTGATCATAACTGTTATGCCGGCTTGAGAAAGCACTTTGGATTTTTAGCTTGAGAGTTTGACATTGATTTTATCAATAATGAATTGGAAATCAGTGGTCTTTTTGTTTGACATGAGCAGAGGCGATCCAAGATATTTGTCCTTAGAGTTGAAGAACTTTGATCCCAGAATCCTACTGATCATTTCGCATGCTTCAGGTAAACATTGGAGCTTTAATATACCAAGGATTTGTCAAAATTAACCCCTTGACCCAAAGCTAGATAATTTTGTTGAAGAATATTTTTAACCAAGTGGACTTCAGCAAGAAATGCTCGGCAAAAAAATATTAGATCATCTATATAAAGCATGTGACTAAGAAAAGGGGAATGTTGTTTGATCTTGATGCCTTTGATGAGCCCTACAGCTTCCGCTCGGGCAAAAAGACGGGATAACAATTCAACCGATTTAAATGCGGTTAACCGACCGAACCGATTTTAAATTTCTATTCGGTAATCGAACTGAAATATGAATGAAAAGAAAATCGTTTAAACCGAACTGAAACCGGTTATAAACAGTTCAAAATCAGTCTACGGTTCTGAACCGACCGATTAATTAGATATATAAATAAATACAAAAATAAGTAGGTATCAATACCTGATTGGTGCAACAAATGCCGTGTGGTGCAACCTATCGCACTGAATCACAAACAAAAACAAAAACAAAAACAAAAACAAAAACAAAAACAAAAACAAAAACAAAAACCCAAAACCCAAAACCCAAAACCCAAAACGCACACAACCCTTTCTCTCTCAGTTTCTCTCTTTCACTCTCAAACCCATACGGACGCGAAACCCTAAACCTAAATCCTCTTTCGATCTGATCATCTGAGACTCCAACACCCTGTTGCACTAAATATCTACACCCTCTTTCAATCCCTTTCACTCTCTCAACGATCATCATCAAGGGTAATTGCAGTTTGCAGGTTTGATTTTTTTTTCTTCTCATCCCCTTTCAATTTCATCTATCTTTTTTGTTGTTGGAATTATCTCGTTATGGTTCAATCTATTTTTTTGTGACTCAATTTCTCTTTTTCGATATCTTGTTTGTTGATTCGTTATCTTTCGGCCTAACCGAACCAATCCGAAATTCGGTCCAACCGATTTCATCGATTTACAAATAAAAAATTCAGTTTGGATTTGGGTTTTAGGCAAACCGAATGAAATCGGTTTGGATCTAAAAACCAAACTGAATCGACATTGCCCACCCCTATCAGCCACCATAATGAAAAGATATGGTGACAGGAGATCCCCTTGTTGAGATGCCCCTAGAGGGCATGATAAAAGAAATGGTTGAGACATTAAGAATGACCCGAAAGGAATGGTGGAGATGCATTGCTCAATGAGTTGAATCCATCCTTAAGAAAACCCAGTTGCCTAAGAACTTGTATAAAGAAATACCATTCAACTCTATCATAGACCTTGGCCATATCGATTTTAATGGCCATCCAACTTTGTTTTTTCCTACGAAAATGTTTCATTGAAAGAAAGTCTCATGAGCGAGACTGACATTATCCGCAATAGATCGTTCTGGAAGAAAGACTCATAGGTTGGGAAAATGATGTTATCTAATAAAGGTTTCATGCGATTTGCTATAATTTTGGAGATCACCTTATAGATAACATTACAAATGCCTATAGGGCGGAATTTGTCGGGATGAACTAGGTTACCAACCTTTGGGATAAGAGCAATAAATGTTTCATTAAACTTGAGATCCATCTGACAGATAGTAAAAAAATGTTTAACTACCTCGCAAACATCCGATTTCACAATATCCCGATAATACCGTTTTCTGACTTCCCATATAAAAAAAAATTGAATCTCAAAGTCAGTAGGAATGGAAATGATAGCCTCATTCTCAACACTAGAGATGACCGGGGAGAAAATAGAGAATTTTGAGATAAGGAAACATGCCGAAGATTGGAAAAAATTTCAAAGTAGTTGTTAAGAACTTGACCAACATTGTCATGGGTCGATTGCCAGACACTACATTCATCTTTCAAGCGATTAATAAGGTTCCATTTCCAACGCAGCAGCGTAGAGAGATGAAAGAACTTAGTATTGTTATCTCCCTCCATGCTAGGAATGACCCGACTTGTTTTTCCAAAAAAGTTCATCTCTAACCAAGAGTTCCGAGAGCCGATTCTCCAGAGAAGCGATAGCCAAAGCATTTTGATTGGAGGGATGTTCAATTTGGAGAGCATCAAGGGCTTTATGAGTCTCTTAAATGCATAATTGAATATTTTTTAACTCATTGTGGTTCCACCTAAACAGAAAATAGCTCAACTTTTTGTTTTGATATGGAAGTTTGATCAGGTTTGTGGTGACACCTTGGAGCCCAAGAAAAGTCCACATTTGGAAATTTTTTAAGGCTTTAGACTAATATAAATATTGGAAACTAGTTGCAAAGAAATCACACGATGATTTGAGGTGGAAGTATGAATAGTATGGGTCGTGGCGGAAGAGAACCGGTTAACCTAGTCAATTGTCACCAAAATGCGATCCAGCTTGACCTTAATTCCATTCATGTTTTTTTTTTACACTTATTATTCCAAGTGAATTGGGAGCCAGTGAAAGAAAAATTAAGAAGGTTGTGATTGTTTATGAAAATGCAAAGGTGGCTAGGGGAAGAGATAGTAGGGCAGTTACCCCCCCCCCCCCCCCCCCCAAATTTTTTCCTGGATAATAATGATACCAGGAAGGTTTTGGCAATTGTATAAAGCAGACATTATCCCAAAAAGGAACCCTAAGATATGGATTGGGTTCACCATACATGAAAATAGACCAAGGAGATAAAACAAAGTAATCATGAATAACACAATTAAAATAGTATTTACAAGATGAAATGATGGTAAGAAAGATACATTCTTTCCAGAACAGTGTAATGTCGACTGATTGACTCATCGCTACAACTGAGACTCCGTGTTTGAATATGAGTATCTGGTGTATGCGGTCCATATGTGCAAAGGTTTCTGACAAAAAAATGATATCGAGATTAGACTGTTGGGAGAGGGTCTTTAGATTACGGATCAAGCAGGAGACCATATGCCACTTGCATTCCAGGAAAATATGATGGTGACTTGGGCGACTCGTCGCCAATACCTGTGAAGTCTTTTCAGTAGCCTAAGCATATTTCTGACAATTTTTAAGCTTTGCTCACTCCAAAATAATATAATCAATCGAAAGTTCCTCCCGGGATTTACCATACCACTATGCACTTTGACTTTTTTACTAAACGACTGAATGTCGTGACCGTGACCGTCATCATCATTGAGGCGTGAAACATCTCTCGGTGTACTTATCCCCACAATCTAAAATAAAGTCAGATAGCCATTGATTTGAGAATATAAAGGGATCCGAGGGGGCTCCTGCGCAGGAAGCACAAGAGGAGGTCATGTGCACTTCTCTGAGCCGTCAGATTTGATCCGACGGCTCAGATCGATGGATTTCAAAAAAAAAATTTGAAATCCATCAATCTGAGCCGTCGGATCAGATCCGACGGCTGAGAAATGTGCACAGGATCTCCTCCTGTGCTTCCTGCGCATGACCCCCCCTCAATCCAAGATAAAGTGCCCAGTCTAAACGAAAAACTCCCACCCTGTAAAAGTGAGCCAGCCTATAAGACAACTGGCGCTTACCTCCTCCTTAGATGCCATAAAAACTGTTTCGTCGGAAGCCGTTAGAATTGACGACACAGAAAGTGTTGTTAAATTTTAGAAATTGATTGGACAGCCGTCATCACAACCATTAGCAGGAGGATCGAGGGGGGCTCCTGCGCACAGTGGGCTGGATGGGCTCCTGCCCAGGTGTCTCAGCCGTTGGATCAAAATCCAACGGCTCATATCATATCAGAGGAGAGAGGTTTGGGCAGGAAACAAAATTTTGAATTAAATCTGGATTTCAAACCTCTCTCCTATGATATGATATGATATGATATGAGCCGTTGGATAAAAATCCAACGGCTGAGACACCTGCGCAGGAGGCCCCCTCGATCCTTAGCAGGAACGGTGAGTCTGACTTCGTAACAACTGTCAACGAAACCGTTAGCTGAGAGAGAGATAGAGGCTGACGTCTTAACTGTCTTGAACAGCAGTGAGTAGGTAGCAAACAAGATAACGGTCGTCATAACAACCATCAGATTAACTGTCAACATCGTAGCTGCCGTTAACTTTATCACGATCATCCTTTCGCGCAGAGATAAAAAGATAGATAGCAGTTGACTTTTGAAGCTTTAAATGGCATTGGTTGGATGCCGTTTAATGAGGAAAGAAAATTATGATGCAATTAAGTATCCTGCAGACATGTCTTGAGAAGCCATGATGTACTTATGAGGAACCCTGCAAACTGGGATAATTGCAGGTGTGAGAGAAAGAAAGGCATCGGATTGAACAATCAGCCTTCATGGTAGTTATGAGCTTCCAGGCATTGTTTATGGTGTTAAGTCTCTCGAACCTGTAATCTGAAACAGGTTTTAACATGGCACAATTTGGAGTATTCTGGGTTACATGGTCATTGACCAATGAACCTCGATTCAAACTCTTATGATAAACCATCTTACACTAACGGTAGAATTATTGTGACAGGACTAGGATTTTATGTGCAAACATGGGTCATAAACAAAAAGGGTCCTGTGTTTGCAACAGCATTTGCCCCTCTCCTCATCGTCTTCTCATTCCTTTATGGAGACTGTTGTCTTGAGGGAGGCTGCTCATCTTGGGAGGTAAAGCCATGACACTATAGCATTGAAAAGTTTGCCACAGTTTGATGACTTGGATCGTGTTAATCTGATGTTTCTATAGAAACTATTGCAGCATTGTCAGTGTAGTACTTGTGGTTATCAGTCTTTATCTCATACTACGGGCTAAAGCAGATGAAGCTCAGAAAAAGTTGTTGCAGGAAAGCTTGAGCTCTCCACTGATCAGCCTGAAATTTGTTTATTGTAATTTGTTGCTTTTTTTATTTAGAAGATTAGGACAAACTCAATTCAGAATGGGAGACCAAACATCTCGATCACTAATTTACAATATACAACTTCATGGGTGTCGCAAACTTTTCTAGTGTGCATTCATTCATATTCTAATCAACTATGAATCGCATTGTTTCTGCATAATAACGAAATGAACAAACAGAACCAAATGAACTCCAACCCTGAGAGTGATGTAATTTAGTAGCAGATCTTACTTGGGCTTGTCAGTTAAGCTCGCCATAGATCTGAGAACTCCTGGATTTTTTTTGTCAGCAAGAACCCCTTGTTCTGAAATCCAAAAGGTTTGCCCCTTCACATAGCTTTGTAGTTTCTTAGAATCAAAGTCGAGTTCTGATTTATCTGCATCTCACAAATGAGAAGAACAAAGTATACAAAAAACAAATCATTTCACAAGCAAAAATGTGAAGTTCACATTCATGATGTCATGAACAGAATATGCTAAAACTGAAACCTGAGTTTTAGTGAAGTTTAGGAAGGAATACATACTACATAGCAATATACCATATGCACTCCCCATGCAGACTGAAATGAAATAAGATGCTCAGTAAATATTTTGACAAGTTGAATGAGCAAGGTTCAACTAAATCAGAATTGCACATCCTCTGTGTACACCAAGTACTATATCAACGCCTGGCCAACATTCCAATTTGTTGATAATTGAACCTAAGTTGTGGAAGTTGTTTTGTTGCAAGATTCCTTGACCTTCAATCATTAATTCATCCTTTGTACATTTCTTCGCCACTTCACTTATAGCAGAAAAAAAAAAAAAAAAAAAAAAGGTATCAATCTATGCAGTAAACCTTAGTAATCTATCTTTTTGTGTTCTTCATCCCAAGGAGCCTGATACAATATGCACATTCAAATTTGAAATTTATATCTGATAATAGGAATATGCAAGTTTCCAAGTTAACGATTCACTCATGTAAGAAATTAATTTCTTCAATTTGTTGGCATTTCTGCCTTTTTTTAAATAGTGATAAGCATACAAAAGGAAGACAGGAAATGGTAGGTAGAACCCGAAGGAGCGCACTAGGGGTTACAAAGGCATCAATTTTGATCTGACTGTATACGGGGTATCTATAGAAAAATCAGTGATGGAACTGCAAGAGTTTCATTGAAAAGAAAATAGGTGTACCCAATTTCCAACCATTACATGTCCAAAGCTTACATTCTGGAGAAGCCACTGAATCAAGTGAAGGTCAAAATCTATGGAAGGATGTAATGGCTTAAATGCTTTGGACAGTTCTGGGACTCGCATAATGCACAAAATGGAAGATGATTCACTCAAGTGAAGGTTACAGTTTGAACCAATGATGCTAGAGAAAGAAAAGGGCCGCTCTTGAGAGAGCAGGAGAATCCACCCTTAAGAAATGAGGACCAGCTCCAAAGAAGAATAGTTAAGGGTTTACCATTAGATTGAATGCTCTTAACTTCCACTTGGGGAAACGAAGACATGAGCTTTTCCTTCCTAATCATGAAATTTCGCACTGAAGCCAAAGTACTAAATCATGAAGTGGGGGACCTTCACTCACTAAAAATGAGAAAACTTAAGGGTAAAATATAAATAAAAATGAACATGCACACTCGAGAAGATTTCCATCAACCAACTCATCTTTACCATAACCTAGCCAGTAACCATTGCCCAATTCAACTTTTCAAAATACATTTCCAATCCCTGTGACCTTTAGCTATGTGTAGTCAAAATATCAGAAACTCAGTAAATGTATGGCAGCTATGGCTTAAACCTGCTATTTTAGCCTTTTCCTATTCTTAGCTTCACAAACTTAAAAACAATTACAGACTATAAAATGTGAACACAATAGTCCTTGAGAGGTCGGTTCAAAGAAGTCAACATTTTGGTGTCTTGTTCAAAGATGATAATGGAGTATCATATGGATCGTATTCAAGCAACCAAACCTACCCATCGATTCATAAAAATTACCACAATATTAAATGTATTACCCAAGGCCATAGAATGACTACAAACTAAATTTTCCATTCAATATGTTGAACTTAAGCATTGATTGAAATATAATGCATATCATGCACACCAAAAGCTTAACATTTTGCTAAAGAATCCTAGAGTGTTTGTATTGAAGAGAAAAAAGAAGATTGATGTCAATGAGTGTGATACTCCTTGCTAACAAATCCTAAATAAAAATATGTAGAAAAAATGTTCTCATTAATCCTTACAAACCCACTCTTCCTTGGATGAACATAATTGTAAAATCCATATTATCATGCCAAAGAAATAAATCTTCTAAAGCGCCAGGGCTTAGAAAGCAGGAGAACCCGCCATTCTTCCCATTTATTTAGTATCCTTCTTAAAAATCTAGATCCCACAATTTCGAAAATAAAGCCACTACACTCATTGATGTCAATGAATGTGATACTCATCGCTAACAAATCCTAAATAAAAATATGTAGAAAAAATGTTCTCATTAATCCTTACAAACCCATTCTTCCTTTTATGAACATAATTGTAAAATCCATATTATCATGCCAAAGAAATAACCTTATTCGAATATCAGGTTGAAGACAAATCGATTAATAATAGCCTTATTCAAATCAAATAAGTCATATGGAGATTGGTATGTTCTCTTGAATAATGCTTCAAGAGATTGGAATCAAATTCTTATGCATTTTAAATGTGGGGTGTTAATGCTATATTCAGAAAACATATTACTTGTAGTTGAGAAGAAATCAAATATGTACAGACTCAAGGTTGAATGAGATTTCTTAATTCAAAAACAGGTAGGAATTAGAAATAGATTAAAAAAAAAAAAAAAAAAAAAAGACTAATGGTGAAGGGCGAGTATTTACGATATTTAAGATTTTTTAATTATAAAAAATAGATCTTTTGAGACATTTTCAATTGTTAATCTACAATTATAAAAAATAGGCCTTATAATTCATTTTTCCAATAATTTTTCATGCTCAATATAATGTCCAGAGATCAAATACAATTTGCTTTATCAAACATGCGGCTCGGATCCTCAAATGAATGATTCATTTTCTTTCATTAAAAGACCCATTAACCACAAGTTTTTAGCAAACAAGGAGTTGGTGAGCAAAGTGTACTTTTGAATCTCTAGCGAAACATCTTTACTGAATTGAGTCCATGTTTGATAGTCATAATGTTGATAATATGGCTTTTTAAAAAATAAAAAAAAATGGGTGTGAACCTGGTTTTGATCTCTGAATCTCTCTCTATTTTTAGTCTCACATCTTCTATACAACTCATTCTGGAGGAGTTTATAAAGAGAGTGTTTGGACCCCTTGGGGTATCACACTTTTGTGACGAGGGGAGAGATAGCAACTCGCACGCACCGCCGGACGGGTCATTTAGAGATCAACCCATTCTTTTTACTCTCTTTATAAACTCATCCACAATGAGTTGTATAGAAGATGTGGGACTAAAAATAGAGAGATCAAAACCAGTTTCACACCCATTTTCTTTTATTTTTAAAAAGCCATATTTTCAACACATAAAGGTAAATCAAAGGAGGAAATCAGCAATTCAAAGGTATATATCACCATAAAACCAAGAGTAGACACACCAAATAGTTGAAGAAGTCGTGTTTAATTTACCTCTGATTTGCAGTAGTGTCAGAAAAAAGAAATTAATGTATCTATGGATAAGCTTCAAGAACATTATGAAGAGTCCATGACCGTACTCGAAGATGCCGAGAGGAATTGTAAAATAAGACGATTACAAATTCACTAAGAGAGATCAAAGATGCAACTTATGATGCAGACAACAACATCTATCTTTGATAATTAGTAATCAATTCAAGTTCAACTAGGAATCTAAAGTTGAGATAAATTGAACTTATATCAAACAGTGCGGTCTGCATCACAGCAACATCTGCAAGCCCTATCTAGCAAAATATGTGATAGACTTATTGTATTACCTCATCGGCACATCTTCGAGGACGTCTCGAGCTGCTGATAATGTTCATGCAACTTCTCCATTATCTGAAGCCTGTAAGTGAGATTCAAGAGGTTTGGGGTTTAGTTGCGGCTCTGGTTGTGTTGTGTCTGGTGACAATTTAGAGTTTTTTTGGGTTTATAAGGGTTGTAATTAGGGTTTGGCTGTGAGAAGAGATGGGTAGGGTATCAACACTATTACATGACACGTGTTACCCACTAATTTAACTTTGTTTAGTCAAAGGAAGCGTTTATGGGGCCACAAAAAAGTATATTACCACCATATGTGTGTCCCGTCTGTGGTTGCCCCTTTTTTTTTTTTTTTAATTAAACCTCTAGAGGGAAAGGTCAACTATGGGATGTCAGACATTTATTACTTATCAAAAAAATTGATTTACAATCTAAATTGGGGTACATTACGACTTTACCCGTGTTAATGTAAACACAATTAACTTCCATTTGAGAAGCCAAACTCTTAATATCCCGCCATACATTTTCCATGTGCCATGGAATTTTAAAATCCTCATGAAACCAACTGCAAACAACTTTGGAAGGGGGGGTTTGTCAAATTCTCGGATTTTTTTTTTTTTTTTTTTTAAAAGGAGGGGGGGGGGGGGGGGTCGGTCCTAATTAGGCATCTTTATTGATGCTAATTGCCCCAACAGTTGTATGTATATAATTACAATAAGGCACTGATTGTTTGACACTACCAAATCCCTTTTTAACACCACCCTTTTTTTTGGATATGCTAAAAGACATCACCAATAAAAGGATCATTTCTTATCAAGAACATCAACCAGTAGCAACAACCCACTGTCGGCCACAACACTTTGCTTTGCATGTTGTTGGCCACACCACCCTGCCCCGTTCGTTGTTGGTCGCACCGGCCCTGGGCCTTACAATAAACACCCATTTTATTATATTTTATATTATTTTATTTTTTTGAAACGTTTGATGATCAACATTTTGGAGTTATTTGCTACATTTTCATAATAATTTGTTAATATCTAATTCTTTAAATACAAATTAACAGAAAAATAGATTTTAAAAAATGTCATTTTAATAAACAACATTAATACAATTTTTATCCGAACTAGACGTGGGCCTTAGGAACAATTATCATTTGTCTTTGTCCTTATTTTCGGTTCCGAAATGCCATCCATATCTTAAAAATATTTACAATTAAAACTAATTGAAGGTGAATAGTGACCATGAGTATTTTTATAATTTTAAATAAAAATACTATTAACCATGTGTACCATTCTACATTCCAAATGCAAATTATTTACG
Organism: Berberis vulgaris; assembly: GCA_963556465.1. Classification (NCBI taxonomy): domain Eukaryota; kingdom Viridiplantae; phylum Streptophyta; class Magnoliopsida; order Ranunculales; family Berberidaceae; genus Berberis; species Berberis vulgaris. Next base: position 95,060,223 of record OY747127.1, on the reverse strand, counting down.
ATCAAAACCTATCCCTCTCAAATAATGTTAATTATAGCTAAGCATTTAGCATAATTTACTTTTAACTTCTGAATTTCCCATTTTATCCTTCACATTTATACTATTTACATTTAAACATTCATTAATTACACCTAAGGCCGTAACAAAATTTATTTAAAACCATCCAACTATCTATAAATTATAAAAATGGCCTCACATCCAAGGGCGGAGCCAGGATGTTCACAAAGAGGGGGGGCAAGAAAAAAATAAAAAAAATTCTAGCTATTCACCACTATTTGACTACTGTTCAACTATTGTTCATAATAGAAAAATCTGATTTTGAAAATTTTAGGGGAGCAACTGCCTCTCATGTCATGTACGTAGCTTTGCCCTTGCTCACATCTAACTTTTTGATTTTTCATCAGAGTTGCGCCTGTAAATATTCATTAATTATACCAAAGCCTAAAATAAATTATTTAAAGCCCTCCAATTATCTATAAATTATAAAGGCATATCATCTAACTTTTTGATTTTCCATTTTTCCCTCTACATTTTATATTTTTACTAGGGTGGGCATTTAGGACCGAAAACCCGGACCGAACCTACAACCGGACCGATCGGGTCGGTTCGGATCGATTTTAATTAATTAAAAAAATTTCGGTTGTAAAAGCCCGGCCCGAAGTTTCTGGTCCGGGCCTCGGATTCCATTTCTGAAGCCCGTCGGGTAACCGGCTCGGCCCGACTCCTTCACTTAACTAATTCTCTCTCCCCTCAACTTCACAGAGCAGAGTCTCATTCTCCAGAAATTATAAATGGCGAGGAAACTAGCGAGGAAAACAGTTTCCTCATTCTCACAGCGAAGGCGAAGCCGCGGACGCCTCTTCTCTTCTCACAGCGGAGGCCGATCTGAGGTCGCCTCCCTCTCCCCTCTCTTCTCACAGCGGAGGCGGAGGCCGATATGAGGCCGCCTCCCTCTCCCCTCCCTTCTCATAGCGGAGGCGAAGCCGCAGACGCCTCTTCTCTTCTCACAGCGGAGGCCGATCTGAGGCAGAGGCGGAGGCCGTCTCCCTCTCCCCTCCCTTCCCCACTCTAGAAAGCAATGATCAGATCATCCACACTCTGGAACACAGAAAAAGGAAAGCAATGATCAGATCCTCTCCCTTCCCCATTTTTGCAATGATCAGATCTGATCTCAGATCTTTGATCAGATCTAATCTCAAATCTTGATCAGATCTGATCTTAGATCAGAGATTGAGAGGTCATTACACAGATCTCCGCCTTCTTCTTCCAGATCTCAGATCAAATATTTTTTAGACCGATTTTTTTTTTTTTGTAATTTGTTGTATGATTTTTTTTTGTAATTTTTTTATATAATTTTTGTACGTATGATGAATGAAGTATTTTTTCCTGTAGAAGTATTCTTTTACTGTATGTATGTGGGTTACTGTAGAAGGATTTGGGTTTCAATTATTGTCTGAATGTTGCTCTTAGGATCGATATCGGCCCGTAATTCGGTTAACCGGGACCTCGGTTACACGGTCAACTCGGTCCGATTTCAGGTCTCATAAACACGAGCCCGAATTTTTGGGCCAATTTTCGATTTTTAGCTTTTGGGCCGATTACCCGTACTTACCCAGCTCTTCTCAAACAATGATTAATTATACCTAAGCATCTAATTATTCATAAACTATATATATGCCATTAAAATTATAAATAATTATTTTATTTAGAATTTCTATAAATTTTTCTTCTTATTATTATTTAGATGTTGTAATAAAATAAAATAAAGTACTCACGTAGATCACGAAACCTAGTGTTATTAATACAAGGAATTCTAAATGTCGAGGAAACGGGCGAGGAAACGGGCGAGGGACGGGACGTGGCGGGGTGGGGACCGTCCACCCCGCTCGAGATGCATGCCATTGTTTTTGGTGCGCGCATCCCGAGCGGGGTGGACGGTCCCCACCCCGCCACGTCCCGTCCCTCGCCCGTTTCCTCGCCATTTAGAAGCGCTCTATTAATACATCTTCACCCACACCCTCCCCACGTTCATTAAAAGCAACACCCACCATTTCACACCACGCCTCCCTCCAATTGAAATCACCACACGGTCCCCACCCACCCCAGCACCACCTATTTTGGCCCCAAAACAACCTCCCCACCTCCAACTGATGTGAACCACCACCATTATCCTCTTCCTTAACAACTGATGGAAAATTGAGTCAATAATTTGTACTGTAAATCGGCAGAAATGGTTCATGGGAAGAAGGAGAAGATTGAGTTTTTAATATAAATGAGATGCAAAGAGAGTGAAGTGTAGATGTAACGAAAAAATGAAGATGGAATAGCAGATTTGGGTAAGATGAAAGATGACAAATGAGAGAAGAAAATAGATGAGCTTTAACTGAAGGGTAAAAAAAAAAAAAAAAAAAATCCACTATGCCAAAGGGATTAACTACTTTCTTTACGCATTTCTCATGCTCATACGGGTGGTAGCTTATGGGAGAGGTCTCACATTTTCCGCTTTGCGGTCCGCCCCTATCAAGGCAACACAACAAGGCACAGATTTCTACCAATGGGGTTTGCAGTGGCACAAACAAATTGAACCACCTTAGATCCGATCCCCATTGTGTCTCCAGATCCCAGATATTACGCACTCTGGGTTGTTTAATACGTACCCATGGGTCACCAAACCCCAAACAATGGGCAAGCAAAGGTTGACGAACCTAAAGAAATCAAAGTGAGACAGGGTCAAGCTCGCCCTGCAGGACAAGCAAGCATGACTAATCATAGTCAGGTTTTAATAGTTTAAGCGGTCCTTTGACATCCCCTAATATTTGTTTGGCAATCACGGCCCTATTACAGTTAGCTAGCTTAAGTAACAGGTGTACAGTACATGCATCCAGACAGATTCATCAGTCATGCAATGCATCATTAGAGAGTGTCATATTGCACTCAAGGCACAATAGACAATTTTGATTCAAGAGCACTTCAATAGACTTCACCATAAAATGGTTATTTTAGTCGTTCAAGAACATCCAACAGCACATAGTTCAATTTCAAAGGATTTGGCGACTCAAATCAAACAACGTGAACCAAACGTATAGCAATCTGCACTGTTCAAGAACCTGATAATAGACAAGGAATGCAGCCAATATTCCCCTCTGCTTGTTGGTTCAGAAAGAACTTCCAATGCCCCAAAAGATAACGCTTGCAGAATCCATGAGGATTTCCATCACGAACAAAGTCCTATGAAATGCAGCTTTTATGTATGATTGTTGTTTCACTAACCCCATTATCATCTGAAATGACAAATTCCAAAATGTAAAGCTTACCTATCTCACAACATGATATCTCAGTTTCACCAATCCACTGTGATGCAGTTCTCAAACTGATTCAGCTACAGCTGCTTCCGAGTTCTCTGTTTCTCCATCAGCTTTAGGAATAATCTATGTATATCCTCCCATCTTTTCTTTTGTATGCAATATTCATCTCATCTGTTGTTACCAAGATATTTAGAAAGTTTATTGATTCGGGAGAAATACACTTGGAAATTTGAAGATTCATGTAAAGAGAATAGAAAAGATGAAAATAATGAAAGAGAGTAATGTCGATTGAAGTTGAAGGCAATAAAATTTCATAATAATAATAAATAAATAAATAAAGCATGTCATGAAAAATGTATTGACTGAATCAAAGATTACCTATTAATTTTGGAAAGGTTGATGCACACTATTTTGCATATCTTTTGAAAAAACGTAGTAATTCCCACACCCCTATGTAGAGAAACTATCTAAGCATAACAAAAAATTATTGCAATGACAATTATATTACCACTTTCTTCACTTTGGAAGCCATAGAAATCATGGTCTTTTTTTTTTTCTTGAAAATTATAGAAATCATGGTCTGCAAGCTCCAACTGCTCCAAGGCTTCAACAACGGTCAGTCATCTCAAAGGATTTTGTATGAAAAAGCTGGAAGAATGAGTTCAAAGTGAGACAATTTCTAGGGAAAAACCTATGTATTAATAAGGACAATCCATTGTTAAGAATTGTCTCGAGACACATTCATGGAGTTTCCATATCATAAATACAGGGGTAAGTCTCAGTATAAAAAAATAAAATAAGTAGAAAATGATGAGCATATTATTTTCTCTTCATGCAAATTCCAGATTCCAAGATTGTGTTTCCTTGTCCCATATGACCAAGAACAGATCCCAAAAAATGAGTGAATTTCTATAACATTAATTAATCAACAAAAATAGGCCCATGAATACAAAACAATACATGTTAAGCTCATCCCCACCCTCAAATTTTGCAAGATCAAGGGCGTGAATCCCCAAATTCTCCTCCATCACCTCGCCACCCATGAAGTCATCCCACATCAACATCCCTTAGCCTTCCTCTGAATCAGAAAGACATCTTCATTTTGGCCTCTACCCTTGGTCCAAGTGAATCCTCAAAACTTTGAACCCCAGCTCTTCCTGGGTCTCCAAGTCAGAAGACACCAGCATTTCAGCCTCTCCCCTTGGTCCAAGTGAATCCTCAAAACCTGCAACCCCAGCTCCTCTAATTGGTCTCAGATCAAGCCCACACATAGTCCTCAAAACAAGTAACTAAGTTCCCTAGTTTAGCTTTGAGATTGATACAAGATAGCTTTGCTTTATTCACCAAGTCGATTGCTTCTTCTCTAACACTCTTCCTAATGGACTGGACTTGCTTTCCCACTTGAAGAGAACAACTTTCGCAGACTTGGATATCTTATTCCTAGAATTGGGGACTGAGCTTGCTAAGTTAAAGCCAAACAGGGCAAGGCTTGGACGTAACAGCTACTGGATTCTTTCACAAATATTCTAGAACCAGCGATTTGGTTGTAAGCTATGTACAAGGAAAAAAAAAGACCCAAAGAAGTACACGTCCAATATGGGCATGAAATTTCTGAAGCCCACGAAACCTTTTAACCAAACCATAAATAGAAAATGACGAGTCTTTGTTATATAGGAGTGAACAAACTAAGCACATTTTCTATTAATTAAAGGAATCAGATGTCAACAAATTCATTTAGATACATTTCATGTCAAGTTCGGAAACATTAGGAATTTTAAACGATAAACAGACGAACACTAACAAAAGTTATATAATAAACATATTACTCAAGTAAGAAATTGAACCTATTAAATACTTTTAGCAGGGTTTGAACTCTGGATTTGTGATATTGTCCGCCACAGGCATATTACTTCTTGATGCACACAGGCATCAGATATCCATAATTCTAATTGAAATATCTCAATACTCCAAAAAAGATACTACTGTCAACCACACCAATAAATCTGCTGGAACAAATGTCCGACTTTAACCTTGACAAACACAATGGATACATTTTCAGATCCACGAAAGGTCTCCAGTCCTAACACGCACAAGGGGTGATCTTTTTTTTTTCTCAAGAAAAAAAATCAGCAAAACAAGAAGTTTTATTGAATTGAAAGAAAGCTAGTAGGTAGTGGTAAAAGAACCACCAGCTACAAAACCAAAAGGTATAAATCCAGCATTTATGTTCAGCACTATATCGCTCAAATCAAACAGACATACAAGAGAACTGAGAGTCTTTAAAAATGACATAAGTATGACCACACACCCATAAACTAACCTTAATATCTATCCATAAACTATTGACATCTTTAGAGACATTCCTAGAAATTCTAAATTTTATTGTTTCTTTCTCTCCAAATAATCCAAGCAAAGACATGCACAATTCTTTCCCACACCCATTTCCCCATCAAAGACAAATTCAATCTACTACCATTGGCTGCAATCAAGAGCTCAGCCCAATCAAGAATGGAAGTGGAGGAAGGGTCACTGAATTTTAATTCAAGAAGGCAGTGTCATGATCTTACCAGATAATTTGGGAAAATAAAGCAGGAAAAACTGGCGGGAGAACTGGCGCCTTTTCTGCAACTTTTGAAATTCAAAACAGGGGCAACTTAGTCATTAAGAGAAGTTTGTTAGTTGAGTTGTTAGGATCATGACACTTGTCACACATCCAATAGGTAACATTTGTAATTCAGTTTTCACTGTAGCTATAAAAGAGGGAGAGTAACAGAGAGCAAGGGCATTGTAGGAGTAAAGAAGAGCTTCAGTGGTCAGAAAACCACTAAGCAACTTGTAATTATGTTCTTTTGAATATCAATTTCGTTTCCCTCTTCCAGTTTCTCTGTTTAATTGAGGTCAGAACCTTGAGGATCTGACACTTGGTATCAGAGCTTGGACGAACCCTAGGTCTGTCCTGAATCCTACCTGCAATCACAATGGAGACAAGGGCTAAGGAACTAGAGGCCTTCATGAAGGAGACTAAGAAAACCATCGCAAAACACACTGGACAGAGAGATCTAGTGAAGGGAGAGTTGAGGAAGATCTCACAGACACAGGATCAGATGGATAAGAGAAATGAGGCTCGGTTTGAGCAACTCCTGCTCTTATTACAAAACCCACCTGGTACTCAGTCTGGAGATCAACAAGGAGCTGAAAACTTGGCAAGCACCAGCAGATCTACCATCTCTCAACCTACTGGGAGGATTGATCCACCTGCAAATCCAGATCCATCAGTCAGACCACACTTCCAAAATCATTGGGAGAGTCAAGGTAACTATTCTAGACTCCCTAAGTTAGATTTTCCACTGTTTGATGGTATTAATCCAAGATCATGGATCAAGAAGAGTGAGAGGTACTTTAATTTTTATCAAATCCTGGATGAGAACAAAGTGACCATAGCCTCTATTCACCTGTCTGAAAAGGCTGATCAATAATGGTTTCTAGACTACCAAATAGGCAAACAAATGATCCAATGGGAAGTTTTCACCCATGATGTGTGTGAGAGATTTGAAGAATCAGTTATCGACAACTATGTTGATGCATTTAATAAGTTGAATCAGGATTCCACAGTTGGTGACTATTATGACAAGTATGAAGAGCTTAAGTCCTTAATGCTCTCCCACAACCACCACCTGACTGAACACTACTTTGTACTTAGCTTCCTAAGTGGCTTGAAGCCTGAATTAAAGGCAATGGTTCAGATGTTGAAACCCACCACAGTTGCCCAAGCCTTCTCACTGGCAAGACTACATGAGTCCTCCCTGTCAAAACAATTACGGTCCAAAGGAACCACACACCCTAACCATAACACCAGATATTACACCTACACCACCACCAATCACAACCCCAGAAATGGGCCTCACATACCACCCTCACAGACTACATATCATCCCAACCCGCCCACTTCCAATATGGCCAAACCTCCATACAACCACAACACCACCACTACCAGGTTTGCTTCTACCAATCCTCCAATAAAAAGACTCACACCACTTCAAATGAAAGCCAGGAGAGATAAGAGGCTTTGTTACAACTGTGATGAGCAATACAAGTATGGACACATATGCAAAAACCAACATCTATATATGCTGGTACCTGATCAGGAGCTTACTGAGCCAGAAGATGAACCTGACCCTGAAGTCTCCTTACATGCCATTCATGGCAGTATTGCTACCAATACCCTGCTGGTGAAAGGCTCTGTGAAGAAGTCCATCTCTATTCTTGTAGATACTGATAGCACCCACTCTTTCATAGATCCCAGCATAATCCAACATACCAAATGGCCTACAACATTGACACCCGAAATGATAGTTAGGGTGGCCAATGGAGAGCAACCCATAAGCAATGCCATTTGCCCTAAATTACAGTGGACAATTCAAGGAATTCCTTTTGAAGGAAGTGTAAGGTTGCTACCACTTGGTGGTTATGATATGGTACTGGGAGGAGACTGGTTGAGGGAGTTTGGTGACATCACTCTAAACCTACAAAAACTACAGATGACAATGAATGTACAAGGAAAGACAGTTACTCTTCAAGGGAGCTCTAATATAGGAACCCTATGTAAGATGGATTCCAAAGGAATCAGTAAGTTCCTGAAGAAGCACACTCCCAGTTTCCTAGGGCAACTATTTTCCTTAGATACTCCTACATTGCCTACAACACCCAACCCTCTCATACAACCAATACTACATGTTTTTTCTGATGTCTTTCAAACACCTAAAACATTACCACCACCATGACACTTAGACCACAGAATTCCCTTAAAGACTGACTCATATTGCCCTGCCCAAAATCCATACAAAGTGGCATACCTACAAAAAGGTGTTATTGAACAGGTATTATTCAGCACTCCCACAGCCCATTTGCTGCTCCCATATTACTGGTTAAGAAGAAGGATGGATCTTGGAGGTTCTGTGTAGATTATAGGAGGTTGAATGATATTACCATAAAAGACAAATTTTCAATGCCTCTTATAGATGAACTCCATGGAGCAAATTTCTTTTCTAAGCTAGACCTCAGGATACCACCAAATTCTAGTACATCCCAGTGACATCCACAAGACTGCTTTCAAAACCCATCATGGGCATTTTGAATTCAAAGTAATGCCTTTTGGACTCACTAATGCTCCAACTACCTTCCAGGCACTAATGAACCATGTTTTCTCTCCCTATCTCAGAAAATGTGTCCTAGTTTTCATGGATGACATTCTAGTTTATAGTCCAACAATGAAGTTACACCTACACACTGTGTTGACCACCCTAAGACAACACTATTTGTTTGTGAAACTATCCAAATGCTCATTCCTACAACAAAAACTAGAGTACCTAAGACACATCATAGGCCTTAATGGAGTAGAGGCTGACCCTTCAAAAATAGAAGCCATGACCTCTTGGCCTACCCCAACCAATATCAAACAACTCAGGGGCTTCCTAGGTCTTACTGGCTATTATTGGAAATTTAGCCAAAACTATGGTATCATTGCTCAACCTCTGACTGATTTACTAAGAACTCCTTTCATTGGACCTTACAAACTACAAATGCATTCCAACAACCCAAGGAAGCCATGTGTAAGGCTCATGTTCTTGCATTGCCTAATTTCAACAACCCATTCACACTAGAGACAGATGCTAGTTCAAAAGGAGTGGGAGCAGTGTTGTCCCAACAGGGTAGACCTATTGCTTACTTTAGCAAAGCATTAGGACCAAAAAACCAAACTCTATCCACCTATGAGGAGTTATTAGCCATAGTCATGGCCGTTCACAAGTGGAGATCCTACCTCCTTGGGTCAAAATTCTACATCTACACTGACCATCAAAGTATAAAATATTTCCTTTCACAGAAGGTTACCACTATGCTACAACAAAGATGGCTCTCAAAATTACTGGGATTTGACTATGAAATCTTCTACAAAAAGGGGGTGGAAAACAAAGTTGTAGACTCATTGTCTAGGTGTGTGGACAACACTAGTGGACTACTGGTTGCATCCTCAACAGGGCCTATCAGTGATCTTTCCTCAACAGAGACTACACTTCAGGGGAAACTTATGGCTACATCTACAATCACCCCCCAATGGCTCCTAGAGGTACTCAATAGTTACAATGGGGATGAAGAGATCCAGACTCTCATATAGAAGCTCTCTATAGACAAAAAAGCTTGCCCCCCTTACTCCTTACAGCAGGGTATACTCAGGTGGAAACCTAATCTATGTAGGCAACCATGGAACACTAAGACTACTCATCCTAAAGGAATTTCACCACTCAGCAATTGATGGACACTCAGGAGTCTCAGCCACATTTGAAAGAGTTAAGCAGTACTTCTACTGGCCCAAAATGAAAGAACACATCATCTCCCTCATTGCTAATTGTGATACATGTCAAAGAAACAAGGGAGACCATAGCTTGTATGGGGGTCTTCTACAACCTCTTCCAATACCAGAACACGCATGCAACACATTGCCATGGACTTCATTGAAGGACTCCCCTTTTCTACTGGGTTAACAATCATCCTAGTGGTAGTTGATCGGCTCACAAAATACTCTCATTTTATTCCTCTCTCCCACCCTTACACAACCTCTCAAGTTGCTGATGTTTTCCTCAAGAATGTGTATAAACTTCATGGGTTGCCATCATCTATTATCTCAGACAGGGACAAGATATTTATCAGTGCATTTTGAAGAGATTTACTCACAGGGCTAGGAACTCAACTCAACCTCAGCACTGCCTATAACCCCCAAACCGACGGCCAAACTGAGAGGACAAATGCATGCCTTGAGACCTACTTGAGGTGTATGACAGGGGATGCTCCATCCCAATGGGCTAAGTGGCTTTACCTAGCCGAGTTCTGGTTTAATTCAACTTTCCATTCCAGCCTAAAAATGACCCCCTTTCAAGGCACTATATGTTACAACCTTCCCTGTTTGGCCCTATCAGCTACACCGCACCTCTCAATGCAAGATGTACAAGTGTATTTGCAAGAAAGGAACCACATGCTCAACATAATTAAGGAAAAATTGGCAAGAGCACAGGAACGAATGAAATACTTTGCAGATAAAGACGAAGTGACAAACAGTTCAAAGTAGGTGACTGGGTGTACCTTCGATTGCAACCTTACAGGCAAACAACAGTAAACTTGCGCAGGAACATGAAGCTAGCAGCCCGATTTTATGGCCCTTTCCAAGTCCTTGAAAGGATAGGCCCTGTTGCATACAAGCTAGAGCTCCCACCTAGGTCATGAATCCACCCGATTTTTTCACGTGTCCCAGCAAAAAAAGAAGCTTGGTACGACCGTGATTCCCACTCCTCTACTTCCCCTAGTGGACCACCATGGCAACTTTCGAACAGAACCAGAGAAAGTCTTGGCTAGGAGACTGGTTCCTCGCCATAATCGTGCGGTCACACAACTCCTTGTCCAGTGGACCAACTCGACTGAAAGAGAGGCTACGTGGGAAGATCTTGCTCACATTAAAGCCATGTTTCCCTCCTTTCGTCCTTGAGGACAAGGACAAAACAGATGGAGAGGGTATTGTCATGATCTTACCCGAAATTTTGGGAAAATAAAGCAGGAAAAACTAGCGGGAGAACTGGCGCCTTTTCTGCAACTTTTGAAATTCAAAACAGGGGCAACTTAGTCATTAAGAGAAGTTTGTTAATTGAGTTGTTATGATCATGACACTTGTCACGCATTCAATAGGTAACATTTGTAATTCAGTTTTCACTGTAGCTATAAAAAAGGGAGAGTAACAGAGAGCAAGGGCATTGCAGAAGGAGAAAAGAAGAGCTTCAGTGGTCAAAAAACCACTAAGCAACCTGTAATTATGTTCTTTTGAATATCAATTTTGTTTCCCTCTTCCAGTTTCTTTGTATAATTGAGGTCAGAACCTTGAGGATCTGACAGGCAGCTCCTCCAAATGCTAATAGTGAAGGCACAAATGACAAAATGATGATCACTTGTTTCTTGAGATTGGCCATAGAGCAAACAATGATTAGGAATCACCAAACCCCTCTTCTTGATATTGTCAACAGTCAGGTTCCTTCCATTAAGGATAGTCGAGGGGAAGAAGCAAGCCCTAAGAGAGATGTTTTGGCCAAACTAATATGTGAAGTTTGTGAGCAACAATTCTAGCCAGCCTTGTTTGCTGGCCTCTTTTGGGCATTTTCTTGGTTTTTTTACAATTTCACCCCTTCTATAAGTGGTATTTGTGGTTGTGTTTTAAAGAAGAGGGGTAAAAGTGTAAAAAACCAAGAAAATGCTGAAAAGAGGCTAGCAAACAAGGCTGGCTAGACTTACTCATTTGTGAGATATAAGCTCTTGATAAGAGAATTGAATCTGAGAGCCAATAACTGCATAGCGATCTTTGTCAGAGAAAAGCTTGGCTTTACCATTCCCAGGCCAATTATCCAGTTGCTTGTAGAGGATTTTCTATTTGAGGAACCTCCCAATCATCGAGATTTCTGCTTAGGTGGAAGACCCAAAGTCTGAAGAGAATTGATACTCTCCATTAGAATTGAACTAACAAAAGACTTTGATCTTCCCTCTTTTCGAACTGCAAGCATTATAAATGGCAGGGGAGGAGAGCTTAAGAGGTTGATCACCCAACCACTTATCATCCCAAAACTGTATTTTAATCCCACTGTGAGCATCAAAGAAAATGTGGCTGTCAAAGTGAATTATTTTCCAAAACTAAATTTGATTCCCAATGTCAGCATCTAAGAGGTGATGTTCAATGTTCTTGTGTGTTAAACCAATAAACTAAAGAGCGTAAGAGACTACCTTCTGTAAACGGATAGAATAAATCTAGGCTTGATAGGAAGAACAATATTCCACGTGCATTCAAAAAAATAAAAATCAGATAGGCTACCTGTGACAACATGCGCTGCCATTCTGATCAGTTCAATTATTCCCATACGCGTGGCAACAGTATCAACAATGATTTATTTTAAAGCTTGAATGTAGTGTGAATGACACCGATCTCCATTTTTGTTTATGACATCTTATCACAGTTCAAATTGTAAGATGTCCGTATCTGTTATCAGAATCAGGGGCCCCGAGCCCTTCTAGGGAGATGGGTGGTGAGGGGCATCCCTCGCCCCTCCCCCGCCCTCGCTCCCTAGAATCAGGGGCCTATTTAACCCTATATTGGAGAATAAACAGTAGCCCTATTTAACCCTATATACTCCCTAACAGCTACATAGGAGGACACACAACATGCTTCGAAAAATATTAAGCTGAAAGGAGAAGACACGTCAAATGTAAACTTGCTTCCTCCAGTACGTAAACTCATAATATGAACACCCTCAATGTACAAAAGTTGCAAGTTGGAATAAAGAGATTTTTCCTTTTCCAAAAAGGGTTGGAATAAAGAGCTTTCTATATATCCCATAAAAACAACATTAAAATAGATCCACCTTGTTTTGAACCTCAACGAACAGTCTCTACTGGACCTCAATTCTTAAATGTTGTACAAGCATATCAGCATCTTTAAATCATCAAACCTTAGTTGCATGAATGCTGATCACCTCCTCCGGAAATTCCATCTAACCCATCAGTTCCTTGAGAATATCCTCCTACAACAAGCACAGCCTTGGCTTCAATCGCAGAACTAATTGGAGAATAAACAGTAGTCCTCTTCACTGATATGCTCAAAGCAATCCCTGAAATCCCATGCATTACTCCTCAACTCTACTCAACACCGTGTGTTCATTCTTTTCTAACCTTCTCCCAATAAACCTCGCCATATCTAATAACTTAATTGGATTCTTCACACAACTTATTCTCTATACCAGGAATCCTTACCCGTGTTATCCTTTTATGATATATGGTCTTATAGTGAAGTCAAACTTAAAAATTAAATTAATTAATAAATTTAAATTAGAAAATCAAATCAAACCAAACCAAATCAACTAAAGAATAAAAAAAAAATTTGTGACACCCAAATAAAATTTACTTATTGAAAAATCAACCAATTAAAACAGAATTACATGTTCACTTTTAAGACTAGACACATCATGGTGAGCCTGCGAAAAATAAATCTAGGATGCCTACTGAAGAGAAACAGTTTGGTACTTCATTTCACCATAACATCATCTAGGATGCCTGTCTTTTTTTAATTAATATATTCGAGTGTGTTTGATCTAAAAAATGGTTTCTAGTTAAGTTTTTTAAACAAAACATCTGGTTTGTGTATTTCACGAAAGACAATTGTTCAGCAAGAATTTTCCATGATTCTACATGAAAACAAAAAAGTAAAAGTGGAACTTTACTTGGTTGGGTTACATTTTTCATTTCATTTAAACTTTGTTTTTCCAATTATGGAGCCTTCAAAATCAATATTAGTAATATATAAAGATAAAAATAAAACTGTGTTTGGACCATGGCATGATTCATATTAAGTAATTAGGCAGGATTCAAATCAATCGTCATCTTAACGAGTCACAAATTTATCAGACATATCCAGGGTAGGGTGCCCTTCCGCTGGCCTCATCCCTGACCCCGACTGTAACCTTACTATGTTATCACTGCCCTTCCCATACCCACCCCGTTCCCCAGTTAAGGCCTACCATGCCCTACCCAAAACGGATGGGGCAGATACAGATAACCGGGTGTATTTTCCATTTCTAGGGGAGGAGAGAGGCTAGAAAATTTAAGATAAGGACCTGCATGTTTCTGTGGAGCACTACGCCTAAGATAGGGACCATTGGAAAGCTCGAAGAAGCATAGGGATTGTGAAAATGTAAGTGCAAAAGGAAAGGTGTTGAACACCCTTCTTGCAACATTGCACAAGCATAGTTCTGATGATTAGAACTGCCCATGCTAGGGTGTTTATATTCCTGGCACAGTTAGCACATTAATTTTTGGGAAAAACTCCCACTACAAGGTCCATTCTTTTTTAGTATTTTGTTTTGGATTTTTAACATACCCCCAAAATTATTTCGCCTTTTAGCAATACCTCATACTGGTTGAAAAGTTAGCATTAACTCAGACATATAACTTGGATCATGAATTTGTCATTTTCCCTAAACTCATCTTCTCCTAAATGTTCAAAGGCTAATCCTCTACCAACCACCCCAACATCGCCGCCATTATTGCAGCCAAGTATCACCACCACGGACAAGCTTGCAAGGAGTGAATTAATGTGTGGTCAAATACCACCTATGAATACGCTCCCAAGCTTCGCCTCTTCCTTTTATCTCAGCCTTCACCACAGCTCACTGTTAACCAAACTACAAAGCTCTTAACTACCAATCTCAAAACTATACTATCCCTTGCTTCCTCTGCTTTGTAATCAATGTTCCATGGAACAAACCTAGGATGTGGTTGAGCTATCGAAGGAATCTGAAATCAAAGGGATTGAGTTTTGGCCTTGCACGAGAAAAAATAGATTTTCAATTGGGGAAAATTTAAGTATAGATAATTCTGTCATTACCTCTAGAGCACAGACTTGCAAATATTCCAAAGTGCCCATATCGGACACTGAAACTCAGTGGCGGTGCCACATACAAGCTAAGGGGGCAATTGCCCCCCTAAACATTCAAATCTTTTGACATGCTATAGAGAATATGGTGGGTCCACTTGACTTTTCTAATTGAATGTCCCCTCAAAATCAAAGAAAATTATACTATGCCCCCTCAACAAAAACAAAAACAAAGCTTGCTCAAATGCAAACCCGTTACACGGGGACAACTAATTATTAATTAATTCTTGTCTGTCATTGACTATATTTTCTCAATTATGCCCCTCAGTTTAAAGTGTTTTGTAAAATTCTATTCAATTCTTCCAAGTATTATCCTCCAAACTATATATTTTTATTTTGGCCTTTATATAAAAAAATAAAAAAGATAAAGTTGAGCACCCTTAATAAGTTGTACAACTTATTGTTGATTTATTCATCTTTTATACAAATCAAGTATTAAGGTTTGTGTTTATTCATCTTAACTCTTTCTAAAGGGGAAATGATTTTTTTTAATTTATTTTCTATTTTTCTTATACTAAATCATAGTCATGGCATGGTTATCTCAATTTCTCAACAAGATGGGTTAATTTTAATTTTTTTTAACTTCAAATTTTTTATCTTCTTTAAGATGCTCTTTAGTAATTATATTTAGAGTACTTTTTACTCTATTTAGAATAAATTGCAACTTTTTATTTAAAATACATATAATAAATTTTTTTACCATGTCGCCCCCAATGAAAATCCTGGCTCTGCCACTGATGACACCCCTTGGACACTCCTCGAACACGTGTCGGACATTTGGTCAACGTGTTCGGAATGTTGATCGGGTCAGACACTGATTATTTAAAATTTTTGTTTACACATTATAAAACTCATTGCAATGAAATTCAAACAAGATAATAACACAAAGAGGTGAAATTTTAGCTAGTATATGTGTGTTTCAATATTCACATTCTATCAAGGAAAACCCTTGAATACCTTCAAGATGAGATTAGGAGGCGGGATATTGGAGGTTATGTATTTAAAATTTTAGGTGTAGGAATATATGAAGTTCTGAATCATTCTCTTGATGAAACGGATATGGACGCGTGTCATTTACCGATAGTGATGATAGGATAATGGATGAAGATGAACTCTTTGAGATTTGAGTAGAAGCATTGTTGGGTTTTTTTTTTTAATTTTTTTACTTATTGAACTTTTAATATATAACAAAATTATATTATTCCCGTGTCTTACTTTTTTGAGATTCATTGTGTCGTAGTGCCTGTGTCCCTGTCCGCATCCGTACTTCCTAGGTCATTACCTCAAATAGTCTAGACATATGTGCGACAAAGAAAGGGTTGGTTTCAATTAATCTTGTCGCTAATCCAACTTACTTTCATAACAAATGTCAAGATTAAATTCATCTCCAAGCAAACCAAAAGCATTTTCGTCCCGTCCTCTAATGTCCATAGAAGAAAAATGTGAAAATTTGGGGGTGCAATTGTGGTAAAAAAAATCCTTATTTTGCTTGGTAAATTTACTATTTTTTTTCAATTTAGTTGGGGAACTTCTTTTTCAATGAAGTGGGTTGGAGAAGGAAAATCACAAGAGGTAAATACTACTTTTTGCAAGGGACTTCAATTTGTTCAATTATTTACCTAACGGTTTCTTTAGTGTTTCTTGCTTCTTGTGGGATCATAAAAAGGCCATTGTGGACGGGAAGTTACACTCTTTAATACATAGTCCTTTAACTCATAAAAAGTGTTGTATTTCTATAGGAAAGTGGGTGTGGGCTTGTCTGTTTCGTGCAATTGCTTGGGTTGTGTAGAGAAAGAAACAACTTAATTTTCAAGGGTGTAACTAAAAATGTACATACTCTTTGGGTAGAAATTAAAATCACATTGTGGATTTGGCGGCACACTTGGGACATCTTTAAGATAAATAAATACTCAAGACTTGATGTATACTTTTTGCATTTTGACTATATATATTGAACATTTCAGTTTTGTTGATTAAAATAAATGAGAAAAAAAATCAATTGCATCAATACTTTGCTCTTGTAGTAGCCTAAGGGTCGTGCTTGGCCTATTCAGAACTAGTATAAAGTATGGATGTTCTCATTTCCATTATTAAGATCAAGGTTTACATATTAGGCATTATATATAAGGTTGAAGCCATTTCGTCGTAATCACTTCTTTTTAAGTTGATTAAAGAGTAAAGAGACAAGTTTTAGTATGAGAGTAATTTCTCACTTCCATTTAATTTGGTGTTTTTCTTATGTTGCTTCCACCACAAGATATCATAGTTTGGTAGAAAGTTCTTTAAGGTATACGACATGGAGAACCCTCGAGGGAGATACCCTAAATTTAGAGCACTCGCGTCGATCGCATCACGAAATCCATTATTTAGATGAAAAGATGTTAGCCAAAGAGCAAACATGTAGATGTTTAAGAGAAAATTTTGGTTGATGTGAATGAAGGTAGTAATGAGCCTCTCACTCCAAAGAATTCAAGTATGAGTTTGTTTCCAACAATCATCATGCCCATGCGATAAGCACTTGGATCTCTGACCCTTCCTTTCAAGCGTTGTACCATCCAGGTCGATGCCAGAAGAAAAGAACCTTAGGCAGCAAGAACAGACTGACAAATGGTTGCAGGATCCCCAAACTGCATATTATTGAATACCCCCAATGTTGTCATCGCCACAAAAAATCAAACTGAGATTTTGGAACCCCAAATGATATGAACTCCCTAACCCTCATGTTTTTGTATTGGCTTTCCCCACATTCACATCAAACCCCAATTTCGAGGCAATGGACCAAAGCATGACCATGTTCCACAAATTGCAAATCAAATCAATCACCAATTTGATCACCCAAATCAATGCCAACATGATCAGATCCATCGTGAAGAATGTAATCAAGGTTGTTAATGCCCAAACTCTTGCAATGACTCTTCAACTAAGTTACCAATGCGGCGAAAAATCGTTGATTAATCGCAATTCGGGGTTTGATCTAACCGAATTGGGTGAAATCGGTTGGGGTTTAGCGAAAACCGATTAATCAGCGAGTCACCGATTAATCGGTGCCCAACCGACTTGCCGATTTATCGCTATGTATAAAAAAATAATAACAATAAAAAATAAAAAACCCTAAACTCAAGATTCTCATGTCATGACTTCCTTTATTTTTCGTCTAGAATATATTGGCATAATCCTCTGGATGTGAAGTATTTTTGTTTGTACAAAGTGACCCCTCTAGAAATATCTTCGGCGCAAAGTAATACGATTTACCTTCATGGGTTAGTGGGATAGGTATGTTGGTTCTTTCTGTTAAGGCTGACATTTATTTTGCTTTTGAATATTTGTCCTGGTAGCTTAGATGTTAAAACAATCTCCAATTTTCTTTTAGTTTCTTTTTAAGTAGTTTGGCAGATAATTAGTAAAGTTATATAATTACAAATTTACACCATTTTGATTAATTTTTATTTTTGCAATCTAAGACGATTAAATTTTAAAAATAATTTTGAAAAAATTGACCGATTAAATTCGATTAATGTTGCTTAATCGTAATTCGGTTCTGGACCGCGCTGCGACCACTTTCTGATTTAACTGCATAGCTCTTCAACAACATTTACATGTTCCTCCTTTGACAAACAGGAAATACAACACCCTTCCAAATCATCACACTCTAACTAACATCCGTGTTCTACTAGCAAGATGAATGCAATCCACTGGATTCTTCATTATTGCAAAGGGGTGGGTGGCATGTGCAATCATGTCACCCACTCTATGGTTCTACAGATCAAGATGGCATACAATCATTTTGATATAATGACAACTTACATTGGGCCTTTAGACCCTGTGCACAGAGAGGCCTATTCATGCCGATTTAAGCAATTCATCTGATGAACACCAACATTCAGTTCCACAAGTACCCTTGCTTTGTAAAAAAATTTATGTTCAATCACAGGCCTCACATTTTGCTAGGCAACCCTATTTGAATGGATATGCTCCACTGCAATGTTCGGGGAGGTAATTTTGGTTGTTTTCTGCATATAATCAATATGGAGGAATTTATATGTGAATTTCCTAAATATGATGACAAACTGAATCCAAAAATTGTGGATTGGATCAACAAAGTGGAAGAAGGTTTCCATTACGAAAATCTCGGGACACAAAGAGTTAAGCTCAGTGCTGCCAAATTAGGAGGGCATGCTGGCATATGGTGGGATGAATTACAATTTCACCGCACTTCTGGTGGATTACATCGGGTTAATGCTTGGACAAAATGAAGCGAGAATTATTGTGTAAGTTCCTACCTCCAGATTATTAGGAGGGCTTGGTCACGCGTGTGCAAACTCTTAAAAGTAATTTTTCCAGTA
Source organism: Berberis vulgaris (assembly GCA_963556465.1). Taxonomy (NCBI): domain Eukaryota; kingdom Viridiplantae; phylum Streptophyta; class Magnoliopsida; order Ranunculales; family Berberidaceae; genus Berberis; species Berberis vulgaris. Next base: position 95,041,063 of record OY747127.1, on the reverse strand, counting down.
TTACAGAACTCTTCCACTATTTCTGAATACACTAAGGAATTCTTGTTTCTCACTTCCAGTATTAGTACTTTATTGAAGAAGACTGAGGAGCAACCAGTTGCAAGGTATGTCAATGGTTTGATTCATGCTACTATGAAGAATCTAGCTTTTATGGAGATTGGCACTTTATCAAAGACATCATTAAATATGCAAAAATCTAAAAAACCGCACAGGTTTGATTCAAATCAACCTTTGTCCAATCCGGTTGATTTGTCCCCTATTCTTACCAAAGCTCATGTTTCAACAGACTTAAGCAAATTTAAGTGTTATGATTGTGGTAGTTCTGGGCATAAAGTCATTGATGACCTGAAAGGGAAGAAACGTGTCACTCTTTTTGCTAAGTCTGCAGATCCAACGGTCGCTACTATTGCCTTAAATATTGAACAACCATTACGATACTTCATGCTAAATCAGCTATTATTCACTTTGATCTCGAGTTTGATGCTGAGCATATGTAGAAAGTCATTTAACTTTTGGCACAAAGTATAAATATTCTCATTCCATTATTAGAATTATGGTTTGCACACTAGGCATTAGTGTTTTTCTTGTGTTTGTTTGTGCCATAAGATACATCATTATTAGAATTATGGTTTGCACATTAGGCATTAGTGTTTTTCTTGTGTTTGTTTGTGCCATAAGATACATCAAAAGGTGAATGGTAAGGCAATGACTTTTTGACAACATTTAGACTTTTTGATGCCACCACTCCCAACCTTTTTGTCTAACACCACCACCTGCTTAGTGATACAACCATTTTATTTACTCCAGGGCACAACGGCAGCAACAACGTTGCCGCCCTCATCACCGCCAGCCCATTGTTGCTCTCACACTGCCATTTTTCTCCTCTCCCCCTCTCTACTTTCTCTACTTTCTTTCTCTTTTCTCAACTCAAGAGCAACAACAGTAAGAACAACAAAAAAGCAATAACAAGAGCAACAACACAACGCCAGCCAACGCCACGCCCCTCACCTCCTGACACCCTTGTTGTTGATGTTGTTGTTATTGGGTTGAAAAGAGAAGGAAAAAAAAAAAAGAGGCGACGATGGTGAGTAATGGCAAGGCGCCTTGCTCTTGATGCTGTTGATGTTAATCGCAAAGGGAGAAAAAAATTAAATATAGATTTTCCCCTTTAGTAGGTCTAAAAATTGCAAAAAGAAACTCAGTTGTTGGTGTCAAAGAATCCAAATGGTGGTGTAAAAAATTCACTGCCTTAAGGTAGAATATATTGTTTGTTTGTTAGGAACGTTAACGTATCTTTTCTTTTGTTTTATACAGTAGTATTACACTAATAACCAAAGGATAATAAAGAAACCTAGATTACATCTCACATAAAATTAAAGATTACAACGTCACATATCACTCCCATCTCAATTCAACACCCCAAAAAGAAAATCATCGAAGGACCTCCTAGATCAAGCAAAGAGGATCACTCGAAGTGCCCAACTCCAATTCTAGTTCGTTCAGGTCCTCAAGGACCCAAGTGGGCATCCATTACCTCCTCTCCACTAAGATCAACCCACGTCTTAGCCAGACCCATCATCAGCTGTTTTACCTTTGCCTTTCTTGAAGACAAGTTGATGCCCAATCTTCAAAGACTTCATCTACCAGAGTCCACAGTTTTAGTAACTGCAAGATGAGGACCAAAAGTGGCAGCCTTGAAACTCATCTGAGCTCAGCCTTTCTTCTTGTAAGAGAGCCAGATCTTTTCTTCTGTTAAGAGATCATGGCCTATGGGTTGGACTCTTACAACTCCACTTTAGGTACTCATGGACTGAGTCTCACCTTACAAGGCAAAGAAGTCCCTCTGAAAGCTTTCCTCCATATGGGGGCAATCCACTCGAAACTACATCCTTCCATCAAACAGAGTGTTGACTACTGGATCTTCTGTGAATCCATCATTTATGTCAAGTTGCATATCCTAATGAGATACGTATTGAACTAACAATTTCATTTTTCTATTCATCCTGTCCTCCCCATGCGTCATACTCCATTCATCCCTTCCATTCTCGTATTTCCTACCTAACATAACATAAGAGGGGACAACAGACCTTGGGCCATCATTTGCCACTTCACCCTCTATCTGCTCAGTACACCTTGAGAGACACTTTTAGCAGTTGCTCTAAAATGATATTGAGAAATACCAATTGGATTCCCTGAGATACCTTCCAATTGAATCTAGTGGTTCAGCATAGACTATTGCAAATTCCATAATACAGTGGAAGAATTTTAAAGCCTAGCAACGCCTCTCCGCCTTAGAGCACTGAATCCAATTTTTCGTATTTTCTCGTCTCACATCAAATCCACACATTCAATGAATCCAAGGGAACCGCTATTACCTGATTCACATAGGTAGTACCTAAATTTATTTGTGTATCATCTTTTGAGCCTTTTCTTCAGTACCTGTTGCAGCAACATATAAACATGTAGGTTGGCAATTTTGATCAAGTATAAAACTTGCTGCTTTTTTATAATTACCCATTTTCCAGTGCTTTTATAGCAATGTATTTCAGAAGGAAATAGCGCCCCTCCACATGAATAGTTGATTTGGAATTAGTTGTCTTCTTGGTCATCTACTCCATTCATCATATATAAAGGTAGACAAACTAGTTGTGGGATAGGCTACTAACAGGTAAGAAATACATTGACCATTATGCACGTAATATGAGGACTATTTCGTTCAGGGGCCTGACTTAGAGAGTATTCAAGAATGATCCCTTTCTTGAGTGAGTGACTGTATTTTCCCTTGGGCTAACATTTTGCCTTTTGATTTTTTATATTAATGGTTTCCTATGATTTCCTTACTCTCTCATCCCTATCTCCATGGAAAATTGGGTGGCTTGCTAATCTATGGGTAAAATTTTAAAAGAGTAACTAATTTAGAAACAGGATAAATGGGTAAGGAAACTGTTTTTTACAAGAGAATAAATAAGAATATAATAAACATTAACTGAAGACATAAATAAAAAATTGTGGCAGACGGCATCAAATGTCAGGGTTCGAACCTGACAAAGATATTGTATTTGATGGTACATGGATCCAATAAAAGCATTGTCTTCCCTTAAAAATAAAATAGACACAAAAATTAAAACTATATTGGAAAAAAAATTATATATATCGCATTAGTGGATAATATGTATAATACACACGATTATGCAAAAATAAAGAGTTGATTCCAATTCTAGTAAATATATAATATACTCTTACCATTTGATGTGGTTTTGGCTAGGGAAAAGGGACGTGAATAAATGAAGTAGAAGAGAAAAGAAAGGAGAAACTGAACTTTCAAAAGATAAATAAGTCGCAAAGACAATTTTATGTAATTCAAAATAATAATAATAATAATAATAATAATAATAATAATAATAATAATAATAATAATAATAATTCATTGATGTTATTATTATTATTATTATTATTTATTATAATTGTATTAATGCATCACTGATGTCCACTTTTAACTTCATCGTGTGATTTCACATTATGTTATTAATGATATCTTCAAGAAACATTTAGTCACATTAGGGATTAACCAAATCCTGAAATGCAATAATAATGAAATATGTAATTCTCACCTCAGAAAGTTGAGATACATCATCTTTAAACTGAAGATGACATAGCGCCACCGAGTACCAAAACAATGTTTCCAATGTAAACTACACACTTAGGAGGTCTTTCATATGAATCATCCAAATGCCTAAACAACATTGTTTTCCATATCATTTAGTGTGGTAAACCCTGCATTATCAACCTTCTAATGATCAAAACCATAATGCTGAATGGTTATATAGAAGTGTACAAATGATTACACTGAACAAGCTTCAATCTTGATGAATGATGAACACACTCATATGCGTGAAGACTACGCTCAATTATCATGAGAACTCTAAGTCCAAATGTGGAACATAACCAATAGAATGCAACTGCAATCCCAATCCAACAACTGCATTATAGATTTCTTCAGACATAGGATGAGATGCGTCTCCAACTAGAAACTTATGTACCACATCACCCATTTCTATCCAACTATATGCAGCAATCTTCTCCACTCGGTTGTTCTTCATTAACTTCCTCACCTTCATTGCTTCCTGCCATTTCCCAGCACTAGCATATATATTTGAAAGAAGGACATAGTTCCCTGAGTTTTCAGGTTCTAACACAAATAGTTTCTCAGCTGAAAGCTTAGCAAGCTCTACGTTTGAGTTCTTTCTACAGGCACTCAACAAGGTACCCCAAATAACAACATTGGGCTCCACCACCATCTTAGTTACAAATTCGTGTGCATCCTCTAACCGCCCAGACTTACACAAGAGATCCACAATACAAGCACAATGTTCAACCTTTGGTATAATGTTGTATTCAGTTCTCATGCTTTTGTAGAATTCCCACCCTAGTTCAACAAGCCCTGCATGAGTGCAAGCTGTTAACAATCCCACAAATGTTACATCATCGGGTTCCACCTTATCCTTCTTCATTTCCATAAATAAAGCAATAACATCGTTAGCTAACCCGTTCATTGCTAGGCCACGAATCATTGCATTCCATGAAACAATATCTCTTTCGACCATCATATCAAAGAGTTTTCGTGCTTTTCTAATATGCCCACACTTGGCATACATGTTCAACAATGCAGAGCGCACATAAGCATTTAAGATCAACCCTTCACTCTCAATATAGTTACCTATGTACTCACCAGTTTCAACAGAGCCCAATTGAGCACATGCCGACGCTATACTTACAAGTGTAACATCGTTAGGCTTAAAGTTTGCAGCTTTCATCTGTTCAAATAGTTCTAGAGCCTCATTGGCTCTCCCATTTTGTGCGTATCCAGCAAGCATGGCACTCCATGCAACAACATCTCTTCTATCCATCTGATCAAACTCTCGGCGTGCCTCATCAATGGCTCCACATTTTACATACATTTCTAATATTGCAGTTGAAACTATCATATTTCGACTTAAACCACTATCGTCTATGATCTTCCTTACACTCAAACCTCTCTCCAAGTCCCCCAATTTAGCACAAATAGACAAAACTGTGACTAAAGTGATTTCATTCGGCTCGTATTTCTCCGCCTGCATTCTTTCAAAAACTTGTAACCCCTCAAGTAAATCACCATTATGTGCATAACATGAAAGCATTGAATTCCAAGAAACAATTGTTTTGTTATTCATCTGATTGAAAAGTCTTTGGGCCTCAAAAACCTTTCCAACTTTCGAATATGCTGATATCAAACAATTATACACTACAGCATCCTTAACTAAAATCCCATCAAAAACCCGCTTAGCAGAATCCAAATCGCTTGATTTAGCATAAAAGTCAATCAAACCACTTTGAATAAACAAGTTGGAATCAAACCCGTAGTTTATTGCAAGTGAATGTGCTTGTTTTCCTTCTTGAACTGCTGATAAGTTGGTGCAAGACTTGAGAACTGGTGGAAAGGTATAAAAATTTATTTGGATTTGGTTGCGGTGCATTGAGAAAAAGATAGCCAAAGCTTCATTACTTAAATAATGCTTGCAATAAGTAGAGATCATTAAGTTATAAAGATAAGCATCTGGTTGGGGAAGGTGATTGAAGACTTGACTGGCATAATCAATGAAGGGTTCATTTATAAGCTTTTTGAGAAAAACAACGCTGAGGTTGTAGTATTTTTTTATGAGAAAAGAATGGATTTGCTTAAAATGGTTGAGATGGAGGTTTGATTGAAGAAGTTTTATGAGGTGTTGCTCCATATTCAATACTAGTACACGTGGAGGTGAAGATCGACCAAGATCTGCACAGTGAAAAGGAAAAATCAAACTCCATAACTAAAAAAAAAAAAATTAAATAAAAAAAATCATTAAAGCTTTAAACAATCAATTAAATTCAGTGGAACAAAAAAAAATCGTGAAATTCATAGGGGGCCCCAAACACACACCCCATTGTCACTAGTTAAAAAATCCAACAGTAATCACCCCAATAAAATCCATTGGTTCCCCATCAAATTCTCACAAACTCAAAATAACCAAAATGTTATGTCCATATGAAAAAGAAAGTTATGAGATGGCTGTCCCCAATTGCATTCTTACTTAAATAAAATAAAATAAAAATAAACATGAAATGGAAGAAAGTCAGTGCCCGAGAAACATGTTCAATTATCAAACAGAGACTGTTATGTTCAGAAAATCTCGATCGCAATTGGTTTAATTATCTTAAGAATATCAGATAAGCCCACACTTGGTCATGATTTTTTTTTAAGTTCATATTTAGACAATTAACATAAACTTTCAGTGGCCCTGTTGAAAAAGACCAATTTGTAACCCTCAAGAATTGAGGTATGACAAGATGTAAGCAATTAACTAATCATCGTAATCCTTCTCTAAACAATATTTCTGAATGGATGGGAATACTTGTTCAAATTCCAATTAAGATCTCCCTCTAGAATTTGAGTAAAGCAATTCTAAAAATCGAATGTTTCACCTATTGCAACCAGAAAAGAAGTGAGTTACTTCCGCTAAGTTTTTGATTAACCATAATCCTCTGATATAAAAATCCAAATTTTCCACATAATAGCGGTAGCTATCAAGAACAAGTCCAAGAAGGAGATAACAAAGAGGGTAAGGGTTTTACCTTCACACGAATCCACTAGCGAATTTATGGAAATGCGGAGACGAGAGAGATTCCAGGTTGAATCGATCGATCAAGTTGTATTATGTATGTGTCCAAACCCTAACTCAAGTTGAGTTGAGTTGTGTCATGTTGTGATTTGTGAGAGGGAGGGAGGGCGAGTAGAGTGGGTTTGGGCACCTGCCGGTGAGAGCTTTTGAAAGGAAGAACAGGGAGTGTGAATGCATCTAATATACCCATACATGCCAATAACAAAAGACGATGGATGAAAGATTTTGAAAAGCTTCCTGGGGCGGGCCTGGCCTAAAATTTTGTTTTCTCAATGCTTCAAACCTTACGGAAATATTTTGCCCCAATTTTAGGCAGTCGGGTTTTATAGCCACTTTTTTGCTAGGTTTTGGATTTTTACACTTTTACCCCTTCTATCTAGACAAATCAAGCCTTTTTTGGATTTTTTGTACACTTCTACCCTTCTATAGATAGTGTTTTAAATAGAAGGGATAAAAAATAAAAAAAAAAAACTAGCAAACATGGCTGACTAGACTTATTCTAGACAAATTGAAGATTTTGCAAATAAACTATGGGTTTGATTCCAACTTGTTTATTCAGAGTGGTTTGATTGACTTTTATGCTATATCAAGCGATTTGGATTCTGCTAAGCGGGTTTTTGATGGGATTTTAGTTAAGGATGTTGTAGTGTATAATTGTTTGATATCAGCATATTCGAAAGTTGGAAAGGTTTTTGAGGCCCAAAGACTTTTCAATCAGATGAATAACAAAACAATTGTTTTTTGGAATTCAATGCTTTCATGTTATGCACATAATGGTGATTTACTTGAGGGGTTACAAGTTTTTGAAAGAATGCAGGCGGAGAAATACGAGCCGAATGAAATCACTTTAGTCACAGTTTTGTCTATTTGTGCTAAATTGGGAGACTTGGAGAGAGGTTTGAGTGTAAGGAAGATCATAGACAATAGTGGTTTAAGTCGAAATATGATAGTTTCAACTTCAATATTAGAAATGTATGTAAAATGTGGAGCCATTGATGAGGCACGCCAAGAGTTTGATCAGATGGATAGAAGAGATGTTGTTGCATGGAGTGCCATGCTTGCTGGTTACGCACAAAATGGGAGAGCCAATGAGGCTCTAGAACTATTTGAACAGATGAAAGCTGCAAACTTTAAGCCTAACGATGTTACACTTGTAAGTATAACGTCGGCATGTTCTCTTGTAAAAAACAGTTTCCTTACCCATTTATCTTGTTTCTAAATTAGTCACCCTTTTACAATTTTACCCATAGATTAGCAAGCCACTCAATTGTCCATGGAGATAGGGATCAGAGAATAAGGAAATCACAGGAAACCATAAATATAAAAAATCAAAGGCAAAATGTTAGCCCGAGGGAAAATACAATCACTCACTCAAGAAAGGGATCATTCTTGAATACTCCCTAAGTCAGCCCCTGAACGAAATAGTCTTCATATTACGTGCATAATGGTCAATGTATTTCTTATCTGTTAGTAGCCTATCCCACAACTAGTTTGTCTACCTTTATATATGATGAATAGAGTAGATGACCATGAAGACAACTAATTCCAAACCAACTATTCATGTGGAGGGGCGCAATTTCCTTCTGAAATACATTGCTATAAAAACCTATAAAAACACTGGAAAATGGGTAAATATAAAAAATAGCAAGTTTTATACTTTATCAATTGCCAACCTACATGTTTATATGTTATTGCAACAGGTACCGAAGAAAAGGCTCAAAAGATGATGCACAAATAAATTTAGGTACTACCTACTGGGTAGTTAAATTGCTCCGTGGTCTAGGACCGGATTACGATTAATCGGGAATAATCGAGAATAATCGAATTTAATCAATATTTTTTAAAATCATATGTTTTTTAAATTTAATCATAGTCATATACAAAAATAATTAATTAATCAAAATACTATAAATTTGGAATTATATTACTTTACTAATTCATCAAATGAACTTAATTTTGAGGGTTGGAACAATTATAGTTACCTGGAGATATTTAGGAACAACACAACAAAAGCTACAGCAACTCAACAAGTGATAGCAGCAGTAACCCCGAACATTTTCAAGAACTGCAAGCAATAGAAGCAAGAAGTCAAGAATTGCAAGCAACGACAACAACAAATAAAGCAACAAAAGTATCAAATTCAAATGTATAGCTAACAATTATTAAATTACTTTTTTGTTCACATCATTCTTCCACAATCAAGAGGTGCCACCAAAATAAATTGAAAAGTTCGACAGAGAAGAGAGCTAAGTATAAAAAATAAATAAATAAAAATATATCCAATCACAGCCAGAGGTAAGTATAGCGCCGTACACTAACTAGTTAAGTGAAACATTCTATGTATCAATCAAGAGGGAAAAAGAACTAAAAAGTAATTTAGAAGGGAAGAAATATACCATGGTCCATGTGTCTAGGTGACAGTTACCCATTGGAAATATAATATATCTGCAACATCAAGAATGTCGCTTGCACACTCAAAGTAAAATTGTAAACAGACTTCAACTATGAAAGGTTCCTCAAATTAGCAATGAGTCAACTGTCAACAAAAGCAATAAATCAAATAAGAGAACTCGTTCGGCTGTTATTTTAATGGGTTATCATCATCCTCACTAAAATTTAGTGGCACTTAAGGCTGCTATTCTTAACAAAAACAACGATACCTGTCATTCCAGAAAGCCATGCTTGGAAGGTTAAGATAGAAACAATAAGAGCAAGCACTCCCACAGAGATCAATTCCTGCAGTAAAGTTTAACAATATGAGTTTGTGTTCTGCTTTGCCGAAATCAACAAAAAAGAAGAATAAAAAAACAGATCTGAAAGAAGAAGAAAAAAAAAAAAAATTGTGTTCTGCTTTGTCGAAAGAAGAAAAAAAAATTGAAAGAAGAAGAACAGATTTGAACGAATAAGAAGAAAAAGAAGAAGAGGAGATCTAAAGAAGAAGAAGGATCTTACCTGGAAGGAGGGAGGAATCAGTTCGTGTTCAGCTCCGAAATCAACACGAAATCAGTTCGTGTTCTTCTTCAGTTCTTTCTTCTTTCAGTTCTTCCTCTTCTTTTGTTCCTCTCCTTCAGGTCTTTCGTTTTTCTTCTTCTCTGCCAATGAGAATTGAAGATTAGTTTTTTATTTTTTAAATCTTATACTGACGATAAATTGGCGAGTCAACTCGGCCGATTATGCGGTGACTCGCCGATTTTTGGCCGATTTAGATGAGTCCACGAAACCCAGGCGACTTTAACTCGGCCCGGATCGGTCTAGTCCCGCATTCCGTTTTTTCAGCAATTATTCACCGATTTAATAACACAGCTAAAGATTCAACCTTTTTCTATGAAATCGAGTTCGAAATTCGGAAACTAACCTTTCTCCAAGATGGTAGGAGCAGCATGAAATGGAATCCGAGCAAACAAATCAGTTCCAGGGAACATCATCCAGGTTTTCTCCATTGAATCAAGATTCCCACAAGTGGGGCACATCTCTTTCACCAATGGCCTTGAACCAATCTTATCAATTTCCTTCATGAATGATTCGAATGGAGACGGGACACTTGTTTTTGTCGTTCGAGCTCACTTTCGCAGAGCTGTCAATGCTTCCCTGTTCCCATTTCTCACCCTATCATTCTCTACAATCTGTAAAACGCATTTAGTAGTGTGCAAAGGTTCTAAACTCTACAAGTTGGACCTGTGATTGTTACCTGGTTCAGCGCTAAATGTAGTTTCTCCGCTTCATATTCGACCTCGTTCAAATTTTGTTGAATTTGCTTCATAGGTTCATCCATTTGTATAATCATTTGTATAATATGAACTATAGTCTACGCTTTTTGAAGGTAAGATTTTTCAACAGATATTTAGAGAAAGGGTATGAGTTCAAAAGATGGGTGTTTCAAAATCAAATTCACAGCAACTTCTGGATCTTGGGTTGTCGTGGCAAGTTCTGCATCAAGCATAAAAGCACCATTTTAGCCCTATGTTGAAACCTATACGTAAATTGGTTGATCAACTTCTACTCTAGTACAAACATTCCAAAGTGACACAACATGGATTTGCTCTCAAAACTCACAAACAAATGTTCATGTTTTACTCCATGGGTAAATACACCAAGCTTTCTTAGCAATCCCAAACACCCAATTATCCTAAAACATCCAAAAGGTACAACCCCACTAATATCCTCTAGAGTCTTAATTAGGGGTGGGCACGGGACGGGATGGGGCGAGATATACCCATCCCTATCCCATCCCGTTCATACGGGATCGGGACGGGATCAGCGTGCTGCCTGTGACTGCTGCGAAGATTATCATCATATAAGAGCGTGAAAAATAATTTTCTTATAATTAGATATAGATGTGGCATGCAAATATAAGGGTAGCCACTAAATTCCCTAACAATGTAGTCGAGTGGGCTGACTTTTAGAAAATGACATGATAAATGGGACCCATTAAGAGTATTGTGTCGCTGTGATGACCTCCCAACTGATTTTACAATTTCATTACTGTAGGAAACAAAATTCATGGTTCATTGACAAAATGACATTTCATCTTTTGTTAGGGAAGAAATATAGACATATTGGTGATGCTCTAACATATTCATAATGGTTTTCCATCAATACATATATCGTAATTAAAAACAATTATTTTTACAGCCCGGGGCATCTCAAATTCTTGGCTCCGCCTAGGGATGAAACCGAACCGACGGTTCGGTTTTTCACCTAAACCGTGAACCGAACCGATTTAGGTCGGTTTTAAAATTTTCAAACCGAAATCGAACCGACCATTAACAAAACCAATCCGAAACTGAACCGATTCTAATTTATGCAAACCGTAACCGAACCGAACCGACTAAAATCAAACCAAAACCGAAATAAAACCGAACCGACCGACTATTTTAAATATATTGTATTATTTATATATAAAATATATATTATTTATTATATATATTCGGTCGGTTCGGTTTGGTCGGTTAAAATCACATAGAAACCGAAAACCGAACCGACCACTTCGATTTTGAATTTTTTAAAACCGAAACCGATCCGAACCGAGGTTCGGTTTAAATTCGGTTCGAATCGGTTTGATCGGTTTTTTGTTCAGCCCTAGCTCCGCCCCTGAATGTTCCCGTCTGAATATGTATTACTCAGTTAATTGTTATTTTTCATCTTCACCTGGGTATTATCAATATTTGGAAGTTAGATAATTGGAGCCACTTTTATTGGGAATCCAAGCAACAGTCTGTTATCTTTCTCTTGCTTAATGAATATTTATTTATTGAAGTAACATTTCTGTTACCACTGCAAACACCATGAGTTTCTGTCAGTCATATGTAAGTTTATATGAATAAAAATAAATAAATAAAATATTAATAATAAATATTAAAAAATTAGCTCGGGATTGAAAATCTTCATCCCATCCCGTCCCATTCTAGATCGGGACGGGATCGGAATAAAATTATTCAATCCCATTCAGACCCAAAAAAATCAGGACGGGACGGGATCGGGATCGCGGGATGGGATGCCCACCCCTAGTCTTAATAACCCGACAAAACCACCAATAGCATCCAATACTTCAATCAATGACAAGATATAGTATTCTTGTTCTCACACAATTTGATATTTCAAAAAATTTATACAAGGGGTATTAGTCGATGAAAGAAAGCAATGTAGAATGACAAAAAGGCACTAACTTTCTTTGCTAAAATTGAACCCCACATGGAAAAAAAAAAAAAACTTAACAACCCCAAATCAACGATTTACAAGAAAATCGAAAACACTTAAAATCCCATAGTTGTTTTTACAAAGAACAACCCCAAGTAATTAGTGATGAAAAAGAACTTGCCCAATATGGCTGATTGGGTTGGTGGTGCTCCGCTGATGTAGCGGTGGCAGGGGCCAATACCCAGAGAGAGAGAGCAATTTGAGAGACGAGAGATGACAAGATAAGATAAGAGCGTACTTGAGTCTTCTGAAGAAGCCGAAAGAGGATAAAGAGTGACCAAAGTAATCAATGAGGTGTAAATAGAACATATAAAAAATTCGTTGAGTAGGCCAATAATACGCATACTATTTTTAAAAATAACCAAGGATTGTGATTTCATTTTTCTAGTTAATTTCGATTTTAAAAAATATTTCAGGGTAACCAAAAAAGGTAAAAATTTCAAAGATTATCACCCCCCCCCCCCCCCCCCGCCCCCCACCCCCATTATTGTGATTATCCCCCGACCCAATCTTCATCACTTCCACATGTCACTCTCATTCGACTTCTAAACTGATTAAAAAAGCCAAATAAAAAAAGACTTCTAATTGACTTTAAGAAAATCAGTTCTCTTATCTATATACAAATCCTCTCAATCCTATCCCAGTATTTAAATCCCAATGTGAAGCGGGAAAGCCGAATCTGATGGCCTTTTCCAATGTGAAGCCGCTGGGGGAACGGAGTGTGATGCTAGTTCCGCTTGCCTTATCGGTTGAAGATTTGTCACAGCGTAGGGTCCAAGCTTGTACATCTAATTCCATGAGTTGATGATTTGTCTTTGACTCTCCGCCACCAGTAAATTCAACGATGAAATCAGCGAGTGTCTGGGCTTTGATGGCGGTTCTTAGAGCGTAGTTTATGTCAAACTTTGAGCTCTACTTACCATTTCACCATCCCGCCTGATAGCTCGGGTTTATGTAATACCGAACGGAGTGGATGCTTGGTCAGGACCGTTATGGAGTGGGCTTGAAAATAGGGCCTCAGTTTCCTAGAGGATACAACCAACGCCAGAGCAAACTGTTCCAGGTCCGGATAGTGTGTCTCTGCTTCTGCGAAGGTTTTGTCGGTGTAGTATACTAGCCTCTGGGTTCCATGATCGTCTCGTACAAGAGTCGAACTGACAGCGTGCTTGGAAACTGATAAGTATAAGTACAATGTTTCACCTATCGCTGGCTTTGAGAGTATCTCTGGGCTACCCATGTATGCTTTCAAGTTCTGAAAGACCTGTTCGCATTCCTCGTCCCATGAAAATCCTTTGCTCTCTCTTAGTACCTTGAAGAATGGGAGGAATTTGTCGAATGACGTTGATATAAACCTGTTGAGTGTTGCTACCCTCTCAGTCAGGCTCTGAACGTCTCTAATATTGGACGGCGATTTCATGTCAATAAGAGCGTGGATCTGTTTCGGATCGGCTTCGATTCCTTTTTTGTTCACTATGTATCCTAGGAACTTCCCGGACTCGACTCCGAATGTGCATTTGTGCGGATTAAGTTTCATCCGGTATTTTTCGAGTTGATCGAATGCTTCAGCGAGATCTCGTACGTGGTCTGGACTGCAAATGCTCTTGACCAGCATGTGATCGATGTACACTTCCATATTTCTACCGATATGTTATTTGAACATTCGGTTAACCAGTCGGTAAGTAGCCCTTGCGTTCTTCAAGCCGAATGACATTACCATGTAACAAACAATATATTCCTCTTTTCGTTATGAAAGAGGTTTTCTCTTGATTTGGAGGGTGCATCAATATTTGATTGTATCCTGAATAGGCGTCCATGAAGCTGAGGAGGCTGTGTCCCGAAGTGGCGTCCACGAGTTGATCAATGCTGGAAAGTGGGAAGTTGTCTTTAGGATAGGCTTTGTTTAAGTTCGTGTAGTCTACACACATTCTCCACTTTCCATTTTTCTTTTTTCACGAGAACGGTATTCGCCAACCAGTCGGGATATCGTGCCTTTTTTTTATTATGCTTGTGTCACGCAAACGTTGTACTTCCTCGTTTATGATCACGTTCCTTTCAGAAGCCACGGGCCTTTTCTTTTGCACGATATTTTTCTTCGAGGGATCTACTTCGAGGCGATGTGGCATTATAGACAGATCGATTCCCACCATATCCTGCATAGTCCATGCAAAGATGTCCTGGTTTCGTCGTAGCAGTTCTGTAAGTTGTTTTGCTAGCGTCTAGGCAGAAGCCGATTTGAATAGCCTTGTTGTTTCAAGGGTCGTCGAGGTAGACCGTTACGGTTTCTTCTTCTTATTGTCCAACATTGGGCCTTCCCCGAGGGCTTACCGATGCCTCGTCCCTCAACGTCGGTTGTTTTTCTCGTGGACTTCGGGTTGAGCGGAGGGTGGTTTTAACTGTTGGGTTGGTTGCCAGTTGAGGACTGCCAGTTGACGAAGCCGTCATGTATTGGCATTCCCTGGTTGTTAATTGATCTCCCCTCAACGTACCGATTGCTTGGTCCATAGGATACTTGAGGCACTGGTGCAGGGTGGAGACCGCTGCTCCCATTTCATGTATCCAGGGTATGCCGAGAACCACATTGTAAGCCGAAGGCGTGTCAATCACTACGAATTCTTGGAACAAGGTCCTATGGGTTGGCTGTTCCCCTGCTGTTATCGTCAGCTGTATTTTTCCGACAGGTAATTGCTTCTTGCCGCTAAAGTCAGTCACTGGATGACCATCAGGGGTTAATGCTGCTTCGTCCAGTTACATATTGCGTAGTGTGCGGAGAAACAAGACGTTCATCGAGCTTTCAGTATCAACCAAGGACATTATGGGAAAATGGATTTTCTCAAAACTTTTGCATTCAAGATACTATGTACCCGATCAATGCTCTCGGTGACACATGAAGATCACTAGCCATGCTTCTCTAAAAATGTGATTTTCACATAAATAGAGAAAGGAAACACCCATATTTTTGTCCGTTAATTGCTTTTTATTCCACGATTATCGCACTTTTTATACTTCCCTTCTTTTCATTATCTTCCCTCTCTTCGTCTCTCTATGATTTCCTATTCTATTGGCAATCATTGAAAAACATAATGATCAAGACCTTAACCCTATTTTGTTTTATTAGTTTCTAGAATATCATTAATAATGGGATATTATGCTTTGAAATTTAGGAACCCTATGCTAGAACCATGCACTTCTATCTTTTCTAATCGAAATCTCAATCTGATGTTATACAAATTGATGTAATCTTGTCCACCTCTAGGATGACTTAAAGTAAAGAACTGATTACATTTAGACGTCATAAATGATACTTTGTTCTAAAATATTGCTCGAAAAATAGTTCCCTCCCCATTTTATTCCCCTATATATTTAGCCAAACGAAGTGTTCATTGCATAGACTTTTGAATTGCGGTCAAATTTCTTGAGCACAAAAAACAGAAAATGTGGATATTCTCACAGTAGTTGAGATTATGTTGTTTTTTATTACTTATCTTCTTTGAAGTGACTCAAGCTAATGAGATCGGGTAATTAAATAACCTCCCCATGAGCAATATGTTTTTTTTTGCTTCTTCATTTTAATTTCCATCTAGGTTTCAAGCTTCTTCTTCTTCTTCTATTATTATTATTATTATTATTATTATTATTATTATTATTATTAGAGTAAGGATTGTGATTTATTTTTTGAGGTAATTTCGGTGGGTTGATTTTAAGAAATATGGCATTAAATATTTCGTTGTGTAGAACAAAAGTAAAAATTTCAGTTGTAATTTTGAAGTTATCAATATAATTTAAACATTAAATTTTTTTTTTGTAAATTGATTTTAAGACTCATAATGTTATACAAACTACATATTGCCTAATTACTTATATAACAAAAATTTTAATACTAAACTAAAGTTATAACGTGTTAAATTTGAGATTTGCCTCATGAAAGAATTAATATTTCATATTTGGTAATTCGAAAAAAAAATTAGAGAAATTTCGACATTTTTTTATAATCACATTCCTTGCTCTAGAGTGGACCATAAGCTTTCGAACCTAAAGATTCCCAAGGACCAGTGCAAACAAACTACTATGTATGCCTAATATAAGCTCTTTTAATTTTATTCAAGTGAGCTAGCACTTTTGGTCTTCTTGCAAAGATGATGTATAAAAAAATTGAAAATAAAAAATAAATTAATGGATGTGAAATTAACGGATTTGCAATGTTTCAGGACATTGATTTTCTAAATTCTACACCTATACGATTTTAGAATTTGAATAAAAAATAAAAAAATGATCATAGAAATTTAGTTTCGAAAGTTTTAAAACACTGTTGTTATAAAGGCGTAAAGTTGCAACCATTTAACATTTGGGTAAAGTGATCATTAATTTTTTCTGCTATTTAAACATTTGAAATAACTCATACATACATGTTCCACAAAGATCAAAATTTTGTAATTAATTAGTAGAATTGATGGTGCATATGTTCATAGTTTCTTGGATATTTTGCAGACACAATGTTAAGATAAGTACAAAGAATTTGGGTATTCTTTGGGAGAAAAAAAAACACCCATACGTTGGAGTCATTAGTCATATATATTTTTCTTGTGCAGCCTAAGATTTTCTATTGATGAAATATTACTTTTGACATTTCTCTTTCTCTAATACATTTCACTGTCCTAGATATTATGGTGATATGGGTCAGGTGCAGGAGGACGGACCAAAGTGAATACCTTCTCCCGTGAGCACCCACGAAAAATCTGAAATTGATCACAACTACAGATTGATAGGCCTGTATATTTGCGAAAAAAAATGAGAAATATAGACTGATACTCTGAGATTTGTTGATTGTGTTCATGCATATTATGTAAACTATTTAAATGTTTGCTCCCCCTAGCACTAGAGAGTTCTATTTTTTGGTTACAATAAGGCTCTGCTTAGTTCACAACAAATTTGCTATATTTCCTTACCCACATTAACTCACACGTTAATATATGGTAATGTGCATACTATATGATCTTAAATAAGAAACCATTCTTCTTATTACTATTGTTATTTTCCTAGAGTTTTTAAGAAGTGGTCTTACTATGTTTGGAGTGCTTTAAAATTGTCAATTTCATATGTAATTTTTGTCAACCCTTATGTACTTGATGAACACGTTCTCTTCTGCACTTTAGATTTGATGTATAGAGAAGAGATCATTTGTTTGCAGGATGGGTTTATAATATTTTTTTTACACAACCTACCATAGTGTTTGGTATTTATTGTAGAACATATGACGCTGGTTAGTGTTTGTTGTTTATACGCAAATTTGAAAGTTAAAAATTTGTGACTGAAGTTTAATTTTATCGGTAACATTTACTTTTGTTCTTTCGTAAAAAACAATTTTTATTAACAAAAAATGGTTAGTCAGTGTTACATATTCTTAGGCTGCTACAACAAAGTTGAAACATCCCAAAATATCGATGCAATACAGATTTTGTGCAACCAAACCAAATAATCAGGTACACGTAACAACTCCCTTATTCAAAGTAGTTCTCCATGGCTTCAAGGTCTTAAATTTTTTGACTTTACCTTCATAAGAGTCATGTCTAATGCAGGTCATCTCATAAACACATAAAATATGAAGTTATGAACATTACTCTCTCCAAAGCCTAACCAAATCTGAGCGAGAATAAAATACAGCATGAAATTGGAACTAAAGAAATGAGCCGAGGAAATTGCATTTGTAGCTTTATGGTCAAAACAAGTGCTTTTATACATACATACTAAAATTTTGGTTCATGCATCTAACTAGATAAGAATATGAAAACAAACACCCCTTAGTCAAAGTATTGACATATATGATTCATTCGGAAACTTCTATGTCACTTGGTTGAAGTTAAAATTGAATCGGCGTACATACCTTGATGTACATATCCCCTATTGCATCCTTTTAGATCAGTTTGTTTTAGATGACTATTGCGGCATGTGATTGGCTTTGGGTAAGGGTCCCTCGAGTGCTTATGTAGTGTGTGGAAGGAAAGAAACAGAAGGATCTTTGAAGGGCTTAATAGATCAGAGCGCTCGATTATGATGGATATTAGGGAGTTGTTGTGGACGGTGGATTCAGCTTGTAATCAATTTAGAGAGTTATTTTTCGACACCATCATGGTGTCTTAGCAATCTTTGTTGTACGAGTGATATGTTTATTTATGCTATATTGAGTGTCTCACTCTCTTCCTCCCTTCAATAAAGAATTTATTGTTTGGCCAAAAATATATATATAGTATGAATTAAGACTTCGCATTCAAGATGGTGTGTGGGGTTTCATTTTTCCTTAATATTCCAGCTCGAGCTCTTATTTAGTTGTGCTAAACACTTTAGTTGTCAATGTATGAATTAATAAGACATCTGTGAAGCAAAACACTGATTTAGTTGCGCTTAAATTTTGTCAATCTAAAGGTCCCTTGAATTGAGAGGAGTGGTGTTAGGTGGAGAAAATTCTTCTTTAGAATTTTCGGCTAGTACAAATTGACAGAAAGGAATGCCAAAGTTGTCTAGGTTGACAAGGTTTTTGGGGCGTAAATACAAGCATGGACTAATTATTTTTTAACTCGCATATTCTAACTTTTTCCTTCCCATATTCGGACTATTTACAATTAAAACTAGCTCGTCTTAAATATCGATTAATTATATTTAAGTCACTAATATAATTTATTTG
Source organism: Berberis vulgaris (assembly GCA_963556465.1). Classification (NCBI taxonomy): domain Eukaryota; kingdom Viridiplantae; phylum Streptophyta; class Magnoliopsida; order Ranunculales; family Berberidaceae; genus Berberis; species Berberis vulgaris. The sequence continues at coordinate 95,021,995 of OY747127.1, read as the reverse complement.
AAGTTCCTCAATTATTTATGAATTATAAATAAGTTCTTACATCTAACTTTTAGATTTCCTATTTTGTCATTCACATTTTATATTTTTTTTATAATAAAAACTAGTCATTCTCAAACATTAATTAATTATACCTAAGCTCATAATATAATTTATTGAAGTCTCCCAATTATTTATAAACTATAAATAAGCCCTTATATAGTGAGAGTATAATATTTGATTACAATATTTTACTCCATAATATCATTTAACCTTTTAAATTAATTATATTAATTAAATTAAAGTATAAATAATTTTATGATTGTTTTGCTTAGAAATCTTTAGTCAAATATCCTAAAGTTATAATTTTTACTTATTATTGATATATGCGCACGTAGAGAGCGTCCACACCTCAGTGAGTATAACTACATAAAAATAATTTCAAAGCACATCCTGAACTTCCTTTTAGAATTAATAATGATAAATAAGTTCGGGACATGACGGGATGAGCGAGATTGAAAATCTCTGTCCCGATTCAATCTCACTTAAAATCGGGACACGACGGGATCGAGATGAGTTTGATCAATCCCAAAAGGACCCAAAAAATCGAGACGAGATCAGGATCGCGGGATGGCGCACGATTGAGATTTGTTGGCAACGATCAGTGATTAAGAGGGCGATCAGGAGGGTGAGAGAAGCTTGGGTTGAAGAGGAAAATACGAAGACGATGTCAAGGTAGAGATAGTGAGGAAAATGACGGAAATATGAGAGAAATTCTCTAACATGAACAAGGGCGTTTTAGGAAGTTAGAAACGGATGTAGAATGATACAACCGGCACTCAATAGTATGAGTGCGAGCCCTCCTGATTTTTCTCAAGAGCATCAAAACAAATAAACATTATTTTTATCGTCTTGCTTAGCAAACGTGCCGTTTCCCTGAGCCACACTTTTTTAGGATACTGCAGTTCCGTACTGCAGTTCCGTCTAGGAATTGATTAATGTATTATACAAGTCGCCAACAGCAGCATCGTCTAACACTCAGCCTCAGCCAGTCCTAACTCGCCAAGTTGTTGATCCCGACCGACCCCCCACACCGCAATCAGCAGAAAAACCGAGTTCTCTAAGCAGCGGACTCCTGCTCTTCTTCAGATATCTTCTTCCTCTTCTTCAGATATCGTCTTCTCCTTCTCCTTCTGTGGTTTTTCTCTTTCTCTCTCTCTTTCTACAGCCCACAATGGCTTCTGCGTCCTCGTTAACGGCGGCACTTCCAAGCATCCGCTGTTCGGGCCATAGAGACAACCTTTCTTCCAGGTCTCGACCCAACACTCTCTTCTTCGCGCCTTCGTCAAGAAACGGGACCGACTTTGCCTTGAAACGTCAATACATTGATCTCAAATCGAGGTAAGGGTTTCCGACCCTCATATCTCAAATATATATATATATATATATATATTTACTCCAATTTAACGCCTTATATTGAATTGCAAGTTTTAAGCTTTTATTTGGTATACGCTTTATCTGAGAATAACTGAGAGGGCTTTTAGGAATCATATAAAGAGGAGTATCTGGATGAAGATTGTTTGGGGTATCTTTTGGTGATACATTTGATAGGAGGATAAGGGGGAAGTTAGATGTTAATGACGTTGAATGAGTTTGTCCAATAGAAAATAGCAAGAAATGGATTCATTTCAACTACAAAGCGGAAATACGAGAGCTCAATTGGTTGGCTGGCTGGCTACCACTCATGTTATTCCTCTTCTCGAGTTGTAATTATGACCAAGTCAAATCTCCCCAGATCGAAACCCTATATTTCTCACGCTTTGGACTGATACTTCGGCATTGAAATTATTAGTGAAGAGGCAATTAGTTGGGCTCTTAAAATGCTTCTATTAATGTATTAAACAAGTGCTCAAGATGCTTCTGTCAAGTGTCTAATCGTAGTAGTGACTTCAATTACTACTTATGATATTTGAACTTTTTGCTCACCCATGCATTTGAGCTAGTTCATATACTTAGTCTTTATCAAGGTGTATGGATTATGATGCAGTTCTAACATCATATAAAAGAATGCAATGCCTCTAGATGTACTCGAGCCGACCTTATCAATCCCTCACAAATACAGTTCACTGCCTGAAAGATTATTCCTTCTAGGTGTGAATCAAAAATACCACCAAGTAACTTATTTTCTTGTCGAAAGAATTACAAATTTTGATTATAAATGTAGGAAGTAAAGGGAATTGGTAACTATTTTCAAACAATGTCAACATGTACTGAAGCAAGTTTAAGGACAATGCTGGGTACAAAACTTATCCGCATGTGCAAATCAACTTCAGGAAACCGCTTCAGAAAATTTATATGTTAAAAACCCAAATTTAGTGAATACCCGAAGAGAAAAAGAAGAAGAAATAATTGGTAATAAAACCAAGAGTGGAAAACTATATCTTCTGACTTTTCTTTGCAAGTTTCTAACTCGCTTGGGTCTTCTAGACAACTATCTTCTAGCGCTCCACCATGAAATCATCAAAGTGAAAACCCCTAAATTCCAAGAGCAACCTTCACCAACAAAAAAATGCAACTCTTAATGTTTTCATCACCCTTTCTATTTCATGCACGTTTCTTTGAATGAGTCTTAACATTCTACTTCAACCAAATCCCCAATAGAATGGCAAAAGTAATAAAGCACATAGCTGAGAGGCAAAGAGGACATGCACTAACAATGATTTTCAAGGTTATCTTGGGTTAAAATTTTATTAAGAATTATAGTCCACATGAAGAATGACACCCAACTCCCTAATAGGTATAGGATCACAATAAAATGCAAGTGCCAACAAGAATTGGGGTCTTCTGCTATAAAAAAAAATGAATGAAGTTGGTATGGGCTAACTCAAAATTAATTCAACCTTCTGTCAATTATACGAGAAATCTTCATTTGAAAGAGTTTGAGGTTGATCTCCAATTATATCTAAAAGCAAAGCAACCTACTTAACTTTGAATCATGTAGATACTTCTTAGCTGAACCCCTACCTCCACCTTCCACAAAAAGATTGCCAATTTTTTTTTTTTTTAAGACCTTGTAGTTGTAAGTGCACGTATCCTTCATGGTTGGACCTATCAATAGCTCTAATCGCATGTTCAACAAGTTCTTTAGACTTACTGTGTCCATTTATTTGTGGAATAATAAAAAAAACACTTGCCAACTTTTAAAATGAGTTTTTCATTGATCCTATAGTTGCAGTAATGTTGAAGCAAATATAGCAGGTAGCAGCAGTTAATACAATTGTTGTTGTTGGCTTTTGTTTGAGCCAATGTTTAAAAAACTGTGTGGGCACTTACTCCTCAATACTCACGTCAAGGTGAGTCTCGGTTGTAATGCGTCAAAGGCTTATATCAAGGTTTCAAATACGTCTAAAGGCTTATGCCTTAAGTCTTATGCCTCACGCGTTTAGAAATGGATATTTGTGGAATTATGAGTTATCTATTATTTTTGTTAATTCTAAACAATATTTCGGGGTCTTTTGGTTAATAAGTTATATCTAACAACTATAAAAAATTAATTCATTAATTGACACCATAGTAATATAATCATCATTCATTTTGTATTGAAGCAAGAGACATGCATACATATGAACAAGATTCAAGCTAAAACTTTCGTGGACCATTGTGCAAAAACGGACAAAAAAAAGACCCAAGAATAATGACGACATGTTGGAAACACTTGATTATTTCATTAGTCATGGAGACCACTGTGCTATGAATCCTGAAAGTATTGGTCGAAAAAGAGTGGGAGTGGATTGGGGAAGGGGCCCTTAACTCGTCCATGGCACTTTTCTGGTACGGATGTATTTTTGTGACAAGGATACACTAAATTCAATATTTGATCACAAAGTTACTACTAGTTATTTGTTCAGTGTGGGCAATCCATCATCCACAAAGGCAGTGTATGTGGCAGAGACATTATGCTATTACACATACGCCAAGTCCATGGCAAATCCACCATCCCACCCACCGCTAAATAAGATGAACCATTTAATGAAAGTTTGTCTGAAACTTTTGAGGGCCTCAGCAACCTCTCCAGCTCATTATAAAATGCCTGAAACGGTGAAGCCTTCTGTTGTAGGTGAATATTGGTCATCTTTGAGATGTTCATTGTATCCAACTTCTAACTTCAAGCTCCAGTCTGATTTTAATAGATGATTTTTCTGATGTTTGACTTGAAAGGAAGTGCCACACATTTTAATGGAATTTGGCAATGCTATCAGTGAATTTGAGCAGGTGCAAAAGCTATTGAGTGTGTTATTTATTAGCGACTTCCCTCTTGGGACAGTACAAGATTCTAGACCTAGTTGTTCTATCTAGCACTTTAACAATCTGGATAAATAGGAAAAACAAGAGATAACCCCCAAGAGGAAATTGGGGAAGGCAGGGAAAAAAATATTTTCTTAATCTAACCCTTATGATTAAAATTGTCGAGTTCTATTTCCGCCACTTTTTTTTTTTTGCATGAAAAAATAAAATGTAAATTTCATGGAAGCTCATTGAATTACTTGCAAAATCTATACTAGATTGTGGGAATAGCTGGTTTAATGGGCTGAATGGGTCATGGCCATGATGTCCTGCAGTCATAGGCTGGTCACTAAGTTGCATGCATTAAATGAGTTATTGATCATAATAGTTTTTACTCTTGTTATGGATGAATAGGTTGTTACAAGGTGGAAATGGAAGATCGCGAGCTCACAAAAGGAGTAGTGCTTGGAAACAATATTCTTGCAATCTCTTTGAATCATTCTCTACAGCGCCATTGGAAGACAAGCATAGATGCATCACCTGTTTCCATACCCGTTACAGTCGTCATAGCAGTGTGAAAAAACTAGGACAGAGGGTCTTACTTGACAAGTCAACCTTTCCGTCGTCAAAATTTTCGCTTGATAAGACATCTGTAAGTATTAATTGATCGTTATAATTATCATTTCCTTGAATAGACGTGATTAATAATTGTACTATTATAGTCAACTTTGTTCATCAGACAGTATTATGATGGTTGTCTTTCTCCATGGCACAGAGGCTTGCATAAGCTTGTCATCTAAAAGAAGTTGGGATTTGCAATTATATTTGTGATAATGAGCTGAACTTTTCCATGAACTAATGTTTTTTGTGCAAGTTTTACTGTTGTATTATGTAGCTTTGCTTTTCACAACTGTTTTAAATATATTAGTTTTCTCTTCAAGCACCCTCAATTTTGTGATTAATAGTTCACTAGGCATAGTTTGTCTATTTCTTACCTCTCGGTTATAGGTGTCGCATGGAACACCCTGTAGTCTTGTCTGGATTCAGGATTAGGACTAGGAGTTCCCATGACTCTTGCGTATCCAAGTGTGTTTCTTCGATATGCCTCAATCAAGGAGCTGGTCTACCTTTCAGGCACTTTAATCAACCAAAATATGTAGTTTTTTTTTTTTTTTTTTTTTAAAATTTTGTTTAAAATTTTTAATTTTTCTTACATCAAACCAAGACATAATTTCGGACTATAATTTAGGTTCCAGTTGGTTATATTCTTTTCCTATTTTGACCAATATATATTATACTGTCTTATCTTGAGTATGCACAAATTTTTTTGTAGTGTTTTAACCTTTTAGGAATTTGAAAGCTTGTCTTGTTTTTCCACTCGGCCATCCAAATCCGATGCCATATTGTTCTTAAGGTTTATATCTTGGTAGGAGAAAGTAGTATGTAGTTTTATGAGATTCACTACCAGTTTTTTGTATGGGAATTCCCAAAATGTTGTTCGTTCATGGTATTGACTTATACTGTTAGTGATTAGCTTATATGTTATGCACACTATATCCCTTAGTGTTTTTTTAATTGTCTTCTTTGTATGGTGAGTTACACACCTTTTGTCTTTTTTATTGATCAATAAAATTTTGATGTGTTTTGACTTAAAAAAGATCTTCCTAAGCCTGGCCAAATAATGGATTTATACTCTCAGTCCTCCAGCTCTGCTTCACAATTTTTGCTCCAAGGTAATTTGACCCCAATTTTGTTCACATTTTTTTCCCATTCGTAGGATACCATATACCACTGAGACTGTGTTTGATATCGAGATACAATTTGTACGTCACTGTTATACACCCCTCCAACGACTACAAGTGGGCTGTGAATAAATGCGAAGAAAATCTAATTTGATCGCTTGGTTACCTTAATAATTTCAATTGTATTTAGAAATATGGGAGTTAGAATCAGCTTTTCTGAATGACTTTTCATTGGATGTCTTTTAGGTGAAGCCAACTCATATTTCGTATGCTGTAGGCCCTGATGAGCCGCATGTAGCAAGCACAACCTGGTCTGATATCAGTCTTGAGAAACAAGGACTGGAATCGTTAGATCCAGAAATAGAAAGAGCACAATTGCAGGGATTTTTAGGTTCTCAACTTCCATCTCACCCGAAATTGTACAGAGGAGAGTTAAAGAATGGATTTCGCTACCTTATTCTACCGAACAAGGTTCCGGCAAACAGGTATTTTTCTTTTCAGTTTACTCTATTTTCTCCTAATCAATATTCAGTTTTTTTTACTGATTCTAAATTTGCAAATGCTCCTGTAGACAATTCTCAAGTAGTAATTCGAGTCGATGATAGCAGTTTAGGAAGTACAGCTACAATCATTTGGCCTCAATTATGAAGTGGGCATCTAAATTTTTTTGAGAAGAAATGACTGATTTGAGCTGATTATAACATATTTTTCTTCATGGAATAATTTGGTTGTTCTATCGAATGGTTTTTTGTAGGTTGTGCCATCCTTGTATTGCTTTCTTAGTTTGGTGCTATCCTTATGCATCTGAGTGAAAAAATGATGCTATATAACTTGTGTACTATTGTGAAGTTTTCTCTGCTTGGCTTCACATTATTGCTTTGTTGCCTTTGTTTTCTCCTTGTTTTATATGCGAGTCATTCTTTCAACTTCGCCCCTCCCTTTTCTTCTTCTTTCCATTTTCTTGTACTGTAATGGCTAGTTTCTCCAACAACAAGAAAAGATAAAAAGTCCATTATCTATTGATATAGGTTTTGGTATTTGGACTGGGCCCTCATCAACCGGAATCTCAGCTGTGATATTATTATTATTATTGTTGTTGTTGTTATTATTATTATTATTGTTATTTTCTTTTGGACTTCGTATATCTGTTGTGTGCATCTAGCACAGACATTTAGTTTAGATATTTATGTTTATTTGTTGATCTTACTGGATTATAGGTTTGAAGCACATATGGAAGTTCATGTTGGATCAGTTGATGAGGAGGAGGATGAGCAGGGAATTGCCCACATGATCGAACACGTGGCATTTCTAGGAAGTAAGAAACGTGAAAAACTACTAGGGACTGGAGCTCGATCAAATGCTTACACAGATTTCCATCATACAGTGTTTCACATCCATTCACTTACCAGTATTAAGGTCTGCTATGTCTTTCTTAGTTGTTACATTTACTTGTGTGTAAACGTTGACTAGGTTTTACTCTATATTTCAGTATTTGCACTTTATTTTATTTCACTTTTTCAATCTGTATTTTACTTCAATTTTTAGTTTTTAGTTTTTATTATTTATAACAACACCAATAATAATAATAATAATAATAATAATAATAATAATAATAATAATAATAATAATAAAGCATTTTTGTTAGAAAGCAAGACAAAAAATAAATAAAGAAAATTATAAAGCATGATGGCTTTCATTATAAAAATGGACATTATAGTGTTCTGCAGGTGACCCTGATCCATGCATTCACCATCATTCTTTTGAAAATAGAAAAATACTGACTTCCTCACAATAGAAAAATACTAACTTCCTCCATTGTGTTCCCAACTTGCTTCAGTTGAGGATGTGGATTGTTCTCATCAATATCAGTATGATACAAACCAATTTTTATATCACTGATTTGTGGCCCAATCTTAGACAGTTTAGCCCAAATATCATGTTGTGTGCATGCTTAATTGACCCATCTTCCTGGACACTAGCAGTTGACATGTTCAAATAAAATTAGATATCATAATAATGCTTTCAAATGTCAGAAAGAAAGTTCTAAGCGTATCTGAATGATTGTGTTTTCTTTGTTAGGACTCTGATGGTGATCTACTTCCATCTGTACTGGATGCTTTGAATGAGGTATGCAACATATTGTTATTGCTAGGAGCTGAATACATTTTTGCATATAGATTGGAACATTCTGAAATGATTAATTTTAGGAGAGACCTCCAAAACAAGTAACTCATGTTTCCATGTTTGGCACCTGTGCCATGGGAGATGATACGTCTAATCATATTAACCATACCTCGTGCATGAATGCAGATAGCATTTTACCCAAAGTTTCTCACTTCTCGTGTTGAAAAGGAGAGACGAGCAATCCTCTCAGAATTACAGATGATGAACACTATAGAGTATCGTGTTGATTGCCAGGTGCGTAAGTAATCAGTTCCCATGTTCGATGGGCTGGATGTGCATATACAATGTCACTTCCTGTCAATATCTTTGATCAATTTGGTTAATTATTTGCATGCAGTTGCTACAACATTTGCATTCAGAGAACAAGCTGAGCCAAAGATTTCCTATTGGATTAGAAGAGCAGATTAAGAAGTGGGATGCAGATAAAATAAGGAAATTTCATGAACGCTGGTATTTCCCAGCAAATGCCACTTTATACATCGTGGGTGATATTGACAATATTTCCGAGACTGTTTACCAAATTGAAGTACGTGGGAGCTCTTTTAAGTTTATTCACTATTCTGCTTCAGCAGTTACTATGGAATGACTATGATGAAATTTTTTATTTGTCGACATTGCAGTGATCTTTTTGGATCTGTTGATAAATATACTACGCTACTGTTGTGCAGGCTGTCTTTGGACGAACAGGTGTAGAAAATGAGACAACCCCTGCACCCACTGAAGGTGGATTTGGTGCAATGGCAAGTTTTCTTGTTCCAAAACTCCCTGTTGGTTTAGTGGGAAGTTTATCTAATGAAAAATTATCTACTATGGATCAACCAAGAACTGTCAAAAAGGAAAGACATGCAGTTCGTCCTCCTGTCGAGCATAGATGGTCCCTCCCAGGAATTGGGGAGGATGCTGACCCTCCACAGATCTTCCAGCATGAGTTGCTTCAAAATTTTTCAATCAACATGTTCTGCAAGGTATGATAGAATTCATTTATTGTTACTACCAATATTGAATTCTTACTTAGGACTGAGTATTAATTGTTTTGCCGTTGTTTATGATTGTGTTTGCATGTAGTAAGTTTATAAGCAAGCATAGTTTTAAGTAAAATTTTCTTTGGAGTTGGAATCCATACAATTTGTTAAAGTCAACATTACAATTTTTAATGCATCTTTGTTCCTCAAAACAAAAGACCGAACAACTGAACCTCATTGGCATAAAATTCGTTAAATTAACTGAAGCTTAAGTAAATGTGGAGAATATATAGAAATTATCCAACTTAGATAAGGTTAAGAAGTTACAACTAGATAGTCAAAAGCGTACTAATAATAACATTCACAAGTTACATATTAACCATTAAAACTTAAAAGTGAAAAGAAAACAACCATTTAGAATAATTTGTGCATAATATGGCATTGGGCATCCTTTTGTTGGGGCGGGAGGAGATTGTCCATGCACATTAATCTCTGTTTAGTGTGTATGTCTTAGCGCAATAAATTTGACCTTTATTAGTTGAAGAAAAGGAAAAGGATAAAAAGAAAAAGAAAAAGAAAAACTACAATTCCAGATGTTGTTGCAGTTCTTACAGTGTCCAGAAGGCTGTCTGATTATAAATGTGGTTGCATAACTGTGTTTTCCTATGAAACATCATTATTTTTCTAGAAAATTCTTTGATCTTTGTCAAGTTATGTTGTGACCGTGTTCTCTTTTCCTGTTAAGAGCTGCTTTACAATGGCAAAAGGCAAGCAACTAGTAGGCAACTTGAGGCATTTTGGATCCTTACGTGATTAGATAACTAGGACAGGGACAGGGCATGAGCATAGAAAAAAAAACAAAAAATTTCAATGTGTAGTGGTGCACAAATAAGAATATGACTCTGTCATCCTGAATGCCCAATTAGGCATGACTAGAAGGGATTGGTCATGACTTGTTAACAAGCATAATTATGTGCTGCAAGAGTGTTGCCTTAGTCAAAACCTGACCTATTCCCTTTACCCAATCTAAAAGTAACTCCTTTTATCAAATAAAGTAGCCGAGCCCCAGGCCTACTTAGGTTGCCCATGATCACTCCTCAGGTCCCACGGATCCTTTTAATTTCTTCTGGGATCAAGAGGAGGAATTGTCGTTTGGAGCTTTCAGTTATATCCTAATGAGAGGAAACTATCTTTTACAATTCACATCAACAATCTTGTATTCATCAACTACAAATGCTTGATGTATTGCTTCGACGATGGGTACTCACGGATGAGACATTGGTTCGAGAAATCGTCATTGTGCGATTCATGAATTCTTAATATTTGGACAAAAATTGTGATATTTTCCGAGATTTTAGTATCGGAATATGTGCGAGTGTATTGACACCATTTCACCTCACTTCAGGACAAGAATCGTGCACATTGAGGGATATCGTTCACTGGGCTGAGACTTGGATCCGGTTCTTTGACTCGGAATTATTTGTACTTGTCACTCGTGGACGTAGATGGTTCTTCATGTATTTGATTTAGCTATTACTAGTTTAAGTTGTAGATGTGTTTATTATACAGTCACACAGTTTATTATTCCATTCTGTTTATTAATTTACTAGTTGTTACTTGGTAGTGTTACTTATCACTTGATAATGTCTAACGTAAATCAAACATTTGGATTTTCTATTCACTCGGATTCTGGAATTTTTCTTTGAAACATGCATAAGAAATATTAACTTTTTAAAGTTCTAAACATATAAAAATGTGGGAGATACGGGGGGTGGCGGTTCTAAATTTGAGGAGGTATAGGATAGTAGCACTAGGCACTTGAATATATCATATTCAAAAGCAAGTTATACATCTACGCCTTGTTCGTCACCCTGACCTAATATTAAGACCCCTGCTTTTTTGTGTGGTATGATCCAGTATCTTAAGAGCTTCACCTACGACTGTTGGTGCACTTGCTATGCTGTGAAAGGTTACTAAAAATTTTGCAAGGAATTATTCACGAGCGATTTTTTGTTTGGTGTTACTGCAGGTTCCTGTGAACAAGGTCAAGACATTTGCGGACTTGCGCACTGTTTTGATGAAGAGAATATTCCTCTCAGCTCTGCATTTTCGGATCAACACAAGATATAAGGTCCGTCACTGTCAACATACTGATTTCAGTATTTGATGAATGTAGTTTATTGTTTATATATTCTTTATGCTGAGTTAAGATATGAACTGAATTTTCTGTAGTACCTATACAATTATGGATGCATAATGGTGATGCTAGTTGGCACCCTAAATGGATGTGGTGAAGATGACTTCCTCAAGGAAATAATCCTCATCAAAATTGTTATCTAAATTAATTAATCGCTGCATTGAACATTGTACTATAATTGGAACTTCTCATGTCATGTGTTAATTATATCAATTTTTGATAGAACTAAAGAACAATAATCTAAATAAACGAAGTCATAAATGAAACAATAATCAAGATAAAACTATGATAAAAGTTGATGGAAAACAACTAAGGGTGTGTTTAGTTGCATAGAATCTTATTCCATGAGAATCCATTGATCACTCTAACCGTGGATAGTGACTACCTTAAATTAGCTTAAATGTAGATGGCCCCCTCATGGATTCCCATGGAATAAGATTCCATGCAACCAAACACACCCTAATAAAATAACTGTTCTTACATTCATTAATCTAACAACAATGAACAATCGCTTGCCTTATTTATAGTTCCCCTAACTTTTTTGGTAAGCTAATTAACCTAACCATAATTGCCTAATAATGCCCTAACTACTATTTTGGGCTTTTATAGACCCAATTACAATTAATATTAATATTGCCAAACTAACCTCTAATGCTACTTACATCAACTTCCTCGAGTTGAAGAAGTTTGTCATCGAGTTAGAAGTTGAAGAAGCCCGATTAGCACAAGCAACTGGTCATAGAACACAATGCGAAGTGCACTCGAAGTAGTCAACATCAAACCTTGCCACGATACACTTGTTAGAGCTAAAACAACTACATCAGTCATCTAACATTTGTCAAAATGGGCCAAATATCGTTTAGAGACTCTGCCTTGGTAACAACTCGCTTTGAAAAATGGAATGGACCCAAATAAGGAACATGGTCCACATATCAATAATATGCATAAGAGCTTCTGGACACACATCTTTTCATTAGCTTTTTCCTCGAAAGACTCCCAATAGGGGTTACTGTAAACTGCATCACTTACTGCTCGTGCCTTTATGGGAACCTCAACATCTTCTTGATAAAAATAGGAAAGAAATCACACATGGCCCACACGTCGGAAATCGAGTACGTGTGATGGTTACTCTTAACTTCTTCAAAAAGCTGGAGCAACTTAGACAAACAATATGGTTAATCCGTATCTATGAGCCTTTGTTTTCTCCCATATTTTGTTATTTCGAAGCACTCTAGTTCCATCGTTAATCATCTTATGATACTATGCTTCTATTTCTCTCATTTCTCTTAAATTTTTGCTAAACTGATGATGTTTATCTGAATCTATATCACAGTGGAGGTGGTAGTGAGTGTTATGTCATTGGTCATCGAGGTGGTGGTGATATAGGAGAAATGGGTCCAGGTTAGGAGAATGGGGGATGTAGGTGGTTTGTGGTTGTGGATAGTAAAATTGAGGACAATCACTATAAGACACCGTGGGGTAATATAATGGATATGGGCTATATAGATTTTGATATGAGGGCGGAGAATAATATAGGTGTAGGTAGGAATATGAATTGGGAATAATATGGGTCACCTATTTTTTGTAATTTTTTTTCATTGGTGGATTGCAGATAACTGTTGTTATGGGTCAGGTAGGTTTATGCAATTTTGGAAAATTTTGGGGAGTTTTTTTAAATTACTGGATAATTCAGGGAGATACTTGGAAAATCTGAAACAATGCGATGTACAATACGATGATCAGTTCGATGAACAATACCTATGAACAATGACGATGAATAGTGTCAACCTTGATTTTTTTCCGACAATCTTCACTCAAACTTTGTTTATTCTCTTCAATTTTCTTCTTTAAGTCGAACAAATCTCTTCCTTCGAAACTCTTCTAATTTCTTTGCAACAAATTAAGGAACAATGATCGCTTCAGCTTTGATATTAATTGATAGAATTAAGGAACAATAATTAAAATAAACAAAAACAATAATCAAACTATAAATGAAACATTAATCGAAATAAAACTATGATAAACGTTAATGAAAAATAACTAATAAAATAGCTATTCTTTCATTCATCCATCCAAGATTAATGAACAATCTCTTACCTTATTTATAATATTTGTAACTTCTTTGGCAAGCTAATTAACCTAACCCTAATTGGCTAATAATGCCCTAACTACTATTTTCGGCTCTTACTTAATAGGCCTAATTACAATTAATATTAATACTTCTAACCTAACCCCTAATACTGCCTACATCTATTTGAAAAGTGTTTTTGGTTGGTGTGTTGTTACTATCTGATAGGAATAAATATGTCGTCAATCCTTTGGAAGTAATTCCATGCTTCCAGCTGTTGCTCAGGATGAGCGTGTGTTATTGTTAGAACATAATCTTGAAACTTGTATGTAGATAGAAATGAAAAATCTGACTCAGAAAGAGAATCTGGAAAACTGTCAACCAAATTATATAGTCTTTGCTCTCCTCAAGTATGTTACTATTTCTGCAAAGGGGTTTGCAAGCAAAGGTGTACATAGTACTCAATGTCTGGTCTCTCTTCCATTCATTCTTCCTTCACAGGGTTTGTGAATGTAAATTGCTTCCCATCGTTACAAGAAGTAGCAGCAATACTGAGTATTTGCCTGTTGATACTTCATGCAGAGCTCAAATCCTCCTTTCACAGCAATTGAATTGGATCACAGTGATTCTGGAAGAGAAGGGTGTACTGTCACTACTCTCACGGTGACTGCAGAACCCAAGAACTGGGACAGTGCAATTAAAGTAGCCGTCCAAGAGGTATGTGTTATGTGCTTGCTGCGAGATAGTTTGAATGAGTTTTGTAATTTCTATAGCATCTTCTTGATATTTTTTGGTGCCTCTTTTTCATGGACTCCCTCAGTAAGATCAAGTATGACTTGTTGATATCAGCAATTTAGTTACTAGTTCTTATTTAAACACTTTGAAATTGGTGAGCATAGTTTTGTTCTTATGAGATCTCAAGTCAAAATTTAAGCGAAAGAAGGAATTAATTTCATGTACGCTAGTCGGCAAAAGATGTTCTTGCATATCCAAGCTGGGACAATTCCTAGACGGAAGTGTAGTATCCTAAATTAGTTTACTACTGCAATTAATCATTTCTTTCTGTGAACTGTTTATTATTAAGTTTTTTAATGTGTTGTAATGTTGTATCCATGCAGGTTCGAAGGCTTAAAGAGTTTGGAGTGACAAAAGGTGAATTAGCTCGCTACATGGATGCACTATTGAAGGACAGTGAACATTTGGCAGCAATGATTGATAACGTCTCATCTGTGGATAATCTGGATTTCATCATGGAGAGTGATGCTCTAGGTCATACAGTTATGGATCAGAGACAGGGACATGAATGTTTGGTTGCCGTTGCTGAAACTGTTACGCTTGATGAGGTACTTATTTTACCTAGAAAGGGCCTGAGGCTTTTCATCGGCTCTATCTTTGCATATTCGTTAAATTGTATTAATGAAAAATGACAGTACAAGTGATGAGCTATAATTGCACTAACAACTAGTAGCTTCATGGTGAGTTATGATAATAACAGCGGAAATTAAATATACATGAAGAAGCACGAGTAGCAAAGGTGAGAAATTGAATCTCAAAGTGGAAGCCTAACCTAAGCTGTAGTACTAGTACGACCCTAAATTAACAAGATGGGTCCAAAACTTGATTATTGAAAAGGATTAAAACAATTAAATGAATTCTCTTTAGTTGTCGAAATACTTATCTGTATCACACATGCAAGGACATTGCATGAGAACTACATTTGGATTCCTAGTACCACAAAAAACTCATGACCTCCTAGATAAGTCGTCTACTATCAATACGATTGTTATGAAATATTCTATCGTTTTATTTTCGAAGTGATTTGCAACTGTGAAGTAAGAGGACACCACGCTCTTCCCATCCATCTTTCGTTAGCTTTCAACACATCCATGTCGCAGATGGAGCAAGGAAATATTCCATGGAACCCTGGTTCTTTATCAGTTAGATCATCAAAGATAAATACGGAGAGCAACAATCTCACTATTTTACGTAAGAAAGCAACAACACATGCGGATGTGCAATATGGAAGAGTATTGTCAGAAAAAAAAACACTTTCGAGAAAAGTCTCATATGCTTTAGGGAATGGAACAATTTAGATTTTGGGAAGACAGGTGGATAGGGGATGGGACAGACCTCTAAAGCAAATATTTCCCCAATTTATCAATGCATGTGTGCTGGTTAGCTATTTCATAACACAAGAGGGAAACATAGTAGTTGTCTACTTCATAAGACATATATTTGACAAAGAAATGGCTAATTGGGTGATCTCATTTAGTTGATTTCTCAAGAGTAACTAAAAGAGGGAGATGATGATTGGGCATGGGATAAAAATAGAGATGGGTTTCATCGAAGAAGTATTACATGCATATATATGTGGGAATGAGAGAGATCGCGGGCATAATGTTTTTAGTAGGGTTTGGGCAACTAAAGAACCTCCTAGGATATACTTTGTCTTGTGGTTAGTAGTTCAAAGAAAGTGTTAAACAAAAGACATCTTGGGAAAAGGGAAATGCAAATAGAAGAGGAATGTGCAATGAGACATGACAACCTAGATCACTTGATGCTTCACTATAATACCTCAAAATTTATTTGGGTTTCACTTTCTTAATGAATTTAAAATTGCAAAAATGATACATGGAAGCTTTAAACACTGGGTGAGTAATTGGCATTTTGGAACCTCACCCAAGTAGGGATTTGGCTTTGGAATTGTATACCGCACACCATGTCTTGGATGATGCAGCGAAATATGAGAAAACCTCGAACTTGCGACGAAGAGAGTAGATGGGAAGAAGAAGAGAGGAAGATGAGACATAGGAGAAAGATAGAAATCAACAATAATATTCAATTGGTAATTGGTTACAAAATTCGGAAATGGAGCTCCTTATATAGACAACTCCAACCTAGCAACTTTTGACCTTCCTAAAACATTGAAAGTACGTTTTCTAAGATGTCTATATTATAAAACAACTTTGTAAGCCCATAATAACTCAATTTGGACACTTTTAGGCACTTCTAAAAGTGCCTCAAATAACAAAACGAGAATTTAATTATATTAGAAAATTTCCTAATTTTGCTGAACTCCAAAATAAGCATCCAATTAGCCATTGAAAAGGAATTTTATATATCCTAATTGAAAGGAGAAATCAAATTCTAACAAGGTCTAAACTTGCTATAAATAGTAAAAACGCAATTTACCAAAACTAGCAAATTCCGTGTTACTAAAAATAGTAAAATTCTGATGTCGTCAATTTGACCTTTTTGCCTTCTTAGCCAATATTGCTAAATAATCAACTTGTCATAAGATGTTCTTCAAAAAGAAAGAAACTCTTTAAGATTTTTTTTTATTGGGGAAGCACACACCTAATTGAACATCTCATGATCTCATGATTCTCATCCTCCAAGTGAAATCAATTTAGTGCTATTGTCAGATTTGTTGAATTGCTTGTCAAGTTGTTTGACAACTTGTGAAAATTCGGAAAAGAACTAATGATGAATAGGATTGGGTGGATAAATGAAGAAAAAATAGAAGTTCACGATTGTCCCGTTTAGGATTTGTCTGCAGTCAAATTGTTAATTATTAGGAAATTGCAAATTTGGACACTCATTTTATAATTTGTTAACAAAAAGAACAAGTTCTAGAGAATTATTCAAATATGTTTATGCATGTGAAGCTCTCTGGTATCCTTGCTTTCCATAATAACTAAAATGTTTGATTGTTATAGGTCAATTCAATTGGTGCCAAAGTACTGGAGTTTATATCTGACTTTGGAAAACCTACCGCACCTCTTCCTGCAGCTATTGTCGCTTGTGTTCCTAAAAAAGTGCATGATGAGGGTGTAGGTGAAACAGAGTTTAGAATTTCACCTAACGAAATAACGAATGCCATAAAAGAGGGGTTGAAGGAGTCGATAGAAGCTGAACCAGAGGTATGCTTCCCATGAACTTCACCAGACAGGAGCATTTATATTGATCATTTGTTCTTAGACCTAATTGCACTATTGTCTTGCTCCATTCAATTTTATTTTGCCTATATATATTGACAACTTCATCAGGCGATCTATAGAGTTAACTTCTCTCAAGGCTTTGTAAGCTGTTTTCATGTCATAATGTTCTTCATTTGGCATTTGAACTTTCAGTGGCCATATTGTTCCTTTAAATAATTCTCAAACAAATTTGCTTCCTTTTCAGTGGCCATATTGTTCATGGAACATAATTTTTTTATAAAATTATTGGAATTGGTGTTTATTCGACTCTCAATATATTATGCAAGGGTCCGTTGGCACAAACGTTAACAAGCCTATTGAGAGAGGTATTCGATAAACTTCGATATTCAGATGAAAACATTGGTTGAGATTTAGTTAATGAGATACCATGCTTCCCTATCCCTTCCTCTAATCGATAGAGATTGCTTACTGGTGTAGTAAGTCTTACTTTTGTTAATCTTATGATTTGTGCTACTAGATATCTGCATAGCTGACTCAGGTTTGATTTTATACTCATTTAGCGAAGATGCATAAAAAAAGGAAAATGCAGAAAGGAAATATTGATGAGCCACGTGCTCATCTTCTTCTTAAATGAGCTACAAATAATTGAAGGGTATATAGCCTGACAAGCTTGGAAGAGCAAACATCCTTCAGATGATGACCCGTTTGGCTATACCATTCCAATTATTCATGTATGCTATTGTTCTCTAGTATTGACATACGTCTGCTCACCAAAATACTTCATACTTAGTGTTTCATATTATCCAAGGTGAAATTGGTTCCGAGTGTTCCAAGGCCTGCCCCAAATCTACATCCGTATTAGCAGATATGATCCTTATTTTTGATCTGTTTTGTGCCCCAATTTTTTCATGGACTTCACTGAATGCTTTTAGAATTTATTTAGCTTGGTTTGTTTAACCCTTCTATTAACCAAGTTTTTTAATTGAATACAACTGAGCGATCTTCAAAACATATGATGTTGTGTGTTGCTACTTCTCCATTAAGTATTAGTCTTATTAAGTTTATATGCGAGAGAAAATATTGTTTCTTTTAAGGATCTCTCCCCCCCCACCACACACACACACACACACACAAAAGTCACATATCCATAAGAAAGAAACATCTTTCCTTTCTTCTGTGAAAAGAAACCATTGATGATGTATAAATGTAATGAATATTGTCTGATTTATCATTTCCGTTTTACTCGTGAACAGTTGGAGGTGCCAAAAGAATTGATATCATCCTTACAATTGGATGAATTAAAGTTGAAATGTAAACCTACATTTGTTCCTTTGAGTCAAGATGAGAGGACCACAAAACTTCATGATATGGAAACGGGTATCACACAGTGCCGTCTTTCAAATGGGATTTCTGTAAATTACAAGGTATATTTGATTCTCTTTCAGTATCAATGTTATAATTGATTAGAGGGGGTTCATTTAGCAATTCGAGCATATAGATATCATCATCATCATTATTATTATTATTATTATTATTATTATTATTATTATTATTATTATTATTATTATTGACCATTTCATAAATTAAAAGGTGCCCGAGTTATATGTATTTATTAATGTATGTATTTTTAGCACAAGTAAGGTTTATTTTAGTCGCTCTTCTTCCCTAACTTTCAGTTTTCTGCTAAATATCATCCCCTTCTCTTTCTCTCCCCAACTTCATCTCACGCCTTCCCCTTATTTATACTTTGTTATTTTCCCTCTCCCTCTAGTCCCCATTTTCTCCTGTCCTATTTTGGTATAAAACATGATGATTATCCTTCATAAAAGAGAGTCAAATCTCCTTAGGAATAACTCCTTATTTGTTTCAAGTTATTATTGAAGAACTACCACACCTCTATTTCTATAATCTCTGGAGGCCTTTATCCCTTCTCAATTATTCAACCCTTTGATTGCAAGAAATATCACCATCCCTAGAATAAAAAAAAATGAAAATTTTTCTACATTCCTGAAAATTGATATTGGTATTACCTGAATAGATTCAAGTTTTTTTTTTTTTTTTTCCCTTATTTCTTTCTTGAAATCAGGGGAGAAAATTATTGTATTATTTTACTATAAGTGCTATCAAGCAACAAACTAATGCATTTTGCAAATTAGTGCATTGCTACCAAGCAACAACAAACAAATGTATTGCAACCAAGGAATGAGATTTCGCAAAATCTCACGAAATTTCTGTTTTTTGAAATTACGAAAAGAAAAAGGGTGAAAAAATATATTCGAGGGTTTTTTTGGAAAATTTCGAGGTTTTTTCTCGTAAATTTTGGGGATTTTAAGTAAATTTTTATTTTTTGTAAAAATTCAAAAATTAGCTAGCAAAAATTACATTTTTTCAAGGATATTTTTTGAAAATTCTGAGTTTTTTCGTAAAATTTGGGATTTTTAACTATCATTTCTTTTAATTATTTATTGATTTTGAAACCACCCCCTGATCTAATTATCTTATCTTCTACTTATATATTGATTTTTGAAACCACCCCCTGATTTTTTAATTATATATTAATTTATGTTTGTTTTATTTTTTGGTATTTAGACTTTATTTAATGTGTTTAATAGATTTATTTATCTGCATCTTATTTTTATCACATAATTCATATACCTTTGAAATTCATTATATATATATATATATATATATATATATATATATTTCATGTATACTTGAAATTTTTTCGTTTTTTCTTTACATTGAAATATTTCTTAAAATAAAGACACCAGAATTAACTTGAAAACGAAATCACAATTCTTGATTGCAATTAATGCTAATGCATTAATTTGCAAAGTGCATTATTTTACGGTGTACCAAGCGGAGGCTTAGTTTCTATTCTTTTTCATTTGCAAAAGGCTTAGGATGTCTTGCTGCTAACTACGACTTGATTTAGTTTGCTATCTACTGCAGTTTAGTGCATGCCCTCGTTCGCACTCATGGGACTTCGTGCATATTTTGTCTTACATAGTTGAATTTTTAAATATCTTTTTCCGTTGATTCTTTATTGATATTAATGTTCATTCGTTAAAATACTGGCAGATCACCAAAAATGAAGCCATGAGTGGGGTCATGCGTTTGATAGTTGGCGGTGGAAGAGCAAACGAAGGTTCTGAGTCAAGGGGAGATGTAATAGTTGGTGTTCGAACTCTCAGTGAGGGTGGTCGCGTTGGAAACTTTTCAAGGGAGCAGGTTTGCTTTTTGATATGAAATATTGTATAGTTGATTTTCTTTCACATCATTATTGTAGTCCTTATTATTCATCCCATTGATGCAATGGAGTACTTTTCTTTCTACACGATATGTATGCTTCGATAAACATGGAAAAATCTCAAAATATTATATACTAGAAAGAGATGTGAAAAGAGGCTTTCTAATGACTGTCGTAGTTTAAAAATCAGAATTTCAACCCCATAGAATGCATTTAAGACATAAAAACCACATAAATTTCAAGCCTTGACCTATGTAACAATGAAACTCTATTCGAGAAAAAAGTGTGTCGACACTAACAGATACTTCCATTGGTCACTTTATGCTCACATACATTTGAAAAGTTCCAATTCTTTATGAATGCTACAAGGATATTCTGACAAGTTAGCAGTACATGTACAAACAAGTTAGCGGTACATGAGTAGCAATATTAACCTACAAGGAATGAATACTTACTGCTAAAAAGTAAATAATACTATCATGTACAGACGTGTCCCCACCGTAGCCTTTATTGTGTTTTTGTGGATGACGTGTCTTACAACTCATATTTGTGTTGGATACCTCGTTGTTACATAGGTTCCTGGTACTAATTTCTAGTATATTTTACATCTTTAGCATATTGTCTGCTATTTCACAATCTGGCAAAGCGTTCCAAAATTTAATTTTCCACAGTATCTGATCATGTACCCTGTTACCAAACTCTAATGCCTTTTCCCCTAGTTTCCTTGAGCATTGATCTCCTCAAATCACTTTCAATTATTGATGTGATCTTAAGTGGGGTTATGAATGATAAATACAGTATTTATCATCTAACTTCTTGTCTAGTCTCAACTGATTACACTTTCTGAAAATTTTATTTCTCAATGCTAGAGAACAAGACTAAAGGAGCATATAGTGAATCGCTCAACTATGCCTCAGTATATGTTCTATTTGTGCAATTTTTATGTTTTATTTTTTGCACAAGGGAAACACCCATTTCACTCTATTTTATTAAAAGAATGAAAGAACTACAAAGCAAAGCCCTGGGGAAACCAAAGCAAGAAACACTAAACTCTTGACAAGGAGCTCCTAACACAGAATATTTAATTCTTAAAAACCTTATGACATTTGATGATTGGAATCATTCTTTATACAGGTTTATTTGCATCAAACTCATTTTGCTTTCTCACATGTTATCTTTGACTTGGATTTCCAGGTAGAACTGTTCTGTGTGAACCATCTTATAAACTGCTCATTGGAGTCTACTGAGGAGTTCATTTGCATGGAATTTCGCTTTACCTTAAGAGATGGTGGGATGCGTTCAGCTTTCCAACTTTTCCATATGGTACTCGAGGTAATTTATCAACCCTTATAGTTTCCTTAGTTCAACACTGGCAATTAGGCACTATATCACGTCTGTGGGTTGCAGATCCACAAAGTAGAGGGGCAAATTGAACAGACCATAACATGTTGTTAGTGTCTGTATATTATTACGTATTTACACTGTACTAAAGGAAATTTGTGTTTTGGGCACACTTGCAACACAATGGTAATTGTACAAGGTTTTTTATTTTTTCTTTTTCTTCTCTCTCCATAGAAGATCGTGTTCAACCTGTGATCTCAAAGGCTAGCCTAGGCTGTTGCATAGGCATTATGTGCAACCAGACCACCTCGTCTAACATAGTGGTGCAATGATCTGACGCCTAGGTGATGCCTTGCCTCTTCTGGGTTGTGCTAAAATTCTCTTATTCTTCTTCCCCTCATCTCACTTCTTCTGTTTTTCTTCCATTCTTCCTTGAGATTTCTGTACGTTTTCCCTTCATTCCTCCCTCCCCTCCCCTCCTCGCACATTTCACTTATTCATGAAGACGACATGGATAAGGAGGATGAAGATGATAAGGGCATGGAATGTCTGGAGACGGCTAGAATGTTAAGGTTGGGGATTTTGTGTTGGAGGAGAGTAATGATTAGAATGAAGTATACATATTTTGGACCGTTCGATCCAGATATGTGATTTCATCTAATTATTATGAACTTATGATATGATTGTATGAGCTTAATTTGTGTTTTTGGGGAGACGCCTCAACCTTGACGCTAGCCAAGGTTGTTGAATCGGCCCAAAGTAAGCCCATAATAGAATAAGTGAAGATTAGGGCTCTAATAGCATTTAGGGTTAGATTCATTTGCAAGCTAAATTTAATATAAATAGGGCCAAGAGGCCGTTGCTTGTAGTTGGTTGAATGATGAATATGAATTGATTCATTTGATTATTTTACTTTAGTTTAATTTTAATTGTAGATTTAGGTTAACTAGATTAGTTGTATATTACACTAAAAAGGCATACTTCGTTACTTTGTTACTGTCATTACCCTTATTCCTTTATGGTGTGGTGTTTCGGTAAATACATTATTGCACAACTAGGTTTCGATTTCTTGTATTTTAGAGAGTTCATTAGTGTAGGAAACTCCTAATTGCGTAAAGTTGTTGACTCTCACTACTGTTTATTAAATGGTTACTGATCTGCAGAATAGTGTTTGGCTTGAAGATGCATTTGATAGAGCTAGACAGCTATATTTGTCATACTACCGGTCTATTCCTAAAAGCTTAGAACGCTCAACTGCTCACAAGCTCATGTCTGCAATGCTGAATGGTGATGAGCGCTTTATGGAGCCTACCCCACAATCCTTACAAAAGTTGACACTGCAGGCTGTCAAAGATGCTGTTATGAATCAGTTTGTGGGTGACAATATGGAGGTATTTGAACATTTCGGCTTTTATAGTTCTTATGACCTTCACATACTTAGTAATTGAACAGTTCTCTATTTTTGTTGCTTTTCTTGTTAGTAACCTTTTTATATACTTTTTTTTTTCAGGTAAGCATCGTTGGGGACTTCACGGAAACTGAAATAGAATCTTGCATTCTTGATTACCTTGGT
This sequence comes from Berberis vulgaris, assembly GCA_963556465.1. Lineage (NCBI taxonomy): Eukaryota > Viridiplantae > Streptophyta > Magnoliopsida > Ranunculales > Berberidaceae > Berberis > Berberis vulgaris. Next base: position 94,998,477 of record OY747127.1, on the reverse strand, counting down.
ACAGTTAAAGCGACAAGAACTGCTGGGGAACCTGAAGTTAATCCAATTGTGTTTCGACCGTCGCCCTCTGATCTGCAGTTTCAGCAAGTGAGAATCCGAATCTGGTTTATATATTTGCTGATAAAATTCTTTAAGATCATTAGGATATTTGCATTTCATATTGATTAACATCCTTGATTTTCAAGTAGTTACCTTGACACTTTATCACGCCTAATGTATCCTTGCCAACAGGGTACAAAGAAGGATACTGGTATCAAGGATCATCAAATACTTTTACTTACTATTTCTCTGATTCTATTATACAATACATGTTCTTAATTCTGTAAATCTTTCATCCTTGGTTCCCAATGAGAAATGCATAAGTAAACTGTAGCAAGAAATTCATGCCCGAATCTTGTCATTATATTTGGAAAAGTTTTATATTTCGAGACCATGAAACTACATTTCCCTGGTTGTGTGTGTTAGTCTCGATTGGATTAGTAATTTCTAATCTACTAAAGATCATTTGGGTTTGGATGGGGCACCCATGTGATTCACTTGCTGGTAGGCCTCGGTTGTGAGTGTATCCTTTTCATCCTCACGCATAGTAATTTGGGGTTCTCGCTAACTTGGGTCTTATGTAATGTTATAATGTGGCAACCTCTTGGGTTTCATTGTAATTTTCGAGATGTATTTAAAAAAAATAAAATACGGCAATTCGAAAGTTCCACCCTTTGGCTCATTTTGTGCCATAGCCATGAATGCAGTCCTAGATCTAGATCCCAAGCTTCCCATGGCTGAGCAAAATGTCACGTGCTGACCTTTTTCCCTTGGCTAACACGCTACCTACTAGCGTCACACTCCCGTCGGACTAACTAGTCAAGGCACTTCGATGCTTGGCTAATGCTAAGTGATGCTTCGAAAGCTTAAGTGAGGAAAATGCTAAGGCACAAGTGTTTGGGCTTTTGAAAGAATGCTTTGTATTGCTTGAGAGAGTTGTACAAGTGTTTGATGATCTCTACAAATGAATGCCAAGGCCTATTTATAGGCCCTTAAAGTCCTAGAGGCTTCTAGTCTAGAACTTTCCACAATCCTCCTTCAAAGGAGTATTCTCTATGCATCTAGAAAGTTCCCACCTCCAAAGGAACCAAAAATTACAAGGAGGCTTCTAGAAAATACTACACAAATTTGTACAAGGGTGTTCTAGACTTATCCATGCTAGAACACTCTAGATAAAGCTAAGCTAGAATGTCCAAGAGCACTCTAGAACCTTCCGGAGGCATCTAGAGAAAGCTATGCTAAATGGCTCGTGACAAAAAGCTCTCAAAGGCATCAAGAAGCTTCAAGTTCTCCATAGGTATAAATTTATGTAGATGATCACTGGACATTATATTTAGAGGAGACCTATTTTTTTTATCAATAAAACTAGCATAATTTAAAAATCAAAAGAGATGATACAATTGCCAAGAAGGGGACTGAGAGGATCCCAAAAAGGAGCAAGAACAAAGCAAAAAAACAATACACAAACTGGCTACAAAACAATCTATTACAAACAAAAGATGCTAGCCCAATTAAATATACACTCATGAAAAGGAACATCAGCGAGCAATGTCCAAGTGATGCCCCACAGCCACACCACAGATTTGACACTAAGCACCAAATATATATCTCTTTAACCCCTTGAAAATCCGCAGGTTTCTTTCCTTCCAAAGAATCCACACAGTGGCATAGATAACGCTCTCCCATGGCCAGGTGCCCTTGATTGAGAAACCACCGCTGCTTTGGTATAACCTTAATATTTTATGGTTGGGACGTTTTATGCTTATATTCGCTTACTTTAATATTTTCTTTAAAGTTTCGGTTGAGATACTTATGTTGTTTTTCTTGAGTGGAAAAAAAGAGATTGGTAGTTGTGGGAGAGATAGTGTTGGCTTCATTGCATATCGAGTACCAAAGAAGTTGAGTAGATAAAGGGCAAGAGAAAAAAATGTGGTCAATTGATTCTATGTTGTTCACAAAGGATCCATCTGCTAGCTAACCATCGATTGTGAGAATTTTTTCTTGACCCAGAGCCCAAAAGAAAAAATTTACTATAGGATGAATCTCATATTAAATTTTTTTTGTGCCCAATTAGAGAATAAAGAGAGCATCATTGGCTATTGGAAAGTGTTCATGATTAGAGCTTCAAATAAGAATCACAAACCGAAAAATACCCAAATTTGTCATCCCAAACCCACAGATCCTCTTCAGTAGAAAGACTAACAAGCATTAGCAAATGTATAAGCTTGAGACTATGTTGAAGCTCTTCATTTTTGATAGCTTTCTTTAGCTGAAGGTTTCAGTTGGGCGAGCTATTGGAAGATCCCACATAATGTTGAGCCATAGTTGCTTATTTAGATAAAGCGATGTTATAGATTGGGTGGAATAACACCTTCCAAAGAAGCTGGCACACCGCACATCCTCTCATAATCTAACTTTGACGCTACTCCCCACCTGAAAAGGGTTTACCAATCACTTGGCTCTAAACCATATTTCTCTTGAATGATGCCCACCAAAGAGCATGTTGTTCTTTTCCAAACCTCCACGACCATTCCGATAAAAGAGCTTTATTGAACAAGTGAAGTTATGATTGGGGTGGGAACGAGACGGGATGGACCTCATCCCTATCCCATCCCGTTCGTTCGAGATCGGGATGGGATAGACCTCATCCCGACCTCGTCCCATCCCAAACAGGTTCGGGATGGGACAAGACAGGTCGGGATCAACCGGCAATAAAACCTAAAAAAACATTTTTCAATACCAAAACGCTGAAATTGTTTCCATTGCAAACAAACTACAACCTCAACTAAATCAAACTCACCCAACCAACCTTAGTTGGTGTTCATCTTGAAATGAAACTAATGTGCATTTATCTTCCTTCAAAAGAAGATCATTCAACTTAAAAAATGCCTTTTATCTATCACCAAACACTACTTTAAATGCATGTGCAAATATTAGTTATGTGAATGTTAATGGACTTCATTTTCTGTGACCCCAAAACTTCACAATATACATCACTTGTGAAACAAAGCATCAACAACATCATCAAAATAAATTCAAATCAGTGACAATGACAAGAATAATCAATCGAAGTAAATAAAGAAAACAAAGTGGGATAAGAGACTATACGGATTTCACTTACCTGCCATAGGGAAGTTTTTGGATTTGAATCCCAACCTTCAAGTTTATTTTTAATTGTTGTTGTTAATAAGAGATTCCCAATCAATAGTAAGACTGTTTTGCCAGAGAGGAGAATTTGGAGACATTACACCAAAGCATGACCCAATTTCCATTGATCACAAAAGAGATTAACCCAATACTCTGTATCTGTGACTCGTTTCTGCACTTCACCCCACAAAGTTACAACTTATAAGTTAAGTTCTAACTTCTAGCTTAATTCGGGATTGGACGGTATGGACGGGATTGAAAATCTCCATTCCAATCCCATCCCACTCTAGATCAGGACGAGACGGGATCGAGATGAGTCGATGAGATTGATCATTCCCAAAAAAATCCGAAAAATTGGGACTGGATCGGGATGAGATGGCCACCCCTAGTTATGATCCCTAAACTCCCTTGATTTCTAGGCTTGCAAACCTTCTTCCAATGAACCCAATGGTAATTTTTAGCTTGAGTCTTCGAGCCCTAAAGGAAATCTCTGCACAAAATTTTAGATGCCTTGTTGGATAGAGATGGGCACGATCATGCATGGCATGAAGAAGACTGAAATGCTAGAAAGGTAATTTTGATGAGGGTGACCCTCCCGGCATTGGAGATATATTTAGTCTTTCAAACTGCAAGTCTAGACTTTGATCCTATCCACAATTGGTTCCCACACTTGCCTACTTTTGAATTTTGCACCAAGAGGAAGACCAAGGTAGGTAGTGGGGAAAGAACCTTGTTGGCAATTCAAAATATCAAGTAACTCCTCAATGATAGACACCTCACCCACTGGATAGAAAATCGTATCTGAAATATAATGCTCAACATTGACACATAAACCAAAGAAGAATAGCCACTAGCCTTGATCTGCTCTCTATCAACATCTAAAAAGGATGGTATCACATGCTAATTGAAGAATTGAGATAGAAGTTCCTCTTGTAGTCCCTTTGAAATCTGATATGAGGCCATAATATTCTGCTTTGAGAACCTTTTTATTAAGACCTTCAACAATCAATGAAAAGAGAAGGGGAAAAGGATCTCACTGCCTAATCCCTTTGGTGGCTTGGAAGAAGTCTTGGAAGAAACCTTCAGAGTTGCCAGTAACCTTTATAGAAAAATGAGTTGACTTCAAAATGGTTTGAATCTACCCTCTCCATTTCACACAAGATGAGGCTGGTGAGTTTTGAGTCTAGAATCCACATATTTGTTAGTTATGAGGGACCATTAATAATCTGCCTACCTTCCACTGATTGATAAGGAGAGACTAGAACGTTCATATTAGATTTCAGGGGCATAATTAACCCTTTTGAGATAATTTTGCACACTGAGGCAATAAGACATATTGATTAGTTTGAATTGGGAGATGTTAATTGCTCCTATTATTTTAGGAGGAAGAGAGATCAATGTCGAGTTTAAACACCTAGCAAGAAAGCTATTTGCATTGAACTCTTTCGCAACAACCATGAGGTCAACTCCCACTAAGTGCCAACATTTCTAGAAAAAATCCACTGGGAACCCATCAATATAGCTGTTACTTCATACTCCAAAGACTTCAACATGGAAACTACTTCATGTTCAGAGATATCAACATCTAAAGCATCAACACTCACGGAATCAAGTGAGTTGAAAACACTGCAAGCTTAGGCATCCATTTCTCTTGTTCTCGACACATCTTCTTAAAATGGTGCATAATATGAGCAGCTATGACCGAGTTTTTGTTTCAGTATTGTGATTAATTGACAAAGCAGTGATAAAGTTCACAATTCTCCTCTGGGTGGTTGGCCATAATGTGAAAAAGTTTGGAACAATCATCACCGTGTTTACCCCATTGAATGCTAGTAGAATTCATATGGACTGAGGGAGATTGTTGATTGAGGTTGTTAGTAGCGATATGGATTTTGGTGAAACAGTTGATTGTTGTCGAAACAAATTGGATTAAGCTTGCTGCTGATGCTGAACTCCCATTTTTCTGTGTATTTGGCATTTTTGGCCTTCTGACCGAGAGCACTAATAGTTGAACCTCACAATTTCTTCGGAAGTTTGTGATTATGCGTAACAAATTCACACAATTTTCACGCACTTCAGTCATGACTTCCTTTATTTTTTGGTCTAGAATATATTGGCATAATCCTCTGGATGTGAAGTATTTTTGTTTGTACAAAGTGACATTTCTAGAAATATCTTCAGTGCAAAGTAATACGACATTCCTTCATGGGTTAGTGGGATAGGTAAGTTGGTTCTTCCTTTTTTTTTTTTTTTTTTGAAAGGCAAGCAGGGTTTTTATAGGATCCCAAAACCCATAAAGATGTCGCAAGCTGAGTTTGAACCCATGACCTAGTAGTACCATCCGCCAAATTCTAACCGTTGAGCTGTTATGCCATTGGCAAGTTGGTTCTTCCTAGTAAGTCTGACATCTATTTTGCTTCTGAATGTTTGTCTTGGTAGCTTGGCTGTTAAAACAATCTACAATTTTCTTTTAGTTTCTTTTTAAGAGCGATAATTATTAAAGTTATATAATTACAAATTTACACCATTTTGATTAATTATTTATTTTTGTAATCTATGACTATGATTAAATTTTAAAAAAATATACTTTGAAAAAATTGTCCGATTAATCCCGATTAATCGTAATTCGGTCATGGACCGTGCTGAGACTGCTTTCCGATTTAACTGTATAGGTTAAATCAACTTGATTTTTTTTTCAATGTTTTTAAGGTTTATTTCTTTCACAAAGTATGTTTTGAAAAAAATTTTCATATCTTAGAAAACATTCTCAAAATATCTTAAAATTTTTTCCAGCAACTATGTTTTGAGACTATTGGATTGACCCACAAAAAGCTGGACCATTCAGATTCTCTCAAAGGCATTCCAACGAAGACCTTGTTTATTAACTTGTATACTTGTTTATAAATTTGAGTTTCCCAGTCCTAATCATACGAAGTTGGATCCCGGTGTTACCTTCGGTTCAGTCTAAGGTTTCCACCATATTTGATGTTGGAACTAAGTCACTTGAGGAGGGACTCATCTTAGAGCATTGTTTTGGTCTTTCACTTGGGCAATTTAGACTTAAGTTCTGTTTCGCTTGGCCTTTTTCTCAGGGTAAACTTCGGGGCAACTTTTTCATCTTGGGCACCTGTTGCTGTTGGACTTCTACTCCTACTCTTAGACCCATTAAACCAAAATTTTCAAGGAATCTTTTGTGCATGGGAAGAAAATGTTTTTCTTTATACTTCTATTTAATTTATGCATATGAGAAACGAAGGCATCTTTGGGTTCTAATGCTTAGCATGTGCTTTAATTGTTGGGAGTGGTGTTATTTTATTGATCACATTTTAATATTTCACACAATATCATGTTTTGGATATTTAGTGATCTTAAGTTAATGTCGCATGGCCAGGTGTTCTTGAAGGATACTGATGAGAGGGCCTGTGCATATATTGCTGGCCCTGCACCAAATAGATGGGGTTTTACCTTTGAAGGGCAAGATCTGTTTGAGTTGGTTAGCAATTTGCATACAGGTGATGAGTTACTTCTTATTCCAGAACATGTGTGGTTTATGCTACTTAAATTATGTGGTTATGTTGTTTTTGTGTCATTGAGTATTATTTTTGTATGAAGTCGTTTACTATTTTCTGTTTCTTGCCAACCAGATTCCTTTGGCTACTCGGTCATTATACTAAATATTAAAATATCAGAATACTTATACATGTACTTGTATGGGCATAATAGAGTAGATTTGCAATAGTTGTTTTTACTTGTGTGAAAAAGCTAATATTGTTATGTAGATGAACAATCAAATTTGGAGGGGTCACTAGTACGTGAGTCGAAGGATGTGAATACGGATCTGCGAGGAAACCTTCGCAGTCATCCGCTCTTCTTTGGCATCACGCTGGGCTTGTTAGCAGAGATCATTAACTCTAGGTAATTCAATTACTCTACATTCTTATTCATTCTCATGCCTTTCCATTCTTCAATGATCATACCGACAAAATCTATTTATGTGCTGATATGATTTTCATTACTGAAAGTTTTGACGTTGTAAAAAAGAGCGGTGAATAGGACGCAACAACCACAAGTTGTCTCATTGGTTGCATCTGGAAAAGATTAATCACTTCAACGGCTTGGTCTATATGGGGTTGGAGGGGGCATTGGTTCATGAGGCGGCTAGTATGGTACTATTGTTCCATGCGGGATCTTGCCCATTTCTCTATCTTGGTCTTTCATTGGGGCCAAGAGGTGTACATTCAACATTGATCAAAATGCTTTGGTTATGTGTTCAAAAGGTGAACATGGTTCTATTAGGAAATGGTATGGTGGTACTGTAGGAGAACTTATGGAGAACACTCGCGTATTGGGGCCTTAATGCTTTTAAGGTCACCGTCTTGTAATACCACGTAATATTCTTGAATAAATTTTACCTTCTAAAAAAAAGAACTTATGGAGATCACTGATTTGGGTGAAGTTTAGCTATTGTGGAAATGGGTGCTTCCAAATAACTAGGAACCCTGTATGTCTCTCTGTAGTCTTTGAATGAACATTTCAAATGAGAAACGAGCTTTTGGAAAGGGAGGAAGGTGGGGGCAGGGGGGATAAATGATACATGGTAGCTTTTAAGTAAATATATAACATGGATTAGTTCATGGTAGAGGGATGATGTAGGATGCTATTACTCATTGGAAGCTTCACTGTAGGAGCTTTAGGGTTTGACAATATTAGAAATCGCAGTACTTTGGGGTGTCACTTTCATTAGTGTTGTTGTTGTCATATGTTTATCTTATTCTTGAAAATGGAAGTTGGATAGCATGGTTCATTTTTGTAGTGTTTTTATATGACAACATTGATAATGATTCCCAAAGCAGATGTTACAATTCCTTGGGGTTGAGTACTTCCTCAGATGACCATTTGCATGGTTCTTTTGCAGGCTCTTTACCACAGTTCGGGATTCTTTAGGATTAACTTATGACGTGTCCTTAGAATTAAGCTTGTTTGATAGGCTGAACCTTGGGTGGTATGTGATCTCAGTGACTTCAACTCCTGCCAAGGTACGCTTTCCAATTTCTATAAATGGTTTAAACAGGAACAGTTTGGCACTGGGCTTCCCCTCCATTGGAGTTTAGGCTTACATCTCTTACATAGTTTCTTCAGCTGATCAGAGAGCCCCATCTTAGCAAAATAATCTTTCTTAATTGTGGCTAAGACGGCTTCATATTCTCTTCATCTTTTGTATTTAAATTTCTTCCATAATTTTACCTATGAAATAAAATGGAAAATAAAATAGGGTTATTTGCACTTTGGCCCCTGTTAGTTATGTGGTAAATCACTCTTGGTGCCAAAGTTTCGGCTAATTGCAGTCTAACCCCCATTTTGGACAAAATCCATCAAGTCAACAGTTGACTTGACTGGTCAAGAGGTCCATGAGGGTCAAAAGTGCAAATAATCCATTACAATAATATTAAAAAAAATCAAACTTTGTCATTTTTTCCTCCACTTAAATTTTACATTTAATTTTATTTCTTAGGTCTACAAAGCTGTTGATGCATGCAAGAATGTTCTTAGAGGTTTGCACAGCAACAAGATTGCCCAAAGGGAGTTGGACAGGGTTAGTAGTACTCCAATTCAGTGATTCCGCACGTATTTTCATGAATTTCTTTGCATAGTATTGTTGTTTTTATGCTAGCTTCTACTATGGAATTTCATGATTTTAGTTATCCAAATGAAGTAACTGTGGCAAACTTTAGATCGGCATTTTTATCTTCATAGTTGAAATGTTTCAAAATTTACCAGGAACAAAAAAAAAAAAAAAATTTTAAAATTATGCCGCTGGAGGAAGTTTCTTAAATCAATACTTGATTGTTGCAGGCAAAGCGAACCCTGCTGATGAGACATGAAGCAGAATCAAAGTCAAATGCATATTGGCTTGGATTACTAGCTCATTTGCAAGCTTCTTCTGTTCCGAGAAAGGTAAAATAGAATGAAATAACAGTCTAATTGATGGTATTGAACAGACTGAAATTTCTTAGTTGAAGACACTATCTTTTACAGTGTTGATATGTCGACTTATTTCTTGCGTTGTCTTTAGGATATATCTTGCATCAAGGAGCTGCCTTTGCTTTATGAAGCTGCCACGATTGACGACATATATTTTGCTTATGAGAATTTGAAGATAGACGAAGATTCTTTGTTTTCTTGTATTGGTGTCGCTGGGTCGCAAGCCGGCGAAATTGTTTCAGGTAAAATATTAGTCTTACCATATAGTAGTTATACAATATGCAGAAATGTTCATCTCTCTAGTTTAGTTATCTGACTTACGTTTCTTTCTACTTTTCAGCCCCCTTGGAAATGGAAGAATTAGATGATGGGCATATGGGAATTATTCCTGTTGGGCGTGGCTTATCGACAATGACAAGGCCTACGACATAAATTATGGTTTTGACATTGAAATGGAACTATTAAGTAAAGAGATCTTTCAGCATTTGGAGGTAATTCCCTTATCCTTATGGGCATGCATGAGGCAACTTGAATGCACAGATAAAAGTAAATATCACTATTTTATTCTTTCAACTCCTACTTCAGTATATGTTTATCTGTTGGTAAACATTTTGTGAACATGAGAACTGTTTCCATGGTGGACATGTGTGGTGCATTGAAAAGGAAATGGGATGGTTTATTTATAGGAAAACAGAAACTAGCAAACCAGACACATCCTTGGATTCTTAGCATCTTATCTGAAATTATAAACTGAAGTTTTAGACTCAACTGTATCAGTATCTTCCTTTTGTATGAAAAGGTAAGATAGAACAACTGGACTAATTGATACATTCGGAAATCCACAAGTCTCCAAAGTGACGAGGTTGGAGGAGTGGTGATGGATGTGCTGTTCACATTATGGGGTTGGGTTTCACATTATCCAATGTTAAAAGGACTGTATTTTGAATCTTCATATGCGAATTGGGATAGACTTGTTGTACTTTAGACTCGATGTTAGTAAAGGTATAGCCTTCAAAAAGAAGCTGAGGTCTTGAATTCTTGGACCACTTCCACCGCCACCCCTACAAAACTCCAACATCTTTTATAATTTGTAGAACCTAACTGGGAATGGGGCTTGAAGCTTTATCTTTATCATAACTGTATACGATTGCATTTACTTCCTCTTAGGGTGACTTTGATTTATTTTATTTTATTTCATGGAAACCATAAAAACAGTGAAAAAAAAATAGTGGAGAAGAGGAGAGAAAGTGGGGTAGTAACGATTGAATTTGTGACCTTCCATTACATGTTCTAGTGAAATCATGATTTTTTATTTTATTTACTTATTTTTGTTGGGATGAGGGAGCTGAATATTTCTCATGAAAAACTCAAGAAACAAAGCTATCTTCAACATCATTGCTGAAATTTTTTCTCACTTATCTTTATGTTAAAAAACTAAAATAAAAATCATACACCCCTTATCGGGATCTCGTTCAAAGAGATCCCTTTTGTTCACCATCAATTGGATTGTGTCCTCGTGCTAGCATACACATCGCTGCACTTGTTTCCACCCTCCTTCCTCACATTTTAAAGATGTGGCATCTTTCCATTTGCATATGCAATCTAGCAATCATTTGTAGATTTTCCTTGAGAGAATTTCCCAATTGCAACCAAAGACAAAAAAGTTTCATTTGTCCTCCCCTTTGGAGAGCCACATCATCAAGCCTCACTTCTGCTGCAACTATATCCATGCTAGGAATTTCCTAAGGTTGAGGTGCTCCAAGAGCTAGGAAAATTTTTGTGGGAGGGGCATTCACTGCTCTGGGAACTTCTCTTAAACCTTAGTTCTCAACTAGTTTCATTTCCTTTTTAAAGTTTTTGCATTTAATAAGTATTACAGATAATTTCTTCACTTCTCGGCCACTCCTTTTGAACCATATCGTTTATCAACACAAGCATCATTACTGTAGTTTATTGTGAAATAGGAATTAGCGTATAATAAGTTTCAAAATTATGTGGCCTACCCTCCTACAACCTCTCCCTTAGACTCATTAGATATCGCTAAGGTTATTCTCCTAAACAAAGGTAGAAAATCATGCATGCTTATCCATGAACAACCACAGTGAAATCTCCACCACTACCCAAGGCATGCTCCAACAATCTCACACACTACGAAGTTCTTTCCAAAACTTCGGCCTTAGCTGAACTTGGTTGGGCCAAAAGCTCAATATGTTATGTCAGTCTATTTTCTCAATATTGTGAAATATTCCTAAGTAGTGGATTTCTTGACAAAGTGATTGGTGATGTACTCTGAATTGCATATGCATGCCTGGATTATTATAGTGACTGAAATATCAGTAGCCGTTGATTGATGCAGGCACCAATAAAGCGACATCTAGAACAGGAAATGGGAAATCTAGTGTGAAAAATGGTTCTGACCTTGTCTTTGTGTTGAGAGCTTTTTATTGATGCAAGGGCCGATTCGTTATATTAATTTGTGTGAATCAAATAAAGATCATGAAGCATATTTCCCCTTCATGAAGTTCATCATAGGTACCCTGGGAGGAAAGGTCTTTACCTGATTATTCATCAAGTTGGAAAGAAGGTTGCACATATGACTGAAGTTGGTATAATAGCAAATTTCATTATAGGTGAAAAGTGTAAACTTCATTGTTTTATAAAGTAATTTTGCAAATTTATTCTTTTCAGTCCATTGATGTTTGCATCTCTGTTTTCTGTTTCTTCCTATGTATTCCTCTGTTCACTAGAGCCGATGATGGTTCTTCTGTTTGATTGATTACCTTTTGGAGTTAGTGGTGATAGCCTGGAGGCCTAGTTGTAATAATTAGTGTTAGATCCAAAAGTTGATAAGAGGTAATAGTCGAAATAGGTACTATGTAGGGGTTGACATTGTTGCTTCCGACGCCTATAACTCATCATTGAAAAAGTAATTAAAAAAAATAGAGTTTGGACGGTATCCTGGTGGCGAAGTGTAGCAAGTGTGTTTGTTTGATCCAAACCTCCAAATCTTTCCATGTTTTTATATAAAGTATGGCATTAATGCATTATTGGGACCTCTACCTATGTTTGCATTTGGAGAATATCATGGTGGTGAAGTCTAGCAATTAAGCTTGTTTGATCCAAACCTCGAATCTTGAATCTTGGCATGTTATCCAATGTGTACATGGTGACATTTAAAGTGGAAATTGTCATTGGAGTACAAGCACAGGCCTACTGAATCAAAGTCAGCTGTTGTAGAGACGTGAAATAGAAGATTGTAAATTGTTCGCTTTTAAAATTTTAGTCCATTTGGTGATCAGTTTTCAAGTAATTATAGCCAGCCTTTTTTGTGGTCTTTTCTTGGCCTTGTTTGGGTGTTTTTACACTTTTTGTCCCTCCTCTTTAAAACACAACCACAAACACCATATATATATAAGGGGTAGAAGTGTAAAAAAATTCAAACAAGGTCAAGAAAAGGTTAGTAAACAAGGAAAAAAAGAAAGAGATTTTTCTTACTTTTGAATCAAGGTGGCATTTTATTTCATGGTGAAATTTATTGGGCATAACATTTTTTCCTTTGGTTAAGGTCATTTTCAAGCATCCAATTCCCATATATTGAATTGCATGTATTCACTACACGAAATAATAATTAGTATAATCAAACGTTTTCTACAAAAAGCTTTGAGAAAGTTAGAAAAATGTCATACGGCTCTAAAATCATAAATCATTGTAATGATTATCTTATTAAGAAATATTTTGTTGTTCACTATAATTTTTTTTTATCTCTCATCAGTACTTTAAAAAAAAAAAGTTTATCAATAGTAATTCTAAATTAAGTATACTATAGATATACTAGTATTTTGTTACAAAACAAGAGAATAATAAATTGCAAAATTAGATAGAAACAAGAGAATAATAAATTGCAAATTAGATAGAATCTTTCTTAATACAAATCTTTTTTTTTTTTTTTTTTTTTTTTTTTTTTTCTTTCTAGTTTTTGTATTCTTCTTACTTACATCCTTGTATGCATTTGTAGAGCCTATTTATAGGCAATGAGAGGTGTAAGTGGACATCCCATTTTAGACAAAATATTAGATAGTGTTCATTCCACCATTTTGTGGATGCTAAATTAGGAAGTGGGTAATCCACTATTCGTAACACTCCCCTTTGGATTGCCCACCATATGCCAGTTGCCTCATTAAAAACCTTGTTAGTAAAACTCAGTGGGAAAAACCTAGACGAAGGGAAACAAAAAAGTACAACATGCCTCAAGAAGTTGGTAGATGCGCATGATGCTGCCTCATTAAAACCTTGACAGAAAAACCCAGTGGGATAAAACCACATCAAAGGAAAAAGAGTACAGTGCGCTCAATGTAACTGATGTTGCTGGTAGAGTATACTTCGGGATACTCCCCCTGATAGCAATGACTCTCCCTCATTTTAGTTTGTCTGATTATTAATTCTGCGCATACCAATGTCGTAAACCAACTTTTGAAATGCTGACTTAGGAAGTGCTTTGGTGAAGAGATCTGCAAGGTTGTCACTAGAGCGAATTTTTTTTACTTCGATCACATGGTTCTTTTGTAGTTCGTGTGGATAGAGGAACTTTATTGGAATGTGTTTCGTTCGATCTCCTTTGATGAAACATTCTTGCATTTGAACAATACATGCAGCATTATCTTCATATATTGTAGTTGGTTGATCAGACCTGGAAGGCAATTGCCAATTATTTCTGATATGCTGAATTAATGATCTGAGCCAGACAAATTCTCGGCTTGTTTCATTCAAAGCAATAATTTCAGAATGATTTGAGGAGGTAGCTACTAATGTCTGTTTAACAGATCGCCATGAAATAGCTGTATTACAATTCAGAAATACATAACCTTTTTGTGAACGACCCTGATGGGGGTCGGACAAATAGCCTGAATCTGCATAGCCAACTAGGTGAGAATGGTTAGATAAATCATAGGAATAAAATAAACCCATATCAATTGTCCCATGAAGATATCTAAATATGTGTTTGACCTCATTCCAGTGTCTACGAGTTGGAACAGAATTGTGTCTTGCTAATAGACTTATAGAAAATGCTATATCATGTCGTGTACATTATGACAGATATAATAATGCGTCAATGACACTTAAATATGGTATTTTAGGACCAAGTATCTCTTCATTTTCTTCATTTGGCCGATATGGATCCTTAGATATATCAAAAGATCGAACAACCATTGGCGTACTAAGTGGATAAGATTTTTCCATATTAAAGCGTTTTAACACTTTTTCAATATATCATGATTGATGGATTAATATTCCATTAGTACTTCGCTCGATCTGCAGGCCAAGACACAATTTGTTTTACCAAGGTCTTTCATTTCAAATTATTTCTTTAAATAGTTACCACCGTTATTAACATCCTCAGTAGATCCAATAAGATTTATATCATCAACATAAACTGCTGCTATGACAAAACCATTAATAGATTTCTTGATAAAAACACATGGACAAATGAAATTATTTGTATAACCTTCTTTACACAGATACTCACTAGACGGTTTTACCACATCCTTCCGGATTGTTTTAAACCATATAAGGCACATCTTAGTTTTATTGAGTGAGTATTTTTAGACTTTGTCTCAGATAGCCACTACATCCATAAGTCTCATATCAAGTTTTTCAGAAACTACACGACATATTAAATATCATAATGTAGTCATATCCATAACTGGGGAATATGTTTCATCAAAATTAATCTCGGGTTTCTGCAGGAACCCTTGTGCTACGAGTCTTGCCTTATACATGATAATTTCATTTTTTCATTTCTTTTCCTGACAAACACCCATTTGAAACCAACAGGGTTTACATCTTTGGGTGTCTCGATAATAGGTCCAAATACACCACGTTTCCCAAGAGAATCCAATTCTACTTGGATAACATCTTTCCATTTTGGCCAATCATTTCTTTGTCGACATTCATAGATTTTACATGGTTCAATATCATCATTCATATAATTGCCATTTAATAATTTGGTAGCTACCATATATGCAAATATGTCATCGATGACCATGGTATTTCGAGTCCACATTTCTCCTGAGTGTATTGATATCTCAGTATTATCAGATATCGGAGCCTCTTTTGGAGCCATATGAGTAACCACTGCTGGGTATAGAGAAATTGGATTTTGCAAACATAACCTCTTCAGGAGCATTATGTGAAGCTATTTTTGAAGTCTCATGTATAGCATCATCTTGATCATGTACATTTTTCGTAGGAGTTTCAATAATCTCTACTGCTGGGACATTAGGGTAAGAAATTTTACCCATCCTTGTTTTTTGAGGAGTTGTGTCACGCCCTGATTTTCGAAGAAAACAAAAAATCCCAAAATCCACGTAGGATTATCCATTTTCCCAAAACTCGGGACGTGAAAATTCAATAACAACATAAACAATTAGTAGCAACAACTAAAACATGATTTAATTACTGAAACAAATTAAAACTCTAACTCGGAAAGACTGACGTTGCTAGCCCCACTAGCGGAACTCCAGTAACGCTGCTCAAAAATCTCTAAACGTGAAAGGCTAATCGCCTACATTCCCAAAGGAATGTATCCAAGAAGCAAAAGCTCACTTGGGTCAGCAATAAAGCTGGTGTGAGAAATCTTCATCCCAAAATCAATAAATCTGCACGTGACAACATCAAACTAAACAAAAACAATAAACAACCACACCAACAGATAGTTCCTCAATGAGGCAAATGTGTCATGCAAGAAAACACAATTCAAAGAATTTAGTTCCTCAACGAGGCAATCATGCACATACACCTAAAAGATATCTCGCTTATTTTCCACAATCGCACTATCCTCCTTGTGCCGAACACACCTCACCCAAGTGTGCCTCCCTTGCCTTCGAAACCACTCGGAGCGTACATGTTCCAAGTGGGGTGCCACATCGAGGAACATGTCATCTCACCCGAAGTTCGATCCATGGCAAACATTTCCTAAATCTACACGTACAATCGAACTCACATGGAATGGTGCAATGATATGCAAGCAAGTCTGCATACCCATAATTCTATCACACGTATAAAAGCAAGTCTGTATACAATTCATTTTTTTCTTTTTCGGAGTTGTGGAAAAGAGCATAAAAAATCAACTAAAACTCAAAACTCTTTTATGGTGACACTTTGTCAACCATAAATAAATCAACCACAGTATCCAGCATTCTTTGGGGGAACAAGTAATATTTGACACATTGCCAAATCATAAACAATCTCGTCAGGATATCCTCCCATGGTTTTGGGGCAACCTACATTTTTTTCATATATAACCTTTCTGTAACAAAACGGGGGATCAAAGCCCATTCAATATAAGAATTTAGATTCGCTAACCAGTCAATTGGCATATAATACAATCATCCAAATTTATCTCATCAAAATATAAATCTGACAAATATAAATCTTGTCATGATTACCTGGCACTACGAATCCCCCTCCCTAAAGCGCCCAACATGTGCACACACACACAAACAAAGCAAAGCAAAATAAAACAAAAACCACTGAGTGCCTTCAATGTCCATGTAGTACAACATCCATTAGACAAAGCACACATTATAAGTCATTACATAACCAGAATGTGGACTTTCTAAAGCCCTCCAAAATTATTTTCCTTTTCTTTTGATTGAGGACTAGTAATTCAGTTCTCATAATTCATGAAATTGTAAATGCAAGACTAAAAATTAAGTACTCATAAAGTAGCATTATTTCATTTACAAACAAACACTCTGACTGTGAATTTGTAAATATCAAAGTCACACTCTCCATCCCATGCAAGGTCCCATCAATTATTCCTTTGTTCTACTCCATCCAAACTCCCCATAAAATTGCATAAGTTCCTTATACACAACATCACTAGGGAAACTCTACAATTATAGCCCCCATCATTATCACCTTGAAACACAATTCACAATAATTCATTAGCATAGGTAGAGATAGATGAGTCATTCTATCTGGAACCACCAGCCTCACTAGTAATTAGTAGGTAACTAAAAAAAAAACTAAAGTTTGGAATTCTCGCATTAAGTTGACAAAAAATTATGCAAAAATTCAAATTCTAGGCTGTTTGTCAACACACCCTGTTACATCATAGTTGCATAGACAAAGCAAAATAACCTGACAACATTGTTCCAATTGTTTTGTCTCAACCCTCACCACATCTGCAAACAACAAAGCTAAACAGAGAAAATATCAATCCTGTTACTCTCAACACTCCACTCAACCTCAAAAATCTCTTCCTCATCTTTCATGACCCCAAGGTGGCCAATGAATCGGGTTACATACCAGATCCAAGTACCCGGACAAGGTCTAGATCCTTACACAACTTCCTCACATAGACCCCAGTCAAGAATTTGTCACGAATGGGTGGATACCCACGACTCCCAAATACCCTAAAACCAGAGATTATAGTCTTCAAATCACATACATTGCTTTTGAAAGTCAAAATTCCAAACGCCACACACAGCAACCCACCAAATCCCATAAATCAATCAAAAGGACGGAATGAATATAAGTGCGAAGAAAAAAAAAGGAAATTTTTGAAAAGAGGGCAAACGATGAAACTCACATACCAAAAACCTAACCATGATTCCAAGAATAATTTCAAACAAGAATATGAAATAGTATGAAGAAAACTCACATACAAGAAGGGAATGGAGAAAACTCACATCACGTAAACAAACACCACCAACTTCAGATTGTCAATGGGGGAAGACCTCCATTTTCCTTTCGGTGTGTGTTCATGACCATGGAGGAGGTGAGAAGAAAAGAATCGTGTTCCTCCCTTTCTCCCATTTTGATTGTTTTTCTTCCCTTTCTTCAAACTGTGTTGTACAATGAAGAGAAAAACCAACTCCCCCTTCTCTTATTCTTTTAACCTTTATTCCCCCTAACTAATACCCTAACCATATCTTTAATGAAAGCCCAAACCCAAGCCCAAGAAAATTGAATAAAACCCATCAAGATTAGGGTTTAACTAAAGTATATGTGCACCTTTTTTTTTAGAGAGTATGGCTAACTAGTTTACTTAAGGTAAATGTTTTATTTTAGGGTTTCCAAATTTTTGGCCAAACGCACACACACCTTATTCTATTTAGCAATGGCAAAAAAAAAAAAAAATCTTTTTCCCAATAAATGAGATTACAATATATGCCACAATTACAATATAAAATCTTTGTTAATTGTTGTATATATTGTTCAACATCAATCCCTATGGATGAACAAAAATCATTAAATACCTGTGAAGTAAACTCTGCGGCATTATCAAGACGGATAGACTTGATATGATAGTCAGGGAATTGGGCTCGAAGTTTAATGAGTTGTGTTAAGAATCTGGCAAAAAAAAAAAACGATTACGAGTGGAAATAAGACATACATAAGACCATCTAGGGGAAGTATTTATTAAAACCATGTAATATCTAAAAGGTCCACTAGTAGGATGAATTGGTCCATAAATGTCACCTTGTATTCTCTGTAAGAATGATGGTAATTCAGTAGAAATTTTGAAAGGATGTGGTTTAGTAATAAGTTTACCTTGTGAACAAGGAATGCAAAAATATCCACTAGGGAGGTTGAGTTGAGTGTATGCTATGGGATGACCAAGTGAGTGCTCTACAATTTTCTTTAACATGGTGGATCCACGGTGACCCAAACGATCATGCCAAATAAGTAAAATGTATGGGTCATCGAGTTTGTGACGAGCTTTAAGTTGTTGGCTTAAAATGATATGTGATTCAATAGTGCCAATGGTTGTGCATATAATCCCAATGAGACAAGGGAGAATTTTTCAATGTGAGTTTCTTACTCCCAACACTATGTATGATGCATAAGTATCCTTTGTGTCCTTCATTAGTTGTTTCAATATGATACCCATTCATGCGTATATCTTTGAAACTGAGCAAGTTCCTTCTAGAATTGCTTGAATATAACGTATTCTGAATAAATAAATGGGTATCATTTGGTAATACCAAAGGAGCTCTACCAGAGCCTTCAATAAGGTTCACAGAGCCAGCTATAGTAGACACCTTTTATGTTTTCATGTCTATTGATGAGAAAAAAATTGTGACTCTTCAATATGGTATGTGTAGTGGCACTATCAATCAAACATATATCATCGTCCATTATCTGTATGTCGCAATCCATAACTTTACATAATAAACATAGGTAGTTAAGAGATATACACAAATATAGTAAATATGTAATGAGCTAATATGCATATAATTGAAAGCAAAGTAGATAAACAACTGGAAAGCAAAATATAAGGCTTTACAAACATGATTTGTCAGTGTCTTGGAAAAAATCAGAAGAATCCAAGTGAGTAATAGTGACGGGATGTTCAGGTGGGTTATCATTATCTCCCCATGTTCAGGTGGGTTATCATTATGACGATCTCTACGAGTATAACCACCTCTATTAGAGTAATTAACTCTGTTAGGGTAATTACTACTGTTAGATAAATTAGCTCTGCTAGAGTAGTCATTTTGGCTTCCTCTTCCAGAGGAGCTACATTTTCTAAAGTATTTATTTATGCCACGTCCCCTGCTTCTGCCTCTTTTAAAATTGTAATTAGCATTTGCTAATGGAAATGTCATGAAACTAGATGGTCTGGTATTATGACTTTTCATTAAAACCTTAGCATTTTCTTCTGCTACTAGAAGACACGTCACTAATTTAGAATAATTAGTAAAGTGACGTTCTCGATATTGCTGCTGCAGGAGCACACTAGATGCATGGAATGTTGATAATGTTTTCTCAATTATTTGCGCATCTCACATTTTCTCCAAAAAACTTAAGATGAGAGACAATGTTGAACATCGCAGAAATATATTTTGACACCGTTTTAAAATCCTGAAACCTCAAGTTCAACCATTCATTTTGAGCGAAAGGGTATATGATTGCCTTTTGATGATCATATATGTCCTCTGAGGATTGCCATAAGACTAAAGGATCTTCCTCAGTCAGATATTCATTTTTGAAGTCGTTGTGAATATGGTGACGTAAGAAAATTAGTGCAGATGTCTTGTCTTCTACAGGCAATTTATTGCCTTCTTTTATTGCACCACCTAATTTATTAGCTTGTAAATGGAGTTTAGCATCAAGCTGCCAGGACATATAGTTCCTCCATTTACAGTAAGAGCTTGAAAATCAAGTTTTGCAATGTTCGACATCTATAAGAAAACATGTATAAATATATTAGATGCCTAAATAAAGATATATTGCTTCAACTATTTATTTGAACATTACACCTAATTTGCTTATATATAGGGTAAGATTATTATTACTGAAAAATATTCTCTGAAAAATCTAAGAATTTCACCTTACCAAAGAAATTAATTTTAATTTCATATGAACGCTTGATAGTGATCGTAAGCCTTTAATTAATGGAATAACTAGAAGAGAATATATATATTTTATAAAAATTGAACAACAACCACTGTCTGGTCTAAGAGATCTATTAAATTGCTATGACTGATGAGTTTCTAATATTATGATTATTTTATTTTGTACTTCAAGATGCACGATATATATGCGTATTTTAATAACATATTACTTTTCAATATTGTAATACATACAGTGTGATCCGTATGATTAAACCAATTCATTGAAAGTTTTTTTTGTTGTACATGAAATATCATGATTCTAATAACTAAAGGAAACATATAATAAATATCATTTGTAGAACAAAAACAAAGCACTCATGCTTTAGTGCAACCCATAGAATTATTCCTATAGAGTAATTGAATTTGTTCTATTTGTATTTTTGAAGTAAATAACTCATAACTAATACTATTACCTTGTATAGTCTATTTTGGGGAACAATGCTGCAACTAAGGATCAACCAGAGTTGTTATACAGATAGTTTCAGCAAAATAGATTATACAATAGAAGTATAAATGAAATTATTGAATGGTTACCAAGATCTATATATTCTATGGAATACTCACCATCCGAAATATAGAAGTATTGAATGAGAATACCAAATCAACAAAATGATATTATCCAGTTGCTTGAAGATCCAACTTGTTCTGATCGGAGAATCGTTATACTCAGTTAATTAGAGCCTCGTGCTGATAACGTGTTACAAAACAAGAGAATAACTGCAAAATTAGATAGAAACAAGAGAATAATAAACTGCAAATTAGATAAAATCTTTTTTAATACAAATCTCTTTCGCTTCAATCTTTCTAATGTTTGTATTCTTCCTACCTACATCCTTGTATGCATTTGTAGAGCCTATTTATAGGCAATGAGAGGTGTAAGTGGACATCCCAAGTCTACCTATGTTACAAAATAGGAAAGTGTCACAGAATGGGTTAGGAAAGTCAGAATAGAATAGAAGTCTTAGGTTTCCTATCTCTACAAAATTAGGTTAGAGTTTGCTTTATAAGCTTGTATTGCATTCAACACAAAATAATAATATTACAATACAATTTCTTTACATGGTATCAGAGCGAGACTTCTCTGATTAACCGCCTCCCGCCGCCGCGCAATCTTACCATCTCTGCTTCTCCACGCAGTCACAGTCACAGAACTCAAACACCATTTCAAACAGGGATCATCGATCTCTTCAACTTGATCAACATGGATCATTATCCATCTTGATCAACAAAGATCAACAGAGTTATCTCTTCAAACAGAGATCGTCATATCTTAAAGATCTTCTTCAGCTCTTCATCTCGATTAACAAAGATCAACAAAGATCTTCAACAACAAAATTGATCAACCATCAACATAGTTGATCAATCAAACCCTTCCCCGAGATCCATCATCAACAATCGATCCATCATTAACAATCAATCGTCACCAATCAGAAACAACAATCAATCATCAACAATCGATCCATCACCAACAGAGATCCATCATCAACAATCGATCTATCATCAATCTGACCAACAGAGATCATCATCAAGAGATCCATAATCAATCAGAAACAACAACTGACCGAACACTCGCCAACAAGAAGCCGAACACTCGTCAACAAAAGGCCGAACATCATCATCATCATCCAACAAAGATCAACATCGAACAGTCGAACAACAACAACATCGAACACCACCATCGAACACCACCATCATCAATCAATCTCAATCTCAACTCGAACAACAACAACATCGAACTCCACCATCATCAATCAATCTCAATCTCAGAACACCATCAGTCGTGAAAAAGAAGAAGAAGAAGAAGAAGAATTCGTGAAGAAGAACGAACAGTGAAAAAGAATTTGTGAAGAAGAAGAAACAAATAGAGAAGCCTGATATTTCTCTGTTTTCCTCTTTACAAGTCGTATTTGCACCCCGGGTTTACTTGGTACTACCACAAATACAAATATAAAAAAAAGCCACCATGGCCGACAATACAAGCAGTGGTTCCAACACCACCACATCACCATACAACAAGTCCAAGGCTCACAATATTGGTAATGACTTTTCTATTACAGAGTTAACAGGTAAAATACTCTCTCTCAAATCTCATGGCTCTCGTTCATTTTGGATCCTTGATAGCGGCGCCACTGATCATATAGTTCATAACCCTCATCACAGTTTCCAAACCCGTCCACAATCGAACCGTTGAGCTTCCTGATGGTACACTTGCTGTTGTTACACACATTGGCACCATGACTTTCTCTTCTGTTTTTACCTTGCATGATGTTCTTTGTGTTTCCTCTTTTAATCTCAATTTAATTGCCATTAGCAAACTCACAAAACATTATCTTTTTATCACCATTTTTCTCAATAATTCTTGTTTGATACAGGACCTTCGTTCGGGGAAGATGATTGGGATAGCAACTGAGCTTGATGGTTTGTACTACCTGGACGACACCACCACCACAACTTCCACCACTTGTCACATCACTCAAGACAACAATCCTGTGTTATGGCACAACTGCTTAGGTCACCTTTCTGACAAAACTCTCTATCTTCTTCCTGTCTCTTTTTGTGATGCTAGTACTTGTGTTTCCAATAAATGTGTTAACTGTCCTTTGGCCAAACAAACTAGAAATAAATTCCCCTCATCCCATATTTCAAGTACTACTCCCTTTTCCTTATTACATGTTGACATTTGGGAAGGATATCACGTTCCTTCCCTTTCTGGAGCGCGTTATTTTCTCACCATTGTTGATGATTATACACGATGTACTTGGATTTATCTCATGAAACACAAGTCTGACACACGCATACTCTTAATTTCATTCATTAATTATGTTGAAAACCAATTTTCTTCCAAAATTCAAACCATTCGCAGTGATAATGGACTTGAATTTTTCCTCACTGATTTTTATGCTTCAAAAGGCATTACCCATCAAACTTCTTGTGTCTCTACGCCCCAACAAAATGGGGTGGTGGAATGCAAACATAGACATCTTTTGAATGTAGCTCATGCTCTTTTATTTCAAGCACATCTCCCTAAACATTTTTGGAGAGAAACAATTCTCACCGCTGCCTATCTCATTAATCGCACACCGTCCTCTGTTCTTAAAGGCAAAACGATGTAAAGAAATTGAATTGTAATATTATTATTTTGTGTTGAATGGAATACAAGCTTATAAAACAAACTCTAACCTAACCTTGTAGAGATAGGAAACCTAAGACTTCTATTCTATTCTGACTTTCCTAACCTATTCTGTGACACTTTCCTATTTTGTAACATATGTAGACTTCTATTCTTTAACACTCCCCCTCAAGTTGGAGTATATGTTTCTAAGATAGGAAACCTAAGACTTCTATTCTATTCTGACTTTCCTAACCTATTCTGTGACACTTTCCTATTCTGTAACATAGGTAGACTTCTATTCTTTAACAGTTGAGAACATCTTACGTTTGTTTACTCTCAGGTTGTATCATTAGTACCGACCAAGGACCTGAAGTCAAAGCCTGATTGAAGTCTTTCTCACATTTGAATTTGATAAGATAAAAATTGTTGCTCAAATCATTTCTACGAGGCAAGGAATCCACTTGATATTCCTGGAAATTGTACCATTGAACAGCTAGGCATGCTGAGATGTGAGTTATCATCCTGGGGTGGGTTCAGGTTGCTGGGTGGGTCATGCGGTTGATACATTGAACGATTAAGCAATGGTTGAGTGGTCAATGGAGGTGTTTGGTCGACTTGTTGAATAGTTGGCACTGTTGAAGGATGGTTCTCAAAGGTAGATGGTTGGCTAGGGACTGTGTGTATGGTTGAATCCTTCAGGCAAGATTGGAATAAGTAATGTGATTGGAGGGAGTGGGTAATATTGCCATGCGAAGGAGTTGAAGATTGTTGATAGTTGGGTTGAGTAATTAATCAGTAAGAAAATGGAGAAATCAAATTTGATGAACACAGATAGTTTCAAGGCTTCAACTATTCATTTATAGAGAATCCTTTCAATTTTTTCTTGCCTATTTTTCTTGATAATTCCATAAGATTAAAATTTTGTTGCCCTGTCTCTCATATAAACAATACTATAACATCATACAAAAAACTATAACCATAACTACATTATTTGCATCTTAATCTATCTCCACCACACCCATGTGATGATCTGAACAAGACCGAAACCTTCTATGACGATTCCACAAGTCTCATAATTTCATCCTGCAAGAAGTTTTTTTTTTATCAAAACAGAAGTGTCGAAGTTGTCGCCATCACCATTGCTCATTTTTGTTGCAAGCAAACAAGTGAAAAGTTTGGTTTTCTTCAACAAGATTGAGTCAAACTCTGTATCTTTTTACATTTTTACCCATTTTCTTTAAAACACAATCACAACCATCATTTATAGAAGGATCGAAGTGTAAAAAAGTCCAAACATGACCAAAAAATGGTTGTGTTCTCTGGCCGCCTAGAATTGTTGATGTCTAATATAAGCTCTTTTAGTTCAACTTTTAGTTTATCCAAGTGAGCTACCTCTTTTGGTTTTCTTGGGGGCAATGATGCACAAAAAAAATTGAAATTCAAAATTTTAAAATAAAAATAAATTGATGGATGTGAAATTAACGGATTTTCAATGTTTCTAATAGTGGTCATAGATATTATGGTGATATGGGCCGCATGCAGGAGGACAGACCAAAGCGTATACCTTCTCCCATGCGCAGGTACCCTAGGAAAACTTGAAAATGATCACAGCTTCAAATTGATAGACCTAGATATTAGCGGAAAAAATGAGAAATATAGACAAATATTGCGGGATTTGTTGATTGTGTTCACGCATATTATGTAAACTATTTAAATCTTTGCTCCCATAGCACTAAAGAAACCTATTTTCTGGTTACTGTAAGGCCTTGCTTAGTTTACTGCATATTCTCTGTATTTCCTTACCCACATTTACTCACACGTTAGTTTATGGTAATGTGCATGTCATATGATCTTATTGCAACTATATCAATTTTTTGACAAGTTCTAATTTGCATATAGTAAGTCAAACTAGACAAGAACGAAAATGAACGATGTTTTCATTCATCACCAAGCATATTGAAAATGAACATGAAAATATATTTGTTTTGAAAAAATATTTCCAAATTAAATCATTTGCATTTACAGTGGATCAAGCACGACCTAATTTTTTATATTGCATCCATTTTGTTCAGATAACTGCCTGTTGTTATTATTGTTGTTGTTGATATCTTGTTTGCTCATCCATTAATTCACCAATTTCTCTTGTTTTGTTGAACCCAGTTACAATATCCTGTTTTTTTTTATACAACTTAATTTCTCTGCTTTGTAGCAGGTTGTTGCTCCATCTATAAGACCCTATTCAAGGTCTTCCTCACAGGATTCACGCAAGTGTATTTTCTGCACGAGACCCACAACCTATACCCGATAATCCACCTCCACATGGAAACGATAATGTAAGAGGACACTAAAGGCACTGTTGATAAATTATCAAGCCTGACCCTGAGCATGTTGTGCGGTACCAATGGATCAATGAGAAACCATTCTTCTTATTACTACTGTTATTTTCCTAGAGTTTTTAAAAAGTGGTCTTACTATGTTTGGAGTGCTTTAAATTTTCCAATTTCATATGTATTTTTTGTCAACCCCTATGTATTTGTATTTGATGAACACATTCTCTTGTGTACTTCTGCACTTTAGATTAGATGTATAGAGAAGAGATAATTTGTTTGCAAGGTGGGTTTATAAGATTTTCTTACACAACCTACCATAGTTTTTGATATTTATTGTAGAACATATGACGCTGGTTAGTGTATATTTGTTGTCTGTATGCAAATTTGAAAGTTAAAAATTTGTGGCTGAAGTTTAATTTTATCGGTAATAATTACTTTTGTTCTTTCGTCAAAAACAATTTTTATTAACAAAAAAAGGTTAGTCGGTGTTACATATTCTTAGGTTGCTGCAACAAAGTTGAAACATCCCAAAATATCGATGCAATACATATTTTATACAACCAAGCCAAATAGTCAGATACACGTAACAACTCCCTTATTCAAAGTAGTTCTCCATGGCTTCAAGGTCTTAAATTTTTTGACTTTGCCTTCATAAGAGTCTTGTCTAATGCAAGTCATCACATAAACACATAAAATATGAAGTTATGAACATTACTTTCTCCAAAGCCTAACCAAATCTGAGCGAGAATAAAATACAGCCTGGAATTGGAACCAAGAAATGAGCCGAGGAAGTTGCATTTGTAGCTTTATGGTCAAAACAAGTGCTTTTATACATACATACTAAAATTTTGGTTCATGCATCTAACTAGATAAGAATATGAAAACAAACACCCCTTAGTCAAAGTATTGACATATATGATTCATTCGGAAACTTCTTTGTCACTTGGTTGAAGTTAAAATTGAATCGGCTTACATACCTTGATGTACATATCCCCTATTGCATCCTTTTAGATCAGTTTGTTTTAGATGACTATTGCGGCGTGTGATTGGCTTTGGGTAAGGGTCCCTCAAGTGTTTATGTAGTGTGTGGAAGGAGGGAAACATAAGGATCTTTGAAGGGCTTAATAGATTAGAGCGCTCAATTATGATGGATATTAGAGAGTTGTTGTGGACGGTGGATTTGGCTTATAATCAATTTAGAGAGTTATTTTTCGACACCGTCATGGTGTCTTAGCAGTCTTTGTTGTACGAGTGATATGTTTATTTATGTTATATTGAGTGTCTCACTCTCTTCAATAAAGAATTTCTTGTTTGGCCAAAAAAAAAAAAAAACAAGTATGGATTAAGACTTCACGTTCAAGATGGTGCGTGGGGTTTCATTTTGCCTTAATATTCCAGCTCGAGCTCTTATTTAGTTGCGCTAAAACATTGATTTAGTTGTCAATGTATGGATTAAGACATCTGCAAAGCAAAACACTGATTTAGTTGCGCTAAAACATTGATTTAGTTGTTAGGTGGAGAAAATTCTTCTTTAGAATTTCCAATACAAATTGACAGAAAGGAATGCTAAAGTTGTCTAGGTTGACAAGGCTTTTGGGGAGTAAATACAAGCATGGACTAATTATTTTTTTCACTCAACCTAATCTCTTCTATTTTTTCAAGATCTTAATCTTAAAAAGTATAACATGCTTTCGAAGAAATTTGGACATCTGCGAAACCAAACACTGATTTAGTTGCGCTAAAATTTTCTCAGTCTAAAGGTCTTGTGAATTGAGAGAAGTGGTGTTAGGTGGAAAAAATTATTCTTTAGATTTTCCAGTACAAATTGACAAAAGAAATGCTAAATTGTTTAGATTGACAATATTGGTTATCAGGTATTGGATTGAACAATCTCACATCTATCAAAGTGGAGTTGCATGAAAGA
Source organism: Berberis vulgaris (assembly GCA_963556465.1). Taxonomy (NCBI): domain Eukaryota; kingdom Viridiplantae; phylum Streptophyta; class Magnoliopsida; order Ranunculales; family Berberidaceae; genus Berberis; species Berberis vulgaris. The sequence continues at coordinate 94,970,538 of OY747127.1, read as the reverse complement.
ATATAAAGTGTGATATCTACCTAAAAAATAGGATAATTTTGCCTTTCTCACGTATTAGATGGTTTTGGTTTGAGAAAATAATTTTTTGCATTCACCTCAAAATATGTATAAAAAAAAGTCCTTAAAGAAAATGTCTTTGTCAAATTGATGGGAGGAATGCAAATGTGTCTGCTTAATTGACTGCATTTAGATGTTGTAAATGATACTTTGGTTCTAAAATATTGTGCAAAATAGAGTTGCCTCCCTCTTGTATTCCCCTATATATTTAGCCAATTAAGTGATCACTGCATCTTCAAGTTTGAGAGGCTTCTGAATTGCGGGTCAGATTTCTTGGGGGGGGGGGGGGGGGGGGGAGATGAGGATATTCTCACAGTTGTTGAGATTATGTTGTTTTTTATTACTCATTTTCTCTGAAGTGTCTCAAGCTAATGAGATCGGGTAATTAAATAACCTCCCCATGAGCAATATATGTTTTTTTTCTTGCTCTTCTTCGTTTTAATTCCTATCTAGATTTATGGTTCTTCTTCTTCTTCTACTATTTTAATTATCGAATATTGGTCGAGTTTGCTATGATACCACTTTTATGGTCTTGATTTCCAACCTAAATGATGCATAACTAAACTTATTACATCTTGAATGTAATGCTTCCTAGGATTGACTTTTGATGGTTTTATCTTTTGTTTAGTTTCGTCATTGTCTTTTCCATAGAAGAGTATAAAATAAAGTTTCATAATATATATTCTAGAAAAGTGAATGATAAGCTTTCGAAATTAAAGATTTCCAAGGATTGGAGCAAACAAGCTATTATGTATGTCTAATATAAGCTCTTTTAATTTTAGTCAAGGGGTCTTCTTGCAGGGATGATTTATAAAAATAAAAATAAAAATTGAAATTCAAAATTGAAATTAATTAATGGATGTGAAATTAACGGATTTGAAATGTTTTAGCACATTGATTTTCTAATTAACTTCTATACCTTTACATACAATTTTGGAATTCCAACAAAAAATTTAAAAAATGACGTTAGTACCCATCAACAGATTAATTTATCATATAAATTTAGTTTCAAAAGTTTTAAATTATTTTTGTTATAAGGGCATAAAGTTGCAAAACCATTTAATATTGGGGTAAAGTGATCTGTAATGTTGAAGGTGCATAATACATACGTTCCAGAAAGATCAAATTTTAGTAATGAATTAGTACAATTGATGGTGCATAATGTTCATAGTTTCTTGGATATATTGCAGATAACTACAACGAATTCCGATATTCTTTGTGAGAATAAAACCATATGTTGGAGTCATTACTCATATATTTTATTTATTTTCTTTCTTTCTTGTGCAACCTAAAATTTTCTTTTGATGAAATATTACCTTTGACATTTCTCTTTTACTAATTAATACATTTCATTTTTGACAGGGGTCCTAGATATTATGGTGATATATATGGGCCGCATGCAGGAGGACATACCAAAGCGTATTAAGGGTGTTAATCGGTTTGGTCGGTTCAAAGTTTGATCAAAACCAAACCAAACCAAACCAAACCAAGAATTTGGTTCTTGGTTCGGTTCGGTTTTCACATTTATCAAATAAATAACCAAATCGATCTGTTCGGTTTTTTCTTTCTTTTTTATTATTTTTCTTTTATTTATTTCTGCTGCTACATACAACCGAGTTGGCTCTAGCACAAAATGAATAAGTCAAAGCTACAAAAAATGGAAAGAAGAAAATGAAGTTTGGTTTGCAAAGGAGAAAAACCCAGAGACAGAGAGAGTAAAATAAAATAAAAGAGAAAGAAGGGGAAGCAGTAAAGGGAAATCAAATTTCAGATGAACACAGATAGTTTCAAGGCTTCGACTATTCATTTATAGAGAATCCTTTCAATTTTTTCTTGCTTATTTTTCTTGATAATTCCATAAGATTAAAATTTTGTTGCCCTATCTCTCATATAAACAATACTATAACATCATACAAAAAACTATAACCATAACTACATTGTTTGCATCTTAATCTATCTCCACCACACCCATGTGATGATCTGAACAAGACCGAAACCTTCTATGACGATTCCACAAGTCTCGTAATTTCATCCTGCAAGAAATTTTTTTTATCAAATCAGAAGTGTCGAAGTTGTCGCCATCACCATTGCTCATTTTTGTTGCAAGCAAACAAGTGAAAAGTTTGGTTTTCTTCAACAAGATTGAGTCAAACTCTGTCTCTTTACCTCAACTTGCAAGTGGTTGGATAGAAAGAGAGTTAAAAAAGAGAAAAAGGACATTGAGGGTGGGGACGTGGGGTGCATTGGAATGGGGTGAGAATTTAAATAAGAGTGGGTTGGTGGGGGATTGAATAAGATAGAGGGGGTTAGGGGATTAAAAACAAGATAAGGGAAGGATTCGGTTCGGTTCGATTGTTTCGAATGTGTGAAAAACAAAAACCAAAATCGAACCAAACCAACTCGGTTCGGTTTTCTACTGTTCGATTTCGGTTTTTCTCGGTTTGAACTTTTTCGGTTATATTTCAGTTTGGTTCGGCCGGTTCGGTCGGTTTTCAGTAACCAATTAACACCTCTAATTAATATCATTGCTCTAGTTGATTCTGGAGCCGATTTGAATTGTGTTGTAGAAGGATTAATACCTTCTCATTATTTTCAAAAAACAAAACAAAAACTGTATGCTACTAATAATCAGCGATTACTTATCCATTACAAACTAACAAATGCCTACATCTGCCAAGAGAAAATTTGCATTAAACAGGATTTTATACTAGTCAAGAATATGTCCCAGCAGATAATTCTGGGTACACCATCCTTAACTACTAGATATCCTTTTCAGGTTACCGACGAAGGTATTCATACCCAAGTCCTTAGTGGACCTCTTACTTTTAAATTTCTTCTCAAAACTAAAGTTGTTGAAATTAATTCTTTGAAACATAAGAATGTTTTCATCAATTTTATTTCTCAAAAAATTCACCATTTGAATTTCCTCAAAACTGAGATTTCGTATCATCGTATAGATGAACAACTCAAAGACCCTCAACTTCAAAATCGAATTGCCCAATTTCGTGAGCAATTGGTCTCAAAACTCTTATGATCTTCCCAATGCATTTTGGTACCGCAAGAAACATATGGTCAGATTACCATATGATCCAAACTTCAAAGAATCCAAAATCCCTACAAAGGCTCATCCTATTTAGATGAATTCAAAATTAATGGAGTTTTGTAAGACAGAAATTAATGGATTAATTTCCAAGAAATTAATCACTCATTCCAAATCCCCATGGAGTTATTCTGACTTTTACGCTTGCAAAGCTGCTGAACTAGAAAGAGGAACTTCTCGACTTGTTATTAATTACAAACCTCTCAATGCTGTTTACAATGGATTAGGTATCCGATACCTAATAAACGAGATCTTATCAAGAGACTATGCTCTGCAAGAGTATTCTCTAAATTTGATCTTAAGTCTGGATTCTGGCAAATCCAGATTCATCCTCATGACAGATACAAAACAGCCTTCAATGTTCCTTTTGACCATTACGAATGGACAGTAATGCCATTTGGTCTCAAAAATGCTCCCAGTGAGTTTCAAAATATAATGAATGACATTTTTATTCCATTTTCCTAATTTTCCATCGTGTATATCGACAATATACTTATCTTCTCAGAAACCATAGTTGATCATTGGAAACATTTGTATCAATTTTACAAAATTATCAAAACAAATGGTTTGGTTTTATTTCCCACAAAAATTAATCTTTTTCCAGACAAATGTTAGATTTTTAAGTCACAAAATTCATCATGGAACTATCATTCATATTTCTAGGGCAATTGATTTTGCTGATAAATTTCCTGATGAAATCAAGGATAAAACCCAATTGCAACGATTTCTAGGTTCTTTAAATTACATTGCAGATTTTTACAAAAATCTTTGAATTTTACTTAAGCCCTTGTTTGTCAGACTTAAGTCAAATCCAAGCCCATGGACTTCGGCCCATACCCAAATTGTCCGTCAAGTCAAAGCCCAGGTCAAGAGTCTTCCTTGTTTAGGTATCTCTAATCCTGAAGCCTTCAAGATTGTAGAAACAGATGCGTCCAATATAGGATACGGTGGTATTCTCAAACAGCGTCTACCTGAGTCTACAATTATCCAGTTAATCCGATACCATTCTGGTATTTGGACTTCAACCCAAATCAATTACTCTACTGTAAAAAATGAAGTTTTATCAATCGTTTTGTGCATCATGAAATTTCAAGATGATTTGATAAATCAAATTTTTTTACTACGAGTTGATTGTAAATCTGCAAAAGAGATTTTAACCAAAGATGTTTTAAATCTCGTTTCCAAACAGGTTTTTGCACGATGGCAAGGTCTTTTGTCTGCTTTTGATTTTGAAATTGAATATATAAAAGGAGAATCTAACTCTCTGGCAGATTTCCTGACACGAGAGTTTCTTCAAAAATGAGCTCCCAATCTTCTTCTTCTTCGAAGCCTCCTCCTTCTCCCAAACCTCAATCCAAAGCCCAATATGCTATGAAGCCTTCTGCTTCAAAGCAAAAAAACCCTCTTTCTTGTGCCCTTTATCTTACAAACCCATACCAGCCATTGTCAAACACAAAAGACTCAAATTCTGCAATGACAAGCTTTAAAAAAACCAAATTCTTCAAAAACTTCAAATCCCTATGTTACAAAAGCAAGTCTGGACTCAAATTCTGCAATGACAAGCTTTAAAAAACCAAATTCTTCATAAACTTCAAATCCCTATGTTACAAAAGCAAGTCTGGAACATATCACCATGATCAAACTAGTCTTTTATTCTCTTACAAAAAAACCTCAATTGATTGCCAAATATTCTCTTTTCTGCAAAAGCACATTTTGAGGCAGCTGATATCCTCTCAAGACTCGAGAATTTTATGAGTTCATACTAGTCGACTCTGACTCAGTATTGATCACTCATCACAAAGATCCTTCTCATCCAGAGAAAATTACCCATTCCAAATGTCAAATTCTACACATTCTGTCTGAAGATGATTGGAAGCAGAATCTTCGCTTCCACAAGAAGTTCTCAGTCAATTATCTCCCTCAATCTTACAAGTATCTTGATTACAAGCAAGCTTGGTCCCGAGCTTTCTTATTTTCATCTCTAAACTGTTCCCATTCTTGGTTCTTCTTGTTTTACAAGAAGTTCTCTTCGAAGACAATTCCGTTATGGTTTCAGCACACATGGTGGAATCACTACGGACCTATACAAGACATCTTACCACCTTTAGTCAACAAAGGATGACAAGTTTTTAAATCAAAGTTCAATCCCCCAAATCCAGTTTCAGAGCAAGTCCTCTCGCTCTGGTTCTTCATCAAATTCAATCTCTCATGGATCTGTTGTTGGGATTATGTCACAACAGCCCTCTCAGTTCCATGCCAATCGGCTCAAGCTCCTCTCTGGTTCTGTCGTCGATTCAAAGTCAAATGGTGGTCTCAGTTTGACCATTCCCATGTTACAAAAAACGTCGTCACAAAGTTCTTCTTAGGCAAAGATCATTTTCCTCATGCTCAGGTGAATCCAATTAAAACTCCATCTCAAGCAAAGCTTCTTCAGCAACACATTAGGAAGCAGCTTCAAGGCAAACCTACAAAAGCTGAACTAATAGAAACTCTGTCAAAGATCTGTTCATCCGATGGATCTGATGAAGAAGATGATCCAATAGTTCCTGACAATGAGGATGATTGCTTTGGCATCTTCTCGCCACTTACATGATTTCTGCCCCACCTCTACAAGCAAACAAACAACTTTCGGTACCAGCCGACAATCTTTTACAAAAGGATCCGCGTGAATCTATAGTTCCCGCATTTAACAAAAGTCAACAGTTCAAGCACTCATCAATCGCGAATAGTATTCACACTCAACTACTTCAATTATTCAAAAGCAAAACATCTTCACCAACCATCATGATTACAAAGGACAAAAGCTCCACCCACTCTCCACCACTAGAGAAGACTTATCTTCTCAATTATTGTATTCTCTTCTCTTATTTAAGCTAGTGTGTATGTCCGCATAAGGTAGGACTTATCTTCGCATGTGACCATCTTTTCTCTGTAATCCCTGATCTCCTGTAAGTAATATTTCTTAATAATAATATTTCATCTTTCAAATTCATGTCCTCTTACACACTAAGTATTACTCAATTTGTCTGCGTGACCTACCTGTATAACATCTAAGTACCCAAAACCTTGGAACTCCCTCTTTAGATGCAGCATCGGTCCAACGAACAGATTGATTAAGAAATATTGTTTTTCAAATTGTGTTTACATTCTATTTCTATTATGTTTAAATCTCTGTCTTTATGTTTAGCGTTATAATCCTGGGTAAAGAATTGGTATCAGAGCCATGTTCTTGTTTTCCAGGGGGAATAGTGTCTGTGAGTTCCTAGGTATCATTGGTCAGCTGTTGATAGCGTTGGTCAGCCGTTGGATGCCCTCTGTAAGTCGCACGGTTGTGCAGTGAATCGGGCTAGGTGGTCCCATTCTGGTGGTCCAGCTATAAGTGGTCCGGATACAGTGTTCCAGATTTCTAAACCCTTCTGATTTCAAAAATATGTCTTTGTTTTCAAAATTTACCCGAACTTCTAGCTCTAGACAAAGAAACTCTGATTTACAAAATAGGATGGAATGTAGAATTCCAGAAGTAGAACAAAATTTACAAAAATGGATCTTGTGCCCTGATTCACCACATTTGATGTATTTCCCTTGGAATCAATTCATTAAATTGATACGATATCTCTCTTACAGCCCACCAGGAACCTTGCATGGCCTCTGACATGAAATCTGGAACTTGAAGCTAATATTTGAACTTCAAGAGTTATGAATAGTTTTCCCTGCATGTTCATTTTCTGTGATCAGAGAGTCCTTTGGCTTGATTTTGAACTAATTGAATAAATTGGCTATGCCTTGTGAGTTTTGGTTGAGGATTCGGAACCCAGTATTCAATTGCTAAATTTTCTCAAAAAAAAAAATGGAGTATAGCATGCTAAAACTAAAGCAGATTCAAGCACATGTATGAATGCTTATACACAGTAAAAGTATAAAACAAATAGTTAACGTTCCTCATGCACAGTGTGAGATATAGAGTTAAAAATTGTATTAGCTAGCAGTTTCAGGAATATATAGTTGAATCTAATATAAGATGATGTCCATTTAATCGGAAAGGAATATCAACAGACATTAGTTTAAGTAGCATTGTAGCTTGACATAGAGAATTACAGATACATAAATTACTTGATGAGTATAAACAATTTCAACCACGAAAGGTAAGGGCTTCGAGCTCAAATATAACAAGATTCACGTACATAGCAAGATATTGATAGCAGAAAGGAGCCCAAATAACTGCAGCGAGGTGCAATAGCTTCAAATCACATTAGTGTTTAATAGAAGATGAAATATTAAACTAAGGATTAAATAACTAGCAGTTTATCATCATCATCATATTATAAAACTTGGTGTTTTCATTTATATCTTCAATCCATACCTTAAGGCTACAATCGGTTCCGAAGGGTAATTGAACAATACAACCATGTAAGTTTTAGTTCTACAACACAACATACATAAAGGTTTCAGTTCAACAACACAACATACATAAGGGTACTGTTAATATTCTGGACCAAGGACAAGTAGTCAGAAGATTCAAATCAAAATCACCAAATGACGACAGATCAATATATTCAAAGTCCCTTATCTCATTTAAGCAAGTCAGTGTTTCCATCCTCCCCAACTATTGACTCCATTCGCTGTTGTTCAAAGACTGTCACATCCATGTACTCCAATGGCCAAGGGTTGTAGTTAGGATTCCCTATCTCCACATTGAGAGGACTCGTTGCTTTCCCCTACTTTTCACACTTCTTACATTAGCAATCATGATCTTCAGTACTCTTCCTACCACGAACATACTTTGAAAAGACGGGAGTAACAATGCGTGGGTTTCATAGGAAAACAAAGATAAAAGATTTTCGAGGAAGTAATCATATGAGAGATTGTTGGCTAGCAGGAGTCACAAAGGTGTCAGACTTCTCATTTTGTATATCATCAGATAATCCCTTATGTGCCTCGACAAAATCACCTGCAAGAAATTCAAAACATTATTTATATCATCACTACATTGCTGAAAAGTCAATATGATTAGCTTACAAGCAACGATCAGCTCACCAGTGTTCTCCAAGAGGTACATTCTACCACAGCTATTTGGCCAAAACCTGTACACAGAACAGAAAGAAGAATCAATCACAACCATTGATGCTTCATCAAGTAGATCCCCAACAAAGTTTGTGAAAATTCACATAAAATCAAACCTGAATCTGAAAATCCAGGTTCCCATGCCACTTATCTCTTCCGCTGGGAGAAAGTGTCGAGTTGAGGAAGGTACTTCTCTCTTGCTTTCCGAAACCCACTTACTGATTTCAGGACACCACTTATAAAGTTGAAGATGGTGTTTCCATGGGATCGGACCTGTGACCTCATTCGCCAAAAAAAGTAACCCACTTGTCCTCTGATAAAAATCCATCAAAGACAAAGATGAGTTAGCAGAAAGAAACTTTACTCCGTAACAAGCTAGATAGATGAACTTGGAGAATGAGACATGAGAAATTTGGCCATGAAGTGCATAAAAACCTAAGACTGGGTTTAAAGACATTGCTAAGAGGTTGGAAGCACTTCAATGGGTAATAGGCTTGAACTTCAGATTCATCACCTAGGAAGGGGCAATTTCATGGAAGATAATCTTTTCCTAATTGTGGAATTTGAAGGGTTGTATGGTAACTGTATGGTGAAGTACGTTATATTAAATGAAACCAAAGCTTGCATATAAAACGTTCACAGTTCCATGAATTTTTGGATTGGATGTTTATGGTAAGGGAGACCCTTTAGGAAAGTGTTATATAGCAATCAAATATTAGATTATGAATCCTCAACCACAACTTCACAAGACAAAGTTGATTTTACTTAATAAGTTTCAAAATCATGCCAAAGGTCTCTGAGAGCAGAAAAGGAACTTGCATGTTAAATTAGTCACAACTCTTGAAAGTTCAAAATTTTACGAAAGGATTCCATAGAAAATGCATCAAATGTGGTGAACCAAAGCACAAGACCCATGCATATGGTCATCTACTGACAGACCATGATTTTCTCAAATCAGACACAATAACCCATCGGAGACCGTAAAATTTTCAATTCCGAAACAAGAATCCCCACAAAATCAATTTATACAGTATCTGCTTATCTGATTAACAAGCTAAAATCAACACAGATCTTTGACATCCAAAGAGCGAAATTTGTTTCACTCCATTGCAAGAACTCGGTAAAGACCAATAAATATGTCACAAATCACTAAAACATAAGAAATTTTCTCAATAAAAGAAAATGCCTAGGATCTAAATTACCTCCCGAAGAAGATCATCGAGTTAATACTCACAAGATCTCTCCCTTCGTCTTCTAGAGAAACCTATCCCGACCTGCAAAAACTGGAAGAGAAGCATTGCAGAAATAAATAGAAAGAGGGCTGAGATTCAGCCCTCCATTTTCACCCACCGATTCTTGGCAGTTGTTGAAAACGATGACAAGTGTCAACTCAAGTCGTTCAATATTTGTTGTTTTTCGACAGAAATAAATTGAAAAGAAATGACATTCGAGTCACGACATACATGTTTGTTTTTCTCTTTTGGACGGATAACAAGTTTGTTTTTCCTTTTTGGACGGATAACATGTTTAGTTTTTCCTTTTTGGACGGATATCCAATCAATACTAAATACAATGCCATAAATTGTTAGTTTGTTACGACAATGTATCCACTATTTCTTATCATTTTGAACTTGAATCATATAAGGGAAAGGGATACATATAGTTGATATTTAGTATCAAAGGCTTAACTTTGCGATAATTATCGTGATATCAGGAAATATCTGTTAAACACTATTCAAAATATCTTCCTTTTGTTTACATATGAAAATTTTCTTAATTAGTTGGTGACACATGCCATATTCCACACTTGGTAGGAAATAAAAATCAAACAAAAGCCCCTCAGAAACATCTCTAGGAAATAATCTACCTAATTATCAGCTCAATAGAATAAAATTTGACATAAAGAAAGATTTTTGTATATCAACGCATGCTACCCTCACACAAGACATCGATCATGTTATAGATGTGCTTATCCTCCTTTGATCGAATCTGCATAAAAAAAACGATTCGATTATTGTTTTGCTATTGGAAAAATGAACTCTTACCAAGGAAGCACAGACTCTTCGGAACACTTGTCGTACTCGTATCCGACACTTGGTCAACACGACGGCAGGTGTCAGACTCATGGTCAATGTAGTCAACGTGTCACACCCAAAACTTGGTTAGAAAACAATCAAGACTCAATAACCAACTTTATTTTATTTTTACTTTTAGGTGGGCACATATAACCACTTAATTTGAAGGTTGTTAATCCATCTAAAGTAAAAACAACTCACTTGTGATGCAAGATAAAGAGAGGTAGTCTATGTTTCTTCTCTCCTTTGCTTCTTATCTTCTCTACTCTACTTTGTTTTTTTCTTGCTATAGAGTGTCATCTTCTATTTTTTTCTTCTTTATGTTCTTTCTTTTTTCCTTTTCCAACGCAATTTGTGCTTCATTTTCATCTGCATCTTGTTCTATTTTACTTAAATTATTTCTTTATTAGATTATTGTTTATGTTCATATGGCTTATAAAAAAAAATATATATATATATATATATGACGTGTCGCCGAGTTCAAATTTTTGAAAAATTGATGAGTCAGCATGTCGTATCCGTGGGCGACACGACGCACAGGCCCGTGTCTGTGCATCCTTGACTCTTACAAATATGACTGATAGGGAAAAAAGAATCAGTACCTTCTTAGACAGGAAAATCGCCGCATCAACAGTACCCTCTGCATATATTGATCTACCACAAACATTATGCTGGAACTCAAAAGAAACTCTGCACAAACATTGATTTGCATCTTATTAGATGATAAAGAACTCAAAAGATGTACAACCAACCATAGAGATATTATACATCAGGGGAGCGACATTACGTTCCATCAGGTGATGTAAGATGATACATATGGAATGCATGACCAGACAAATGCTCTTCTGGGACTCGTACCATCTGGATTTGCTGTTCTGGATCCCGAATTTGCTGAATCTATTAGCAAGAAATATTTTGTTAAATAAGAAATATCAATGCACATGAACTTGTGTTGGTCAAGCTCATCTAAATCAAGTCAGAAAAGGTAACTAGTTTTACAGTAACTTCTAAAATTGAGGATTTACTTGCATCTAATGCAAATTTCTTTCTTTTTCACTGGACAGGTAAAGCCCTTTTTGTTATATATCCAATGCAGTTTTCCAAAATACGGAAGGAACCAAATGAAGTTGAGTTCATAAAATTTTCCACGGATAATCTGAAGACATTGGTCGACTGAGAAATGTCTAGCCATGATCTAGTTAGAAGGCACACCTGATCCAATTCAAAAGAGACACCTAGTTTCTGGAAGCATGATATGACAGCTTTAGCTGTTCCTGATGTATCCAGCTTGCTTGCTTGATGAGACTCCATCACCTGAAAAAATAATGACAGGACAGACAAAATTGCAATATCAACAAAACAGATGAAACATGAGCATTTTCAAAATATAATGGAGAGTAATGCAATATGTTATTGCATGTTTTATTAAAAGTTAAACTCATGGTCAGCTTGTTTTACTGAGTAAACGAAGATATGAAACCACATGATTGAAGTCCATTGTAGCTCAACAACGAACAGCCCATTAATCAATCACCGGAACATTTACGGGGAGTGGTTAGAAAGTTAAACACATATCATGATTTGTGATCAGGATTGACTGAGCAAATACTCAAGGCCTGATGCAGCCACTTGGAGCCAAGGATTTGGTTGAATTCAAGGGTCACCAAATATTGTTGTTTATTTATTTTACCTTAGATAAAAATAAAATAACATAAAGTTAGCAATGGAGGATCAAACCCAATACCCAAAAGGAACCTGTAAATTTTATGCTTAGTTGCTTAACCATATTTTATGCTTAAAAAATGGTCCAAGTTCATCTTTTTTTTTCCTTGGTACCTCATTCCTCCCTCCTTTTCTTTCAAAGCGTTCATTATATTGATTGATATTATAGCTATGCAAAAGCATATGCCTTAAAGTTAGGGCAGCAACATAATAGAATAATTAAATCCATTAAAACACCTGGTTGGCCACCCAATGCCAAAAGAGAGGCAAGACTTCCATCAACAAAATTCCAAACTCCATAAAACATGTAACTGGAGATTCTTGCATTTTGTTTCTTCCAAACACACAAACAAAATTGCATTCACTTCCAAATTTCTCACTGACGAACTTTTCATCTCTTTCCTCTCTTTAGCCAGATTCTCCATCCGCTCAAGAAATCTATTAATGAATTAATTTCTGATCTTGCCATGGGTTTCTCATCCTTTGAAGTACTTAAGTGATCACATCACCTTGGATCTAAGGATTTGTTTCAAAATTTAAAAGCTCTCTAACATTATGCCTATACTCGAAACCAAAGGTGACTTCTCACTCTTCTTTCTTCAAATCTTTAGCTTTATTCATGTTGTACTCATTGATTATTGAAGCCCGAAGCCTTTGCAGAGAAAATTAATTGGATAAGCACATACTTCGTTTGGCTTTGTTAATTTTTCTATCTTGGACTTATAGGTGTATGAAAATCAAGACATTTGAAAAGCGACTAATGGTCTCTTGATCTCTACAAAATCTTCAATGAGATCCTTGTCTATGCGACAATGACAAACAAAGAGACCTGTTATTTGATTGGTTAATAACTGCATTTTTTTTTACACAATGGAGATGGTGTTCCTATGGAGATCCACCAGGATGAAGAGGTGTACATGTCTAGAAGTGATTTTCGTCCATTTTGGCCATATGTTGATGAGCAGCAAATGCTAGGTATCACGGGAATTCAATGAAACGGTGATATTAGGAATAGTGGGAAAATGTTCTATCATGGGCATTGTTCAAGCATAGACACAAGAAAACTGATAGAGCTAAGAGTGAGAATCTTAAGCATTAGTGAACTTGAGGTTGGCAATGATGCATGAGAAAGGAAGTCAGACAAATGTACCTTCATGTTGGCACAAGGAGATTCAGCTAAATCCCTGCTTATATGCAGGTTCTCTGTACTATGGGGTTGTTTTCATTGATAATTGTACAATGCAAGGAGAAGCGAGGCATAAGCATACGGTTATGTGGAAATTCAACACGCCAAGCAAATCTTTGGACTGCAACATGGAAATGACTTTACTGCTTTAACTCACTGAGAGATGGCCACTTGGGTGATCATGACTGATGAGGATCTTCATGATCAATGATAGCCTTGAAAAAACATGCAGTTCAGAAAATAAAAAAGTTCTAGGTTTCCATAGATATGGAGTATCGGAAGGATTTAAGAATGTTTAATTAAATTCCACCATGATCAATAAGTAACCATTTTGTCACTCATCAGATAGGACATCTTAAGGCAGGGATGCTAAAAAAAATTCCTTGAATTTGAGGTCAATCAACACATTTCTGGATAACTCATACCATACATGGCTTCTCAAAATAAACTAAAGAAAGTAATCAACAACCATCATATTGAGCTGTACATGTACTCATTTCTTAGTCAACGAACATTCCATTCTCAATCTCATCACAAGTTTGACCATACTCGTTCCATATAAATATCCAAAAGACCAGCATCATTTTCCATCTTCAAGGAAGAAAGTAAACAGTAGGATATACCGGAATCAAAGAGGAGTTAAAGATATCAAGTTATTTGAAAGAGGACTGGCCAAAGGAAAGAAGTTCAACAAGGGGAAATGATTTGCAAAATGCTAGAGATGCTACTCAAAAGACACAAGATAATGATTTTTCTTTTATCAAACTCGGGAAGCACAAGGTTCAAATTCTAAAAGGAGATCATGAAGAATATGATTAAGTGTGTCAAGATTAGTTAGAAATGATTCCAAAGTAAACTTGCTTCCAAGGAGTTTACAATTATTCCTAAGGGTTGCAACAGGTATACTAAGACTTTCATTACCAAGCCGAGCTTCACATTACAGCAGAAACACTTTAGAAGTTCCAAATATAAAATAGAGGGAGAAAAGGATAGAATAAGTAAAAAAAAAAACCATACCTGCAGAGAATACCCTGAGAAAGCTCCAGGAAACTGCTCGGCCATTATCTCCATGGCTGCAAGGAAGGCAACGACCTAAACAAAAGCGATGCCCAATTTATATGATATGAAATTGTGGACATAAAATGAAAATAAGTGGAAAAAATAAAAAAAAAATAAAAAAGTGTGGGCGCATGACAATTCTACTACTTCAAATATCATCTTGACGTTTGATTAGATCAGACTTGTATATTTGCAAATGATGAACCCCAAACTTGACCCACTGTCATCTCTTACATTTGGAAATGGCAAACAGTTAACAAGGATGTGTTCCCTACACTACATTGTGGGAAAAAGGTTGAGATAGTAAACTACTAAACCAAAGGGCCAAGGGAAGGTTCAGAACTAATTGATCGTGCATTTGAAATCTAATGGCAAGTTGGCAACAATATGTTTCTTTTATCAGCAAAACATAAGTATTGTATTCATATAGACAAAAACAGACGAATACATTGAAAATTTACTGGTCAGTGTCTCTTAAAATCTCGCCCCAATCGAACATACGAGAAGAGAATTGTGTGTCTCTAAATATGCCCCAACTTTGACCGCGAACCCATAGGGCTATCTTAATTTAAACCACATGACAATTTAGATGTAGTTGGGCTGGTGTTATACGGCTGTATAACTCACCTTCTATTTTCCACTTGATTACGTAAAGTTTGCTATCAACTAAATTACAAAACTGAAGCATTACTCACTTGTTTTCCCATCTGCGGAGAGATAACAGCATAAACTTTTGAGTCTTCCACGGTCTTGTACAGTCTCGTCCTGTCACCACCAGTTGTTCCCATTACAAAGGGCACTCCAACTTTGCAGTAAAGTTCAGCATTTGCTGCATATCATAGATAAAAGCTGAAGATGACTACTTTAAATTAGAAATTTCTCAGCTTTATCATGTAAAAAAAAAAAAACAGATTATTTACCTACCAAATTAAACTCTCATTCTAAGATCTACCCCATACACGACAACACAAAAATAAAGGTCCAAAAAGATTTAAAAACACTTACAGTTCACTGCAGCAGGCACAGTATAGTCAACCACAATCAAATCTGGATGTTGCTTATAGACAGATGCGAGGATACCTTCTCTTTCAGAAGGACCGTGAAGATGAACATCCTGACCACCTACTTGCACGAGTTTGCCAGATTCCTGTTCCCTGCTACTAAATGATACAGGAACTACTTGGACTCCTGCAGAAACTGCTGCTTCTATAATTGCCTTCCCCATCTTGCCCTTACACCCATTTACCTATGAAAATCACAAAACTACTAGCATTAACCATAAAATACAATCCTTTTTAGTGGTTCATGGTATTGGTACGTAAGAATAAATAAATAAATAAAATCTCAGAAAATGATCCTAATTTTCTTGACTTCACCTGCCAAACTAAAGAAAAAAAATTGTTAGTTAGAAACTATAATATTGTGTTAATTTCTTAGAAGATTATCCTCTCAGCAACAAACGGAACATTAAGATGATTTACAGGATACATGGATAGATAGAGCAGAGCATCTAATTTCAGTACCATGATTGGGAACGGCACAAACGTTGAGGAGGATTTTTCTAGTTGTTGGGCTCGTGGCTGGAGCATGGCAGATGCACGGATAGTATTAAATTTGCACTTTTTGCTGCGAGGTAAGGAAGAAGAAGGCACAAGGTGTTCTTGCCTGGAGATGACCGAGACAGGAGCCTTCAGCAACAATGTCATCTTCACTGTAGAACAAACATATGATTAAGCCAAAAAGTTAGTAAAAACACTTTATTTAGTAAAGCCCACTTCAGCAAATTGTGAACCAATGGAAAGCAACAGATTAACAAACTTAAAATCGAATACTTACAACTAGTTTGATGATGTTTTATGGAGAAATAATGATGTCAGCATGACTCACTCACTGGAAACAGAAAAGTGAAAAAAAAAAAAAATGGAACAAGTTGGAGTTCACAAATACAAACACAAATAAATAATATTCATATCACAATTTTTCAAGCAGCGTGCATAGAAATTTTAGTAAAGAAAACAAAACTTGAGAACAACAAAAAATAATTTTAAAAAAACGGGACAATCAATGTGAACTTAAGAAAGGGAAAAATACTCACTATATGAGCAGGTTTTTCCTAGTCCTTGAACCAGACAAATCGAAGCTCGTGCAAGGAAAAAAAACCTATAACATAATTAAGTTTAATATATAAGATACAATCGTCCAACGAAGAACGATCCCTACAAGTCTTAACTTCATTCAACTGCCCCCCTTGAATTATTTTATTAATTTCCCCCAGCCATAAAATCCACATAGTTGCATGAAGAGGCCTACTCCACACCAATTGCCTTGCAAGGAGAAAGTTTAATTTGCCCACAGCTTACTCCATTGAGAAACATAATTTGCGGACAACCTACCAATGCTACAATAATCCATGATCTTTGCCCACATTATTTTCATAATGACCACCTAATCAATAAGTGATCAACCGACTACTCATTCTCACCCCACTAACTGCACTTATTGACGATTAGCAGACCTCTTTTGGACAAGTTATTGATAGTTGGAACTATCAGCTTCAGTAAGAAATTGGAATAGGCTAGTCTTGTGGTTTGGGATATCATACTTTCAAAGACTATATCACAAAAGGGTCATTGAGCACAGCAAACATGATAAACATAGGATCTTCCTGAAAGCTTCAATCTTATTCAGGATATTGTTACACTCTCAAACCATAGGATCTTCTATCCTCACCCTCTCCATCAATTCATGTTATATACCTATTTCTTGTCATAATAAACATCCTCCACAAGCTTTCCTCTTCAACTGCAAAACCTATAAACATTTTGCAGGCAAACCAAAGCAAAGCACTGGAGGTTCTTCATGCCCAGTCCCCTTTCTCCAGAATTATGCTCCCAATAGAAGACCAAACAACTCTGAATTATCAACTTATCACACAATGAACCCGGAAGTTTTGCAAAGTTATGTTGCTTGGAAGCACTAAAGGAACCTTTTTTAATAGAGTCAATTCAAACAGCTCCCAATAATGTGATCACAAATACAGACTCTATGAACACAATATTTCTTTTAGAGGTAAAATTTATTCATGAAAATAACGTGGAATTACAACACAATGACCTTAAAAGCATTTTTTTTTCTATGAAAAACAGGAATTTGTATTATATATCAAAATAATAATAATAATAATAATAATAATAATAATAATAATAATAATAATAAGAATAGTGGAAAAAGAACATTGACCCCAAAACAAAAGTATACATGATGTATTGTTCTGTGCACTACATCATTCCAGTCAAACATACAAGAATGAAACTGGATATCTTTAAACTTATCCCAATTAGCACTCCAAAGCCATAAGGTAACTTTCACATCAGTCCATAAAACTAAAAGTGTTAAAGATTGCTTGAATATCCTTTCGTTCATTTCTCTCCAAACAACCCACACAAAGGCATGCATGAACCTCCTTCAACCCAGAGACCAAACTCAGATAGGTCAGGAAGATGCGCTTTGAACTCATTCCACCCATTCAAGGAAGTGACCTTAACAACATTAAGACACCAATACAAGAGCATCCCAATTTGCAAATAGGTTCTCAAAGAAAATCCCTTTGAATGTATCAATTGACAACATCAATCAAGATGACGGATCAATTTAGATAGAGAGGAAAAAGAATAAACAAAGTAATAGATAGGGAAACCAGGACACGAAGAGTTTGGCTCGGCTATGTACACCCACACTTTTGCCATGTAGAACCAACCCTCTTCCCCAAAAACCCTAACTATTCTCCCCACTACTGTCTATACAAATAGGAGCGTGTATAGGAGCTTCTGGGTATTTCTCAAATCGATCCAATACAATTGGGTCTCCATATCGATCTCAAACAAAAACTTCGTTCACACTCTCCAACGAACACTAAGTCACCCAGTTCAAGTAAACATTGATACCTTTAATAGAGTTTCTTTCTACAATTGTTGTAATCATTCATGTTTATTGCTTATTGTTTAGTAGATTTCACACAAAAAAGGTCGGTTTTTGGAGGTTTTGAGTACAAAGGTTTAGTTTTTTCTACAATGGGGGTTTCTGGTTTTGTACTGCTGCATACTCATTAGATGAACCATCTATATTATTCACAACTCACTTTTAAGTAGATTGCACAAAATATTCAGTTGGGGGTGTTGAGTACAAGGGTTTAGTTTTTCTTCAACGGGTTTTATCTTGGATTCTCAGTTGTTGGGGTTCTAGGTTTTTATCAAATTGATTTTGGGTTTACTTTGTACAGTGTAGATTTATCTCATTCCTAGAGTCATTCATATGGGACATTGATGAAGGGTCCAACTGTCCAAGTTGTATGTTATGGGTGTGGTCTAGTTGTATGCTTTGGGTAAAGGATATACATTTGGCAAGTTGTAGAAAGAGTAAGTCAAAAGTTCAATTGAAGAAAAACAAAGATTTTTTGCAGTATAACAACTTACTTTTGATTCACGAATTAACAACGCATTGCTTTTGATTCAAAGATTAACATGACATTTGATAAACACACTTTCCATGCTAAAAACAACAAGGAAACAAGGAGAACACTTAAAGTGGCAAAGGAGAAAAAATGGGAGAAGGAGACGGAGTGAGAAGGTAAGGGGAGAGGGGAAGAGCAATTATTGCGGTTTGGCTCAAGTGGAGTGAGCTTCTCATAAATGTTACATGAATGAATCAAGTTCATAATCTAAATGAGATCGAGAGTCGAGACCAACAATTTGGGTCACTAATTCTCCGATTTGTGTTATGTGATTCCAACCCTTGTTTGATATTCTGATTTTGAATATGCTTTGTATATAATGGGTGTTTTAGGAGTCTTGCAATTTTAATATCTTTGAGCTGTTGGGTCACTAATGTTTTCTTCTTGAACATGACATTGTGTACTTCATCTTTGAAGCAATATTTGGAAAGTTTGAGAAATACAAAAATGAATTCAATACATAGTTATTTGCTTTATTTTTACGATTGTGCAATCTTTGAAAATTATTGGTATTGATTTTTTTCTTTTTTCTCGTTTGCAACTTTATGGAACTTCGTTTAGTCTTTACTCTTTACCATCATATAGTATGCTAGTTTAAGTTCTGATGTAGCTTTGAATTTCAACCGAGTATAGAAGAGGAAAGAATAAGGATTTCTTTAGTTCTGGTAACATACTTCTGGCAGCATTTCATCAACTCATTTCAACAAGTTAGATAGCAAAGGAAACCTCCTCTTTCTCTCCATCGCCAAGGTTTGATTGAACATGGCTCCTTCTCCATTGATGACTTGTCTTGCACTTGATAAATTGGGTTCTTCAATCCTCAAGTAATACAACTCTTCAACCCTCAAGCAATCAATGAACTCAACGAACAATCATAAAGTTTAGATTGCTAGATTTTATCAGACTCTAGAAGAAGATGTTATTTAAACAAATCTATTGCACTTACATTCATTTTTATTTAACTTTGCGTTTAAGGTGTTCGACTTCATTGCTATTACTTTTTTTATTCTTTTTCCTCTCTATCTAAATTGATCCATCATCTTCATTGATGTTGTCAATTGATACATTTAAAGGGATTTTCTTTGAGAAATTGGGATGCCTTGTATTGATGCCTTAATGTTTTTAACGTCACTTCCTTGAATGGGTGGAATGAGTTCAAAATGCATCTTCCTGACCAAGGAGGATCATTCATGCCTTTGTGTTGGTTATTTGGAAAGAAAGAAACAAAAAATATTCTTTTTAGGCGTGTAGTTTTATGGACTGATGTGAAAGTTACCTTTTGGCTTTGGAGTGTCTATTGGGATACGTTTAAAGAAATCCAGTTTGTATGTTTGACTGGAATAATGTAGTGCACAGAAACAATACATCATAGTATACTATTGTTTTATGTATTGTTTCTGAGCAATGTTATTTATATATAATACAAATTCCTATTTTTCTCAGCAAAAAAAAAATGCTTTTAAGGCCACCCTGTTGTAATTACACGTTATTTTCATGAATAAATTTTACCTCTTAAATAAATATTGTGTTCATAGAGTCTGTATTTGTGATCACATTATTGGGATCTGTTTGAATTGACTATATTCAAAATGTTCCTTTAGCGCTTCCAAGGAACATAACTTTGCAAAACTTCTGGGTTCAATGTGTAAGAAGTTGATAATTCTCTGGTCAACATATACAAAAATCTCTGCTTCAATGCCTTTTTTACAGTCTAAACCATTAAAGAAATTCAACAAAACAAGGTTTTTACTTGCCACTAGAGATCACTAAACAAACAAAAACCCACTAAACTATAGAACCTCAACGAAAAAACAAGGGGTTTTTACTGATTCGAAAAACACAGACTATAATGAGGTTTTCAGTGATGCAAAAAGCAAACACTATAATGGGTTTTTTTTTTTATATCAAACCCTTTACTTGCAAATACAGACCCCAAATCAGAAACCCATTAAATTAAACCACAATAACTTCAATAAAACAGGGGTTTCTAGTTTTACTTGAAAAAAAAAAAATTCGTTGTTGATCTGTTCAGAACATAGAAGAAAAAACGGCTGCTTTTGGTTGCTGTTGTTGACGACAGAAAAGAAGGGGAAGAAGAAGGAGGAGGATCGCACCTTTGAAAGAGAGGAGGGTGGTTGATATGCCTTGACGGTGGCCGGTGGTGGCGTGATGCCTTGATGGTGACCAGTGCTTAGATCTGTTCTTGTAAGTCTGATTGAGAGATAGGGGAAGTTGTCAAGCTGAGGAATGAGGAGGCGGGCTGAAGTGAATTGAAGAGAAGAGGCTTTAAGTTTGACAAAGATTACCTCGCACCACCAATTCATCTGTCTCACACCATTCTACTCTCCTACATTATCTATATAAATAAAAGCTTTCATTTTTTTTCCCTCACCTAGGGGTGGGCAATGTCGGTTCGGTTCGGTTTTGAGCCTCAAACCGATTTTGAATCGATTTCATTTGTATTTGTAAACCGATGAATTCGGTTGAACCGAATTTTTGATCGGTTCGGTTCGGTTAAGCCGAAATTTCAGGCTCAAGCATTTGAAAGACTTTCATTAAAACATGTCCAATTTTTTTACATGCCCAATTTTTTTACAGACCCAATTTTTAGCCCAAAATTGAAAACTTTGAGAAAAGTGGGTGATTCAGTGCAACAGGGTGTACTGCAGTGCATTTATTGCACTAATCAGGTATTTGACACCTACATGTTATTTAGTTATTTATATATATCTAATTAATCGGTCGGTTCGGTTATAAATCGGTCGGTTCAAAACCGTAAACCGATTTCGAACAGTTTATAATCGGTTCGGTTCGGTTTAAATTATTTTCTTTCTACTCATATTTTGGTTCGGTTACCGAACCGAATTTGAAAACCGGTTCGGTCGGTTAACCGAATTTAAATCGGTTTTTGTCCACCCCCCTCACCATTCAAATCTATAATGGTTCATCCCTCCGTCCCCCATTCGAAATCTCTCCACCATTGTAGATTTGAATGACGAGGAAAAAAATGAAGGTTTTTGTTTATATAAGTGGTGTGAGAAAGTAAAAAAAAAATAATAATAATAAATAAATAAAAAAAATCAATGGTGGTGTGAGAAAGAGGATATGGTGGTGCGAGGTAGTCGTTGCCTTTAAGTTTTGGTGACTCGGTTTCGGGTTTTTTCGACTCGGTTCAGTTAAGTCGGTCAATTTTCAGGAACTAATTGACACCCCTAAATTATTGGTTTGTGTTGAGGATTTGGAAAAAAAATATATTAAATAAAACAAAATAAATTGATGGAGAAAAATAGTGAATGTTGCATCGACACATTAGGCAATGATGAACACCTCGATGAACTTAACCAAGTATAAATTATTGTGTATTAGATGAAGATGATCACACAGTTGTAATGTACACCCCCATTAGTCGTAAATGGATAAGAGACTTGATAGGCTTAAACACAATTAGTAACATCATTTTCTTTTTTATTCAAAATTTTATGTATTTGTTCTTTTATACAATCTCTCTCTCTCTCTTTCTTTTTCTTTTTTTTGACTTGTTACCAAAATAGTTTTTCAATAGAGTAATCTGTTTTTTATTAAAAAAAAAAAATGGAGTACTCATACCGTGTAAGACATGCCTTTTCAATAGAATAAACATTTTACCCATTGCTTGAGACCGTGTAACATTGTTGGCCTAGATAGTACAATGGGGAACTAACTTGTATGATATGCATTATGTGTTTAGTCTTGTAAGCATTTGAATTCAGTAAATCTCTAATCAGTTCTCAAGGAATCATATAGATAATCGGGTGGCACCTTACAAAGTCATTATTCACCTTTAACATACCCAACGACACTCCTTGGAGGTTGAACGAGACCAAGATTTGATTACTACATGGTTGGAGAGATTTGTACTTCCCCGTTTTGATTTTACTTGTCAAGAGAAATATCATCATCACTGGGTAATATAATTGAAAATGAAAATTTTGTTCCTCTTCTACACAAATTTGATCTTTTAGAAGAAGAAAAAATTGGAGTTACGCTAGCGCATATATTTTTTCAATGGTTTCCTTAAAAAACGTTTCCTTGAACAGATTGCTATTATACCAAAATATTGTTAATAAATTTCAAATATAAAAGTGATGGGATTTCTTTATGTAATACTAATAGGAAAAAAACAATAAAATGCACATTTAACACCGTGTAAGGTGGAAATGGTTGGGAAAAAAAATCATGTGTTGACTTCATGGAGTTTTGATTTTTTTTTTTTTTTGCTAAGGGCACGAATGCATTAAACCGAATAACTAGTACATAGAGTTGGTCTTACAGACTTAGCTAAATTATGGGCCTCCATATTGAGGTCCCTATTTAAATATTTACAAGTCCATCTAGGGAGCAACAAAAGTAAACGTCTATATTACTGATGATTGGGATAACAAAATATGAGTTTTCCTCGTGAATAACTAACTTCATGGAGTTTTGATTGAATTCATCACAAGGAGCTGAAAAACAAGTGGTCACGTACGTACACAAATACCTTCACTTTTGATGGGAATTCCAAAAAAAAATAAAAATTATTGAATATTGATTGAATTACTGTGAGTCTTGGGAAGGGACATAAAACCTACACAATAATGGAAATGTAATAAGCTTTTATTTTTCTTATAATTCTAGAATACTTAATACCTTCCGATGATAAATCAAAATAGACCAAACATCACGACCGTATATGTGGCATGAAGATCCATCACGAGAATACAACGCCCAATCTATTGGGCCAGCTCATAAAGCCCAGGAAGAATAAAGCTAACTACTGAGGTGCAGACGAGGCTCGTCAATGAGGATACGTAAACAGGGCCTGAATCCAGGCCCGAACGAGTTAGAGCCCTAATTCAGACCCGATACAAGTTCTCTCGTAAAGAAGAGGAACGTTGCACCAAAAAAGAGTCGTAGAGGGAGTTACGCCTCCTCGAACGCTTCTTCATTAAGGAAGAGATTGTTACAAAAAACATCCCCTTTGTTGCGTTCCATATGCTTAAGTCACGCAGAGAGTTAACCACGACTATTATAAAAGGTAAAGGGAACATTCGACAGAGGTATGCAACTTTAACAGAGTTTTGTCCAGATTTACTTATTTCTTCCAACAAAGTTACTTACTTGAGCATCAGAGTGTCTTCGGCCATAAAAAATGTGGTCTTTAGAAGTCTAACAATTGTTTTGCAGGTCAAACTCACAGGAGGACGATTTTTGGATGCATCAGTTTGGCGTCGTCTGTGGGGAACGACGAGTTTCCTTTTTTCTAAAAAAACAGAACACACAGTGACAAAGCTCACCACAACCTAATGAAATATTGACGAGTCATCAGACAAAATAATGCAGTCTACAGATCCTCAATCCAATAATGATAACGACAATTCTCCCACCGACGCATCACTGATAGCTCAGGGAGAAGACACAATCCGAGTCACTGGACCAATAACATCTAAGAATGCATATCCACAACACACAATAGTCCAAACAGCCCAAATGACCAGCGACGCTGCCACAGACCCTCGGGTAGATTTGCTCATGACCTAGATGAAATACATGACAAAGATGCTGGAGAAAATCACCCCCGGGAACGCATTCAGCTAGCCGACCCTGCTCCAGCATCACCTCAACAGAATTCCACTATCCGAACTCAAGGAAGCGATGAAGCCCTAGCAGAACCCCAACAGGGAAATGTCAAGAGCAGGGAGCTCCACCAAGACAAGACTCCGCAGTGCCCGGGATATATCCTACTATCAATCCATCATGGAACAATTGTTGAGATCCCGTTCAGGATCGGAGTCACAGATCCCAATGTATTATACGAGTTAGCCAAGCCACCATTTTCCTACGCGTTCATTAAGAATGCAATGCCAAAAAAGTTCACTCCGCCAAAATTCGAAATGTATGATGGTAGCACCGACCCAATAGACAACTTAAGACATTTTCACCACATGATGGCTCTAAAAGAAACCAGCGGATGAGGAAAGGACCACACTACATCCTGCACATCTGACAGAAGCCCGAAGAAACGATACGGGAGTATTCACTCACTTCACCATTGAGTTAACGATGATTGATGGATGTAGCGACGACACAGCCGTTGAAACTTTCGTCACCGGACTGAAGAGAGACCCCTTCTACGATGCCTTTAACTTGGAACCTCCAAAAGGCATGGTGGTCCTGGTGAAAATAGCACAGAAACATATCTCCCTCGAAAAAATGAAAGTTGCGAGGAGAAAGATTGAACAGGAGAGGGAGAACCATTTGAGGAAACGAGAAAGAAAAGATGAAAAAAGGTGAGATGACGAACCACGAGAGGACAACAATATTTTTTCAAACAAACATTGGAGCGATGGACGTATTGAGTCCAACCAGCGGGAATCCAGGAAATCGCAATTAGCGCGGCAGAGTTATGAGCGAATAACCAGTGTAATGAGGAAAGAGTACAAGCCATACACAGCCCTAAAAGCAAGCCGAACCAACATCATAAAACACATATCGAACTGGGAAAATGTCAACTAGCCAACCAGGATGACAGGAGACCCGGAAAGTCGAGACAAGAGCAGGTACTGCTTTTTTCACAAGGATCACAGACATGATACCGAAAACTGCTACAAGTTAAAAGAAGTAATCGAGCATTGGATCCAAAGGGGACGACTGGACGAGTTTATCGGCATACCAGACAAACAGTTCAAAGGTAAAGAAAATGCGGACGTTGCAGCTATGGGATCAAAAGAATGGTCCAGGAAATTGACACATGTTCTATACTGCATCCGCCCGGTAAAGAAGCACATCCCGCTCGAACAGACCTACATTTAAGTCGAAAGGTCAACGCTCTGAAGACGACTACACAAACCAACTTGAAGACTCTGACAGTGGATACAAATTCAGCCAAAATAGCTTATAAGGGGATTAACAACAACAAACTCTATCAGACCCTAACAAGCAATGCCAAACGGGGAGCAATAATGGTCTAAGCGAAGAAGTTCATAAATTAAAAGGAACGACAGAGGCACGAGACGCCAACACGAGGATAGACATTAGTAATGCAAGAATAAAAGAAGAAACGCTCCACAGTGTAATGGAGCCACTCGAGAAAAATGACCACTAGAAACGGTCAAAGAATTAATAAAGTTTCATTTTCGGAATTAACATCCCATAAAGACGAACAACTTCGTATCAAAGCTAAACGAAACTATCGGCGTAAAAGCCCAAAAGGAATTAGGACACAAGTCGGGTATTCACAATAAACTTTTGGTCTGATCAACCAAAGAAGTAAAAGTTGAACACCTGAGTCAACTAAACACAGAAACTTCAAATTGACCGAGATGTCGAGTTAACGAAGTAAAAGTTGGACGAACGAGTCAACTAAGTAAAATGACTTCAGATCGACTAGAGTGTTGCGCCAAATAAGTAAAAGTTGGACACCCAAGTTAACTAAACATAGAAACTTCGAATCGATCGAGATGTCGAGTTAACGAAGTAAAAGTTGGACGAACGTGTCAACTTATAAGTAAAATGACTTCGGGTCGACTAGAATGTCGCACCAAAAAAGTAAAAGTTGGACACCTGAGTCAACTAAACACAAAAATTTTGAATCGACTGAGATGTCGAGTTAACGAAGTAAAAGTTGGACGAACGAGTCAACTAAGTAAAATGACTTCGGGTCAACTAGAGTGTCGCACAAAAGAAATAAAAGTTGGACACCCGAGTCAACTAAACACATAAGCTTCGAATTGACCAAGATGTCGAGTTAACGAAGTAAAAGTTGGACGAATGAGTCAACTAAGTAAAATGACTTCGGGTTGACTAGAGTGTCGTACCAAAGAAGTAAAAGTTGGACACTCGAGTCAACTAAACACAAATATTTTGAATCAACCTGGATGTCGAGTCAATGAAGTAAAAGTTGAGCGAACGGTTCAACTAAACACAAATATTTCGAATCGACCAAGATGTCGAGTCAACGAAGTAAAAATTGAGCGAACGGTTAACCTAGACGCAAAAATTTTGAATCGACTGAGATGTCAAGTTAACGAAGTAAAAGATTGAACGAACAAGTCAACTAAGTAAAACAACTTCATGTTTACTGAAACGTCGAGTCAGCAAAGTAAAGATTGAGCAAATGATTCAACAAAGTAGAAGAAGACACGCATGCTAAAGCATAGGAAAATTCAAATCACCAAACGATTGTTACAGATATGTATGTGAAACTTCAAAGCTCAAACGCAAGTTGTCATGACAACGACAGACAAACAAAATAGACACAAAGAAAAATAAAGAAACCAACTCCTATCACTCATTCAAAACCTATTCGATTACATTCGAATGTAGCAATGAAAGACTAAGGGGAAAGATCTATAACATCCTCAACAATACCATCTACAGGAGCCGGATCGTCGACAAGAACTCTTTCTTCAAGAGGAGAAGGTGGCTCTTTAGCCATTGGATTGCCCGGAGGGTTTTCAACACCTTCGTCATCTTTGAAGGTTCGGTAGACCAGATGACGATATTGAGACAAGTTGACACCGAGACCCTCAATAAAATCAAGATGCTCAGTCCGACCGTCAACAACACGCTGCCAATCTGCTACCTCCATAACACATAATTTATCTTTGACAAAAGCAAGCTCACTTCTCAACGCGATGAGTTGACCGTCAGCGGTAGTGAGCATCACGAAAAAATCTGCCTTGACCTCGTCAAACGAAGCCAGTAATTGTTCCACCCTTTTTTCGCGACATCGCGATTGTTAGAGTGCTCTATCATGGCACATGCAGCCTCGTCATGAAGTACCTTCTCAGAGGAAATATCCTTCTCCACATCATGCAAACGTGTATGGATGCATTCTAGGTCAGCTTTCAGGGACTCAAGCGCGACCATAGACTGATTTCGTGCACCCTCCACCTCGGCCAACGACGCCTGAGCGACCTCAGTAGCTTTAGTCCATTCAGAGCATCGCGCTTTTAACACATCATACTGATAAAGAACATGGAAGAAAATCAGTAGCAGTACGGAGAACTTCCTCTCCAAAGAAACCATAAGACGATGATTAACCTGATGACTCAAACCCAGCACTCCTACATAGGAAAGATGGGTCATCCCGTCCATTATAAGCCTAACACCATCCTCAAAAATAAGGTTCGGATCCAACATGAACATTGAAGGCCTCTCCACCGACCACCTGCGCCATTCGTTAATCAGCTTACATGCGCCATCCTACATGCCAATACGAGAAAACCAGCAGAACTTTCCATCTGATTTGACTCGAATCTCTTAATGAGTAGATTTCTTCCAACTAACCCGTGAATGAAGAATGCGAGGATCCGGTAGTATGGAGGAACCGCCACCACTCACAGCTAGGAAATAGGAAGGAATGACAGGAGAACCTCCATCCCCCTCTCGTCGTTCAACAGAAACGAAACGAATGCCAGTCCCAACAAGAGCAGAATAACTCAAGTAAGCTGTGGAAG
Organism: Berberis vulgaris; assembly: GCA_963556465.1. Lineage (NCBI taxonomy): Eukaryota > Viridiplantae > Streptophyta > Magnoliopsida > Ranunculales > Berberidaceae > Berberis > Berberis vulgaris. The sequence continues at coordinate 94,942,289 of OY747127.1, read as the reverse complement.
GAGAAATCTCCATCCCTCCATCAACGAGAGGGGAAGAAGAAGGACAAGACTGCAATGCGGGAACCCGATCACGATTGCCAAACTCCTTAGATTGAACAGCCAATTGAAGCATCTTGTCATCTAAAGACCGAGGATCCTCATCAAAACACTTGAAAGTGTCAAGGTCGCCATAAGCAGAGAGAAATTTCTTTTCCCCATCGTCAAGCGGACAAACGGTATCTTTCTCACCCCACTCCAAAGCCAACTTCATCTCTTCCACCTCCTGCATAGAGCAACGGTCTTCCCTCAAAGGATCTCTATCAACAGAATCCGAATAAAGAGATGTGTTGCACACAGAGTCAACAAGCTGTTTCTTCTTCGAAACACGGCCGAAAGACAGAAACAACCGCTTCAACGGACTAACAGGCCTCAATGCTTTTCTCTTTCTAAAAGAAGGATCGATAGCAATACGGACAAGAGCATTGAGATTTGTAACATCGAGCTCACTTTTCGATCAACGACAACGTCATCACCGGCAACACAAGCATCAATCTCCGCGGCCTGCCTCTCGGTTAACGAAGCCTTTCGGTCTCATTCATGACGTATAGACTACTGCGCCTCACCAAATCACCAGTAAGATAGGAATCCAATGGAACTATTGGAAGCTCTAGGAAGCACTCGTTGATAACCTGCTCCTCAGCAATCAATTTTAGATTCTGGTGCTTAATAGAAACTCAGAAAGACCTTACTATCTAAAGACCCAGCAAATTGAAGTAGCCAGAGCCAACAGACGCATAAAACCAATCCCGCAACCAACCCCTGATGTCATCATTGAGATTACCAAAACACGTAGGAGAGTGCAGAAAACAGGTACGGTTGGGTTTCACGCTAAACCCCACCAAAGAATGCAAAATTCTAGGGGTTAAAGGGATACCAGAAAGAATGGCCCTGGCATACGTGAAAACCATAACCCCCCATCTGAGCAGCTGAGTAGGAGGAATACCCAGAAAGTCTAGATATGACCAAAATAACTCTGGAACTGGGAACCGAATACCAACATAGAACATGCGAGGATAAAACGCAATATATCCCTTCCTCGGGCAACAAGGATTGTTGTTTTCGCGAGGAATGACGATTTCAAGGTCGTCGGGCAAAGCATAGTTGGAACGGACACTATCCAGAATAGCCTGAGAAGCTTTGTTTGGGGAAAAATGAGCCTCGCAAATAAAAACTGATTATCGACCTACATGTCACCAACAGACATCGCAAACAGGAAAAAAAGTTGAAGAAAAAGAGGCAATAGGGGAGAAGAAATAAACATTAACAACAAAGATGGCGTAAAGAAATGAGGAAAGTAGTCACGACACCCTTTATACAACTAAGAAACGAAGAGATCGCTCACAGAGCGACGTACAAGATATAATGGCGCACCAAAACTCCTAGAAAATGTGTGTGAAAACAAACATACAATGAAGTAACTGAGACGATCAACCAACCGAAAGTTATTAAAACATTAAGTTCAGTGCAATAGTGCAATCGAAATACCAACCGTCACACAATTAGTGGATATGTAAACATACCCACTAACTAGGAGGAGTAGCTGATGATCCATCAAAATAGACCAAACATCACAGCCGTACACGTGGCATGAAGATCCATCACAAGAATACAACGCTTAATCTATTGGGCCAACTCATAAAGCCCGGGAAGAATACAATTAATTACTCAGGCCCGGATGAGGCCCGCCAATGAGGAGAAGTAAACAGGGCCTGAATCCAAGCTCGAACGAGTCAGAGCCCGAATCCAGATCCGATACGAGTTTTCTCATAAAGAAGATGAACGTTGCACCAAGAAAGAGCCGTAGAGGAAGTTATGCATCCCTGAACGCATCTCCATTAAGGAGGAGACCGTTGCAAAAAATATTTCCTACCGTTGCGCCTCACATGCTTAAGTCACGCAGAGAGTTAACCACAACCATTATAAAAGGTAAAGGGAATATTCGACAAATGTATGCAACTTTAACTGAGTTTTGTCCAGATTTACTTCCTTCTTCCAATAGAGTCATTGACTTAAGCATCAGAGTGCCTTCAACCACCAAAAAGGTGGTTCTTGACAGTCTAACAATTATTTTGCAGGTCAAACTCACAAAAATATGATTTTTGGACGCATCACCTTCAATCGAATAAATCAATCTCACTTGAAAGACTATGAGTTGGGTATCACCTGCAATACCTTGTTAAGCAGTTACATGATGACAAATAATTACAAAGCAAGCTAATTCATAAGCAAGAAGAGCACATCTGAAGTACCATGTCAAGTATATCATAACATAACGAACCAGTCTAAATGGCGAGGAAACCAGCGAGGGAGGGGGGTGCAACCCTCCATCCCCCTCGGGATACATGCCTTCCATCCCCTTCACGCATCCCGAGGGGGATGGAGGGTTGCACTCCCCTCCCTCGCTGGTTTCCTCGCCATTTAGAGTTTCTGTAACATAACAAACCAGGCCAGAAAAACCAGAGTACTAAATGGAAAAACAACAACAATCCAACCACAGTTTTCGAACATAAAACATACTGAAATAAAACAACCAAAAATACTAGTCTCTTATAGAAAGCCACCAACATACTTCCCTACGTGCACTGAAGACTAAGTATGAGAAAGGAGATCTCTGCAGAACATGTCTTCGTCAAACGCCCCTTCAAAATCCTTTTTTTGCTCACCGCCACCCTGGAAACTCTAGTTATTTTTCAGTGCTTCGCCAAGTAGTCCCCTCACAACAGTGCTACCCTCACCGGAAAGCAGGTTACTCCAGGTTGTTTGATCATGGTTGTGCTCGTTGTTCATCATCATGTTGTCATCCTGGTAACCCATCTGATCAATGTTTTCAAGCCCCACCTGGTGTTGTGGCTTTGGTGGAAAAAGCGGTAGCTCAAAATTGGGAGGGAGAGGTGGAAGTGAAATATCATTGCTATCTATTCCCATACCACGCCAGATGTCTGTGGTGTGATCTTTAGCCCACTCATCCATGAAATCAAGAAATGGGAACTGATATGCAGGGTTTTCGTCTTGGCCAAAAGATCCCAAGTTGTTCAGACTCAAATAGTGTGCCTGATGGAGCAAAAGATCAGTAGAAAGAAACCTAAAATCTATTTCAAGTGCAGATGACCCTGAACCAATAAGTTTCATCCCATCTCCTCGTTCCGGCATAGTGTTTGGTGGAGTACAATTTACCATGTGGATGTCCTCATTAATGGGAGCTGGTGGTGGACAGTTTCGCCTGTTTGGGATCACATTTGAAGGTGGTGGTAGGCCTTGTGGAGCTTGAAATTCACCTCCATGCAGGCTGTTTTCATTTAAAGAAGAACGACAAGTGGATTAACGTATAACATTGATTTGATTCAAATACACGTTTTTTTCTCTTTTCAAAAGGGATCTTTTTGTATAAATGGTTCAAAAAAAAAAAAAACAAATTGTAGCAAACCATTATCTTCGACAATCTTATGGATCCAAATCCAGATTTTGTAAATTATCTTAAACAAATCACTCTTAAATATTCAAAAAATCCAATCAAGTCACTTTATTTTTGTTTTTTTTATTTGCTTAAATTATTATATATGTTTTGCTCACAAGATCCAGACTGGGATTTTGAGAAGCTATACCTTTTGCGGTTCATGTTGGTACGAGGGTTAGTCAAACCATTTTGCTTCTCTTTTGTGTGGTGGTTGTGCCTGACAGGGGACTTTTTGGCTTCCTCAGCACCAGAAGAAGAGGAGCTCCCTAGGGTTAGCTCATCAGTTGGGTTTGACCCAGATGCAACAACAACATTGGCTTTTTCCTTCCTCTTTTCCGCATACCTTTTTGCACGAAATCGGCCCTTATTGATATGGTGTTGGCAATACCTTTGCTCATCCACCGCATTTCTTGTGCATCGCCATTTCTTTCCATCCGTCCTTTTACATCTACCAGGTTCTAGATCGAGTAATTGACTAGTAAACATCAACTGAGAAGGAACTTTTTGATCCAACAATGAATCCAAAACAAGGTTGGCGAATTAGAATATAAGAAGAAGAAAAAAAAAACATGCAATTATTGATCTTAAATGAATGAGTCTAGATCAGTTACCAAGTATAGAGAATTTTACCTTTGGAAGTTCTATAAGGCAAGGTTGGTCCGATAGCAGACTGATAGATGTGGAAAACTAAATTCGACGGTACAGGCAACCTTGCAACCATGTGGTCATAGATCAACGCCTGGTTTCTAAATTCTATATACTGCAGTTCAGTAAATGGCCTCGGTGGAAACGGAAGTCTGCAAAAACTTCTGCTACTTAAACCTGAAATATGGATAAACTAACCAGTCACATTTGTATCCAAAAAGAGAAGGCACATAAAGAAGAAGGAAAACTCTACATAAAATCATGAGGTTTAAAAACATTGAACCTTCCAAACTCACAGACACCATTTACAGAAAACAATCTAAATTCTAAACCAAAAAGGCCGTGTAGGATTACTTCACTAAATTAAGCGGTGGAAATGAAGAAATGGATTGTAGTCTACAACATTTAACTTAACCTCGGGCATAAACGATAAAAGCTCAAACTAGAAAGAAAGAAAGAACTGTCATCAGAAAAATTATTTTCATCAAAATCCACCGAAAACATAAGTAGTGGATCTTGCATACTAATTTAAGACATGCAAATTAAGAATGTTTCATGCAAATTTTTTTCATTTTACCTGTCCTTGGATAATTGTACTGGTTGGAATAATAAGAAAAGTTTTGAAAGCTGGTTTTGTTAAGCCGTTCTTTGTTGCTTGCTCTGTTATGCGCTCTAATACGGAGTTCAGTAAAGTCACGTTTAAAAGGATGAGGGCCTGCAATGGCCTTAATTTTCTTCTTAGCAGTCAGAAGAGAGCTGGAAGCATTTTTCACATTGAATTGTGATTGCAACATTGGTTCCACGGCTTTAGACTCGTCCATTTTCCCCTTTCCACGGTTCTTTGGATCGTCCTCACGAGTTTTGGCCCCTTCATGCTGGTTGGGAGTTGCTAATGATCCACCTTCATTCTTCTTGGTTGTTTCAGTTTGGGAAGCCAAAAAAATCTTTGGAGGGGAGTCCAAGATGATTATTTCCTGATCAACGTCAGAGTCCGCCATGGCCATCCTTGCAAACTAGAGTGGTTTTGGATGGATTAGAATGGTTTTGGATGGAAATTAAGGGAGGACTAGGACGGTGGTTTGGCTGCTTTTAATTTGGAAGAGTGGAGAGGAGAGTGAAGAGTGAGGGGGGAGTGTTAGGAGCTAAATAGGGAGTAATGCCTGTACTTTTACCAACACCATTTTTTGTCCACCTCCTTCTCAAAGGGTGAACAATTAATGACATATGCTGTGGACAAACTTGCTCTTGTTTTTTCTTAATAAAAAAAAGTTTTTAGAAACCAAGTAAGTATCGCTAACTAATGGAGCCAAACTGGATGTGGCGACCATTTATATATAGTATTAAGTGCCTTCTAACTGACATTGTTTTATAGGCCTAGTAATCATGTTCACTCTCACTAGACTTCAATTTCTTGTGAGAGTTTGTTTTTATTTTTGTTTCATTTATATAAAGGTTTTGGGATCCTTAATACCCAGCTCACTTTCCAAAAAAAAAAAAAAAAAACTCTAATTGATCACATGGTTTAGCTACCTATGCTGGACAATCCTTTTCTAATTCTATTCAGTAATATATAGCTTTATAAAAAAAAAAAAAAGGTATCACTAATTCTTTTGTGTAGAAGTATAAATGCAAACAAAAATAACATACAAATAAAAAGTAAAAATATATATAAAACTAGACATGTATTAAAAGAGATGGTTTTGACGCAGATGACATTGTTTCGTTTCACATCATTGATTTTTGTTCATCCATGTATTTAGTGTGTGTTATCATTAAAGAAAAATGCCATAATAGCTTTGAAGCAACAAATTTAGTATTTGAGGTAGTGTGGATCATGTCAAGCGCATAGATAACAAAATAGTTGTCAAATTATCTTGCCATAATACTTGGTTGCTAGTTGGAATTGAAATACTTGTATGGCAGCTAGAAGCAATTGGTGTATGCATATAAAATCTTTTGTTATCTATTTATTTTTCTAATTAATGAATAGTATAGGGTGTATGTTTTCAATTTCAATTTTCTTTCCTATTTTGGCCTCACCTACTACTACTAATTATATGCGAAGCTAACAAACTAATTAATAGTGCAAGGAATATTTTTGTCTTTTAATTGAAAAATACTATTACACTTTTTTACAATTTTATCCTCCCAAACTTATATTATTTATAATAAAATAAAATAAAATTACTGAATATCTGCGCACATAGTCTTTTAAACCATCTTTTCACCAATTACCTTTTTTTACTCATTCCCGAAAGTGCCGGTTACAAAACCACTATTAACTTGAAAAGAACCAAGTGGTACAAAAGGTCGATTGCCACTTAACCCGTGGAGTCGGTGTCGGTGAGCCAACTAATAATGGACCCTACCTTCACATTTTAAAATAATATAAAATCTCAAACAAACAAACAAACAAACAAAGCAGAGAAACAACTTAGATTTGTCGTCATCGAAGCTCAGAGAAACAACAAAACACTATAAAAGCTTTATCACCAAAGTTTGGTTAATTTGTAAAATAAAATTATCTACTAGTTGTATCAATCTCAAGAAATTTAAATTTCGTGAGATTTTCGCCAAACATGTGGTGTTGGTGGTTTGAATATAAACTGATTGAGGACACTTGTAGGCCCTTGGCGATTTGAGAAAAACACGTCAATGCCTAGAAGGTCTTAGAAACAAAATTAGTTTCAATGATTTGGAAGTATATATGTGTATGAAGTTTCTCCATTTGTTTGAGTTCAAGTGACAATTACTCACAAAATAATATATATATATATATTTATTTTTTTTTATGTTACCAATATAATATATCTCTAATTCTCATTGGGGGAAAGGATGAAGAAACCTAGCTTGTATCAAAAGCCTCTAGCCTATCCCATTTCATTTTTAGGTATTGTGGGACTAAAGATGAGATGAGTAATTAAGAGGTAACAACACAAGTTATAAATATTATCACATCTTCATTCTTTCTATTTATAAGTGATGTGAGACTAAAGATACATGTGAGTTAAGTCATGCACGTAAATGTGAATGAAATTAACTAATAACTATACATGAAGTAAGAAAATAATCCCACATTGTGTATTCGGTTGCATGATATCCAATTTCATGGAATTCATGAGGACAACTTATTAGGGATGACAATGGGGTGGATTTGGGTTCCGTTCTGTTGGGGATTACGAATCCCCGAATTCGCTCCGATATTCGTTTATATAATTTTTCAAAAACCATATATGTTTCGGATGGATTGGCGGATATCCACTCCGCCCGAATATATGTTAAAAAAACAAAAATAAATAAACAACAGGTTGATAAGATATTGGATTCAGAAGTAGTCAAAAACAAGAAATCTTCAATTACATTCAATCCATCAACAACACCACCATCTATATTTAAACAGCCCTTCTAGGCGTCGAGGAAACGGGCGAGGGGTGGGTTTTACCACTCATCCCCTCGATATTCGCAAAGCTGCGCATCTCGAGGGCGCAGACACGCATCTTGAGGGGGATGAGCGGTCACACCCACCCCCTCGCCCCTTTCCTCGCCATTTAAAATTTTCCATATTTAAAACAACAACAACAACAACAACAACAGATGATAATGGTGATTATGATTTGAGTTCTCCATTGTATATTTTTCCCCAAGAATCCAATAACAACAACACCCAAACACTACAAGATAGTACTGTCACTGACTTCCTCCCTCCTCAAGAATTCCTCTCCTTTTGCTCATATCAAAATAATACAAATAATCCCCCATCAAATGTTAGACAAGTCGATCAGACAACGGTGGTAATAAATGCAAAGATGAGGATGACGAAGACGACATCCAAGAGCTAATACAACTTGTTGGCGGAGGCGGTGGAGGATACGAGTCCTGGCTCTCTATCCCAATACCAAACATAACCACCATCAAACTGAAGAAATCCTACCACGTTAGATCAGTCAGTCTTCCATGCAGATCCCACCCATTGATTACTCAACTCAATGACCAAATCACCGATCTCAAGTCCTAGCTCTCGGGTGTTTCTCAAACATCTTCTTGGATTTGTGATGGTTTAGTAAGGCTCGACAATCTTCATGACTTCTTAGATGATCTTTTACAACTTCCTAAAACACAAGGAGCACTCGCTTGTCATTCGACCGTTCCAACTGGGTGGAAGATCTACTAGACGAGTTTCTCTGGTTAATAGACACCTATGGTATTTTCCGAGCAACACTTGTTAGTCTTAAATAAGAGCAATCCGCAGCTCAAGTAGCGATTCAGAGGAGAGACAAGTTGAAGATCACCGCGTATGTTAAGGCAAGGAAGAAGATGGATAAGGAGTTGAAAAAACTTGTGTCCACCGTTCGATCCATTGGAAAATCCTCTTCTTTCTTTTCTTCATCTCCTTCTAGGGATGAGGTGGCTTGAGGAGTCTGCTGCTGTAAGAGAGTATTCTGTAAGAGGTAGAGAGAGAATGAGAGATTAGGCTAGGTTTTTTATTTTTTATTTTTTATTTTTTATTTTTTAAGTGATATTTTTGTAATTTCTGAACTTAAACGGATACCCGTAGGGCGTATATGGCCAAATCCGTATCCGCTCTGAATATTTGATGGATGTTGTTTGAATAACTGTATCAGCCCCAAAATTCGTTTAAACACATCCAAAACCACCCCAATCGGGGCGGCCGGGGCGGATATCAGTGAAAATCCACCCCATTGCCATCCCCACGGCTTACCTTTATGGCTGATCAGATATTGGACTTCAGCTCCAACTCCCAACCATTTAATAAAAAAAATCTAGATGTTAATGAAGATTGCAACCTCAGATTAGTCTTAAAGTATGATTTCATGCAACAAAATACGCCTTGAGAGTAGATAATTCTATAATTCCATGTTCTCTCATTACTATACACTAGGGGTGGGCACGGTCCGGATCGGTTCCAAATTTGGAGGAACCTAACTCGAACCGTTTAAAATGAACGGATCCGGTCCGGATCCCTTCATTTTGAACATTGGAACCGAACCTAACTCGAACCGTTTGGAATGGTCCGGTTCCAAATCTAATTCACTAAAACTGCAGCAACAACAACTGCAAGCAGATTCAATTCACAGATTCAATCAACAGATTCAAACTGCAGCAACAACAACTGCATACATACAAGTGTTGTCGAACATAGTACTCTCAATTCACAGATTCAATCAACCATTAAAAACCACTGGAAAAAAGGTCCCTTATTGATCACTTGGAGTTTACAACAAGAACACCCACTTCTATTTATACAAAAAGCTATCCCAAAAAAAAACCCATTAAACCCTAACCAAAACACCTTCCTTTGACACATCTAAGCCCTCTTAGGGGACTTGGGTTCCTTGACAGACTCATAATAGAGTTCTTCATCGTTCCTTATCACCAAAAGAACACCTCCATGAGCAATAGTCACTCCCCCCAACAACCTCCCAAGTTCTTCATCGTTCCTTATCGCCAAAATAAGATGCTTCGGGATGATCCTCGTCTTCTTGTTATCCCTCGCAGCATTTCCAGCCAGCTCCAACATCTGCAATCAAACACTGCCTTTAGTCCCCTGTTTTCCAATCTCAAGAAACCGAATGAAATTTCAGAAATTGAAAGACACCCATTGAAGAACAGATCAAGAAATTACCTCTGCAGCCAAGTACTCAAGCACGGAGGCTAGGTAAACGGGTGCGCCAGATCTGACTCGCTTCGCATACCTCCCCTTCTTCAGATACCTTGCGATTCGACCCACTAGGTAAAGGGTTTAATAGTGCTCTCAATTCACAGATTCTTCCATATATACTCATCGGGGTCTTCTTCCTACTCTGAAGCATCCTAAACAACGATGTGGAAGAAGGATGCAGGTGCGAAGGAAGCGGGCTGCGGCTGCTCTCTCGCTTTCTCCTCCTTACTTCCATATTTAGGTTTTTATAGTTTGTAAATTTGATTTGAAACGGGTCCAACCCGGACAGTTTCTTTTAAGATAATAGGAACCGGGTCCGAACCGTATCTGAAAACACAAAATTAAAATCCGGACCGTTTAGAGAAAAACGGTCCGGTTCGGTTTGAATCCGCGGATCCTCGACCCGTTTGCCCACCCCTACTATACACCCAAACTTCAGGCTTCACTTGCCATCAAAAGTTTTTGGTTCGAAAATACATCTTCATTACCCAAACAAAAATCTATTAAGGCCAAAGTTGTCAATCTCTACAAAATTTTCAATGTTTCTTTTTATTCTTCTTCTATCGCTTACATGTTCCTCATTATCTCCAGCTACTTTCTAGAAACCCTTTGATATTCTTAAACTACATGTTGTATTTAATATCCAAAAATTTTCAATTATTCTCCAAATAACAACTCATAAAAGTCTTTTAAAAAAAGTAAATAAATCCCTATTATTTTCCAAAATATGAAAAAAAAAAAACCTAATCGCTTGAAAGATATTTGTAAAATGAAAACAAAAAAATAATTAAAATTGTTAAATGATATAACTTAATTTCATGGTGTAATTAATATTTATAACTTGGTTAAATTTATTTCAGCGCAAGTTGGAGATCCCCGTTCACTAATAGGGTCGGGATAAGGATCCCATTAATAAATAACTAGAGATCCCTAGCTACATGTCTTGGACATGTACCAAAATATTCTTTTTCGAAAGTTATAACTACTTGTCACGAACAAGTTCCTTTTAACTAAAGTCAGAATTATATAATTGAACACATCTCTACTATTTATACCAAGAGGGCTTAGAGTAACTGCCTCTTTCTTTTGACAATTGTGTCCAAAATTACTTTTAAAATACATTGATTCAATTAATAGATGCAAGGGTTTTTAAGACTTTTAATTAAGTATTTTCATTTTCTAAACAACTTAATGCTTATACCGTAGCAAATATTTAGTTGTTTATTTACATTCATATAAAATATATCCTTGGAGCAAGGGTATCACGGTCTTTTAGATCATAACCACTTTCGTCATTTTCTCATCCACAACCTCTGCTTACATGAGAGAATTAATTTAGTTATGACAAGAGCTCCAAAATTTAATAAAAATTTGAAATGTTCATTTTTCTACTAACACCAATTTGGTAATGAATAAATTTTTAAAAATAAATGTCAAGAAAAAAAAAGGATTAACATGGAGTTAGAAACCTCATATAACCATTTAATGTAAATCATATAACATGAAAAGAATTAAGAAAATACGAATTATATTTCAGATAACCAACCCACTTGAATCGATTGCTTCATAAATATTGGTGGAAGAAAAAACATAAACAAAATAAAAACATGGATTATATAGTTATTCGATACATAAACTTTTGCTTTAAGAAAAAAAAATCTGGATTATTCTTTTTTAATATTTTCAAGGTTTTTGTGGACAATCGCACTATGATATTCTCATTCCTTCAACGATTTCATATAATCAAGCATGTTAAGAAGAAATAAATAAATAAGTATTGTGAATCATTTTAGAAATTTAAAAGTTATATATGCATTTTTTAATAAAGCCATAAAATCAATTCGTTTTATTATTCATCCACAACTCATCACAATTTTTATTAGATTAATGCTACTCTTTTGAATATGATGGAATGAAATGTCCTTTCGTATGCATTAGATTAGGATCATTCTGAAGGCAATTTTGACTTGAAACTATTTTTGTTAATTTGACAACTATTGTCATCCTTTTGCACCACTAATTCATAATATTGTTATTAAGGTTTGTAGGTGGAAACCTCAATGAATTAAAGTCATTATAATTAGTACATGCAGTAATTAGAGTATCATGTTATAGAGCACTAGTGTATTAGTCGTGCCTCTGGCACGGCCGCACACTCTCCACATTGTGTACCCGTGCACTGTCGGCATGACATATCGTGACTACGCAAATATCGTGTCATGCCTTCGTCTTGGGTCGTGCTTTTGGTCACGCTTTCATATTTTCTTCTCTTTGTTTTTCGTTCTTAAGATTGAAAATCAATCACATACACAAAATGAGTACATCATACTCTCATTTGGATCCTTATAACACTCGAAGAAATACATTTCCTAGACACTAGTTGTGGATAAAAAGGAAGACCAAAAATTTTCGAGGGCTCTGAGGCGATTCGAGGGGCATATCGGGCATATTTTAATTTTTTCTGATCCTTCAATCCTTGACGTTCCAAGTTTCCTGGAACTGATCCTAGCCATTGACTAAAGTGGCGGCTGGGGTTTTCGTACGTCAACCCTAGATCTCTCCGCCGTTTTTTCGCCGCCGAGAGGCGCTGCCTTCCGACATACCGGTCAGATACAGCCGATGCAACTCGCTGAAACACCGATCTCTTGGTGTTTTGTGTCGATCTGTGGGGTTTTGCACCTACTGGCAGAGTCGCTCTGTGGGGCTTTTACACCGCCTACAGTCATTTTTGTGGGGTTTACACCGATTACAATCCCCGCTACAGTCCAGTGCCGGGCGTTACAGGCTTTGGTTTCACTTTCCTTGACGCTGGATTCGGGTTTTGACTAGCCGTCTGAATGTGATGTCGGGGCCTCCAGCCGACATCCCTCCCTCCACGGCGTGGCAACACGGCAACGGGGGTCCCGTGGAAGGATCGGCTAAGCCTTCTTTTGCCTAGATTTTGGGTAAAATTTTGGTTGACGACGTTGCGGATACGCAGGTAGAAGGTACCCGTTTTCGCAAAGATGGAGCACCAGCAATCGGAATTACGGCCACGGATGAAATACGCGGTCATGGAAAAACATGTGATCGTGCTTAAGTTCTCTAGTTACCGTCCAACATTGGCAAATATCCGAGATTCGATTCACAGAACTTGGGGAATTCTAGGTGATTTTTCGCTTGGTTTGCTGAATCAACGACATGTGTTAGTTCGACTTCAATCCGAGATGGAAGCTAAGAAAGTTTTGTCGAGAGACTTCTTTTTGATCCGCGACGTTCGTTTCAAAGCCTTCCGTTGGCATGATGGTTTCAGTTTGAAAGAGGACCCGATCTCGGTGCCATTGTGGGTAGAGTTACCTAACTTACCTTTACATTTATTTCACCCCCCTATTTTAAAGGAAATTGTGAATTCTTTTGGTGGGTTTTTGCGGATGGATGATCATACTAGATGTCTATCGCGTCCGGGTTTTGCCCGTGTTTGCGTGGAGATGTCCTTGGTGGAAAAATTACCAAATAAGTTTGGATTGATAGGGCTAATAATCAGGGTTTCTGGCAGAAGATTGAATATTCAGGCTTCAAATACTGTGATTTTTGTTCTTTGATAGGGCATCAGGAGGAGTCCTGCAGAAAAAAGTTAGGTCTTAAGGGTGGTGGCCGAGCTTCTGACCTAGGCAATGTAACGCAGATGGTTAAGCCAATGATCGTCAATAACAAAGTGAAGCAACAATATGTTCCAGTGATCAAAAAGGACAAGATGCCAGGGATAGGAGATTAATGAAGAAGTTGGGGGTAAGAGGCCAGCGGCCATTGCTCCGGTCACGGTGGTGCTGTCAAACAAATTTGCATCCCTTACAGAAAACATGGAGGAATATGAAAGTGCTCCAGCGGATAAGCAACTAGTGGATCAACAACTAGTGGATAAGCAACTAGCGAAGAAGCAACTAGTGGATCAGACAATAGTTCCGGGTAATGACAAGGTAGTTCCAGAATCTACGGAGGAATGCCGCCAAGAGGCGGGGTATACAATCTCGGAGATTGCTGCTATTGTTGGGCACCAAAATCAGTCGTTACAACAGGAAGAGGATGTCGATTCAGAGCCAATAATGTTACAAACAGTCCTTCTATTGCTCAACTTACAGCAGGGCCGCGAGGTGCGACAATGGATTCAATTGGGGAGGCTGCGATTGAGTTTGCTGATCCACGGTTGCATTCAGGGTCGCAGCGAGATGACCCAGGAATAATGCGAACTGCAGCCACAGCAGGGGAGCAGCTGTATAATTCTGTTCCAATCACGACAGTCTACTCCAAAACAGGGGACGCGGTCCTCCCGCCCCCGACAGCGCTGGCTCCGCCACCAGTCAGCGATTTTTCCCAGTTAATGGGAGTGGCCTCCACTGTGGACCTCCCTAGATCATCTTCTACTGCCTCGTAGACAGCGATAACTGTCCAGCCTTAGATTGCAAGGGCTGGTTCGATTAACCAGACAACACATGAGCTGGTGTCGAATGACCTTGCTTTGCCAGAACGAACCGAGGACATTTACATTCATTCAGTTCCCGTGGCGACCAGCACCACACAGGATGTGAGGGTTGTGCTAGATAAAGCTATCAAGTTGGTAAAGGGCCGTGCTTTACAAAAAAAGAAAAAAAGTATTGAACACTAACACTCTTGACAGCGACACCGAAGATAGTGATGACGCGGAGTCGGATTCGGCGATAGGACCGGAGTCTCAAGCTATTAAGGATTTAGAACTGGGGGCGCATTCGGATGAAAACCTTAAGAAAACAGTCAGATTGGCGGTACCTCCGAAAAATCGTCGCAAGACTAAGAGGGGTATGTCTTCCACCCGCGTTTAAGATGATGGAACATTTTATGTTTTGGAATGCTTGTGGGGTTGGTAATAGGGCCACGAGAAGGAGATTAAAAAAAATGGTTGTGGAACACAATGTCAGAATCCTTATGATTGCGGAGCCTATGATTGATGCTAGCAGATACATGGAGATTGGTAACAAACTCAAACTTGGCGGCTTTGTTTCTAATGATATGGTTGGCGGCAAGATTTGGATTATGTGGGATACTTCTCTTGTCCTCTCGGTGGTGGACATGTCGGACCAGATCATTCACTGCCAGGTAACGGATTCTTCTTCACGAGTTTTTTTAATTTATTTTGTTTATGCTAAATGTTCTGTGGATGAACGAAGGGATATTTGGTTAAATATGGTAAATTTTGCTGCTTATCACGATACTCCATGGATGGTCGGTGGTGATTTCAATACATATTTACATTCGGGCGAAAAAGTAGGGGGGGTTGCACCACCCCTGGCAAGCATGGCACACTTCTCCGACTGTATTGAAAACTGTGGCTTAATTGATTGTGGGTATTCGGGTCCTCGACTCACCTGGTGTAATAATAGGCGAGGGAGCGAGCGTATTTGGGCCAGACTTGATCGGATTTTTGTTAACTCGGCTTGGCTGACAGGTTTGGCTATTCCTAAAGTTGAACATCTCAGTCGCACATTTTCAGATCATTCCCCACTGCTGGCATCCATGCCCACTCAACCAAGGGTCGGCTTTGCACCTTTTAGATTCCTAGACATGTGGACTACTCACCCGAAGTTTCTTGATCTAATTAAGGGAATTTGGTTGACTGATATGGCTATCACCAGACCCATAGATAGAGTGGATGCTAAACTCAAATCGACCCGTCGAGCTCTTAAACAGTGGAACCGGATGGTGTATGGGAATGTGTTTAGCAGAATCCGTGCTTTAGAAGATGAAATGCAACAATGGGAAACTACTCTTTTGGCGGGTTTTGATAATGGTAGCAATAATGGTCTAAATGTTGATGCCAACTGGGATACTAATGCTTGCTGCAATTTAAATCGTTGTCAGGCTGAGTACATATTAGCTCTCAAATAGGAGGAGCTTTATTGGATTAAAAAATCAGGTGAAAAAGAGTTTAAGGAGGGGGATGCCTGCACCAAATATTTTTTCGCCTCCACCAAGTCTAAACAAAAACGAAGAGCTATCAATCAGATTACATTACCGTGCGGTAGGACTATTTCGGAACCTGGTGAGATTCTTAACAATGCCACTGAGTTCTTTGCTACTTTGTTGTCTTCCCAAGGAGCATGTACGGTGGATGAAGATTTGTTGAATTGTATTCCGAAATTGATGAGTTCCGATCAATGTGACACTTTGGTCAAACGTCCTTCTCTGGAGGAAGTGAAAAATGTTGTTTTTGACATCCCCAAAAATAGTGCACCGGGACCGGATGGATTTACTGCAGGTTTTTTTCAGTCCTGTTGGGAGATTTTGAGTATGGATATTTGGGAGGCCGCTACTCAGTTTTTTGAAGGGGAGGCGATGACGGATTCTTTCTCGGCTAATTTCATGGCTTTGATTCCTAAAATTGAAAATCCAGGTTCCTTTTCTGAATTTCGCCCAATCAGTTTGTGCAACGTGATTTATAAGATTTTCAGTAAAATCCTTTGCAATAGACTGACAGATCTTTTGCCCGTGCTTATCTCTCCGGAGCAGGGGGCTTTTGTCAAAGGAAGGTTCATTGGTGAAAATATTGGCCTTGCGCAGGAATTGATTAGGGACATTAACCGGAAGGTGTTCGGCGGTAATGTGGTTTTGAAAATTGATATGGAGAAAGCCTATGATAGAATGGAATGGAGCTTTTTGTTCGCGGTGCTTAAAAAATTTGGCTTTAATGGTAGATTTTGTCATATCATCTCCAACTGTATCGCTTCTTGTGGTTTTTCAGTTTTACTTCAAGGAGCCTACAAAGGATTTTTTAGATCTACCAGGGGTTTGAGGCAAGGCGACCCTTTGTCTCCGTTCTTATTTATTATTGCCTCCGAAGTGTTGAGTAGGGGACTAAAGGAGGCTTTTGATAGAGGAAAAGTTGGATATTTTTATACTCCCAGGGCATGCAGTCCTATTTCACATCTTCTCTATGCAGATGATACTCTCATTTTCTAAAATGGAAGAAAGTCTTCCATTAGGGGATGCATGGAGTTTTTGAACCGTTACTGTAAAACTTCGGGACAGAAAATAAATGAAGGCAAAAGCTCTTTTATTTTGGATGACAAGGCAATTGCGGAGAAAATTGTGGGGTTAAAAACCTGCACAGGATTCCAGTTCTGAGATGCCCCTTTGAAATATTTGGGAGGGCCAGTGTTCCAAGGAAGAGCTAAAATTTCATATTTTGAAGATTTGATTGCTAAAATTCAATCGCGGATTCAAGGCTGGATGGCAAAATTTTTATCCCTGGGAAGCCGATTAATCTTGATTAAACATGTCCTTAGCTCGATTCCAATTTATATTCTCAATACCATGTGTGTTCCTAAGAACGTTTTATCCCGGATTAATATTTTGTTGGCGGACTTCTTTTGGGGGGATTGTGAAGGAAGACTGAAGAAAAAATGAGTGTCATGGACTAATATTTGTTTCCCACAGGAGGAAGAAGGTTTGGGTGTGAGAGACTTGACGGTGGTGATGAGGGCTTTTCGCCTCAAGGCTCTTTGGAGACTACTTAATTCGGATTCGCTTTGGGCTACCTTCATGAGAAGCAAATACTGGTTGCAAGGGGTTGCGTTGAGTGGTCAGTTTGTGAAATGTGGGTCTTCACCTTTTTTCAAAGAGATCATGCTTGGCAAATCTCTTATTCTGAGCAACTCGCTTTGGCGCATTGGCAAGGGAAATATCAGTTTTTTTGAGGAGAATTGGAACATGGTAGTTTCTTTCAGAAGATCGGCGGTTTTGGTCAGTCAAGGTGTTTGGCCTTCGGTAAATGAGGTGATTTCAACCAACTTTGAATTGGTTAACCCAGAACTCAGACATTTGGCACGTAGACTCTTTGCCGATAGATTACGTGGCGAGGATAATGGAGATGATGAATGTGTATGGGTACCGAACCCGGATGGACTTTTCTCCCTTCAGTCGGCATATGAAATGTTACGGAGACATGGGACGGTAAATGGCCTCTATAAAATGATTTGGCATGACATTCTTCCTTCAAGAATCTCAGTTTTGGTGTGGAAATTACTCCGTAGAGGGGTACCAGTGGATGGGGAGTTGTACAGATGCAGATTTAGTCTGGCCTCTAGATGTCGATGTTGCAACACGCCGAAGCGAGAATCTCTGAATCATTTGTTTCTGGATGGAAAACTAACGATGCAGGTGTGGCGCCATTTTGAACTGATATTTGATGTGCACATCAGAAAACCAGCCGAAATCTCCACGGCCCTGGTCATTTGGTTCAAGCGACCAAAAATGAATACGCAAACAGGTGTGTTATCTCTTCTCACTCCCATGTTCATTTTATGGGAAATATGGAAACAACGGTGCAAATGTGTATATGAAAATGTTTCTTCAAATCCTGTTTTTGTGATTTTGAATATTCGGCGCAATCTGCACTTAGCAAACAATTTTATAACTCCTAAGCAAGTCAGCTGGCATAAGGCTCCATTACGGGCTTTGGGGTTACAAGAGCTTCCAGTTCTGAGAAAGCTAAGTAGAATTGTTTTTTGGCATCCCCCTCCGCAAGATTTTGTTGCTCTTAATGTGGATGGATCCTCCCGTAAGAACAAGGCTTCCGGAGGTGTGATCATTAGAGACTCTAGGGGTCTTTGTGTTGTGGGAAAGCAAATGTTTTTTGGTGCATGCTTCAATAATAAAGCGAAAATTCTGGCTCTAGCTGAGGGCCTACACCTTTGCCTCTCATTGGGTTTTAAACAGGTGGTTGTTTAGACGGATTCGAAAATTGTTTGTGGGTGGTTTAACGACACTTTTAAAATACCTTGGCATTTGGAGAATATTTTGAAAGAAATTAAGATGTTGGCGGAACAAATGACGTTAGATTGCAACCATATCTATAGAAAGGCCAACGCGGTGGCGGATGCTTTAGCAGATAGAGCACAACGAGACCATAGGGCTGTCTCTTTCGATGCGAATGATCTTCCTAGGAGAGTAGCAGGTTTGACTGTGCTTGACCGCTGGCATACGGCATACATACGCCACGGGGATGGGTAGAAGCAGTTTTCCTGTTTTAATGGGTAAGCGCTGGAACAGGGCTGGCTGGGCACTCTGTTGCAAAACAGAGTGTACACTGTTTGATGGGTGCTGAGATCCTGCGGCCTTGGATTACTGCGGCCTAGGATTGCTGCGATGCTGCGGACTGTCGGAGACGCTGTTGCTGTGACCAGTGTCGAGATGGTGGATGCGAGGGAAGATTACTGCACGCTGCTGTGAAATAGGTTTCGCGAGGCTACGATTCAGCGTGCTGTTTTGCTGTTTTTTCAGTGTGATTTTTCAGAGGGTGCTGGTGTTTCAGCGTGTGTAAGCTGGCTGCTTGGGCAGACTTGCGCACACTCTGGCTGGGTCTTTTGTTTTGGTCTCAAGTCTTTGGATGTTTTAAGCTTTGTCTTTGTTGTCTTTTCGGGCAAATGTTTTAAAGATAGGTTTTTACTTTTGGTTTTGGTTTTTAATACGGGTAACGTCGTAATGTACCCCCGTAGCGTTTGTAAGTCATTTTTTGATAAGTAATAAAGGTCTGGCATTCCATAGTTGCCCCTCCCCACTGGAGGTTAATTTAAAAAAAAAAATACGATGAAATGGTCAGATATATATAATGAGTATATCACACTTTCATTTGGATCCTTATTAACATCCATTACTTCATCTTACATATGTTGAATCGACAAAAGTTATTGCGAAAATATAACCGCAGAAACCAGAATATAACACAACGGAATGATAATTTGTAACACTATCCCCTTTTTGTTAGTTTTGTAGTGGTTCCTGCAAGCATCTTAGACCAGCAAGAACATCGTCAACATTATGCTTGTTGGTGTAGGGTTTGCAAACCTTTGAGCTAGACAACTCAGTTGTTTGAACCAAGACTAATGTGTTATTAACAGATTCTGTCAACTTGATGTCATTTCCCATCATAACTTGCATGTCAACAGATTAAAGTCGTAATTAAGTTTATATATTTTCCAAATTCGTAGTAGAAAACCATAAATGAACATAAAATTGGAATTAGACAGTACCTGGGATCATCTACTGAGATTTTGTTCTTGGTATTGTGTTTGATTTTGCTGGGTGGATGGTTATCCTAGTCAATGTTGCATGAATTATTAGTGTCACTCCAATGTGAATCTGCACCAATTGATGATGATGATTGTTGTTGCGGTCTGATTCGTTGTATAAAGATCTACTGATGTTAATGTTGAATCAATAGACTCCCTCATTTGTCCATCAATACATTTTACCAACTCCTTTGCACAGGAAATGTTGTTTTCTTCTTTTGGTACAGTCACACTTGTTGAACTTTGGGATGAACAGGTAGAGCCTTCTCCATCTCTTTTTGTTTTGGGGCAAGTGTATGTACACTTGCAGTACTTCAATTTTTTTTCTAATATAAGGGTGGGGTTCTTCAATCCTAGCTTGCCTTGAGAGAAAAAAAAAATGTATTTAGTAGTGTCGCTTCATTTAGTATATACAGCATGGCACACATGCTTACCATAGACTTGGGTGGTGTTTGTGGAATTTTCTGATCTAAAGCAATCCTCAAATAACCTAGCTGCAGCACTCTTGTTGTCACTACACCAAATTGACATTTTTGTAACAATCCCAAAAACAATAACACTTTTGAGCTATAGCAATCCACAGAGCAATTTTACACATTTTCACAAAGTGATTCAATAATTGTATCACCACAAATAGTATGGGCTTACAAGTGATGCGATTCATGGTGATCTAATTTATAGTATCACTTTTTTTTTGTAGCTATTTTTCATTTTGTTGACTGAATTTAGTTTTGACTTGAAATTGTTTGGTGAATTGTAATAGCTCAAAAGTGTTACTGGTTTTTAAGTTGTTACAAATATGCCAATTTGGTGTAGTGTGTTGCCACTGATGAGCTTGTTGTTTTTGCTCATGGAGGTTCCATATGTTGCAAACCAGTTGAAGGTTCCTTTGCCCTTCTTGGTCTCTCCATCAACAAACCTTAAAAAGTCATCCGGGTATCAATGTTGGTTGGATACATGACTCTCTTTTCTGCCGGAGTAGCGCCACCTTTCTCCTCGTTATTTAAAGTTGCAGTTGGAGTTCTAGGCGGAAAAATGCTCTCAATCTCACAAAAAAGAACCTGGGTTCATGAAATTATAGTTAGAATTAGCAACCAAATGAATTTACCAAATAATATTAAAAGGATATATATTAGCCTAGAACTTGAAGGACATTCATCTCTGCTCAGAAACCTTTGGGATACCTCTTCTTTAAATCCCAAAGAATGTCCAAGTCGTCAGTGTTAATCATCAATATATTTGAGTGTATAAAAGTAGTGTTAAACATTACACGAAACATCATAACTTCTCATTTTGGGTCCAAGTCCAAGTGTACACAGTCCAAGGCAACATCTCCTTGAACCAAACATTGGATGTCAATCTTAATCACATCGCAATCCACCTGAATTAAATTACATAACATTGTGGTCAATTTTTCATTGAAGGGACAAAATAACACATCAAGTAAGATCTTTAGGCAACAACCTTACAGTGGGGAACAGAAAACACTTGACATTGTTCATCGGGAAGCTCCTAAACGCCTTTTACACCTTTTTTCTCCTTTGAATCCATTCCCATCTCAACTTCGTTAGCTTCAGTATGTAGCTAGGAGAAATATATCCCCGGAATGGCCACCTAAAGAGCGATCTCTTTCTTTGGACTACCTTATTCTTTGAGCCATTCGAAGGTTTGATTCCTCTAATGAATATAGGCCATGTATTCGTGTGTTTGGTCGAAATCTCCTTAAGTTCATTCTCATAGTTAGCAACCTTCACAAATCACAACTCAAAGACAGTCATAGGAGAAAAACCCTACCTAAAATTTTGAAGCCATTCTCATCGCTTTAGTAAGTGAACTACTTGTCCATTGAGAAGCCTTTGAAATCATATGGAAAACATTGGAAACAAATTGAAGGTTAAAATTGCACATACCTATTGATGATACATAAAAACGGCCACACTCCTGAGCCGAATATGTGTCATGATGATCTCGAGGAAATACAGGCTCAAACATCGACCCAACACAAATCCAGCCCAAGCGGATCTAAGCCTGCTCAACTTCAGTCCGCCAAGCGGACCCAGACTCTCACAGCATGCTAGGCCCACGCGTCTCACAACTATCCACGATACCCATAAGTTTTCTTCAGGCAAGGATCTCGAGAATCAGCTTTGGACGGGCAACTATAGCTGCTCTTTGTTTCCAACTAGGAAGCAAATACCAGAGTATCTTTCACACTGGGAAACTCCCTTCTACGGATTGCTCTTGGATTGGGAACTGTCTCCCGCGTATTTAGGAGTGCAGAGCTAACAATGAACTTCCCTTCTACAACACGACTCTTAATTAGAGATGGATCTCCACGAAGATCTTCTCCCTAAACTACAACTATGATGGTCTAGTTAAACCAGAAGTCATTGCACTACAAATAAGACATGAGGTTGGTAAGCTAAAGTACGCTACAAAATTCCATTACAACATTACTCCTTCCTCAGATCCCTGTCTGACTTTAGCATCAGATTTCCATCGGCTACCATACGGTAGTCTGTGGCTCACGAGCATTACTTTTGCAGGTTAGCAGGAACATGGTCAAAGCAGTGAGCGAAAATCGACTGCATCAGTTTGGCGCCGCCTGAGGGGACGACATAGTTCTTAACTTTACACTAAGCGTCGTCTCCAACCAAATTCCAGAGAGATGGTGACCACTAGGCCACACAGCGACAAAAAATCAGAGGACAAGTCCAGCGCTCGGGCCATCCCTGAGGTTCCTGTTGAGCGCGAGCAGCACAATCGCACCCCCGTGCACACGGCAGCACCGTTGAATCCTGAGCCGGATGTACGATCTCTTCCCACACACCTGGACCAGTTAATGATTCAGACGTTCATGTCGATGAAGCAAAGTTCCAACGAGATGCAAGAGACGTATTTAACTCGATTCAACAATGAGTTAAACACCGTCTGCTCATGCGAGGACGCAACGACCGTCTTAACCTTCATTAATGGTGTTCTTTATTTTTTCCTACTAAAAAATGTATCATGTTGGCAACAAATTAAATAATTCTCAAGGTGAAATCTGTGAGACTTATTATTTTTCCTTTCGATAAAAACAATTTTGGAAGTTTATGCTGGTCATCAATTCTATTGCGTGTTTTGCATATATGTTATCAGAATTTTCAATTTAATAAACAATAATCAGAACTATCAATCCAAGAGTCTTTGACACAACATCATTATTCCAATGTTTAACTTCTGTATAAGATAATGAAGATTTTAATTATTATGCAGTATTATTGAGTTTTGCAATGAGAAGAAAATATGAAAGCACGACGAAGAACACGATCTAATGAGGGAAACATTTGTACAGGGGTAGTTTGAAACGGGTTGAGAGAAGAGAAGGCGCTGAAGATAGAGATGAAGAAGAGGAGATGAAGCAATATGCACATTCACCTTCTTCCAATCTTATTTCTTGATACAAACCCTCTTCTTCTCATCTTCCACTTCATTCGCTCGGCTTTGGATCTCCCTTAAGCAACTTTGAAATCTCCCTCTAGCTAAGGAAATCTCCCTCCAGCTAAACCAAAAACATACTTAAAACACTAATTGTTGAAATTGGGTTTTCATATCAACTGATTTAAACCAATAAACAACAACTTAAACACAAATTCTTGAAATGGGTATTTTCATATCAACTAATTTAAACCAAGAAACCACACCAAGATTGAACCTTTCCATTGAGCCACATCCGATCAGACTCGAAACTCGAGCTGACAACGACAGTGGTGGTGGTGGTGGTGCAGAGATGCTCGGGATCAAGAGTGACATTGAAGCTGTCATTGATGGGGAGAATTAGGGTTTCGTACCTCTTTCCCCAATACTTGATCACAACATTTGAGAGATGCAGAGTTCAGAAGGCGTTGAAGATAGAGATGAAGAAGATGAGATGAAGCTATCTTCTTCTTCACGGTTAAGTCGAAGAAGCAGGTGCAGTTGTGGAGTTTCTTACACAAAAGCAGAGGCAATTCCGTAATTCAGAACACACGGGATATACTTACACCCCACCGACGCAAATTCTCGTTAGATAATAGATGTTGACTGCTAATAATGAACTCAAAAAAGACATTCCAAAGCGTTGTAAAACCTTTTACGACAAAAAACTATAAACTACAAGAGTTAGCTACATACGCCAAATTGAATTTTTATATTGGAAAAATCTAGGGTGCCTGGTGGCCACCAGGCACCGTCCATCTGCCTCGAGATGTGCATTAATACATATCTCGCAAAAGATAGACGGTGCCTGGTGGCACCAGGCATACCACCAGGCACTGTAGTAGTGCTCTTTTATATTAGATCATGAATTTGTCGTGTATCATAACAATTGTTAGTGACCATATAATTACTTCAGGTTTTGTTGGAATGTCTTTATGTCACAACTAACGACAATACTTTTTAAAAAGCCATTGCAAAATGTTGGTGTCAAACTTAAGAAAACGTGACAAATACTGTGTAGATTAAACAATTAAGCGTATTAACCCTTTAAATAACTTGTTATGATTAATTAAGTGCATATACCAAATTGACTAAAAATGTCATTATCATATATTCTTCTACTTTTATTATGATAGAATTTTTCATTGACATATGTATGTATATATAGAAATCTGTGAGAGAAAAAATTATGGGTTTTACGAAGAAAATTTAAGGGCATGTTTGATTGGACGAAAATATACATGAAAATTGAAACCATTTTCATGAATTTCGATCTTGAGCACCCCCCCTCAAACTTGGAATTCCATGAGTAGTAGAAAACCAATCTCATGAAGAATCGATTTCCTGACACCGGGCATGAATCTATGTGGGGGAAGTTCCCCCCACTGAGTTTAAAATTTTTATTGAGTTATTTGCAACTTACCAACCCTGCGATGTTGCCCCGTCCCACCCCTTCCACTACACCATAAAAGGTAATTTGTAACACACTAGTTTTGTTCCTAACACCACAAAAATCTTGCAAATCGGGGCATTACAAATATTAGCAACAATTCGACGTGTTACAACCTTCAAATTCCGTTGTCCAAGTTGCTATTGGTACTATAGCATGTTACGATATTCAATTCGACAACATATACTCCGTGTTACTGTAAAATTTTATTTATTTTTAATTAAATAATAAAAAGGTATCAACAAATGAATGACATCCAATGAGATTATAAAACCCAAATATTCAAATACCAATATTAATACCCAAATTAAAATAATCTTGCAAACAAAGTTGCAATCAATTACAACATCGTTTTCATATTGGATGAATATTTAAAAAATGTGTGTGTCAAGTACATCATTAGTATGCTAACACTAAGAAAACTAAAAAAATGTTCCTGGCCCTCTCGATAATTCCATATTGGACATCAACCCCTGCACCACTGACCCAACATATCCCTGCAATGCACCATTCATCGTATTAGTACATAGCAATAAGAAAAATCATACACAACAAAACACAAACCATGTTGAATAAGAAAAATGACACATTGCATGTCCATTTAAGGAAGAAGGTACCTGTAATCAATGTAATCCATAATATTGTAATCAATGTAATCCATAATAAAATAGAAGTAGCAGCCGAGAACATAAGCGACTCAACCACAGTCAAGTAAATGCAGCTTTAAAGAGAAAGAGGTTGCATTTCTCCTTCCTTTATCTTAAGTATTTGTACTGTAGACAACCTGTGAATTTCCCTCCATGTTACAAGGTCTACTAGTCCAAAACCTAACCTTGTTCAACCTGAATTTGTTTATGGAGCCAAAGCTTGAACTTTACCATCTTCTACTACTTCCTCTCTTAACATCTCTCTTATTGGTCTTAGCTTCTTCTTCTTCCAGTCTCTCATTTGA
Source organism: Berberis vulgaris (assembly GCA_963556465.1). Lineage (NCBI taxonomy): Eukaryota > Viridiplantae > Streptophyta > Magnoliopsida > Ranunculales > Berberidaceae > Berberis > Berberis vulgaris. The sequence continues at coordinate 94,916,531 of OY747127.1, read as the reverse complement.
CTTCTATGCAACTTCATAGAAGCATTCAAGGAAATGCACTGGATCTCATGACCATCGTAAGGTAATGCAGCTGGTACAAGAGGAGCACCACCATAATGTAGTTGCACTAATTAAGTAAGTCAACGAAATCTGATAGTGTAGAGATGTTTGTCATTTTTAGAAAATTGTACAAATGCTGCGAAACACGTCAGATTTTTTTATGTAGAATTTGACTTGAACTTCTATATGGACAATTCACTTGTGTGAGCTTCATGCTTTCAAATATTAGATACTGGTACTCAGGTGTAGAAGTATGAAACATAGATATTGTGATTCTTCAAAAAACTCTTATGTATGTCTGAGCAATCAGCCCACTTACATTGTGTTGTGAAGGCGATGTTTGTTTGGTATGGTATGGTTGTACATCCCATTGCAAAGTCAACATATCTGAGCACGAGAGTGGTTCTCTGACATCTTGAAGAGTTTAAACATTGTTTTTTGTTTTCCAAACATAAGAGCACCACTCTGACATTTTTGTTATTTATTTTCTATGGAATGTTTTGAATCATAGACTCTGAAATCAGCGCAGATAGCTAGATAGGATTGGCAAACAGCCACCCATCTGACTGATCTTTCCAAATCTTCATACTTAAACTAAGAGAGCTTCTACACGTCGAGGAAGTGAGCGAGGAAAACAGCGAGGGGAGGGAGGTGGAGGGGGTGGGACCGTCCATCCCCCTCGGGACCCGTCCATCCCCCTCGGGATGTGTGCTTCCATTTTTTAGGTACGCATCCCGAGGGGGATGGACGGTCCCACTCCCTCCCCTCGCTGTTTTCCTCGCTCACTTCCTCGACGTTTAGAATTTCTGTTAAACTAATTTGAGAAAAGGAGTTACTATGAGCACCCACAAGTTTCATTTTCATCCTCATTTCCTCCCCCTCTAGAGAGAGTATGTATATGTGAGTGTGTGGAGAGAAGGGACGCTATCAACTAAGCTTGGAATCTCCTTTTTTTTCAGACATAGGAAAGGAACCCTAGCACCACCATGGGACAGACAATAGTTGTCTATGCAGAGGGGTTGAAGTACAAATGTAACCCCAACAACCCTTTTGACACTAATCTGCCTGCTTGTACCCAAACCAAAATAAAGCAAAGCAAAGAAAAACAAAATAAAGCAAAGCAAAGAAAAGAGGCTCAGAGTGTGTTGGGGCGTCGCGCACGTGCACTTGCGCGCACCCCTTGGTCCACTATACATAACAATGATATTGTCCCTAACTTAAACACCACCTATCGGGTGTGGCCTTCCATCTGGGCCTAGGTGGTGTGAGGTTTTCTCTTAAAAGGCCTCGTTGCAATTAGGGAGTGGACCATCTCCTTATAAACCTTTGTGACAACTCTTCCTTACTTGATGTGGGACTATTCAAGCCAACACTTTCCCAACAATCTCCACCTTGGCGCGAATCGTCACACATCCTACAATCCATCCACCGGTCTGCAACATCTCGAAGTACACCTTCTCCTCGAGTCTCATGTGCAACCACGATCCTGTGGGTAACACTTGGTGTACGAGCTCGACTATTCCCGGTGTTGTTGGCTCCACCTAGTCGCAACCTCCACACTAACTCCACCTCGTCCAGACTTGTAGGATACTCTCGGACACCATCTCGGCAAGGATCTGGATCATTCATCTGGCGGACCGCGCACCTGCGATGCTCCACCTGGTCTGGCTCTCTGCCATGCGCCTACTCTCCTTGAACGATAGAGGATGATTGTTCACCCGAAGGACCTGCGCTCCCACCTGGATCTGGCTCGCTGCCCTGCGCCTACGCCTATCCCCTGAATAATGTGCCGCCTGCACCTCCACCTCGCCGACCGAGTCTCAGCCGAACCATCGGCTCTGATACCACCTATAGCAGCAGAAGGGGCAACAGAGGTGCAGCGTAAGAACATTGCAGATCTGAAATTGAAAGATTTAAAGGTCAAGAACTATCTATTCCAAGCTATAGATAGAACTATTATTGAGACCATTCTCAATAAGGAGACTGCGAAGGCCATTTGGGATTCGATGAGACAGAAGTATCAAGGCTCTACGAAGGTGAAACGTGCTCAGCTACATGCTTTGAGAAGGGAGTTCGAGATTCTTGGCGTGAAGGAGGGTGAAAAGGTAGATGAATACTTTGACAGGACACTGACCATTGCAAATAATAAGATGAAAGCACATGGCGAAAAAATGGAGCAGAGTGTGATCATTGAGAAAATCTTGAGATCGATGACTCTCAAATTTAATTATGATGTGTGTTCGATTGAAGAGTCCAATGACCTCTCCACCATGACCATAGATGAGCTTCAGAGCAGCCTGTTAGTCCACGAACAGAGGATGCACGGACAGAAGGAGGAAGATCATGTTTTAAACATCACCAATTCAGAGAATGTTAGAGGAAGAGGTCATGGAAGTTTTAGAGGAAGAGGTCGAGGCAGGGGTAGGCAGCCCTTCAATAAAGCTCTTGTGGAATGCTTCAAGTGCCACAAATTAGGTCACTTTCAATACGAATGCACTAGTTTGGGGAACGATGCAAACTACGCTGAATTGGATGGAGACGAGGAGATGCTATTAATGTCATATGTCAAGATGAACAACTCAACAAGGGAGAATGTGTGGTTTTTAGATTCTGGGTGCAGCAACCACATGTGTGGTACCAAGGAATTTTTCTCAGATCTTGATGAAAGGTTCAGGCAGTCTGTGAGGCTTGGAGACAATTCAAAGATGATGGTGATGGGGAAAGGAAATATCAGACTTCAAATGGGTGGCACGACTTAGGTAATCACCGACGTTTACTTTGCGCCTGAGTTAAAGAATAATCTTTTGAGCATTGGCCAACTGCAAGAAAAAGGACTTGCCATTCTAATTCGAAATGGTATGTGCAACATTTATCATCCAAGGAGGGGATTAATTATGCAGTCCAGAATGTCAGCAAATAGGATGTTCATTGTGTTGGCTTCAGTGATGCCCCAAACCACAACATCTTTTCATCTCCCAAATGCAGTGAGTTATACAATCAGTTTAGTGAGTGATTTAAGTTGGGGACAATATCGTTGCTATGTATAATGGACCAAGGGGTGCGCGCAAGTGCACGTGCGCGACGCCCCAACAGAGTGTACCCTCATATACCCAGAGGAGAGGAAAATTTTCCCACCAATGGCTGCAGCAACAAGCTGCCTTGCCAAGAAATTTGGTGAAATTTAACTCTTCACTTTGAGTTTGCCAATGTAGTGAGAGATGCCTCATCACAACTTACAAAAGCAACAACAGCAACATAAAGAGATCACAACAACAATGAAACCCAACTACTCTAATGAAAAGGGCCAGAACATACTCTCCAACACTCCTCATACAGACCTTCCACACTGCATTTTGCCCCAACTACTAGTGGTAGAGAAATCAAACCCTAGGTCTGGGATTAAATCGACATTGTTTCATCATAGCCTCAAAAAAAGGGTTATTTACTTAATTTGAATTTGGTCCCCAGGCTAAGACGCAACTTAATCCCAGAGGAGAGGAAAAACTTCCCACCCATGGCTGCAAACAACTTGCCTTGCCAAGAAATGTGGTGAAATACATTCCCATCTCTGAGAACCTCGTATTTCTCATCACAGCATACAAGAACATCAACATTATCATCATCATGCAAACAGTGGAAGAAAAATAATAATTTAGAGAGCCCCATTTCATCCTCTTCATCTAAAACTAAAATTGAACTAAACCCATTTTCAATACAAAAGTAGAATGAAAATCAAAGTAACTCACCTAATCGAATTTCAGAAGGTGTTTGTTCCACACTAGACATGAATTTCCTGGATTGTCATTTTTCCATTTTGGAGAGCTTTATACAAGCGAGCCTCGCCAATCATAACCTCGTCTAATAGTACCTTCGCTTCATGGACTTGTACCACCCGAAAATAACACATTCTACTAGATGAATCGGCAATAACTCTCCCAAGTGCTACTTCATTGCCATCAAAGTAACAATTTGCATAGAGCTAAGTCCTCTTGCTGAGGGGTGTTTGCAACCGAACTTGAAGAATTTGACCCACCTTCATTCACTGACTTACTTATATTTTGGGGCTTCTCCAAGTGTGCTTGAACCAAGATCTAAAATACACAAAAAAAAACCATTATGACCTTATTTAAGTCACTAATAAAAATGGGATGCAACAACAATATTAATGGAAAACTCACATTCAATGTTTGTTTGACATCGGTCAACTCATTCTGAAAACCATCCAATCGAGTCTCGACCCTTGATATTCTCAAACTCCACTCGGTGTAGCTTTGCTCGCACTGGAACTGAACACATGAGTTGTCTCTTTGTTACAGTGGAACCAACAGATCAAACACCTCCCTGGTCCTCCCTAAATATTGGAGCTACGACATCAACATCCAACGCTTCGGAAAAGGTTGTTCCATTCCCTGTCATGCACTTTCTCTTTTCTTGCTATTTATTGATTACGTCATGTAACATTCAAAAGAAAATATGGAAAATATGGTCAAAGCACTTCTGAATCTTACCTATATTTAACTTAATGTACTTCACAACAAAATCCAAACTAAAATTAAGCATTCAAATTATATGATTCTAACAAATTTGGAAAACTGTTTGAATGATATTATTTTCTTATAATTCTAGAAATCACATCCATGGTCTCTTATTTATCAGAACATAAGTGAATACTTTATGTTATTATTTTCAATGCTCAAGCTAATAAAATCTTAGTAGTATTCCTCGAAGATAAGCTACTCTAAAAGATTTAAACTATGCAGAATTGTATTGAAATTCTCCTGTCTGCAAACTAAATACAAAACCTAGAGCGAACCTAACCAATCCCATGAAACAAAACAGATAAGAAGCGAAACAAATCCTAAACATTAGAATGTATCACAAGAGCACGACTACGGTGCCTGGTGGTACCAGGCATCGTAGATTCAGGGGTATATCAAACTTCTTTTCCCCTTCCCATTGTTGGTTGAAGAAAGAATGACATCATATAGATCAACTGCTTTCCACAACAGACATATCTATTGGTCTTGTAAGTAAGAGCAAAATAGTTCAGAATAACTATGAACACCTTTTCATTGAGGCAGTTCAGTTCCTTTCCACGAAAAACAATACAACCCCCCCCCCCCCCCCCCCCCCCCCCCCCCAAGTGTTTACAAACAATCAATCAATTACTAACATGACATGACATGAAACAACAAATAGAAGTATTTGATATCTCTTCTTTTAATGGTTGTTTTTTTTACTAAAGAAGATCACTTACTAGTTTGTTTTTTACAAGATGGAAGAGTTACAAAATGTACAAAAACATAGATTCATTAGGAAAATGGAAACATATTAGCATATTAATGTGGGACAATGATGTTATTTGGAACCAGTTTTATTGGGACACAATTATCTTTAGCGACTAAAACTTGCTGCTGATCTCAACTTTCAAGTTCAGCGGAGTGAGAAATCTATTCAATATCACATTGGAGATAGGCATGTTAATCAAAAGGGAATTTTCTGTATGTATTTATTTATTTATTTCACTACACGATATTGACACTTTTGTAACAACTCTCAAAACAGTATCACTTTTGAGATGTTACAATCCACCGAACAATTTCAAATCAAAACTAAATTTAGTAAAAAAAAAAAAAAAATAGTAACACAAAAAAATGATACAATAAATTGGATCACCATGAATAGTATCACTTTTATAACCATACTCTTCATGGTGATACTATAATTGTGTCATTTTGTTTGTGAAAATGTGTAAATTTGTTAGGTGGATTGTTACACTTCAAAATTGATATTGTTTTGGGGTTGTTACAAAAATGCCAATTTGGTGTAGTGTTTTCTCAGTTAACAAGTCAATTTTTTCCTTGGAAACATATACTAGTAGAAATTGAATCTGATCTTTCTAGAGCATTGTTCATAGACTGATTAGAATCATGCTCAGAAAGAGGAACTTAGAAATAACTGCAGTATGTATTACAAGATACCAAAAAAATAGGAAAAAACCTGTAATTAGCTATTTTTATTGGAAATATCGTAAATAATCCAATTAGATGGATCAATTTCTTTCTTATAGATTAGATGGGGTTTTGTTTAGCAATTGATATATTGTATAATTATTTATGGGGTTAATTGCAATTTCCCCCTATAACATTCATATTGCACTTTTTCCCTAAGACTAACAGTCAACGTGCCTTGACCGTCTGTTTTCAAAGCAGATTATCAAAATACCCCTGAGAAATCAAAGGTTGAGATTGAATATTTCGTATCTCGAATATCTCATCTCGAGGAAAATCCTAAGGCCCAACTGAAATCGAAATTGTATCTCGAGAAAAATCCAACAGTTGATTTTAAGAAATTCATCTCAAAAACTCATCTCGAGGAAAATCTAACGATCCAAATTTAATTATGCATGCATTTCGAGCAAAAACTGACACTTCGACAATGCATCTCGAGGAAAATCTGATGGCCCAACACACATCTCAAGGAAGATTTAACGATTAGCGCGTATATCGTGGAAATCTGATGGTCCATCATGCATCTCGGAAAATTTGACGGCTCAATGCATATCTCGAGAAAATCTTACAGTTCGTTACGCGTCTCGAGAAAATCTGATGGTTCAGATTTATTCATGCATGCATCTCGAGGAATTCTGAAGTTTGAATAAATTTCCCCCATATAATAAATTACTGGCAATAACTAAATCCCATAAAATAAATTTGAATTTAATTTTACCCCTTGAAATAGAACAGACTTGAGAGATGATCAAGAAAATTTTGATTATCTTCTTTCTTCTCCTTCTCTCTCATCTTCCTCCCTCTCCTTCTCTCTCATCTTCCTCAATTATCTCGCAGCCTCGCCACCACCTCCCTCCTCTTCCTTATTCCTCCACTTCATCCTCTATTTCACAACCCCTATAATAAAGTTAGGGCTTCATTCCTCATTTCTCCACTTCCTCCTTCTTCCTCATTCATTCTCCTCCCTCCTCCTTCTTCCTCTTCCCCCTTCTTCTCTTAGTTATGTTCTGTTTTAGAGGGCAAAATTAAATTCAAATTTATTTTAGAGGGAAAAATTAAATAAAAAATCATTCAAACTTTAGATTCCTCGAGCTGTGTGCAAGAATAAATCTGAATAGTCTGATTTTACTCAAGATGCATGCCGGATCATCAGTTTTACTCGAGATGTGTGTCAGGCCATCAAATTTCCTCTAGATGCGTACTAGATCGTCATATTTGCTTGAGATACGCGCCAAATCGTTGGATTTTCTCGAGATGTGTGCATAATTAAATTTGGACCGTTAGATTTACCTAGAGAGGTTTGTACGATTAAATTTGGACCGTTAGATTTCCTTGAGATAAGTTCTTTTAGATGAAATATTTTTAAAAATCAACTGTTAGATTTTCCTCAAGATTCGATTACGATTTCAATTGGGCCTTAGGATTTTCCACGAGATGAGATGTTCGAGATATGAAAGATTCAATCTCAATCTTTGATTTCTCAGGGGTATTTTAGTAATTTACTTTGAAAACAAACAGTCAAGGGACGTTAATTGTTAAGTCTTAGGGGAAAAGTGCAATATGAATGTTAATTGGGGGCAAAGTTGAATATGACATATATTATAGAGTAGAAATTGCAATTAGCCCTTATTTATGCATTGTTCAAATTAAAAAAAATATATGTTAAAGTAATTAATTATTATATTATCATTAATTAACTATGATTCATCACTCCGACCCCTTCAACAAAAATCATGGCTCTGTCATTGATTGACACACCATATCCAAAAGCTTTCTGTGAGAGAAAGGATTATGAGATTTCATAAGAAAATTTAAGGGTATGTTTGGTTGCACGGAAAACAGACATGAAAATTAAAATCGTTTACGTGAATTCTGATTCTGAGGCCCTCTTCGGACTTGGATTCCCATGAGTACTGGGAAAGTTATTCTCATGAAGAATCAATTTCTTGTCAGTAAATAGACAACCAAACAACGAAAATCTGCATAATAAGGGAAATGGATTTTATTTCCCATAGAAGATGGCTTACCAAATGGAAAGGGTAATGTGTGGTGTAGTTGATAAATTTGGTTTGTGTCAATAACTTGTTTTAGGGCCAATTGCTACTTGCCCCCTACTATAAATAGCCAATTGCTAAGGATACCCATCATTATTTACTATTGCACTTACCCCCATTGACTAGCAGTCAACGTTCATTGATCGTGAGGGCACGCGCTTATTTCAAATTTGTCATATTTTAAGGACAAAAATGTTCTGATGATTGACATTTAAAATTGATACAAACCCAAACTCATTATCCAAGCGATGAGATTCAAAGGTGAATATTCATTGGAGAAGACTCTCACTTCGTTTGGGAAGACAAAGTAGCCGTTGGAGGAGAGAAAAGAGTTGTTGGGTTAAACCCCTATTTATGGAAGATATTTGAGTCAATGAAAATGGAGTTCCTCAACTGTTTTTGCAATGTAGATCAAACCCAAGTTTTGAACTTAGGGTTTCATTACACAAACAACAGATCTGAGTTATTTTCATCGTAAATCTCAGTTCACAACAACATAATGAAGGTAAGTCAATGTTTTTCATTTCATTTTAACGTTTATGTTGACATTTGTTAAATTTTTGCTGGTCATCTTAAACCTCTCGCATGGATTTCTTAACCAGGGGGCATTCTTACATTCAAATTTATTATAGAGGGTTAAGTTACTGCCATTATTTATTATAAAGGGGTAAATAATAATTAAAATTTGTGTTTTCTGGCAGGTTCATCGCGAGCACTGTCATCAGTACAATCATACAAGTGAAGACTGCCATTATTTGTATTATGCGTGTCCCAATAAGGGTTGTAATGGAGTCTGCAAGCTTTTGAAGTCTAAAACCCAAATGTAACAATAACTGTCCAAATGACTATAACATTTGAAGATCTTTGTAAAACATTTCTATCTAGCCTAAATAAGAAGTGAATGAACAAAACATTCAATATCAGTGTTGCAACAATATGCCACTCAATATAAGTCTGACACTGGATTTAGACAATAGATAAAACCATGTCAATATGTCATTCAATAGAAGTTTGACATGTCAATAGAAGTCTGAAACTGGATGTAAACAATAACAAAAGAAGTCTGAAACTGGATGTAAATAATAACAAAAGAAGTCTGACATGCAAATTCAAGTCTGACATGCCCTTCAATACTTGCAAAATATCATCAAATGCATTTCATTTTATGTCTGACATAAACATATATAAAACAGTCATCAACAGTATCACCATAAAACAGTCATCAACAATATCATCAATACTTACATCACCATGACAAACAAAAAGAAGTTGGTATGTTCCTCACTATAAATAGTATCACCATAAAGTATTGCTCAAAGAGTCTTGTCTTTTCCTATTACTAACCTGGAACATTGGTGGCCTTATTGGAGGAGGCCTTACTCCTTGTGCAAAGGGCTGAGTTGGGAACATTGAAGCCTGAAGGTTGTGCATGGTTGAAGTTGTGGGCATTTCAGGATGAAGATTGGGTTGTTGTAGAGGGACCGTGGCCATTTCATTTGGAGGTTGACCTCTTCCTCTTCAACTTTCAGAACTTGATTTGGCAACCATTTTCTTGTTGTTCCCACCTCTTCTGAATCTGGGTGGTGCCCTGGATGTCTATCCACAACCTTCAGTTTTCTTTCTATGAGGGTTTTTACATATGTTGTTGTGACCCTCCAAACCACACTTTCTACAGCTCTTTGTTTCCTTTTCCACAAGTTCATCCTCATCCCTTCTTCTTTAAGTCCATGGTCTCCCAGGAGGTCATTTCACTAGAGGTGGAATCACCAAGTATGTTGGCTGCCACTCAAAACCATCATCGCATATGCAAACAATCTACATGAATAAAAAAACAGACAAGCAATCTAAGAATGCTACTTACTTTTGCCCACAATACTGACAATGCCCCTTGAGTAAGCCTCCATATATGCTTTCACTGAATGGTAAAGACTACAATACCTGCATAAAATACCTATAAGTATGGGAGCAAACATTATATAGGGGGCAAACATTAAGTTATATAGACTACTTACTCTACTTTTATGGGTTTGTGATTGGCTATATAAACAACTCCATGCACACAGATGATGTTTGTCAGCTACCATTGTTTACAATCACAATATCTGATATATGTCTTCACTCTCCATCTAGAACCACTCTCATTATATATAACTGTTATGAAGCCATCAATAGACACAAACTGGCTGAATTGGTTCATCATCTCCTTGTACTTGTCAATAAGCTTATGAGATCTAGGTACTTGTCCATCTATGTCCCAAGTGCCAACTACTGTTTTTTCCCCTTTTGTCATAAATAAGTCTCATCATAACCATGTGATACTCATCTATGAACTTGCAAATTGACATTTCCTTTAGCTTGATAATCCAGTTGTTGAAGCTTTCACTGAAGTTGTTTGTGATGTGCTCTGAGCACATTCTACTGTCAAAATATGTCTTAGATCATGTCTTCACATCCTTTTCAACTAGTCATTGATAAGCTACTGGATTAGTATATTTTTGCTCTTCAAATTGGAGACGCACCAACCTCTTTGTATGCCCTAGCACATTTCCAACAAAGCTTCATAAAAAACTTCCCTCCAAATCTAACCTTATTGAAGTTTTGTACATGTGCCTCAAGCAAAATCTATGGTCTGATTCTGGAAAAGTTGCTTCACTGCCTCAATCAACCTTTCTGCTGGTAAGAAATGAAAGTTAGTTTCCCCACATGCATATTCAAGTGCATTTGAATGAAACTCAAGAAGTTGAACCAAGATTGGTAGCATTCATACGGGTAAATGTAGATAGCCATTGAAAATAGACCATTGTTGTCATCCAAGGCTGTCACAGACAAACAACAACCTCCATATTTGCTCTTCTATAAAGCACCCATCCAACCCCACCAAAGGTCTACAACCATGTTGCCAACCAAGGATAGATGCAGAGAATGTCAAAGACGACCCTGTGAACCTATTGCCATCATCATTTTTTTAACATGTAGCAATGCTACCTGAATTTTCTGTCAACAGCTCCATGCATGCAACAAAAAGGGGCTTGCTTATAATTGTCCTCATAATTGCCAATCAATTTGGCCTTTTTTTTTTTTTTTTTTTTTATGTTTTGCCCTCCAGCCTACATGGTAACTCACTTCAACAGTGTGATCATTCCATTTCTGTTTGATGAGGTCGTCAGCTGTGAAGTTTGTGAAGTGGGTACTCACTATTGATTCACACTCCTTGGCAACAAACTTGACATTCACCATTGGGTTCTTTCCATTATCAATTCCTACACATGTGTGATCTTTCCCCATGGTCATAACACTAAGAGTGTGCCCATCCTTGTCCAATGCTGCACAGGAATGCCATTTGTAGTTTTCACCCTTACACAATACCAAAAGTCTATTAGAATCATTCTTCTTGAAATGCATCACAAACTTGTTCCTCATTGCATATTTTCTTAACCAAAACCTAGCTGCATCAACTGTGTCCCATTCTTTCCCAACCTCCAACACCCAATCATCTTCTTGCCTCTCATCACCATACACATCATCAGTTTCAGCAATAAAGGCAACATACTCAATTGGAGATGATTGTGCATCATGCTCATTTTCGGTTGTATGACCTGAATGATGCTCCTCTTCTACAGGGAGGTCATCCAAATATGCAAACTCATTGTCTTGGGCTTGAAAAGGACCAGCTGACTGGGTTTGGTCTTGTGGTTGGGCTTGAGATGGACCGGCTGAATGGGCTTGTGGATCAGTGGACTTAGCTTCAACATCAGGTAGTTCATCATCAAGTTCTTCTTCAGACAACTTATCAAACTTCTTCTTCTCTTTCTCAACTTTGGACTTCACTGACTTTCTCATATTCTCATCTTGGGCCTGTGCTTGGCCCAACCTTGTTCTTTTCCCACAAGTACTTTGACATTCACCAATATCAGACCTGTCATCTTGTATATTCAGTTTTCTTGAAGACTTCCTAGGGGAGTACCAATCATCTGGTGTACTCTTCCTTGGGATAGAGTTATTTTTCCTGTTCCAACTCCTTTTGGCCCACACCTTAGGCCTCAAATGGATATTACTAGGAGGGGTGGGTCATGTGACAGGGGCAAAGTCAACTTCAGCAACAGGTGGGGTTGAAATGAGTTCAAAATCAATTAAACTAGATGTTGCTCTCATGAACCTGTATTCCACTTTAACATCAACAAATATATGCAAATCATCACTGTCATCAATGTTGCATGATTCCAGAAATACATTATGTCTGCATCATTGGTTATGTCCATCCTCATCGCATTTTCTAGAAAGGTATGTGTATCCCCAAGTGTCAAGCTATGCTTATCTTGGTTGGCTATACCTTCAAGGATACTCTTGTTAAGCTTGTCCCAATTCAGATAATCCCCATGAACTCCTACAAAATCAATACATTTCTCATTCTTATAGTCACTCACCTTCACCTACCAGGGATCTCATCCCTCATACTCTACTTCCCATCATAATGGACCTTTAAGTTTCGCACCTCCAACTCTTGTCCCCATTTTCCATTACTGCAATGGCACACATTCATCGATGAATACAATAGAAAACATGCAAACAATGTTTCATAGCCATTGCACTGAATGAGTAGCCTAACAATAACAATAATGATTCATAGCCATTGCACTGAATGAGTATACTAACAAACAACAAAAATGATTCATAGACATTGCACTGAATAAGTACCCTAACAAAATCCTTAACCATTGCACTAAATGCGTACCATAACAACAACAACAACATCATTCATTGAATGATTCATAACAACACAACATCATTGCACTGAAAGAAAACCCTAAACAAATAAACAATGGATGACCCATCATTTGGGCAAATGAACAAAACCCTAACAATAACATTATTCACACAATCCAAAAACTCTTGCAACAAAGATTGAAACACAAAAATGAATTCTTGAAATAGAGGAAAAACACTTACAATATGTCACGTCAACAGGGGGAGGTCTTAGATTTGGCTTGACATCGTCTTCACTGTCTGAAAGAGTGAAATCTCACCTCAGATCTGGTTCCTCTTGACTGAAATCACTAAACGAGGTGTAATCTTTTCAATGAATTCTCGAAGCAGTGCTCCCATCGTCATTGCTACTGCTACTCACAAAGACATCGAATATGACCCTCTTCACCTTCCCCTTATTCATCTGCGTTCGAACTTGCAGACAAAAGAACAAATCACTACAAAGAAGGAGAACACAGAACGACTGAATGGAGGGAGTTTTCCCTCAACTCTCCAACTCTTTGAATGGTTACAGAGGGACAACTCAAATCTCAGCGGTGAACGTCGTCAGTTCATTAGATGACAAATGGTTGGGATGATCCACTTGGTCACACCATTCGCATCGTGCATGAGATGCATGTAAAGGGTATTTTGGTAATAAAATTACATCATGTGCGTGTTCTCAAAGGGATAAGTGTAATACTGAATGATGATGGATGTACTCGGTAATTGACCCTATACATCTTCTCGGCATAGCTGCAAAAGCTCTCTCCCTCTGTACTCCCCTTCTCTCCGGAGCTGTGGAATTCCTTCAGGTGGTCTTTACATTACACAACTCAGTAAAAATTTCCCATATTTCCCCCAATTTTTGTGTGTGATTGTTTAATGTGGATTGTTAGTTTTTGTTGGATCGATTGAATGATTTGTGTTTCACATGCTTTGGGGTATGGGGTATGTAAGATTCTCAATACTTGAAATGCGCTCATCTTCATACTTACTTTGAATGAATAGAGAATGATAATGGATTCCCAGAGTTCCTCTTTCAATTGGGTCTCTCTTTGTTACACAGTTGAGGATTTCTTTTTATAGGTTTTCTCTCCTCTTTTGCTTGTTTGTCCTTGAATTCAAGAGCTTATCATGAATGTTTTCCGGGTTGTGTGTTTTTCTGATATTTCTGTAACTTTGCACGTGTTCTGTGTGTTCTTCAGTGAAAAAGCCCTAATTTTGATGAGATTGAGCTAATATGGAGGTGAAGAAGCTCTGGAACGATTGTTGTGAACCAGGAATGTATGACAATTTGAACACCGTATCAGGTCACCGCGCTGCCAAGAGTACCTCCGCAGAACATGGTTTTTGTTGATCAAGTCCATCTTGTATTGGCAGAACTGGATAGCTTAGCATATATTACCATGAGAAGTTGAGGGAAGAGAGATGAAGAAATGGATTGGGAGGTTGTTGAAAATTGGAGCTGCAAATGAGCTGATTGAACAGCAGTGGAGAGCAACTTCATTTTGATATGGAGACACCAATGCTGGCTCCTATGAAATGTGAGTAAGCTTTTCAACAACTAAACTGGTTATATGTTTTTGTAGGTTTTGTTTGTGCTTATATTTGCGCACATATATTATATAAACATATGAACATAATTTGTATGAGCTTTTGTTTGGAAATTATGTTTCATGATTAGGCGAGCTAGGAATAACAGAAAAAATGATAATAAAAAAATATTACTTGAAAAACAAATGACGGGCAATGTTGGTAAATAAAAGCACTCAAAAGTCAAAAGCGTTGAAGAAACCATATATGATAAAGAAAATACTACAAAATACGTAGAAACTTATTCATGGACTTCTATAGAACTGGTATTGTATTATCTTCATCTCAGATCATGTACATTTGTTTCACATCCATCTTGATGGGTTTCTCTGGGGGCATTTATTACATATTTCTAGGATCAGAGGAGATTGATGTCTTAAGCAAGGGTTCACCATGGAAGTCTTGGGCTTGCTTTGGTATTGGGCACACGGATAATGGTGAAGCATCAAAACCTCTCTGTCATTTGAAGGTTATGCTCCATGTATCCTCTGCTCACCCATCGACATGTTTAGGATTGGGAGAGCAAAACGAATGTGTTACGGATATATGATACTGGTTGTTGGCTTTATTTGGGCTTTTTATGTTACTTGTTTTTCATTTTTAAAATTTTTATTTGTGCTTATTGGTTATCTTTCAAATCGATTAAGCTTACATCATGGCCTTGGGTTTCTTCACTTGTTGTATTGGTTACAACACAACTTTGTTCTTACTTCTTAGTTTCACCTTTCAGTTGCCATGTTTTTCTTAGTTCATGATTGTTTTTTGTTAAAAATATTACTTTCTTTTAGTTAGTAATAAACTAATAATATAACTTCATGTTTTAGCTGCTATTGGTTCCTTGTACAACTTTAATTAAATTGGTAAAAATAATGTTATAGTGACCGAACAATACGTATCATGCTAATCTTCCCATTGTTTGTAAAAAGACTCCCTCAACTAGTGTATATACATAAGCAAGAAAAAACAGTTCAAAGATTATTGGAGAGGAAAACTTTATTTCTTTACAACATTCTTTTGGATAGTTACAGACGAATTACACTGAGATCTAACCAACTGTTGACTAACAGTCCTGTAACAATTCGCAAAACTCTAGAGAATTCTTATTTCTACATCCTCCCAGGAAAATATCTAGATACGTCATAGAGATTCCTATGACATACCCTCCTAGTATACGTTTAAACATATACAAGTCTGTTGTGAAGACTATCTACAAAACGACAGACTTGTGTATCTTTACTTTATGCAATAATGGTCAAAGCATGAGGAAAACTGATCTATTTGACAGGATCAGACACCTTCACTAATCTATACTGAACTAGTAAGTGGTCGTGAATGGCTTATAAACCGTAAGATCAGAAGCAATTCCAGCAATTGCACCGACACCTGCAGCTAATGAGATTATTAGACAGATTAAACTGAGTGCTTGGAGACAAATCCATCTTGGGCTCCATTTAGGCATCCTCGTCTGTGAAATGTACATCTCAATCGGGAAGAAAACTGTGAGAGGCCAAAAGGCTAGAGCACCAAGGAGCGCTACAACATCATTGAAGAATGGGATAATCATTGCTACAACAGTTGTTAATGTTACAAACCCTGTTCGCCAGACAAGACGAAACATATTGAGGTTGAATTGGAGACCAGGGAGTGGGATTTTGAAGTCTTTAGCGAAGAATTGATTACGAGGCCATCTTTTTGCAGCTGATTTCTCAACAAAGGCAAAAAGGGGTTGGCAGTAAACTTGGTAGGCTCCGATCAGGTGGATGGCTATGGCTGCGTTGCCAATGTTAAGTAGCCAAAATGGGTTATAGAATCCAAAACCAGTCAGAAGGTTTCCTGGTGATTCATCACCAAATGCAGCATAGCCTAAGCAACCACAAAGCAAGTAGAATGCTGTTGTCACAATAATACTGACTAATGTCGCTTTCTTCATTGTTATCGCTTCGGATGGAGGGGATTTAAGTGTGTCCTAACATATATAAATTAAACTATTAGTTGTTGGATTCAAAGCATAAATCACTGAATGGCCTGGTTCACGATTTACCTGAATTTCAATCAATATCACGGAGTAAGCATAGGCAAATGCAATGTCGCCAAGTGCCTGGAAGCTATGCCAGATTTTTTTGGTCTTACTAACTTTGCCAATGGTTATGCCAGTCAGGCTTCCTTTAGCCATTCCATTTTCTGATCATCGACAATTAAGGTTCAGTTCAAAATCATAAATAAGTATCCTAATCTCAACAACAATCCAAACGTTATAATAATATCTTTATTAACTTGTTTAATTCCTAATGAACTAGTACCTGCTACTGTAGCAATTCCGAGGGCAAGGCCAATCGTCGAATAAGTGAAGGACATCAAAGCTGCAACAATTGATAGCCACGAAATTTCATCGAAATTGGGAATCTGAGAGAACACTATTTCAAGTACACCAAAAGCGATCATATAAGGAATATTTGATATATGGCATGGGTTCTTCTGATGACTTGCGTGGAAGCAATCAGACCTTTCAATTGCCCTGTTTACATTGCCAGAACCAAAGATTAAGGACCAACAGTTTCACAGGAGAAACAAATAAAGGAAGAAGTTAAAATAATGGTAAAAACAGTTTAACAAAAAAAAAAATTAAGAACGAGCATGTTTCAAGTGCTTGATAAATTGGTGATACTAGTAATTGTAATCGGGTTTCAATCCAAACAAGTTCAATTTAAATTAATTTATCCCATAATTCTGAACTAGTTAAAGATGTAAAAATGGTAAAAAAGTTGCAAAATAATGAATTCCGCATCTTTCCTTTGCTAAAGATGTGCTACATCTTGCCTTCTGAACTAGTTTTAATCTTCGTTATATATATTTTTTTCGTGATCTTTTTCTCTAAAACTCAACGATTGATAAATATCATCGTTTTTCTCTAATTAAGGTGACATGCTTTGGAAATAGAAATATGTTTAGGCTTTGTTTTGTTTTATAGTGTAATTTTATGGAAAATAAGGAAGAAAGGCGAGAGAAAGGTTTGAATTTAAGGAAGTATGATTTGACAATTTTTCACATTTTTTTGAAATTTCCTTTAGTATAGTTCTAAGTTCCAAAATATTATCAATTTTCTCCTTTAGATTAAACCCGTAAACATTAGGAAAAATATTAGAAGAATACTTCGAATTAGGCCTGAAATGTACGAGATGTCTCAGTGTCATGCCAATACAAACTTGGCATTACTGGTGATGACAGGTCAATTAAATTGGTAAATGGTGTGACCAATGTAGCCCCTAAAATTGATTTTAAACCATTGGTACTTTTTAAGCTCAAATTCGACCAAACCAATAACTAAGGATGAGGAAGCAACCCTAGAATGAAGGAATAGTAAGTACTTTTTAGCTCAAATATGAACTCACGTCATGCTTATGGATGCAGCAATGGTGTAGCCAATGGCAGTGCCAAAGAGGTTCAGGTACTGGATTGAACCACAAATTTTGACCTTAAACCCACCTGAGAAAAAATCAAAGATAGAACATTATGCATTTTGAGATAACCCCATGTTAATTTGTGTAAAACAATGCTGATAAACTTACCCAGGTTGGATCTAACAACATCCATGTAAGTGTAATTTCTCTTGCCAGTTAGAGGGTCTCCTGACCTGTAACATTCAGCAAGGAGACCAGAAGTGTAGTTGATCACAAACGCAAATGCTAACAGCATGAATGGACCAATAACCCATCCTAGTTGAGCTATTGCCCAAGCCAAAGACAGTACCCCTGATCCAATCACGGCTGTTATTATGTGTGAACTTGCAGTCATGATACCCCCTGATTCAAAACAGAGGCATGATTACGTGACTATGATAACTTCTTCAACGAAATAGAGACATAGGAGGTTAGCACCTATGAATACCTCTTCTTTTGGGACGACCGTCATCATCAAGGTCTGGGTTGGGACCACCATTACGTATGTCAATGGAGTGATCAGCTCGTTGGTTTCCTTTGAGATTGACCTCAGACATCTCTGGAAGACGGCATAGCAGAAATAACCACATTTTAGAGTTTCGTAGAGGTATTCATATGTTTGAGGTAGTTGTACTTTTTTTTCTTTTCTTTTCTAGTGAACTTGAAGTAGTAAGAGAGTGCGATATTGTATCAAATTTTAATTTGGAAAGACACACAAACACGATGGTAGAAGAAAAGATGATCAGTCTATTTGAGAATTGGTACTCTATTTGGAAATCACCTACCTGGGAAATTAATAAGATTTCGTTCTTTCTGCTTCTTATATAAATCCCATGGACGTATGTAAAGTATGAAACACTACCTGGAGATGTCAAAAGCCCTATCAACCTCAGGTGGTTGTGACCTTAGTTGAACCTTCGTGTCTACACTAACACCAAAAGTGAATAAGCTATTGAATGGAAAGGATGACAACCTGAAGAGACTTGAATCAAAGTGAGAAATGGAGGTATGGTGTGAATATTGAGTCTGCAACTTAAAACGCTATGATGGCGAATGTGACTTCAGTGCGAACCCCTTGGGGTTAATCATAGCTGTGAAGTGTATAGCATTTTGCTTTTATCTGCAAGTACATATATTTGGGATAAGTATATAGCACTTGATACCCCTTGAGTGGAGTGAAAAATTATTTGCTGTGTTTATATAGCGCAAAAATTCCCCTTTTTTGATCTTGTGTTCTTTGTTTTCCTTTTGTGGCTAAGCAGGTGAAGTCGGGATTCTAGGCCCAGGTTTGTTATGTTACCAGACAAGAGGCCCAGGTTTGTTATGTTACCAGACGCGAACATGCTGAAAATATAAAAGTTTAAACACCTCAGTTGTTTTGTTGGTGAGTTTGTCTACCAAACTGGATTATCATGTTATGTAACAGGGTACTTCAACTAGGCACTCGTGAACATAATTGTTAGTGGATGTTCACTTTCATTCCGTTAAGGGTTCTGCTTTTTTCCCTTCCACAGCCCATACCACTGCTAGGGGCACCAAATATGCAAGGGTATCTGCTAAGATTGAATTTAGCTTAGGGTTAAAATGTAAGGTGGTATTACATACAGCAAATTTTTTCAACTCCCAATTGTCAGCCACGGTTATGGTCTAATGTTCGACCAACATATTTTTAAAATTTTCATGGCATTGTCATTACTAGGGTTAGGCAAGAATCCCAGTCCGGGTATGGTTCCGACCCGTTTCAAATCGGGATCAACCAGTTTCTACCATTTTCATCCAGGTCTTGGTCTAGTTGGAACCGAGATGGAACTAGTTCTACAAATTCAGTCCCGGATCGTCCCGGTTACTATAGCATAAGGATACGCCTATGGGATTCAGTGACTCGGGCTTATTTTGCAAACCTAAACTGTATTCCTTTTTCTGTTAAATAAGAGAAACCCATACAATCAACCTCCATCTCCAACTCAACCATTTCTTCGTGTCTTCATGCATAAAACCTTTGGTTTTGTATGGTAGATAGTTCAGTCATTGTATCAAGAAAGGAAATAAGATGCAGTAAGATAGAATAACTTACCATAGCCTGTCATGGTTCCTGAAGGTGTTGGCAATTTGTTGTTTTTTTGATAGTTGTTATCGCACACCTGTTAGTTATTCTCCTTTTTGAAAGCCTACCATATAAACAGAAAATCAATAAGTCGCGAAGAGCCGCTTTATCTGTAGCTGAAGATTTTTCGATGATATATTACAGACTTACCCAGGGCGGAGCCAGGATTTTGACCTGACTCGGGTTGTTATTTTTTATTTTTATTTTTATTTTTATGTTTATTTTTTTTGCAATTACGATGAAATGTTATATATATGTATATTAGCTAAAAAAATTTAATTTTGATCTAAACTATAACTACACCTATGTAAATGATTTAATAAACTCCTGGTACATTTCC
Organism: Berberis vulgaris; assembly: GCA_963556465.1. Lineage (NCBI taxonomy): Eukaryota > Viridiplantae > Streptophyta > Magnoliopsida > Ranunculales > Berberidaceae > Berberis > Berberis vulgaris. Next base: position 94,896,207 of record OY747127.1, on the reverse strand, counting down.
CATGTTATGAATCTAAAAAAAATGAAAACTATTAAACGAAGGAGCAAGTGATCGAACCCTGATTCTAGGCAAAAAATAGCAAAAACCTTATCATTGAGCCACACAAGATGGATTCATGTCATTCCCATTCGCTGTTTTTAATTGATATATTAATAATGTACAATTTTTTTTAAAAACTATTTTTAATGGTCTTATTGTATAAACAAATACCAGGAGAAATTGCTGAATACGAAATCTGTAGGTTAGCTTGTATGCCAAATGTAGCTAAATTGTCTGATTGACATGTACATGATCCCTAGTAGCACAACTCGGTGATCGCCCTGTTTTCGCGATGTGTTGAAGGTGTGGTGAGCAAGAACAAGAAATGCAAATGGCAATGTTGGATTTCTCAGAAAGAAACTGGTGCAGAGTTGAAATTGTTTATGATGAATGAATGAATGGTCTAATGAGGCAAACTATGGAGAGTGTGGACTCTTATTTACTTGCATTCAGAATTAGATAGTTTGGCTATTTGTGGTGTAAATTCTAGTTTGGATAATAACCACTCTAACTCTGCGGTTTAACCTGTGTAATTGCACCTTGTAAGGAAGACCTCACAATGTAAAAAAATAGGAAATCAAAAAGTAAAAGCCGTAAAGCGAAAAATAAACCAAATTAAGAAATTACAAAGGGATGAGCGTGGCTGGGCTGGTTTACATCGATGTCCAAGACACTTTCAGCAGACATAACTCACAATTTGTCTACCCCTTGGTTTTCAAACCAGACCATCTGCGATGAAATATGAAATAGCAAAGACTGACTTATTTATGTGGTGGTGTTGGGTACATTTAGTTTTCATAGAACATAATAGGAGTTAGGGATTATACATGATGAAGAGACCAAATCAACCTAATAAACACCTTTGCGCAGGCCTTACATGCCATGTTTTCATGATTCAAATAATGAATCATCACCAATCCATACATTCAAGGAAGATGATACAGCCAGTGCTTATATGTGTGACGCGTCCAATTCCGTCCTGATCGATTCCTAACCTGTAATGATGAACAACAGTGAGTCAAAGGCCACCATTGTAGTGGTTGAAGGCACTGATGCTAAAGTTAGGTGACTAAGTAAGAATGGATGTAGACTGTAAATTAGATTGATAATGCGTATATTTTTCATCTAATTGCTCATTTTATATAGTGAATATTTCACTCCTTCATTGACTCTATCATAAACTCGTGATGGAGGGAGGAGATCTCGCTGAGAATCTTACCCGACCTAGACTGGATTGCACCCGGTTCTGTTTGAGATTCAATACTTGATTTGATCAAGAGCTGTACAAGATAGATTTTGGGCTTGTGATAATCCAGAGATCTGAGTTCGAGCCTTACTATCCTGGGTCAAGCTTCAAGGTTTGCACCAAGTTAGACTTGTATAATCTGGGCTTGGGCATTTGACTTACAAGTTGAACGGTGATTTGGGTGAGTCTGGGTTGAACCGTGCTTAGGTTTGCTCATGAATGCGTTAAGACCTTACTCTGTTAGAGTTGGCCTATGCCGCATATATGACTATTTAATGTTTCATCAGTATGCGCATTTCAAGGGTTATTAATTGCTTATTTGTTTTAAATTTTGCTTGAAGAAGTTTGCATTGATCATTCTAGCTCAAAACCACATATTCACATGGTTTATTTTATGGAGTTATAAGAAAACCACATATTGCAGCAGCTGCATGTAGTCGAAAAGGTGAACCTTATCATGTTTCGAAGAATAATTAGTGACTAACAAACCAATGGTGTGTGGCTGACACTTTGAGAGAATAAGTACTGTTTTATTGATCAAACTTATATAACCTTTACGACTCTAATTTACAGATAGCAGAGACAGGGAGATGGGTCTCCTTCCTTCCTTCCTTAAGTATTCGATTGTATCGAATAAATATCATCACTGCAACACACTGCACTAGTGACTTCTCTCTGCGTCGTTTTATCTTACTAGACACTTAGTGATAAGGACGATATATAGAATTGAATTGAATTGAATTGAATTGAATTGATTGGGGACACTAGACCTAGTGACCTACCAAGTATGGTCAAATCCACGAGTGAGGCCAATAATAATCAATAAATGAATGTGAATGATCTTGTTATGGCAGGCAGGGGATGCTATTTTTACAATTTTCAAGATATGTATATATTTTTTCAATAATATCTGAGACTACAAAAGCAAAACAATTCTTCCAAAGATTACACTTGGTTATTAGGTAACAATAAAATAGTAATAATCTCAAAATAATATCACTTTTGAGTTGTAATAGTCTATCAAATAATTTTACACATTTTCACAAGTAAAGTGATATAATAATCGTATCACCGTGAAGAATATGGTGCTATAAGTGATATTGATCACGGTGATTCAATTTATTGCATCATTTTTTTTTGTGAAACAATTTTTCATTTTTTGAACTAAATTTAGTTTTGATTTGAAATTGTTTGGTGGACTATTACAGCTCAAAAGTGATACTGTTTTGAGAAATAATACAAAAATGTCAACTTGATGTAGTGTACTAATTAATTATTTAACTGAGCACCCGTCCGTAGATGATAGTCTTTCTTAGTTCTTACTTTTTAAGCATAATAATGTTTTTCTATTTTGGTGAAATTGAATGGAAACAAACAATGTTTTTTATGATTAATACACATGCCCTATTGGGTTGGTTGAAAAACATTGGGGGATTATGAATCAAATTGGTGGAGCATCAGTTCACAAAGGAAAGCAATTTTTAGTCAAACATTATGGTTCAATCAAGAGGGTGAAGGGGCTCACTCACTAGTCACTCTATAATCGATAATATTGACTTATCTTGCATGGTTTATCTTAAAGTGAAAAGTTAGAGTTGAAGACATTATATTGTTCATTCAACCCTTCAGGTGTTATAATAGTACATATTATATACAACGACAACAATAATGTACAATAATTCAAACCCGAGTGAGTTGAGTCATCAACACCCATGATACAAGTTGGGTTGCTTGAAAAACATCAAATTGGTTGACCATTAATCTCAACAAAGTACATGTACATGTACACTAATCAATCACTTATCAGCTTCACTTATTTTCGACACTACTCACTCGAAATACCGATGATTAGGACAAATTATATGCAACACACAATACACTACACAAGAACTTGTGAACTAATGAGTCAAAGCGAGTCTCCAACACTAGTAACCCGTCATTGATTATCGATGGAGGAGGAGTAAATGTTCAATCGAAACGGTCTATTTGGTTTAACTACAACATGGATGGGTGGGATCGTGTTGCTCCAAATGCAAAATCAACACATTTAACACACTGCGTTGACTATCGTCGTTGGTGTGCAGGGGGCTTTGTTGAATAATGTAATTGGAGGGTCCCTTGTGAATAAAAAGGTCGCATTTGATGGCCACGCGCGAAACCGGGAAGACTTTCTAAAAGCGATCACGAGATGATATCAGATGAGATGGTAGGTCTGACTACCATATATATATATATATATATATATATTTTTTTTTTTTAAGGCGAGTGTGTCATTGGTGGGTACCGCTGTCTTAGCCAATGTATTATACTTGAAACTCGCTGCCTCCATCATCCAATATATATATATTTAATTAATACTCAAGATACTTGTATTATTCTGTTCATTTTTTTTTCAGAAATTTTAGGGAGCGAGGAATGGTTGTAACCACTCATCCATCTCGAGATACGTACCACCGCTTATCTTGAGGGGATGAGTGGTCGCTCCCTAGAAGGGCTCTTTTTTTTTTTTTTTTTTTTTTAATAAATGGAAATCGTTTTTTCATAGCTTAATCAGGTCATCTGCAATTGCAAACCACAATGTGTATATTAGATTTTCAGTTCATATTTCAGAGGAAAATCATATTCATTTTTGTATATTAGATATTCTATTGTTTCACATATTTTTAAGAGAAAAAAAAATATGTGGGTTGCCAAAAGATTATGGTTTTGTCAAGTTTAGAAAGAATTTTTTTAACTATATGGTAAAAATTGATGAGTGAGAGAGGACACATAACATATTTTACGATCCACACAGACCCACATCAACTTTTGAGCCTCATCACAAAATTATTGTGCAACTTCATAAGCTTCGATTTAGGGAAAATGTCCCTTTCTTTTTCTTGTCATTTTGTATCAATGGAACTTTGTTTTGGATATTAGTTTTCTGTCAACGTTTTCTTAGAATATTATTAACTTTTTGAATTTATAGATGTTTTCTTGGCACTTGGTTTTCTTCTTCAACATCTTCAACTCTTTCTTTCATGAATCAGGTAGAATTAGACAATTAACACAAAATGAGGAGGAAATATGTCTTCTTCTCCCTAACATTGTAGGCTACTTTTTATAAGTGTATGCGGAATTTCGAGTTCGACGCTCTACGTAGGCAACCTGGACTTATTTAGTGGTAAAATGCTCAGATTTTACATTCAATTAAGCCATTGATGTTTTGTTTTTGTGCATAAATGTCAAGATTTTACCTAAACTTTCTAGATAATCCTATTGGTCTTACTAATTGTTGAAAATTTGTAATCAAACTGATAAAGAATCGGAACACACAGTGTCTGTTTGCCACAAATCTGACCTACGTAAATTTCGGACAATATTTATATTGTTCAGGTTGAATTTTTATGGAAAAGGACAATAATTCATTCCCAAAATATTCAATAAATTATAAGAAAAATCTGTGTTCATTTGGACTAGAATCAGAATACAATCTCACCAAATGTTTTTAAGACCATAAAAATGCTTACATTGGCTGTGTTACAGTCAATCAAGAACTACTACCTTTTCAACAAAGGTGAAATATGACCAAGTGCAATTTTCGCGAATGACCACTTTGATTAGGGGTAGCCATTTGACTCGTGGTTACTGTCATCAGGGCTTGTCCAGTTGATCTAAAACTTCAATGCAAGGATTCTGATTTTGTTTTTTGAGTTCATTTCGGTATCCTGATTTTAAGAAATATTTAGACGCGTAAAAAAAAAACGTAAAATTTTCGAGGATACATAAAAAATATATAATGAATTTAGAGGGTATATGAAAATGTGAAAAAATAGATGCAAGTAAATAAATTTATTAAACATATTAAATGGAGCCTAAATACTAAGAGATGAAACAAACATAAAATCAATATATAATTAGAAAATCAGGGGTAGTTTCAAAAATCAGTAAAAGTATAATAAGAAAATCAGAAGGTGGTTTTAAAAATCAATAAATAATTAGAAGAATTGATAATACAAAAAAACCCCAAATTTTTATGAAAAAACCTTGAAAAAATATAATTTTTTGGTAGCTAGGTTTTGTACTTGACAGATCATTCATTGCCAGCATTGGTAATATGTTGGCTTTGTTTTTATGTTTTTTTGGTTTTCGGCTGCGGCCCAATTTGTTTTGGTTATGTCACGGGTAAAGTCGTCATGTACCCCCGTATTGACTGTAACTCATTTTTTTGACAAGTAATAACGGTCTGGCATTCCAACGGTGCCCCTCCACTCTGGAGGTTTTTTGAAAAAAAAAAAAAAAAAAAAAAAAACGAAATTCACGAAGAAAAAACAATCAAAATTAACGAAAAAATCTCAAAAATTTTGAAAAAACCCTCGAAAAAAATGTAACTTATAATTTCACCATTTTTCTTTTCGTAATTTCGAAAATAGGAAATTTTTGTTGAAATTTCGCGAAATCACATTCCTTGCTTCAATGGCATAAGAGGGCTAGTACGGAACGGAAGATAGAAGGTGGCTACTATATATGCACCCGACATTTCTACTTTAACATTTGAACTTATTAGGAAAAATTAAACACTTGCTACTTGTTTTTTCTTAATAATACTACAAGAACATTCAATAAAATAAAAAAGGTTCCATCAGACCCTTTGTTGAAAAACAGACTCCAAATGAAGAAGATCAACTAAAGATTTATAGTCATTGTAGGACCTTCAAGAGAAAGCATTGGTTGAGAGTTTGATACAAATGAAGAAGAAAGTCATTGAGATGTGATGAAGAAAGAGTACTTTGTTTCATCAATAATTGTTGCAGGAAGTCAAATTACTTGTATGTTAACGCTTGCTTGCTTTAATAAGGTCCGCATTTTGGGAGCTCATGTCATGACCAACTGTTCGATGACTTTCGAGTTCAACCATTGCGTTGAAATCGAAAATGGACAATGTGATGTATGTGCCCATCAGAGTCTGTTTCAAGAGTACGTCTGATTAGCTAAGTTTCAGATAACACTCAAAACTCCGAGCAATTATTCAAACCATAATATAGTGTTTTGTTTCTTCAAGCATAATGTTTTTCGGAATTTTCAGCCTTTTGATTACGGGTTAAATCAATTATTAGAGTATCTCCAAATTGCCGAGTCTAAATTTAAATCCTTTTATAAGGTTTTGATCTGGGTAAGGAGAACAAATGAGTGAGGCTAGAGAACTATATTTTCTAATCAGGATGATGTGGTGTCGTTAGAGAAATTTTTTTACAATCTCGAGATATACATAAACACTTTGGAGATTTCATCATTCTTTCAAGATCACATCGCATCACCATGATTACAAAACTTGACTACAAAAACATGATTTCCTAGCATTTTGAAAACAAATATAAGATTAAGGAAACGATGGTTATTGCAGTATTGTCAATCCTTTGAAAATCATAAAATTGGTTTGCCGAAATCTAATCAAGTAGGATCAATTTTGGTAGAAGCAAAGTTAAACACTTAAAATTCACATTTTCGAACTTGTACACTTATAAACACTTTCGTTTTCATGAAAAGAGTGTTGTAATAAAGAATAATGTACAAATTCCTTCCATTATGAATACGGAAACTACGGAATATAATTAAGTTCATTTCAAAGTCCAATAATGAAGACTTTACGTTAGGGATATAGTTTAGTCTTTATCAATGGTGTTGGTGTCAATACCCTAAATGATAAATGAAGAATAATTTGCAAAAAATAATTGAGTATATATTCTAAACATTAGAGATTTATTTCAAAATGCTTTAGTGCAAGCATAAAATTGAAGGGGAAATGATTATGATACATTTGAATAATTACACAATCGAATTGTTGAATACTCAAACATTAAATTTGTCGGTCTCATTTTCTATGAATTTAATTTATGCACGATAATATGTTAACATGAATAATACACTAATTTATCGTGTATTAATAATCATTTTAAAAACAATTCATATAAAGTTTTATTTTTATTTTTTGAACCAATTGGAGAAGTTATAAATTGATTTATTCAATTGGATGCCCAAACATATCGATCCTTATTCAACAAAAGATGTTCGATTAGGGATGGCAAAAATGTTAGTCATTGTTATTGAACTTTTCAATATCCTTTAAAAACCTAATATATCTTATATGTATATTGTCTACCTCTGATTTGGAACCTTTATAAAGGAGCTCAGAATTGTGTCTTCTTCAATGGCCTCATTAATTTTATGCCATTAAAGTTCTTTACGACTGTTGCAAAGGGCTTTTAATCCTAAAGCTTAATTCCCCATAATCAAAAGAATGGCTCACATTTGGTCACATTGATTCTCATTTATAGTTCTTAGTTTAACTCAACAATCCTTGTCAGTCACAATAGCAGTGACTTAAATCAAACTTTATATCGACACATATTGGAACATTTTTATCAAATTAATTTCATTGTTCGAATGACTTGTCACATTTTATGAATAAGGGTTCTTGTCATATTTATTGATGATAAGAAGGAAAACAAGATATAATAGGAATCATTCATAGATCAAGGAATGTCAAGACATTATGAAGGTGTCAAAAAACAAGTCTCTAGAAAGATTGCAAACCAAACCCATCATTTACAACATTTTCTTAATCTCGATAAAGATAAATTGCTCCGATTTTATTGAGTCCTTCAAATATAGATTGTTCATCAAGACAATATAAATGCTATAAAAAATATTTTGAAAAAAAAAAACCCTAAAACAAAATGGATTTTATTTCAAGTTGGCTGAAAAGGTTTATAAAGCAAAATTTCCCTTGTCATCTATTTTATTTAAATAAAGTGCATACATGTAAAAAAAAAAAAAAAAAAAAAAAGGGCTAGTTGGATATGGATACATACCCTAAAGAATTTTAAAAAGTGAAAAGATAGTCATCAATACCTGTTTGTTTGAGAATTGAGAGAGACATGCAAACCAATAATTATTCTTACAAATCCAAATCTAGAAGAGTTGGGCATTAGCCATAAGGGTTTGGATATATGTTGGGAGGAGTTAAAGAACTTATTGATAAACTCCCATTCAATCAGATATAATACTTTTCTTCTTTACTGGCAGGATCTGGTGTATGTTTTAGGGAGTGAGTGACCACTAGGAAGAGAGGCAGAGAGATAAGAGAGTTATTAAGTGCATATGGTCTGGTCTTCTGATCTTTACATGCCCATGTTGGGTTTAAATAATTTTCCACCTTTTTAAAACCTTTTGATGATCAAGAATAAGTGAATATCTGATCATGATAGTCATCCTTCTACCCTCCAAAAAGCTCACTCATTCAAACATTTCAGCTAGACAGAATGTTGTGATCAATCAAGTGGCCTTCATTGTTTGCTTTATTCAAACAAAACCTTCTCTTGAGTCTTGACAATGAAGTTAGCAGCTAGGAGATTGCAGAAATTCTAAATGGCAAGGAAAGGGGCGAGGGGGAGGGTGTGACCGTTCATCCCTTCGAGATGCGTGCAAGCATCTTTGAGATGCACAATAACACGAATCTCGAGGGGGATGAGTGGTAAAACCTCTCCCCCTCGCTGGTTTCCTCGCCCCTTTCCTCGACAATAAGAAAGGTTCAGGAGATTGATTTATAATTCTTGTTACATCATACATGGACAGTTTTATTCTTTTTAGTGTACTTAGTTTTCGCATACGAAGAAAACATTTTCACTATAACAGTCATGTGTGGGAAGGTTCTAAGGCTAACGTGTTATATTTGTGGGCGAATTCTTAGTCTGACAACTCTGTGTGTGAGCGATCTCAGAGGCGGACAGACTACTTAAGTGTTATAATCTCACATCACCTGAGTGAGGAAAGAGAATATGCTATATATGTGCAAGATTGATTTTTCTTAATAAAACACGAATTAAAATTGTGAGGGTGGTTAGACCTAAAGCGAAAAATATCTTACCACATGATTCAGGCAATGGTATAAGATAGTTTTTTTTTTTAATGAAACATGAGCACCAGTCCTTTATATAATGTAAACACATGAAAAAAATCAATGATATCTCGAGATCCACTTGGTGTGATTGATCATCCAATGGTATGGATTTGCACACTTGTGTCCATTAGGACTCCATAACCAAATTGTAGTTTCCACCATCCAAATCACTCACTTAAAAGAAACACCCACCATTTAATTAGGTAATTATAGCTAATCTAAGATCACAGCTTTCAGTTAATTAATTTTTAAAAGAAGGGTTTTTGAAGTTTCTTCCCCAATTTGAACTTTTATCATTCAAATATTTTGTTAACCATAAAATGGTTTTACACTAACTTAGCTAATGGGATCTTAAATAAATAAATAAATGAAAATAGCCAACCTTGTGCGTTGTTGGTAGCACCACGTGTCATTTTGTTGATCATTTTGTAATTTTGGTAAAAGAATTCAATGGTCGGGCAAAATATTTAAGATTATTTTATTTTATCCCTTAACTCTTCCCACCACAAATGTCACCAACACAGTTCAAACCCTGAACTTGTGTATCATTTCATGGTATAAAAATATTCTTTGTATTTTCTTGTTCGCCCAATATTTAAGCTTTACCTCCTTTTAACGCAATAAAAAAATATGTATTCGTTACTAACCATAATCGAAACCAAGTGCAATGAGGTAAAGCTGAATCTAAAATCCGATCCATTGACACCCTTATGTACAAGCAATATTTAAAATTCAGCTATCATTTGCGAAATGACATTTATGATAACTATGATGAATGTGACTAATAACCTAGTGTTGTAAGAGGGTGTTTGTCACTGAATTAATTAAACAAGGCCAATATTCCTTACTGATAGAATAATTAGAACTCTTAACTAAAGGTTCTCTAATGTTGGACTGTTGAGTTGTTTTGTTTGAGCTTAAGAATGGGTGTTAAGTTTAGTTTGAATACCATTAGCTTAAGACAAATTGCAAGCTTAAATATATAGAGAATAGATGCCATGGTCTATCCTTTGAGCTATTGTGCCAAGCCTGAGCATGTTGTGAACTCTCCACACAAAAGTGAGTGCAAAGTTGCACACAGACATTGAAGAAGACAAGAAAATGCAAACAATTAACTTAACACAAATTAACTGTGGAAAATCGTAGAGACTTCCCACTGTGGATAATGTACTTTCTTTGTGGAATACTATTTTGAGAAATTACAATTGATGGGGTCTAAACTTCTCATAAATTTTTTCTTAAAGGTGACCTTTATTATCTCAAATATGAACTTTGTCAGGGAATTAGGATTTTACAATCTGAATGATGTGTCACAATCTAGAAGAGATTTACTCATATCTTGAGGAATACGCCTTCCTTTCAGATCGTGCCACATTACCGTGCTTGCAAAATCATGATTACCAAGTATTTGCGCTCAAAATATGTTCAAAGCAAATCATTGTGTAATTTTTAACAAAAGATATTAGGGATTGTTTAATAGCACGGAAAACAAACATGAAAATTAAAATCATTCCCGTGAATACTGATTCTAAGGCCCTCCCTCAAAATTGAATTTCCATGAGTAGTTGAAAGACATGTCACCCAGAGAATCGACTACTTTCATTAAATAGACCATCAAACGACAAAATTCCTTTTAACATGAGAAATGAATTTCATTTCCTATAGTAAATGGCTTACCAAATAGACCCTAGCGTAAAAGAAAATTGAGAGGGAAATGAAGTAGAGAAATCGACATGGTGATTAAGAGCCCTTCTCTCTGTCGAGGAAATGGGCGAGGGAGATGGGTGTAATCATCCATCCCCCTCGAGATATGCGACAACACACATCTCAAGGAGGTACCTAAGAAAGAAGCCTAGCGTATATTATACGCAATATATGTAATTCAATTATTTCGATTTCTAGCAAATTTCAAAGTCTACTAGAGATGTAATTGGGGAATAAAAGCAAACAAAAATAAACCGACAATGCTCTTATTACATGGTGTCATGATACATTTCTATTTTTAACATCAGTGCCATGTTAAATAATTGTTTATTAAATGAATCCAACAAATTATTTTTCCGGATTTTGATTCAACATTACTTTAACGGTGTGTGTGGTTGATGGGAAATAAAAAAATAAAAAAATAAATAATAATAATAATAATAATAATAATAATAATAATAATAGAGAGAAATTGGGAGAAAGTTTTTCATTGTCCTTGGAAAACTTCGTTGCTCCTTAAGAAAATATTTTTCACAATTTCATTCTCTCTTTTTTTTTACCCTCCTCCCATTCTCACCTTTGGCAACTATTTTCAAGAAAAAAAATTCTTTCGAACTGAAAGCACCTTTTAAAATGATTTGAACAGACCGGATCAATATGCGCCTCTAATATTGGATCGCGAAATGAGTATGCAATGGCGAAAGAACATCCAGTGGATGAAGCACCATTGGTGTTCCTAATCAAATCATGATAACCTAAAGAAACTAGAGGCTGCTAGCTAAAAAGAAAGAAATTCTATGAATAATTAGATAATAGTTAATAATGATATCAACAAATTAATTGAGTACGGATAGAGAACCATATTCCCAATTTCAGTAAGGATGGAGGAGAGTGCATACACGTGAGAATGCTTTAAATCACACTAATTATTTTAGTGTTCTATTACACCTATATATAGAGCTCTAATAAGAACCTCTAAGTGATGCAGAGGACAGCCATACTCACTGCCAACCTATCTTCTTTTCAAGTGCTCTCTCTATTACCTATTTCAAATAGAGATTGATCATTTGTTTAGTAATGAAGGTATGAACAAATTTGGTTTCTCAATTACCTATTTCGTTTTTTGTTTTGTTTTTTTGGTATTTATTTGGTTACAATACAATACATCTTATATATTCCTAGATTTTTTTTTTTTTTTTTCCTTCGCATTGGGTTTGAAAGTGAGAGGACTATAAGAAGGAAAATGCGGTGAAACCATTGGTTTTTTCGATGGACTTAGAAGGAAAATGCGTGAGGTTTACTTACGGTTGTCGGTTCAGTAGAGAGCACCCGACCATCAATTTGAACCATCAAAGCTACGAATTTTGGATGCAAAATGCAAAACCATTGTTTTAACTTTCTTTTCATGATAAAACGAATTAGATGTTTGATGGTAATTAAGAAGTTTTGTAATTTTTTTTAATCCCTTAACTCCTCTCCCCCTAGTTGCCACTAACAAGGTTCAATCTTGGATCCATGATTTCATCCGCCACAGGCTTACTGTAGAGCTGGTATCCATTGGATTTGTAATTAGTTTTCGACATTCATAATTCATTCTAGATATTGGTTACCACATATCTCGATGAAGGTCCAACTACAAGTGTGGGCCCAAACCTTGTAATAGTTGTGGAGATCAAAATTAGGCATCAAGGATTGGAAAGTCTTTGACACCTCCTTCAACCATGACCCTTTTTGGCACGACTCTATACCTATATGCTCTCACTAAATTCCATTCATCACATACCCTATAAATACCCCTCTTTCTCTCTAAGTTTTTCAACCTCCCTTCTCTAGCTTCTCCTCTCCTCTCCTCTCTAGCCAATAGTGTTTCTTTGCTTGCTTTGGTATTGCAGGTTACATTATTGAGTCTATAATAACCTCTACCAATATTTCAGGTCCTGATTTTGGGTCTTTGTGTGTCTTGAATAGTGTGTCAGTGTAACTGTGTGTGTGAAACTCTTTGTTGAATTTAACCAAATCATAGTGTACTCATTTCAACACTACTCTTCATATTTCCTTCCACCACTCCCTCCTCTTTATATAGTGTATTGTGTTGAGCTTCTTCTCATTAGTCTCTAAAACAAGCTCAAAGTCTAAAGAATCATCTTTGTTGTTGTTGTTTTGGTTTCTCAAAAGATGGGTGAGAACACTGCCTCAAAGAATCAGCAACACTATCATCATCAGATTGTTCTTGATGTCCATCAAGCTGGTTCCAAGTGCTATGATGATGATGGCCGCCTCAAAAGAACTGGTACTAATTTCCTCTGTTTTTACTCTGTTTGCTCTGTTTCTTGAAAACCCAATGACTCAAAACATGTTGTCTATGAAACAGGGAATGTTTGGACTGCAAGTTCACATATAATAACAGCAGTGATAGGATCTGGGGTGCTCTCTTTGGCATGGGCAATAGCTCAACTGGGATGGATTGCTGGACCAATCATGATGTTACTCTTCTCCTTTGTAACATACTACACTTCTGCTCTCCTCAGTGAGTGTTATAGGTCAGAGGACTCTATTACTGGCAAGAGGAATTATACATACATGGATGCTGTTAAATCCAACTTGGGTGGGTTTAAGGTCAAGATTTGTGGTTTTATCCAATACTTGAACCTGTTCGGCGTCGCCATTGGGTACACCATTGCTGCCTCTATAAGCATGATGTAAGTTTAGTTTGAGCCGAAGATTACTTACAATAACAAATTGACATTTTTGTAACAATTCTAAAAACGGTAACACTTTTGAGCTATAACAATTCACAAAGCAATTTTACACATTTTCACAAACAAAGTGGTTCAATAATTGTGTCACCACAAATAGTATGGGCTTACAAGTGATGTTATTCACGGTGATGTAATTTATTGTATCACTTTTTTTGTGTAGTTATTTTTCATTTTGTTGACTAAATTTAGTTTTTACTTGAAATTGTTTGGTAGATTGTAATAACTTTTTACTATTTTTTAAGTTGTTACAAATATGTTAATTTGGTGTAGCGAGTCTTTAAATTTGTGTTCTAATATTGTTTACTCATCTTTGGTTTGATTTCAATGAAACAGGGCAATTAAAAGGTCGAATTGTTTCCATGAGAGCCACCAAAAGAATCCATGCCACGTATCGAGCACTCCATACATGATCATGTTTGGTGTTTCAGAAATTATCTTCTCTCAAATTCGTGATTTCGATCAGATTTCGTGGCTTTCAATGGTGGCTGCTGTTATGTCCTTCACTTATTCCTCAATTGGCCTTGGCCTTGGAGTTTATTATGTTGCAGGTACAATTTTGAGATGATTAGAACTAACACACTTTTGTAGAAATGCTATTTTCTGTATTTTTGGACTAAACATTAATTTACTTTGATCAGAGAATGGGAAAATCCAAGGAAGCTTGACTGGAATCAGCATAGGTGCGGTAACTCAGACTCAAAAAATCTGGAGGAGTTTCCAAGCACTAGGAGATATCGCATTTGCCTACTCTTATTCAATGATCTTGATCGAAATTCAGGTAAATTTTGAACTAAACAAGCGAGTAATTTTTTTTTTTACCATTGAATATTTGAATACAACAACTAATTATATGTTATTTTGACATACAGGACACACTCAAGTCTCCTCCAGCTGAAGCGAAAACTATGAAGAAAGCAACACTGATTAGTGTTATTACAACAACAATCTTCTACATGCTATGTGGTTGCATGGGCTACGCCGCATTTGGTGATGCTTCACCAGGAAACCTTCTCACCGGTTTCGGATTCTACAACCCATTCTGGCTACTTGACATCGCTAATGCTGCCATAGTAATCCACTTAGTGGGAGCATACCAAGTTTACTGCCAACCCTTATTTGCCTTCATTGAGAAATGGGCTGCTGAGCAATGGCCTAAGAGCCAATTCATCACCAAAGAGATCAAAATACCAATCCCTGGCCGCGGGCACCCATTCAGCCTAAACATGTTCCGTCTGGTGTGGCGAACTGCCTTTGTAATCCTGACCACTGTCATATCAATGCTTCTCCCATTCTTCAACGACGTTGTTGGACTCCTTGGGGCTTTGGGATTCTGGCCTCTCACCGTTTACTTCCCAGTTGAAATGTACATTGCACAAAAGCAGATCCCCAAATGGAGCACTAGATGGCTTTGCCTACAGACACTCAGTCTAGCTTGTCTAATGATCACAGTTGCCGCTGCTGCTGGTTCGATTGCAGGTGTTGTTCTAGATCTTAAGGTTTATAAGCCATTCAAGACAAGTTACTAATCCAGTACATAGTAAAACGTTGTTGCTCCAGTTAATCAAGATTTACTATCAGGAAGAACCTGCAATATCCATTGTTCATAACAACCTTAATTGGTTATGTTGTTGTTTCTTGTTTTTATTGTTGTTGGTGTTTAAAACTTAGATCGAAAGCAATGTATCATGTATTTATGTTCATGGAAATCAAATGTCAAAGTGTCCTAACTCTTAAATCTTCCAGTTTTCAAATGTCAGTGTCTCCTAACTCCTAACCCAAGTCTTCAATTTACTCTTCCTATTCTGAATGTCTAACACAGCTAAAAGAAAAAAAAAAAAAAAAAAAAAAAAAAAAAAAAAACTTGATTCGATATACATATACTCATCCCTAACCTCTTCTTACCTAATATCATCCCCAAACCGTAAACCCTAATAACTTCTATGATTATCACCAAACACTCGAAAATTGTAGCTTCCATATTGTGTACTCGTTATCATAGCTTCAGGTATCAAATTAGAGCTTATGGTGAATTTCAAACATTTGGGAAAAATCTCTGGTAGGTCATCATGTGGTGCGCTACGATGATGCCCCCCACACGAGATTTTCCTGACATTTTAAATATTTGGCATGCAACTATGGTTGGTTTATATATGTACATTGTTTTTTCTTGTCAGAATTTGATTTGAGTTTGATGTTTCAAGGTTCCATTTTGAATTGGTTAAGTTGGTGGTCCTAAGCTAATCATTTCTGTCGGGCGGAGTGGTTATGGCATAGGGTTCCTCACATTCTCATGTGGTGTGTGTGGAAAGAGATAAATATGAGGGTTTTTGAAGAGCTCAACAGATCAGAACATTATATTTTTATCAAGATTAGGGAATTGTTAAAGGAGGATGGGTTCGGCTTGTGATTTGTTTAGGGACTTGGTTTTTGACACCTTCATGATGTCTTGGCATTCCTTGATATAGGAATAATTTTCTTTGTCTTTTGTTTTATTTCTTATCTTTAATAAACATCTTCGTGTTTGGCAAAAAAAAAAAAAAAAAAAAATTCTTATGCAAGGGTTTGGATTTTTTTTTCTCCTCCTTTGAAAAATAAAGAAATAAATAGCAATTTTTAGAAGTAACACACCTAATGTTCAAAATAACAACAGCTTCCATGTCAATCATAGCAAACTTTTAAGATTTGCCAGATCAAGCATTTCCATAAAAGTTTTCAAACACTATCAAACTTTTCCATTAAAATTTTCAAAGCAGCCAAACTTTTTCAAACTATAATGCATGTTCACATAATCATTAATCAATACTTCTTTTCCAATAATTAAACCAAACACAAATTGAGTTTTATAGCTTATTATATCTTATATGAAATGTGCAAATACCTATTTGATAATCAGATGAAAGTCACTCTAATTTTGTGGGAATTAAGCTAAGTAGGGTTTTCGCAAGTTCCTCACCCAACTTATTATGTGATATGTACAATACTTTCATGATCATAGCCGAATATATATGGTGAGAATTCATTGATCATGACTACTCAATTAAATGGACCACATAATTAACTTTTCGAGTTTTGGATATCACTCAATGGTTCAACAAATTTTTGCCTTGCAAGTTTTAGAATGGCTTATATGACATTTCAACAAGTTCTTTTTGCAGTTTTGGCTTACTACCATTGAACATGCCATCCACAAAAGAGGAAAAAAAATGGCAAAACAACATTATAACCATTCACAAAAATAGTAGTTCCATTGTGGAAGAAGAAATTATCAAAAGGCTAATAGTGATTTGTTGATTTTGCACAAATATTTGCTTTTATTGGGTGACTTTATAGCAGTCAAAAATAAAGAAAAAAAAATGCATTTCTTGTCCGTCCTTTATACCATCAAAGCTCGACTGCTATTAGTGAAATTCTAACCCGTGGTCCAATAATATTGATAAAAATGTTCGACTGACTGACATTAGTAACATTTTAGTGATATTCCGGATCACTAAAATTAAGTGAAATTCGAACCTGAAACCTTAAATGATACTTATAACTATTATAATCATAATTACAACTTATAGAAAATCAGTTTAAAAGGGGAAAAGTATAACATTATTTTTAAAAAGCAGCCCACTAATTGATGAACACTGAAAAAATGACTTTTTATTTATTTATTTAATTATAAATCAAGTGTGTCCACTATAATCCTAAGGACCAAAACCAAACACTGTATCTTATTTTAAAACATGACTTCAAAACAATGAAAAATAAAAGAGTAATTCTAGGTGTCGAGGAAACCAGCGAGGAAATGAGCGAGGGGAGGGAGGTGGCGGGGTGGGAACCGTTCACCTCCCTTAGAATGCGTGCCATCTTTTTTGGTGCACGCATCCCGAGGGAGGTGAACGGTTCCCACCCCGCCACCTCCCTCCCCTCGCTCATTTCCTCGTTGGTTTCCTCGACACCTAGAATATAAATAAGGCACTTTGGCATCTACAACTCACAGAATCCAATCAAAATGACCCACAAAAATGAATTGTGAGGTAGAAAACTAAGGAAACAGGGTCTAAAATACTCAAAATTTAGATGGATGGAGGGAGGGAGTTCCCATATCCTTTTTTTTTTTTTTTTTTTTAAGAAAAAGGATTCTCTTTGAAGTCATAAATTATTTTTTTTCTATGTATCTTTTGCATATAGTCCAGTGATGTCCTTTTCCAATGGTTTTGGTGGTGGTGGTGGCAGTGGCGGCGGTGGTGGTTATGATGATGTTAAGACTGATATTTTTAGGACCTCATATAACCAAGTCGGCTGGTCTTAGTCCTTGTATGGCAGGTGATAATGTCCCCATCGATCCAAAAGTATGAGACAAGCGGATCGATCTTTCTACATTGTTTCTTCTAGGGTTTGTGTATGTAAATGTGTGAGTGGGTTGGTGACCTATGGTGGTGGGTGCCATAGTCAACTTTGGAAGAAAGGTGGTGTTTTAGTCTTAATTAACTAATAAACACATTGGATGAATCTCTCCAAGATTCCATGGTTTTCTTTCATGAGTGTAAAAAGATCTTCTAGTTAGTAGATTCCTTTGGTACATCACATATTGGTTGGCACATGGTGGTGGAAAAAGGACAGAAAGGTGGTAATTTTACTCATTACATTTTTATTTTCTTAGGTATGTGGAAGGCATGTGTCAATTTATAGATATAACATTTTGGTTATTGAAAACTTTTCTTGTGATCACATGTTCCTGGAATTATCTACCATATTGGTATATGGAATGATATATCAATCCCATGTATGTGTCACTAAATCTCAAGCACAGTAAAAAATTAGTATAGGTTGGTTGAGTGCTTTTAACACATGTTAGCAATGCCTTCGACATATTTATACAACAATGGATTTTTGGCTTTACCTTTTTGATACTTCAAAGAAAATTGGCACATACCCATACCACTTTTCTCACTCATGAAATGTTAGAAATATATTCAGTTCCTAATTATTGTTATGATGTGGTACATATTAAGAATATTAATTTGATAGAAATTACTGAAATATTCAAGTTGTGGTTTTAGAATAAACTTTTTTCCTACTCAATTTCACAATGTGATGGATGACTGAGATTGAGTAATCGAATTAGAAAATTAAGTCATCTCTCTATCTATAAATAATTGGATGCTCTATCAAATGATCATAACAAAATTGAGTTTAAACGCTACGAGATAAAAATGTTGGAAAAATCCAACATGTGTAGGCACGCATATGTATTTAATGTGTATTGTTATATTAAAGTATAGCCCAATGAATTCTGATCTAATATGGTTAATTGGGCTAGGGTTTAGTTTGTTGGACCTTTTTTAGGCCCTTGTGTTTGGTTAAATTTCTAGGGTTTAGTTTGTTGGACCAGAATTAAGCCCATGTGTATAATAAGTTTTAAGTTAAGGCCTGCATTGCATTGGACCTTCAATTTTTTTGTTTGAAATTTTCATTGGGCCACAACTTAATTAAAACATATTTGGGCTGTTGGGTCTGGGTCTGATGGGTTGCTGGGACAGGGTAAGACCATGTTGGGTCAGATGGATCACCCTGGTCCAGTTCAGAAAACCGGTCCATCTGTTTTGGCTATTTGCACCCAGCAGAATCTGTTTGAGCCACCATGTTAAATTAAAATAATAATAATAATAATAAATAAATAAATAAAATTCAGGAAATTAAATAATGGACCTTAAATCAAGTAAATCAAGTACATTAATAAGGTCCGTTATTTATTTATTATTATTTTTTTAAGGCAATTTATTTGAAATTTTAAATTTAAATATTTTGGGATGCATCTAATGACTTATTTAGTTGGTCTAACATTTGATTGAACTAATTGAAATAAGATGTCACCAAAGTGACCTCTCTTATGTAAATTAATTTATTGAGAATGTTAAGATGTTTGTGTTTGTGAGTTCATGCGGATATTACCCGGCCCAAAGGAAGGATAATATTTGGCCGAATTGCATACACACTTGTAGTGATAAATATGTGATAATTATAAGGTTTTCATGTGAATAATAAGCCGATCTAAAGATAGACTTATTGTTTGACAAGAGTTATTGTCAATATTTGATCGCCACACCAAGAGTACCACTTACAAGTTAATATTACTGTTCAAAGACTTGATATTAATATTGTGCTATCTTGAGATGTATTCCATAATTATTTGAATTTAAAGATTGTCTATTAAGATTATGATGTGAACATGCATACTCATTAGGTTTATTCTCTGTACAGCTATTATGTCTGCTACTTCAATATCTGCTCATGCAAACAGCATTCCCATACTTAATGGGACAAACTTCAAGGATTGGAAAGAGAACGTCTTAATCGTTCTTGGCTGCATGGATCTAGACCTTGCACTAAGGATAGAGCAACCCGCCACTCCTATGGCTGAAAGTTCTTCTGAAGAGAGGATGAACTTTGAGAAGTGGGAACGCTCTAATCGCATGAGTCTAATGATCATTAAGCGCGGCATTCCAGAAGCCTTTAGAGGCGCAATATCTGAAGGGGTACCTAAGGCCAGTGATTTCCTTGCTGAAATTGAAAAACGTTTTGCAAAAAACGATAAGGCTGAAACAAGCACGCTTTTAGCTAGCTTGATTTCAATGAAGTACAAAGGCAAGAGAAACATAAGGGAGTATATCATGGAGATGTCTCACATTGCTTCAAAACTTAAGGCACTAAAGCTCGAGTTGTCTAACGACTTGCTTGTGCATTTAGTATTAATTTCTCTTCCTACACATTTCAGTCAGTTTAAGGTTAGTTATAACTGTCAAAAGGAGAAATAGACTCTTAACGAGCTCATTTTTTTGTGTGCAAGAAGAGGAAAGGTTGAAGCAAGAGAGATTTGAAAGTACTCATCTGGCAAATACCTCTAAGGATAAGGCTTAGAGCAAAAAAATAAAGAAAAATAAAGCTGCTAAGGGTCTAGAGCAAAAGAAACCTAAGGAAAATCAAGAATGTTTCTTTTGTGGAAAGCTAGGACATGGAAAGAAAGAATGTAATAAGTATCATGCTTGGCGTGCCAAGAAAGGTACATTCTTTACTTTGGTCTGTTCTGAGGTTAATTTAGCTTCAGTATCTAGAAGCACTTGGTGGTTAGATTCTGGTGCTACCACTCACATAAGTGTTTCTATGCAGGGTTGCCTGAGCTACCGAAAGCCAAATGATATTGAAAGATATATCTTTGTGGACGATAGAAAGTCGGTGGATGTTGAGGCAATAGGGCATTTTAGGTTATTGTTGAGAACTGGTTTTTATTTGGATTTGAAAGACACTTTTGTTGTACCGTCCTTTAGACAGAATTTGGTTTCTGTTTCTTTATTGGACAAATCTAGTTATAATTGTTCATTTGGAAACAATCAGTTTAGTCTTTTATTGAATTCAAATATTGTTGGTACTGGTTCATTAAGTATGTTTGATAACCTATATTTGCTTGATACTATTGCATCATATAATGAAACCTTGCATGTGGATTCACGAGGTACTAAAAGCAAGCTAAACAAAGAAAATTCAGCGAAATTATGGCACAAGCATTTGGGTCATATATCCAAATCTAGAATTGAACGACTTGTGTCAGAAGGCATTTTGAATTCACTTGACTTTTCAGACTTAGATGTCTATGTTGAATGCATCAAGGGAAAACAAACCAAACAAAAGAGATTAGGTGTTAATAGATCTTCAGACGTCATAGAATTGATACATACAGATATATGTGGACCATTCCCTACGGCTTCTTGGAATGGTTAACGATACTTTATATCATTCATAGACGATTACTCACGTTATGGATACTTTTATCTCATTCATGATAAATCAGAATCACTGAATGTATTCAAGTCTTTCAAAACTGAAGTTGAAAACCAACTCATTAAGAAAATTAAGTGCGTTAGATCTGATCGTGGTGGCGAGTACTACGGCAGATATGATGGTTCAGGAGAACAACGTCTAGGGCCATTTGCTAAATTCCTAGAGGAATGTGGAATCGTCCCACGGTACACCATGGCAGGTTCACCTAGCATGAATGGTGTCGCTGAAAGACGAAACAAAACTCTTAAGGATATGGTAAGGAGTATGATTAGTCATTCTACCTTACCAGAATCACTCTGGGGAGAAGCAATAAAGACAACAGCTTATATCCTAAATAGAGTACCAACTAAAGTAGTTGCCAAGACTCCTTATGAACTTTGGACAGGCTGAAAGCCTAGTTTAAAACACTTTCACATTTGGGGATGTCCATCTGAGGCTAGGCCTTATAGGACAAATGAAAACAAATTGGACTCCAAGACAGTAAGCAGCTACTTTATTGGTTATTCAGAGCGATCTAGGGGCTACAAATTTTATAATCCCACAATTAGGTCTATTTTTGAAACGGAAACTGCGACATTTTTTGAGGATGTTGAGTTTGGGGGGAGAAATAAGGTAAGAGACATTGTCTTTGAGGAGGAATTGGTTTCGACTCCTACTACTATTTTTGACAATGTACATATTTCTGTACCTGTCATTGATCAAGAAGCAGATCTGGAACCTCAACAAGACAATGTTGAACAACTCCCTATTCAAATTGAAGTAAATGTTCCAGAGGAACAAACTCAACAACCTCAAGGACAAATGCCATTAAGGAGATCCACGAGAGAAATGAGAAATGCTATTCCGGATGATTACATAGTTTTTCTCCAAGAACATGAGGAAAATGATGGATTGATGGAAAATGATTCAATCAACTTCCATCAAGCCATGCAGGATTCTAACTCTCAAAAGTGGATAGATGCTATGAATGAGGAGTACAAGTCTATGCAAGACAATCAAGTTTGGGATCTTGTCCCATTACCTAAAAATACAAAGCCCATTGGTTGTAAATGGATATTCAAAACCAAAAGGGATTCAAAAGGTAATGTGGAGAGATATAAGGCTTGTCTTGTAGCTAAAGGCTTCACTCAAAAGGAAGGCATCGACTATAAAGAGACTTTATCTCCGGTTTCAAAGAAAGTCTCACTTAGGATAATGATGACACTTGTTGCGCACTTTGACCTTGAGCTACATCAGATGGATGTTAAGACAACATTTCTCAATGGCGACATTGATGAAATAATTTATATGGTGCAACCAGAAAACTTTGTGTCAGGAGACCCGAAGAATATAGTTTGCAAACTAAAGAAATCCATCTATGGGCTCAAGTAAGCTTCCCGTCAATGATACCAAAAATTTAATCAAGTAATTGTCTCATTTGGTTTCGAGACAAATGCAGTTGATAATTGTGTGTATCATAAGTTTAGTGGGAGTAAGCATATCTTCTTGGTTTTGTATGTTGATGACATACTGCTTGCCACTAATAACAATGATATGTTGCACGAAACTAAAAGATTTCTATCAAAGAAATTTGATATGAAAGATCTTGGTGAAGCTTCTTTTGTTTTAGGGATTCAGATACACCGAGATCGCTCTCGGGGTATTATTGGATTATCGCAAAAGAGCTATATAAAAAATGTTCTTAAAAGATTTGGCATGCAAAATTGTAAACCAGGAGATACCCCTGTAGCTAAAGGAGACAAATTCAGTCTTAAACAATGCCCTAAGAATAAACTTGAAGTTAAAGAAATGCAAGAAATTCCCTATGCATCAGCTGTTGGGAGTCTAATGTACACTTTGGTTTGTACACGTCCAAATATAACATTCATTGTTGGAATGCTAGGCAGATATTTAGACAACCCTGGGATGGATCACTGAAAAGCAGCCAAACGGGTTATGAGATATTTACAAAGAACTAAGGATTACATGCTCACATATAAGAAATCAGATCAGTTGGAGATCATAGGGTATTCTAATTCTGATTTTGCTGGATGCCAAGATAGTAGGAAATCCACATCAGGCTACATTTATCTGTTAGCTGACGGAGTTATTTCTTGGAGGAGTGCCAAACAGACTCTCATAGCTTCTTCCACTATGGAAGCAGAATATGTAGCATGTTTTGAGGCATCCAATCGTGGATTATGGCTGCGAAATTTTATCACCGGGCTGCGCATTCTGAGGAATATTGAAAGACCACTAAAGTTATATTGTGACAATAACTCAGCAGTTCTATATGCCAACAACAACAGGAGCTCATCTAGGTCAGATCATATTGACATAAAGTTCCTGGTTGTGAAAGAGAGAGTACAGAATAAACAGATTTTCATAGAGCACATTGGGACAAACTCCATGATTGCGGATCCGCTTACTAAAGGATTACCACCCAAGGTCTTTCATGAGCACACTGTTCATATGGGTGTTATATCATTTGAGGATATTTTGGTTTAGTAGGAGTTTGTATATTTGATTGCTCTATATTGGTTTTTTGTACACATTTTGTGTATTTGAGTATTTTCTGCAGAAATAAAGTATTCAGTTTATTCACACTCTTGTTTATTGTGTTAAAGTTTGATCTCAATAAAGTTTAAAGTAGGACCAGTTGGAAATAGGCATGTTTAGATCACGTTACATGTAATATCCATGCTACGCATCCATGATTGATCTATGTCATTTGATTGTATGGGTATACGTGATTATTGATGGATTTAGTTGCGCTAAATGTGACGAAAGTTCCTTTAGTCTTATATTTGTATAGTCAATGGACGAGATTGTTTGGAAATACCTTCATATGTGATAGCAAATTTTGAGCTCATTAGGTTATACACATTTTAAGGTAACATATGTGGCCCAAGTGGGATATTGTTGGAAAAATCCAACATGTGTGGGCACACATATGTATTTAATGTGTATTGTTATCTTAAAGTATAGCCCAATGAATTGTGATCTAGTATGGTTAATTGGGATAGAGTATTAAAATATCATGGGCTTAATGTGTAAATACAATTAAGCAATTTCTAATTTGATGAGGGACCAAATTAGAAATTGATAAGAATAACTGATAAACCAATCAATTATAAATACAGAGTTATGGTCCCCAGTTGAGCGGATGTTTTGTTTATTCTGAAATTCCTTCTACAGAGAGATATACAGAAAACATACGCTATCAACTGGAAGGCCAAGACTCATCCCTTCCTTGAAGTGCAATGGATCAAGGTACGATTCCGCTTTATTATTGATTGTTTTCTTCTCATTGAATCAATATGGAACATATAATTGTATATGTAGAATAAAGATCTAACAAAAAACCCTAATTTCTCTTGACGGCGTCTAAAAGGTCTTGTTGAAGATTGATTTCTAGAAGATCGTTGAAGACAAAGCAATGGACTCAAGTGAGTTCTTTAAGATTGTTTAAATATTACGTAATAATTCATGAAGTTAAGATCTAGGGTTTATGGATTGTTTTAAACATACATGATCATGGAAACAACTTATTTAACTTATATATCTCATATTTTAGACTTTGTTTGATTAGTGAGAGATAACTATTTTCCTTTCCATTTTGATCATGTTGTGGCTTATAAAATTGTTTTCCATAAAATTTACTGAGGTCTTAAAAAACGTGTATTTGTCCATGTCATTTAGGCCTTGAAAAACATGTTTTTTGCCATTTTAGAAAATAATGATTATTGCTATAACTTTTTACTCAAATAGCTTTTTTAATTCTGCAAATTGCCATGATCTTAGAAAATTCAATAGATTATTTCTATTAGGGGTGAGGATCTCATGCCGCAATCCCAAACTCATCCCGTCTCATTTCGATTTTTTTCAGATTCTTTTGGGATTAATCAAACCCATCTCGATCCCGTCTTGTCCCGATCTAGAATGGGATGAGATCGGGATGGAGATTTTCAATCCCGCCTATCCCGTCCCGAACTTATTCATTTAATATTTTTTATTATTATCCCGCCCAAGAAAAAATGTGCATCCGGAAAACATGGTTTTGTTTTTGTTGAATGGTTTATTAGATGTTTGGGTCCATGATTTAGTGGATTATTTTATGGGTCAATGGGCTCACTCACTGGATCTTGGTTAGTATTGGTCTATTGGGCCAAATTTTGGTTCTAAATGGACAAGGCCACTTGATATGTATTTGTTTATAATTTATACATGAACACTCTTTATACAAGGATACTCATAATTCTATGAAATGCTAAAGGTAAAAATAAAATACCCTTACAAATGAAGTGATTGACATTAGGCAATAATGCGAATCAAAGTGATTGCACTTGTTTTATATCAGATTCATCTCGTCCCGTCCCGAATCCATTTGGGATGGGACGAGGTTGGGATGAAGTCTATATCGTCCCGAATATAAAAGAACATAATGTAATTAGGATGAGACCTATCCCATCCCATCCCATGCCCACCCCTAGTTTCCATGATTTTTTTGAAAAATTTTCTATTTTGAAAATTTTGGTATTTCTTGTTATATGGCTTATTATGTTTACTTTAGTGGTCATATTATATGCACCAAATTATCTACGTTGTATGATAACATTATTGTATGGTTTGAAATTCACAACAACGATCCAATTATAGTTGTAAATAATCAATTAGGTAATATTCATCATGGTACTATTCTCGTGATTACAAATGCTAATAAAGTTTAATAAATTCCATGAGATATTACAATTTATTTACTCTTATCCAATTTGGTTCTCCATAGATGAACTATTGAATAAATACGATGTGTTTTTTTATTTTTTATTTTTATTATTTCATAAATTTGGTAGGATGTCTACAGATACTTTACATGATAATGTAGAAATACACAACCAATTAATGATTAATAAAATATAAATACTACTTAGCATCTAATCTGAATGTTTGAGCTTTTAACCATAGGAGAACCCATTATGTTTTAGTATTTATGTTATTTATTGCGTATGTTTTTTATAACTTGAGCCAAACGTTAATATAATGAGAGTATATTTACTTTATTGCAATTAATCTCCAACTGTTCCTCTTTTGAATGAGACTAACTTTTCGGACTGAAAAGAACAAATTGAGTTAAGTTTCGAAGTTATGGACCTAGACATGGCTCTTCTCAATGATGGACCTGTTGTTATTACTGATGAGAGCAGAGAGGATGAGAAGTATGCTCATGCATATTTGACTAGGTCGAATAGATTACGTATCATGTACATGCGAATTACTGTTGTAAACAATATTAAGTCATTAATATCCCTTCCAGTTACAGACAAAGCTAAGGAATATATGAAAATTTAGAAGAACACTTTCGTACTGCTGACAGATCTATGGCTGGGAAACTTATGGCTGAACTGATTACTATTCGCTTTGATGACACTCATACCATGTATGAGCACATTATTGAGATGACTAATCTGGCTGCAAAATTAAAGAAGTTGGGCATGATTGTGGTTATTTTTCTCGTCCCATTCGTCTTGAACTCATTGCCTCCTTAGTATAAACCTGTTTAGATTCACTATAATACTAATAAAGAATAGTTGAATGTATAACATACTGGTTTAGGAAGAGGCAAGACTTAAGCAGCAAGATAATCATGTTGCTCATGCACATCTCACAAATCAAAAAGTTAGAACAAAACATAGTAAGAAGGCAAATAAGGGCATAAGCGTGAACCCCTAAAACCTACTGATGTTGTTCAAAGTGCACAAAAGAAGGAAAGAAAAATATGACAAGAGTTATTTTTATAAAAAGAGTAGACAATTTCAGAAAGATTGCCTGAAACACAAGGTAGGGTTCGAAAAAAAAAGGTAACCCTTTCGTTTTCATATATACTCTTTCCGAATAAAAAATTATTGAAGTTCCTTTAATACTTGATGGCTTAATTCTTGAGTTAATGTTATTATTTCAAAATCAATACAAGGACTCCTTTAAATTCAAACCACATCCAAATGAAATCATTATTTACATAGGGAATCGTGTCAAAGTACCAGCTGACACTTGATTTCGGATATCAGATTTACATCAAACTATTTTTGCTAACTCAGTTTACCTTAAGTTAATTTCTATGTCCAAACTGGAAAATGATGGATTTTTGTTTTAAAGTAGGGAATAGTTGTTTTAATTTATTTAAAACCTCAAAACTTGTTGGTTCTGGATTTAAAGTTAATGGTTTATATCAAATTAGTCTTGATAATTCTTTTGTTGATTCCCTGGCCCTGCATCTTAACGTTGAAACAAATCGTATTCCAGTTAATGAAAATTCTGCATTCTTGTGGTATAAAAGATTGGATCATATATCCAGAGAAAGCGTAAAGAGATTAGTAAAATACGAGGTCATTCCGAACCTAGATTTTACTGGTTTTGGTGTTTGTGTGGATTGTATTAAGGTTAAATAAACCAAACACACTAAGAAAGGAGCCACAAGAAGCACACAACTTCTTGAAATTATCCATACACGATGTCAGGTTCACCTTGGCAAAATGGTGTAGCTGAAAGGCACAATCGTACTTTAATAAAAATGGTTAGGAGTATTATCACGCCTTGATTTTTGAGAAAACGAACATCCTTTAAGAAACACTCACATATAACAATAGTAGGCAAGTAACACATGTACATGCACATAACTTCATGACGACAAACACAAAAAAGATATATTATAAAATTTAGTAATTAAATATATATATATACGAAATGCTACAATATATGGGATGCTTAAGAGAATGACTAAAAAAAATGACATCCAAATTATGATGCTTAAGAGAGAATAAGGTTACTACACAATTCAAATGAATCTTTTTGCAAGATTCAACGGGAAAAGAGATTTCACTAAAGGTTCTAGTATCACTTCTACAACCTTATCCTTAGGCCTCTTCATTCTTACTCACCCATATTTACATTCCGATGATCACCTAGACTCCACTCTAGCCTAGGCTAACCAAATGCTCTGATACAAACTATCATGACCCAAATTTCTTTGTTTTCGGGAGTAGTAGGTTTCGGGCGATATTAGAGGAGTTTGTTTCATAAGTGGTGGATGCCAACAAACTACTACCATGTTTTGCAATAATAAGGATTTTGTTTCCTAAACTTTAGGGGAATCAAACAATCTTATCTGGATATAAGGATTTCGTTTTCTCGAAAGTCGGGGCATGACAAGTATAATCAGTACTACAAACTTATCCATATCGTTATGGATATATACTCTTAGAATCGTTGTGTATATTTTTAATAAGGTTCTAATTATGGAAGTTCAAAAGACATCTTTTGAATTGTGGAAAAGATGGAATTCCAGTTTAAAACACATGCATATTCGGGGTTGACCCGCAGAAGCTAGAATATACACCCTATAGGAAAAGAAATTGGATTTAAGAACGATAAGTGGCTACTTCATTGGGTATCTAGAAAATCCAAAGGGTATAAGTTTTACTATCAGTATGAGAATTTTTGAAACTGAAAATGTTGTCTTCCTTGAGAATGGCGAACTTGGTGGGAATAACATTAACAAGGATGTGGTTATTCGAGAAATTGGGATACATGTTCCATTACCTTTATCTAAAGTTTTTGACTATCGTGTTGTTCCTCTTATTGTTGAAGTTCTCAACAATTATGATCAACAAGATAATGAATACCAACCCCATGAAGATGAGTTGCCAATGGTAGCCTGGTTGGATGGTTAAGGCTATGGTGGTTTAAACCCCACGTCTTGGGTTCTATACCCATTGGCGGCAACTTGCCTTTCCAAAAAAAAAAAAAAAAAAAAAAACCCCATGAAGATGAGGATGTCATTATAAAAAGCATTAAGAAGATCGCAATGAGTTCAAAAACCTACTATTTCAGATGATTATTTGTTGTATATACACGAATTTTATGTACCATTGATGACTAAGGATCCAGTTTCATATTTACATGCCATTAATCGTATTGATTATGATAAATGAATTGATGTCATGAAAAAAGAAATGAAATCTATGGAATGGAATAAAGTGTAGAAGTTAATCGAACTGTCTAAAGGAAGTAAAACAGTTGCATGTAAGTGGATTTTTAAGACCAAACGTGACTCATATAGCAATATCGGACGACATAAAGGCAGACTTGTAGTCAAAGGTTTTACTCAACGAGAGGGCTTGCATTATAATGAGACATTAGCTCCTATTTATAAAAAGGATTCTCTAATAATCATTATGGAATTGGTAGCTCATTTTGATTTAGAGTTACATTAAATGGATGTGCAAACAACTTTTTTGAATGAAAGTTAGATGAAGAAGTCTACATGGCTCGGCTTGAAGGCTTCACAACTAAAGAAAATGAACACATGGTCTGTAAATTACAAAATTGATATATGGACTTAAACAAGCTTCCAGACAATGACATTTAAGTTTCATGATACCATCATCTCATTTGGATTTAAAGAAAACACTGTTGATCGGTGTATATATCTTAAAGTCAGTTGTAAAGAGTTTGCAATACACCCAACATTCGTACCAGACTAGATATTAGTTTTACTGTTGGGATGCTAGGAAGATATTAGTTTTACTCGGATTCTATATGTCTTTATACCAGATAATCTACTTTTAGTTTTCTGTACCTTCTAGCTGGATGAACAATCTCGTGGAAAAATGTTAAGAAAGGCGTTATTGCTAAGTCCACCATGGAAGGTAAGTTTGTAGCATGTTTTGGACTACAAATCCTGGATTATAGCTGCGAAATTTTATTTCAGGACTTAGAATTCTTGATTCTATCTTTAAGATATTGAAATTATATTGTGATAATACTTCGGTAGTCTTCCTAAGCATGATAGCTAGATATGCTAAAGGGTTTTTACACATGGATGTAAAATACCTATAAGTTAAAGCAGAAATTCAAAAAACAAAGAGTGAAAATTGAGCATATCAGTACAATACTCAAAATTATTGATTCACTTCCAAAGGAGATACAACCAATGATATGTCAGGAACATGTTAATAGAATGAGTCTTGAATGTAGACCTTTACGATTTATGTTTTTCATGCATTATTTATTACATAATACTCTTTGAGCTCATCATCATCATCATCAAAGCCCATTCCCGATATTTTTGGAAATCGAGCTGGGTTTTTATAGGATCCCATAACCTATCAACAAACAGGTCAACACCATAAGAAAGTAACCATGCCGCCGGCGGGTCTCGAACCTAGGACGTGGGGGATAAACCCACACAGCCCTAACCACTCGACCATAACATCATTGACACAATTATTGAAATTTTTTGTGTATCCTTATGCATATATATGAATGAAAGATAACAAAAATAGTCTTTTCCAAAAACATTATTGGATCATTATTAATTAGGAGTGGGCAAGAATCCTAGTCCCGACTCTTTTCAACCGGGACCAACTGCTTCATTTTGTTTTTATCCCGGTCCCGGTCCCTAACCAATTGGAATCAGTTTCCACAAAATCATTCCCGATTAGTTTAGCGATGTTATAAAGTCCAAGCCCAATTCTTAAATTCAAACACAACTTCAAGTGTTTTTGTTTTGTTTTCCCCCTTTTCGAACTTGAAATCCCTAATCCTATCTTTTTATCTTCTTCGATTTCTTTCGAAATCTTTCTATTTGAAATGCAGCAACATAGACGAACCACTTAGTTTTGATCATCGTCTTGGCATGGACACATAAGACAAGAGAGATTCAAACACAAAGTTGGTAGTAGCTTCCATACGCTAATAATGGCTAGTAGGTTTTCATTATCTGAGATGGAAAAAGAAGCATACTTGTTTTGCTTCTTCAAATCTCCAAGGCACTTGCAGATCAACTTGTTCAACTTCTTCATAGATCCCATATATTCTCCAACTTGATTTGCAAGACCATGTTCTTCTCACACATAAAGAAAGTCAAACCCCTCTATCTATATTAACATGACTAGAGCGAGGGATATAAATGCACATTCTAACCAACTTCTTTACCACAAAGCCCCAAACCAAACCTTTCTTTATTTCTCTCTCTGTTTTCTCTGCTTATCTGATTGCGGTTACTGTGATACAAACACACACGTACATGCAATATGGGGCTGGCCAGAGAAGATCAAAGACAAAAAGAAGAAGAACAACCCATTACTGAGTTGACTAAGTCCTCCCCCTCCTTTGACTCACCTTTTAAATCTATGTTTTTCTGCTTTAAAAAAAATTCCAAATAAATGGTTTGGAATCAACAAAACGGAAGCATGAGAAGGAATGAGTTTAGTTGTCGTTGGATTGTACAGAGATTCAGGCAACAATTTTCAATCTCCACCCGTATCTATTCGAATCAAACTCCTCCTCTGCACTTGGCTATTATTTTCTTGACCGGTTGCTTAGCTTCTTTCATGGATTGGAAACACCAGAAAATTGTCTCTCCTCAAGAACTTCACTATTTTGCTCTTTCGTTTTCTTCTTGTTCTTCTCTTTCGTTCAAATTTCTTCTCGATCCCCTGTAATTTTGAACCGGGATGACATGGTTCCGTCCCGGTTCAAACCTGGTCAACAAAAAAAACCTTTATTCTGGATTGTTCCGATCCCATTTCATTGGACTGGGACTAGGACTAGGACCGAAACAAGCCAACCCTGGACCGTTTCGAATCGTGCCCGCCCATAGTATTAATATTCTTACTTATAGGCTGGTTTAATAATATATTGCTATCGTGGTTCTTAGAAGGAACTATGTTGGGTATCGATAACATATAACCACTATGACTCGTATCAATATTTTATTTAACTAATATACATATGAAAACCATGTATGAAAGATTAATTCAATATAGAATATCGACGTTATGTTTTTTTAAAATCATCAAGTTTGATTCCCATAAGGACCAAGTGGGAGACTTTTAGAAACATATTCAGTTCCTAATTAATGTTGTGATGTGTTCCATATTAGGAATATTGATTTAATAGGAATTACTGAAATAATCAAGTTGTGGTTTTATAAAAAATTGGTTTCCTGTTCAATCTCATATTGTGAATCTCATATTGTGATGGATGGTTGAGATTGAATAATTAGATTAGGATACTAGGTCATCTCTCTACATATAAATAATGATGTTTGATTCATCGAAAGATCATAACAATAAATACATAATTGAGTTTATAGGCTAAGAGAGAACCTTAGTTTCTCTTGATGGTGTTTCACAAGGTCTTGTTGAAGATTAATTTCCAGAAGATTGTTGAACACTAATAAATCAATTTAAGAGAGTTCGTTAAGACTGTTTAAATATTACATAATAGTTCATGAAGTTAAAATCTCAGGTTTATGTCATATTTGTTAGGTTGGGTCCAGCCCATTAGGATGGACCAGGCCCTGAATTTAAAATAGCAACTAGGGTTACTATTGATGTTATAAATATTACAAGAGAAAGAAAAAAAGGACAGACCTGCGTTTTTGTTTTTTGCGATGGCTGCGACGTGATGGTTACGTGCGCGTGTCTCCATTGTAAGAGAAGAAAGAAGGGAAGGAGGAGATGATTGTTGGGGTTTGATTGAAGACTCACAAGTGTGTTTTGGATCCGTTTCTTGTCAGATTTTGGTGTCGTTTGTTTCGATGTATTCTTCTTTTGATTGGGAGTTGTTTGAAGCTCTTGTGAGGTAACATTTTTATTGCTCATTGTATTCCTCAAGTCTTGGGCAAAAGGCTTGAGAAGAACATTGTACTTCTTTTATTGATTAGTGGATTGATTGGATTTGCCCCGTGATTTTTTACCCTTCACCTTGAAGGGTTTTCCGCTTGCATTGAATATTTGCTTGCATTGAATATTTGTTTAGCAATATTACTTGGTACTTTCATTGGTAGAATTTCTTTGTAGTTGTTTGCGTTGTTTTCCCCAACAAAGTGGTATCAGAGCAATTGTTGGGAGATTGTTAGTGTTTGGAATTGACATGAAAAATAACAACACAATGATGATTAGCCGTAATGGCTCTAATTATGTGATATGAAAAGCAAAGATAAAAGATATTTTATATTGCAAGGATTTATATGCCCCAATTGAAGAGGATAATACCAAACCAAAGGATATGTCTGAAGATGAGTGGAAGAAATTAAATAGAAAGGCCATTGGCCAGATTAGGCAATGGCTAGATGATACAATATTTCACCATGTGTCCGCTGAGACATCTGCCCATTCTTTTTGGACTAAACTCCAGAATTTGTATGAAAGAAAAACTGCTGCGAACAAGGCCTTCTTGATTAGAAAGCCGGTGAATATGAAATTCAAGGAAGGTAATTCTATTGTTGAGCCCTTGAATGAGGTGCAAAGTATAGTGAGTCAGTTGTTAAACATGAAGATATTGTTAGATGATGAAATGCAAGCATTGTTAGTTCTCAGCTAGTTACCAAATAGTTGGGAAACGTTGGCGGTGCCTGTTAGTAATTCGACACCGAATGGACTGCTTACCATGGAGTTGGTTACGAGTAGCTTACTCAATGAAGAGACCAGAAGGAAGTCTGCAGGTACTAATTAATCCCAAACACTTGTAGCTAAAAACAGGGGGAGAGATAAAAATAGGATATATCATGGTTATGATAAAAACCGTGATAAGTCAAGAGGGAGATCAAAGTCAAATGATAAAAAGTTTAAGTGTCATTATTGTGGTAAACTAGGTCACAAGAGAAGATACTGTTTTCGTTACATAAATGATTTGAAAGAGGAAAAAGTGAAGAAAAGTGATAGTACAGATGCTACAGCTGCTGTTTCAAATGAACCCGTGGTTCTTTTGTGTGACGAATGTGAATGTTTGCATATTGCAAACGAAGGGAGTGAATGGATTGTTGACACTGGTGCATCTTTTCACGCTACTCCAAGGAAAGATTACTTCACTACTTACAAAGTAGGAGACTTTGGCAGTGTGAAGATGGGTATTACTAGTTTCTCCGAGATTGTGGGAGTGGGTGATGTATGTATCAAAACTAATATGGGATGCACTTTGACTTTGAAAGATGTACGTCATGTTCCTGATCTTCACCTAAATCTGATTTCTGGATTTGCTTTAGATAAACAAGGATATATGAATTACTTTGGTAATGGTGTTTGGAAGCTTACCAAATGTTCACTTGTTGTGGCAAAATGCAAGGTGTGTTGCACCTTATACAAGACACGGGTGAAGTTGTGTAAGGGTGGTTTGTATGCAACTGAAAGTGATAGTTCTCTGAACTTGTGGCATAAGCGGCTTGCACACATGAGTGAGAAAGGTATGCAGCTCTTAGCAAAGAAAAAATTGATTCCTTCCTTGAAAGGTACCCTTCCTAACCCCTGTGATCATTGTTTATTTGGTAAGCATCATAGAGTTTCATTTCATAGACCATCAAAAGGAAAAACTGGTTTGTTAGATTTGGTTTACACTGATGTTTGTGGTCCAATTGAAGTAGATTCTCTTGGTGGTAGTTGATATTTCTTTACATTTATTGATGATGCATCAAGAAAGGTGTGGATTTATTTCATCAGATCTAAAGACCAGGTTTTCAGTGCTTCCAACAGTTTCATGTCAAGGTTGAAAGAGAAACAGATAGACTTTTGAAGTGTCTCCGTAATGATAATGGAGGTGAGTATACATCAAAAGAATTTAAAGCTTATTGTGATGAGCATGGTATACAACATGAGATGACAGTTCCTCGCACTCCACAGCATAATGGAATGGCAGTAGAATGAATCAGACTATTGTAGAAAGGGTCCGATGAATGCTTCACATGGCTAGGTTGCCGAAGGTGTTTTGGGCTGAAACTACTCGTACTGCTTTTTATCTCATCAACAGTCTCCTTCGGTTCCTTTGGATGGTGATATTCTAGAAAGAGTGTGGAAAGGTAAAGATACTTCATACTCTCATCTGAAGGTGTTTGAGTGTAAAACATTTGTTCATGTACCCAAGGAACAAAGATCAAAGCTTGATGAGAAGACATTTCCATATATTTTCATTGGCTATGGAAATGCACAATTTGGATACAGATTGTGGGACCCTGAGAATAAGAAAATTGTTAGAAGCAGAGATGTGGTCTTTTATAAAGATCATACCATTGTAGATTTTGAGAAAGTAGAGAAGCCCAAGCAGATAGAGAGTGAGATACCAGATCTTACCCCACTTCCTCCTCCTTCGCCGCATGTTGAAAATGGGGGAGAGATGTCAGATGATATAGTAGGTGACCATATGCCTGAAAATGAAGTTGTTGGTGATGATCATGTACAAACAGATGAAGCTGAGCAAGAAGAGCAACCCTTCAGCAAGAAGTAGTAGAGCCTCAGGTAAAAAGGTCTACTAGAGAGCGTCAACCATCAAAGAAGTACCCTGATTCTGAGTATGATTTGCTTACAGAAGAAGGTGAGCCAGAAAATTTTCAAGAAGTACTAACTCATAAAGATAAAAATAGTTGGATGAAGGCTATGCAAGATGAGATGAGTTCCTTGCATAAGAATGGTACTTACGAGTTAGTTGAGATTCCAAACGGTAGAAAACCTTTGAAGAACAAATGGGTGTACAAGCTGAAAAAAGATGGTGATGGAAAAAATGTGAAGAACAAAGCTCAGTTAGTGGCGAAAGGCTTTGTGCAAAAGAAGGGGATAGACTTTGATGAGATATTCTCACCAGTTGTGAAGATGACCTCTATTAGACTAGTGTTGAGTCTTGCAACTAGCTTGGATCTTGAGATTGAGCAGTTAGATGTTAAAACTGCGTTTCTTTATGGAGACTTGCATGAAGAAATTTACATGGCACGACCAGAGGATTTTGAAGTGAAAGGGAAAGAACATATGGTCTGCAAATTGAAGAAAAGTCTTTATGGGTTGAAACAAGCTCCATGACCACTATAAGAAGTTTGACTCATTTATGGTAGGTCATGGGTACAAGAGAACACTTCTAGATCATTGTGTTTATGTCAAATATTTTTCGCCAAGTAGCTTCATTATTCTCTTGATTTATGTTGATGATATGTTAATTGTTTGAAAAGATGTTGATATGATTGACAGGTTGAAAAAAAATTTGTTTATGTATTTTGATATGAAAGACTTGTGGCCAGCTCAACACATTTTGGGAATGAAGATTGTACGTGACAGAAAAACTAAGAAGATATGGTTGTCACAAGAAAAATATGTTGAACGGGTGCTTGAAAGGTTCAACATGAATGATGCTAAGCCCGTGAGCACTCCACTTGCTAATCACTTCAAGTTAAGTGCCAAGCCGTCTCCTAAGACTGAGAAAGAAAAGAAGGAGATGACAAGTATTCCATACTTCTCTGCTGTAGGGTGTTTGATGTATGCGATGGTTTGTACAAGACCAGATATTGCTCAAACAGTTGGTGTTGTGAGTTGGTATCTTGATAATCCAGGAAAAGAACATTGGGATGCAGTTAAATGGATTCTGAGGTACTTGAAGGTACTTCAAAGTTTTGTTTATGCTTTGGTAATTCAGGAGCCGTATTGGAAGGGTTCACAGATGCAGATATAGCAGGTGATCTTGACAGGAAAAGGTCTACTTCAAGTTATGTTTTCACTTTTGTAGGGGGAGCTATATCTTGGCAGTCTAGATTGCAAAAGTGTGTTGCCTTGTCAACGACTAAAGTCGAATACATTGCCATTACTAAAGTAGGAAATGAAATATTATGGTTGAAAAAATTACTCAAGGAATTGGGTGTGAATAAAAATAATATGTTGTGCATTGTAACAATCAGAGTGCCATAGAGATTAGCAAGAATGCCACATGCCATGGGCGTATCAAGCATATTGATACTCGTTACCATTAGATACGTGATGTGCTTGAGAAGAATTGTTTTCAACTTGAGAAGATTCGCACTAGCAAAAATCCTTCTGACATGATGACAAAAGTGGTTCATAAAGATAAACATGAGTTCTGTAAATAATTCATTGGAATGGCCTAATGTACTTAGGCTATGGTTCCCCCTTATGGTCTGGAGGGGAGATTTGTTGGGTTGGGTCCAGCCCATTAGGGTGGACCAGGCCTTGAATTTAAAATAGCAACTAGAGTTACTATTGATGTTTATAAATATTAGAAGAGAAAGAAAGAAAAAGGACAAACCTGCGTTTTTGTTTTGTGCGACGGCTGTGTGTGCGTGTCTCCATTGAGATAGAAGAAAGAAGTGAAGGAGGAGCTGATTGTTGGGGTTTTATTGAAGACTCACAAGTGTGTTTTGGATCCGTTTCTTGTCGGCTTTTGGTGCCGTTTGTTTCAGTGAATTCTTCATTTGATTGGGAGTTGTTTGAAGCTCTTGTGAGGTAACCCTTTTATTGCTTCTTTTATTCCTCAAGCCTTAAGAAAAAGGCTTGAAGAACATTGTACTTCTTTTATTGATTAGTGGATTGATTGGATTTGCCCCGTGATTTTTTACCCTTCACTTTGAAGGGTTTTCCACGTATATCTTGGCGTCATTTATTTTACATTGATTAATTGCTTGCATTGAATATTTGTTTGGCAATATTATTTGGTACTTTCATTGATAAAATTTCTTTGTAATTGTTTGCGTTATTTTCCCTAATAATATTAAATAAAAAATTTAATGAGAAAATCTATGGAGGAAATTGACACTCTTGGTAAGCAATAACACTCGAAGATGTTGAAGTATTTTGATTGCCCACTCTAACTTATCCTAAAATTATATTGTGAAATAATTAAAAAATCTTATCAACATGGACACATGTATCACAGTGATAGAGCTGATAATTGTTAATAGTCCAGGAATAAAGGATGATTAGGGTTTGAATACATGCAGGTAGCAGTTACAACAGGACTTATGTCCCAGTCTCAGATATCATTTTTCTCTCAACTCTACCTGTGATTGGTAGAACCTTGTGTTGATGTTTATATAGAGATTGACCACTAAACAGGGCACATGGTTATCTTCGCCTGCTCATGTTGAACTTGAATTCTTGTTCCCTCTTCAACTTATAATAAATATTCAGACATAAAATAAGATGTAAGTCATCTTAAAAAGTTCATTCATTCAATTATTTCATCCAAAGAATTAGACCTTTCTGAAGAATGATGCAATTAAGTGGACTCTGGTAATTGTCTACTTTATTGAAACAAAGCCTCCCTTGAAAACGAAATTAAGAAATAATTAGTGTGTTTAATTCTTTTTTGCAGGAGACAAGGATGGATTTCTTATCCTTTGGACCGATTGGGTTTTACAACGTTATTTAAATAGGTTAAGTTTTCACTTTCAGAATCCTGGCTCCGTTGTTCGGCTAAGGTTTATTGTAATAAGTTTTTGTGACTGATTTATTGAGTTATTGGCGTTTGCTTGAATAGTCTCATTATGAGATGGTTCACTCCCTGTAACAAGGAGGCATTGTGAATGACCAACTCTAAAACTTGACTTACCAATAGATCTGTTTCTGGATCCGTTTTAAATTGAGTTTGGACACGTTTTAAATACCAATGGATCATCTCGGGATATGTATTGCAAATCCTATCCTTTGAATGCTATTTGATGGGTTTGTGGACCTCTCATATGTAAGGCATATGCCATTCTAGGTGGAGATGTTTTAGTCTACAATATTGATATTTGACTGGTTAACGTGATTGACCTAACGGATCTGTTATACAATAAAGGTTATGACTCCAGTAAGATATAAATCGATATATTGTTGAAGCCCTATAAGCTTCATATCCAAGAACTCACATTTATCCAACATGTATAGATCTCCAGTTCCCTGAAATTTCCTTCTTGTCAAGAGCCTAGATTATCTAAGTAAACTGTTTTGATAATTGTAGGAAGAAAAACAAAATCTAAAATTTAGAAGAGTGAACATGAAATCCTAACCCTAAAATAATTGATATCATCTGATCGACACTGATATTTTATGGTTTCAACTTTAAGATATATAGGCCAAAGTAGTTCAGATCCATATGTTAAGGCTTTATATGTACTATGCCCAGGTCCAATCATTTGATTCATTTTCACAAATTTTGAACTATCACCACCTCATGATGAAAACTAAATGTGCCCAACACTGTCACATAAGTCAGTCCTGCTATTTCAGATTTCATCACAATAGGTAAGAAAAGCTTGTACTTCATCACAATTTTTCCTTTTATTTTGATTGAAGTTAAGTTGATTCCAAGAGTTTTCAATTTGTAGTGCAACAATCAATGTGGAAACTTCACAGGACAATGACATAACAATTCCATTAAGATACATAACACAGTGACTAGTTCTTTCGATCCAAATTATACCAAGTGATTAGTAGTTATTTGCTTCTTTAGATTCCAAAATTATGAAGCAATGGTCTATCGATCACAAGCTACATAAAAATATATGAATACATATATCATACAAAAAGATCATAAATTCCTCATAACACTTAATATTGCAAACACCAAATGTTATACTTGTATTCATTGATGCAGTTTACAAAATTTTCAACAAGAGAAGAAGATACAAGAAGTACAAAAGGAAATTTTACTGAAACTGTGATTTTACATTCATTATCGCTTTTCACAGTCCAGTCATGAAATTCACCATGCTTAGCAGCCACAATTTACCATTAAAATGCGGAATGCCAAATCTCCAAAGCCATTTGCCAAAAGGAAATTCGGTTTACTAATACCTATCTCACTCCCTTATTTGGAAAGAAACTCAGATTTATATATAGTTGTTAATCTTGATCAACCGGGCAGATGAGGTGATAATGCTAATGAATCAGTAACTTGTCTTGAATGGCTTATAAACCTTGAGGTCAGTAAAAACACCAGCGATCGAACCAGCAGCAGCGGCAATTGAGATTATTAGACATGCTAGACTGAGAGTTTGAAGACAAAGCCATTGAGTACTCCATTTGGGGATTTGCTTTTGTGCAATGTACATCTCAATTGGGAAGTAAACGGTGAGAGGCCAGAATCCCAAAGCACCAAGGAGTCCAACAACGTCGTTGAAGAATGGGAGAAGCATTGCTATGACTGTAGTTAGGATTACAAAAGCTGTCCGCCACACTAGACGGAACATGTTTAGTCTGAATGGGCGCCAACCCGGGATTGGGACTTCAATCTCTTTAGTGATGAATTGACTCTTAGGCCATTGTTGTGTGGCAGACTTCTCAACAAAGGCGAATAAGGGTTGGCAGTAAACTTGGTATGCTCCCACCAAGTGGATTACTATGGCAGCATTAGCAATGTCAAGAAGCCAGAATGGGTTGTAGAATCCGAACCCGGTGAGAAGGTTTCCTGGTGCAGCATCACCAAATGCAGCGTAGCCCATGCAACCACATAGCATGTAGAAGATTGTTGTTGTAATAACACTAATCAGTGTTGCTTTCTTCATGGTTTTTGTTTCAGATGGAGGAGATTTGAGTGTATCCTGTATGTCAAAATAACATATAATTAGTTGTACTCAATGGTAAAAGTAAAATTACCCATTTGTTTAGCTCAAAATTTACCTGAATTTCGATCAAGATGACCGAATAAGAGTAGGCAAAAGCGATGTTTCCAAGTGCTTGGCAACTCCTCCAGATTTTTTGGGTCTGAGTGACTGTGCCGATGCTTATTCCAATCAAGCTTCCTTTGATTTTCCCGTTCTCTGATCATAGTAAATAAACGTTCAGCTTGGAAATATACAAAATAGTATTTTCTATGGTCATTAAGATATACAAAAAATGTATTTGTTCTAATCATCTCAAAATTGTACCTGCAACATAATAAACTCCAAGGCCAAGGCCAATTGAGGAATAAGTGAAGGACATAACAGCAGCCACCATTGAAAGCCATGAAATTTGATCGAAATCAGGAATTTGAGAGAGGATAATTTCTGAAACACCAAACATGATCATGTATGGAGTGCTCGATAGGTGGCACGGGTTCTTTTGGTGGTTTTCATGGAAACAATTCGACCTCTTAATGGCCCTATTTCATTGAAAACAAAAGTTTAGTAAACAACAACAGAACATCAAGGAATTATGAGTAGTATTTTTCAGCTGAACTGAACTGAACTTACATCATGCTTATAGATGCAGCAATGGTGTACCCAATGGCGACGCCGAACAAGTTCAAGTACTGGATAAAACCACAAATCTTGACCTTAAACCCACCCAAGTTGGATTTAACAGCATCCGTGTATGTATAATTCCTCTTGCCAGTAATAGAGTCCCCTGACCTATAACACTCACTGAGGAGAGAAGAAGTGTAGTATATTACAATGGAGAAGAGAAACATCACGACTGGTCCAGCAATCCATCCCAGTTGAGCTATTGCCCATGCCAAAGATAGCACCCCAGATCCTATCACTGCTGTTATTATATGTGAACTTGCAGTCCAAACATTCCCTGTTACATAAACAACATTTTTGAGTCATTGGGTATATATATATTTTTCCTTAGAAACAGAGCAAAAAACAAAGGAGATTAATTAGTACCTGTTCTTTTGAGGCGGCCATCATCATCAAAGCACTTGGACCCAGCCGGAGGGACATCAACCACAATCTGGTTCTGATAGTAGTGTTGATTCTTTGTGTTCTCACCCATCTTTCAAACGCCAACACAACAACAAAGATAGATTATGAAGATGATTCTTATACAACTTCAAACTCTATAATGTGTGAGTTTATTGGGAGGGGGAGAGGAGGGTATTTATAGGATATGCAATGAAGTTATGGGGAGACCCAGAGTATAAAAGGCTCATGGTTGAAGGAGATGTCTTTTTTTCTGGTCCCCACCCCCTATTTTAAGGAAAATTTCATTACGTGTGAAAAAATATGAAAATTTCAGTTGTGAATTCAAATTTAACAATATAAATTATGCATTTTAAACTCTTAAATACTATATAAAAATCTTTCAAATAAGGCTCGCTCATTGGTATCTGAGCAATTCTTCGTGTTTTACAAAACTTCCCTCTTGTATAATCAAACCATCACCCATTAATACAACACCAACATTATTTGATTCCAAATTAAGAACAATACATATACTACCCTATTCAAATTCTACTAATTTGCCTGACATTACCTCATAAAGATCGTGAATACAAGCAATCCATCACCTACCTGAAGGCTTGAAGCACGGTGTCGGTATTGACAACCCTTACTTCCGTAGTATATTGCTCAATACGTTCTTGGATAATGTTACTAATTTCGTCGGCTCGAAAGGTTACCATGAGTATTTTTTAATTCTTTTCAAAAAGAATGAAAAATAAGTAATGTTTATAGTTGATGACCAATCCCTTATTTTTTTAGTGTCATACATTCTACATATTACATAAGAATCGCTTATATCACAAACTTTTTATGCTAAAATAACATTATAGCATGTTAAAAATATTGGGAGATTAAAATATTTATTTCTTTTCTCAGGAAAATTTTGACATATTTTGGATTTCGAATGAGATTTCAAAAACTTCAAAATAGAAAATATTTCTTAAAATTTCTACATATTTCGAGAAATCACATTCCTTGGTTAGATGTTCATTGAGATTTGTGATTTAAGATAGCGAAAATCATGTAATAATTCTTGAAGTTATATCTAAATTCTCAATACATCTAACAACATGCGATTCTTATAACGATGGAATGAAGGTTAAAATTTGAGTTTTTTGTACTGTGCCACTGAACTTCATGGCTCTAGTAATGAAAAAACAAAAATCAAGATCACAACGTAAAAGTTTACCACAAAAAATAGTCAATCAACATTAGATGGTTTTTCTACTTAACCGACAACGGTAATTCCTATTTAATACATTTAGAGGTGTGGTAGATGGAACCACATATCACAGATACAAACTTGGCCAATGACATTTGATGTTTATGATATGTAATGCCAATGTTGTGGATGGTTATGGGATCATCCTACAAAAACCCAGCTCCCATTCTTTAAAAAAAAGGACATAGGATACATACTAGAGTAACTATACAATCAACCGAGATAAATTTGTTTCCCTTCCAAGTGTAGGGAGCAAAACCATGGAAGAAGATACATAATCAAGTCAATAAAGCATTCAAAAGACTCTAATTCCACCCCAAAAAAGTTCAATAGTTCCACCATCCCTTCCTTTCTCTAGTCCTCTCCCTTTCAAACCCAATGCATCATGAGAAGAAACAAAAATCCAAACACATTACGACAGAAAATGAAGATATTTTTATAGCCGAAAAAAAAGAAAATTTATTCATACCTTTAAAACCAAACTTTATAAGGACAGTAGAAGAAAAAAATGGGCTGGCAATGAGTGTGGCTTCTTCATCTCTGCATCTCATGTGGTCATTGATGGAGCTAAAAATCTAGAGAGCCAGGCTCATGATGTCGGGGTCTTTTGTGCGTGTGA
The DNA here is from genome assembly GCA_963556465.1 of Berberis vulgaris. Classification (NCBI taxonomy): domain Eukaryota; kingdom Viridiplantae; phylum Streptophyta; class Magnoliopsida; order Ranunculales; family Berberidaceae; genus Berberis; species Berberis vulgaris. The sequence goes on along the minus strand of OY747127.1, from coordinate 94,852,415 downwards.
TTGTATTTGATTAGGTTATTATAAGCATTTCTAAGATGATGAAAGATACTGGAGCTCTCTGTTTATACAATGTGCAAATGAGAACAAAAAAAAACTTAAAATGTTGTAAAGCAATCTCCTCCATCATTAGTAATATTGGGTACTTAGGCCCCGTTTGGATCCACGTTGTAATGGGAACGGTAATGAGAGTAGTAATGGGAGTAGTAATGAGAATGTAAAAGGAGTGTTTGGTTTAACTATGAATGTAATGGGAGTGAGAATGTGACTTTACCGATATGCCCTCACTACAAAACATAAAAACTTCAACACAACAACAAAAACCCACCCACCTCACTTTCCGATTAAATTTCAATGCCCTCCTCCTCCTTCCTCTCTATCTCCCTTTTTTCTCGTTTTCTTCGTTTTACTTCCTTATAGTAATCAGGACATGATGAACGAGATGGGATGTCAGTGATGATGGTTGTTGCTTTGGTGGTCAGTGTGGTTGTGGAGGGAGCTTTGGTGGTGGGCGAGAAAAACTTGGAGGTGGAGGGGGAGGACTTGGTGGTGGAAGGTGATGTTGCAATTGCAAGGGGAAGTGGGGTCTGGCAGTGCTGGTCGCAGTGGGAAGTGGGGTATGTTGGTGGGTGGTGGTGAGTCACATGAGGAGGGGGTCTGGCGGTGGATGCGAGCCAGATAGATGAGAGGAAGAAGGGATTGGGGGTTGTGAACCAAAGATGATGAGGGTAAGTGAAGTCATTTTTCTTTGTTGACCATTACAATGACCAATGTAATGGTCATTCATAGGGTGGGAGGAAGGAATGACCATTACAACCAAATTGGTAATGGAAATGACGATTACGATGCTTTTTTTGTGCCACCAAACAAATGAATGTAATTGACCATTGTAATAGCCATTACATTACATTACAATGGTCAAAGGGGTAACCAAACATGCCCTTAATCCCTACATATTTGTTTGTTAATTATCTAACATGTTATGTTAAAATTAATTGAATTGAATGCCTTGACTAATGAAATACAATGGCTGACTAATATGTTGACTCTATAAGTTGACTGCTCAGTAATTTGACCATAAAGAAAATAAACTGCCTAATTTGACCAACTAAGTGTATGCAAAGTAACTTCTTCTAGGGGTGGGCATCCCATCCCGCGATCCCGTTCTCGTTCCGTCCCGTCCCGATTTTTTCGGGTTTTAATGGGATTGAATAATTTCATTCCGATTTCGTCTCGTCTCGATCTAGAATGGGATGGGATGGGATGAAGATTTTCAATCCCGCCAATCCTGTCCCGTCCCGAACTAATTTTTTAATATTAATTATTAATATTTTTATTTATTTATTTATTTTAGGATTGTGGATGCCCATACAAATTCACTGATGTATATACCAATTTTAGCATCTCAATTTTTCTCTCACACATATTTCTAGATTAATCTTTTGACCAAACAAGGTCACAAAGCTACCTCTTGTATGGTATGCAATGATTTTCAACTGCTGATGACTCAAACTGCAATTGCAACATAAATACAACTCCAAATCCACCCATTTTTCCATTTAGTGGGTCATCATAATCTCTCTCATCCATTTTAAGGTCTTTTCTATTGTGTAAATCGGAGTTCAATAAATTCAACAGAGTTGATAGGAGAGTCATCAACCTCATGCTCTGTAAAGTCCATTTTGATTCTAATATCAAATTTGCAATATGCCTGTTCAAACAAAACTTTTTAAGATCTTGAAGGGTTCCACGTCCAATGAAGTTTGCCACATTGATCGCTCTCATTTACTGAAATGTATTTAGAAGAATAGATCATAAAAGAGAGAAAAGAAAGACAACCAATAAACAAATAAAACTGAGGCCAATTTCATTATCAAACTTAATGAGTCTTGAATCATAAGTGAAATGCTGCTGAAAATAAGGATAAACTATGATAATTGGTGCCAATGATCTCACTGAACAAATGTATATTCTTCTATTCTAATTGTATAGAATAACATTGATCCAACTCTTTTCCTATCCTAAAGTATTATCCTATAGATCCATGAAAAGTAGTAAGGAATAGCTCATTTACCAAAAATATTTATCTCTAATGAGATTCTGCTATATCAAATGAACCCAAAGTGTATCCCAGTTACAAAATAAATTAGAAGCACTTCTTAGCCACAAATTAGCTGCATGATTATTCATCCATTAACTTTGAATTCCCAAATAACCTTCATGGTAAGGAAAACAGATGTTCTCCAAACTGACAAGAGAATGAGATTGCACCATGTCCAGACTAGACCATAAGAAGGTCTTACATAAGTTATTCATAACATCAAATAACTCTAGAATGATTATAAAAACACACGACGTGCCATTGGGTCACCTTGCCTTAACTCTAGCATGTTGATCCCGTCCCGTCCTGAACCCGTTTGGAATGGGACGAGGTCGGAATGAGATTTTTCTCATCCCGTCCCGTCCCGATCCCATATGAACGGGATGAGATAGGGATGAATATATCTCGTCCCATCCCATCTCGTGCCCACCCCTAACTTCTTCTAATTGATTTACCTTGGGAGCGTTTGACCACCAAAACCATAATCATTTCTAGTTATTTTGGTAAATGAATTTGTATCACTACATCAAATGAGCAATTTTGTAACAACTCGAAATAGTATCACTTTTGTGACGTAACATTTCGCCAAACAATTTCAAGCAAAAATTAGAAAAACAGTTTTATAAATAGAGTGATAAAATAAATTGGTTCATTATAAATATTATCACTTACCGATCATACTATTTATGGTGATACAATTATTAAATATTATTAACCACACCCCTTTACTCGTAAACGAAGAAAAAAAAATACATCACTTCATATCTTCTAATGTCATTTTCAAAATAAGGTTTTGTTAATAAAATAGGCAATGAAGTCCACTTAATTGAACAAGACATGCTTCTAACTCATTGTTTGGCTGAAATGTTTGAATGAGTTAGTGAGCTTTTTGGAGATTAGAAGGATTACTTTAATTAAGTTTCATTTACTATTCTCTGAGGGATCTAAAAAGGTTGAAATTCGAAAGATCTAAAAAGGTTGAAATTCAAAAGATCTAAACAAAAAAAGTTGAAATTATTTTATGCTCAACTTGGGCCCGTGAACTGAAAACCAGACCTGACTGCACTTAACTCTCTTATCTTTGGTCACTCTCTGATAGCCAGAGTACTAAAAGCATACTACATCAGAATGATCCATTTTTATAATCAATTAACAAGTACTTCATTAATGGATGGTTGACAGCAAATACTCAAACCCAAATGGCTAATATTGCCCAACTTTTCTAGATTGATTTGGTGTTGGTAAGAATGATTAGTTTATTGTCTCAAACAATTAAGTATACTAATATCTTTTTGTTTACTATTTTGTTTTTAATTTTTGTAGAGTTTATCTTCTATATCCAAATCAAATCAGCCCCTTTACACTTGTGTAAGTGGCCTTTGTATAATGATGTATTTGCAAGCACATTTTCATACCAATGGTTGACAGCAAATACCCAAACCCTAATGGCTAATATTGCCCAACTCTTCTAGATTCATTTGGTGTTGGTAAGAATGATTAGTTTGTTGTCTCAAACAATTGAGTATCAAGACTGATGTTTACTAATCTCTTTTTCTTTACTAATTTTTTAGAGTTTATCTTCTATATCCAAATCAAATCAGTTCCTTTACACTTGTGTAAGTGGCCTTTGTATAATGATGTATTTGAGATTGTCCTAACTGGCGAGGAAACGCGTGAGGAGGGGGGGCATGCAGCCCCCCCCATTAGAATTCCCCAATGTATTTGCATGCACATTTTCATACCACCATCACCTTACTTTTCTTTTCATTTTTTTTAAGTGATTTCATTCAACCCGAAATATTATAATATTGTCATCCTACCGACATAGTTAAATTGTGTGCATTCAAGTTAAAATCTCGATTAATAAAATTACAGTACCATAAATTCTGAATAGAGAGGAAGCGACAAATATTACTAATAATAAAATGCCACACCCAAATATCCAAACCCTAATGGCTAATATTGCCCAACTCTTCGAGATTGATTTGGTGTTGGTAAGAATGATTGGTTTGTTTGTCTCATACAATTACAGGTATCAAAACTGATGTTTACTAATCTCTTTTTCTCTACTAATTTTTTAAATTTTTTAAAGTTTATCTTCTTTATCCAAATCAAATCAGTCCCTTCCACTTGTGTAAGTGGCCTTTGTATAATGATGTATTTGTATGCACATTTTCATAACACCATCTCCTTACTTTTCTTTTTCGTTAAGCGGTCTCATTCAATAAAAGTATAAAATATTACAATATTGCCACTCTTCCGACATAGCTAAATTGTGTGTATTCAAATTAAAATCTCAATTAATAAAGTTAAAGTATCATAAGTTCACAATAGAAGCAACGAATATTACTGATAATAGGACGCCACACCCAGTGTGGCCAAAAGAGAGTGCTAAAGGTCCTGCTTCAAAATAGAATTAAGCACACCTGAATCTCCTAGAAGTAAACCTGATCTCCACTTATTTGCTTGTATCAACAAAAGTGTTGTCTCTGCTGCAAGACACTCGGCCATGATGTTGTCTAGGATCCTCCCAGCAATCGGACTAGCAACTGTCGCCAAAACATCCCCCTGTAAGTTGACCGTAAAATGCTCATCGTACCCTGTTGTAGATCAGGAAAGAAGCTGACATCATAAAATACCACAATCATATCTGGGTGAAGGGGGTTTGGGAAGGACAAGGTATGATTGATTGTGTAATTGATTTTGTGAGTTCTGGCACAAAGTATTTTTTCCTGTGTAAGACGAACGCGGGCATCTCCTTCTTTGGTGAGTGGTCCATAGAGGGGAGGAATAGTAGTGTCAGTCTGAGTTGGGAATGGGAAACCTTGTATGTATTAGCCAAAGCCTCATGAAATTTGGTACCATCCTCAGGGGAGACACTCTTGTTGGAGAACCATTGATGATACCAAGCCTGCCAGAATTGTTGAAATTGTCTTAAGAATTTGTTTGGACAAAACTTGAGATTTTTAAAAATAAATTCATTACGGGTTCTCCAAATGGTTTGTATGAACATGACAAATTGGGATAGCAATTGATCTTTGTCAGTCAATCTAGTTTTAGCCGTTTTCCACATGAAGTTGAAAAAATAGGGGAGGATGGATGTTGAAATTCTGGAGGCAGCCGGTCTATTGGAATGGGTGAAATCCTCCAAAGTCTGTGTGTGACCAGACATTGGAAGAAAATGTGACAAGTGTATTCCCTACGATTTTCACAAAAGGGACAAACATCATCGACAAAAAGTATGAAGTCTAATCAAGTTAGATCTAGTGGGGATGATGTCCTTGGCAATTTTCAACACCAAGAGTAAAGCCGAGGGGATGCTTTAATTCTCCAAAGTTCTCTATAGAACTTGTGGTCAAACATCAGATTGTTTTGATTTGACGAAGAAGGTCCCAGACTGTCATTTGAAAAAAAAATTGTTGCACTCTTAACAGTGAATAGACCGTTCTTTTCTGGAATTCATACCAAAGAATCCGGAGAATTCGTGTGTCTGATATTGATATCTAAAATATCATTCGCCACCGGGGTTGGGAAAAGATTGTGGACCAGAGTATACTCCCAACTTGGGTTTTGATTTATCGGGTTGTGCCAGAGATCCTGGAGTGAATTCGGGAGATTTTGCGGATGTTGGTCAGAAGACAGTCTTTGAGGAGCATGTTTGGTTTAACCCAGCAGTCTTTCCAGTTATCAATGTTATTACCAAATCTAATTTGCCAGACCACCAGGTGTTTGATTTTCTGGAGAACTGTGAGGTTGCCTCTCCAGGCAAAAAAAGGGATGGAAAGGGCTTTTATGACCTCTGAAATACTTCTATTTCTGAAGTATAGGTTTTTGAGCTGGATAACTCGGTTGGTAAGAGAAGAGAAGATAATATTCTACATACTTTTGGCCATAAGAGCCAGATTCTTATTCCTGATCGAAGGAATATTGAGACTTCCCAGAGAGCGAAGTTGAGAGATGAGATCCCAGGTGCACATGTGTTTAACTTTGTCATCCCCCGTTCTATTCCACCAAAGGTTATGTGCCAAGTTATCAATTTTGGCAGATATGCAGCAAGGTAGAAGGAATGTCTGCATATTGTACACAGGGATGGAATTGATAACCGTTTTGATCATAACTGTTCTTCATGCCTGGGAGAAAACCTTGGATTTTCAACTGGCAAGTTTGGTGTTGACTTTGTCAACGATAAATTGAAAATCCTTGCTTTTGTTATTAGACAACAGGAGAGGCGAGCCAAGGTATTTATCTTTGGGATTGTAAAGTTTGGACCCCCTGAATCCTATTGATCATTTTGGTATGTTTATGATGTACATTAAAACTATAGAAAATAGAGGATTTGTCAAAATTTATACCTTGTCCCGAGGCTTGGCAGTATTGTGTGAGCAGATCATTGACCGTGTGTGGTTCAGTCAGAGAAGCTATACAAAACAGCATGAGGTAATCTGCGTAGAGAAGATGACTAATAGATGAGGTCCGTTGTCTGATTTTAATGTCTTTAATCAGGTTACTGGATTTCATCCATTAGAGGATATGGGAGAGAGCTTCAGCAACTAGAATGAAAAGATACGTGGAGAGATGATCCCCTTGTCTGAGTCCACGAGAGGGGATAATATAATTGAGAGGTGTACCATTCAGGAGTACCCGCAAAGGTATGGTAGAGATACACTGCTGAATCATCCGGATCCAATTATTCGAGAAACCTAGTCTCTGAAAGAGTAAGAGGATAAAAGACCATTCAACCCTGACATAGGCTTTAGCCATATCAATCTTCATGGCCATCCAACGTTGTTTTTTTTATGGAAATGTTTCATCTAGAAGAAGGTCTCGTGAGCAATACTAACATTATCTGTAATTGAGCGGCATTTAAGGAAGGTTCATTGATTAGGAGAGATGATGTCTTCCAATAAAGGTTTTAGATTGTTGGCCAGAATTTTGGATATAACTTTATAGATCACATTACAAATGGCTATGGGTCTGAATTTGTCAGGTGTCATTGGGTTGCCAATTTTGGGAATAAGTGCAATGAAAGTATCATTTAATTTTGGATCCATTTGTTGGGTGATAAAGAAGTGGGTGATTACTTCGATGACGTCCTTTTTGACAATGTCCCAGTAATGTTTGAAGAAAAAAACATGAAAACCATCTGAGCCTGGGACTTTTGTGACTCCCGAAGGCAAAGATGGTTTCCTTACTTTTCTTACTTTGTTGATATTTTAAACCATGTTGAAGTGAATTTAAACACAATGAATGCATATATGGCTCATCTGACGCATAGGACAACACAAAACTTATGGCAATGCTATGGTTCAATACACCAGCATGGGTGTCAATAAAACTCATAATAATCAGCCATATCGTATGATCGATCATTTTGGTTGTTAGGGAATATGGAAGTAGAGACTTAATGCAATGTTAGAAAAAGAAAGGCAAAGGAGGATTGGTGTTTGCTATAGAACAAGAAAAATAATATTCATGTTCTTAAAGTTTCCTATTTATATATAAAATTTTGTAAATTTTATCCCAATATAAATAGTGTAACACTTGGGTCTAAACTCAAAATTGCAGCCCCAACTTATAAAATATAAATTTTGTTTTAGTAAAGAAGTTAATTTGGTAAAATACTCCAAATAAGCCAATGGATGATATATATACTAGGGTGTTGACGCGCTCTTTGTACGTGAATATTCAATATTTTATTTTATTTTATTACCACCTTTCAATAATAACTAACAATTATTATTGAAAATTTAAACAAAATAATTATTTATAATTTAAGGGCCTATGTATATTTTACAAATAATTAAGGTCTTTGAATAAATTATGTTAGGGCTTAGTTATAATGAAAAATATTTGAGAGGGAGGGTTTTTATCGAATTTTGTTAAAATTATAAAATTACCCCTAGTAACTATTCACCTACCTATTGGTTTTTCTTCTAAATATAATATAATTGCGAGCATATTTTGGGGAATCTGAAAATCAGGATTTAGGCATACACATTCATTGTTCCTAATAAGAACTTGCCTATTCCAAACAACTATTTCATCCACCTAGAAATTTCAAAATATGTTGATATTTTCTGTGGATGATCGCTTAACCATATAGATCTCTCTTAGAAAAAATGAACTCATTTTGAGTTCTAGAATATGCTACACAAGGTAGAAATTTTCAATAGTTCATTTTGAGTTCTAGAATATGTTACACAAGGTAGAAAATTTTCAACCGTTCAATTTTACCATGAATTTTATAATTGAATCTGATAGAGTTAGAAATTTCAAAAACTTACGATTTTTGACGAGGATGATCTACATGGCAAAGAGATCATCCCCATAAAGTATCAATTCATTTTGAAATTTCTTGGTGGCTAAAGTAAGCTTGTGTAACTTTATTTGTCAAAAACATTTGTCCCCGGATTCTGCTCGAATATATTCATCCAAAAATTGTCCTCCTGTAAGTTCAAAAATCGTCCTCCTGTAAGTCCAAAAATCTTTGTCCCCGGATACTGCTCGTATATATGTATCAAAAAATCGTCATTCTGTAAGTTTGACCTACAAAACAGATGTTAGACTGCCAAAAAACCACCTTTTTGGTGATCGAAGACACTCTGATACTTAAGTCAGCAACTCTGTTTGAAAAAGAAAGTAAATCTAGACAAAACTCAGTTAAAGTTGCATACTTGTGTCGAATGTTCCCTTTACCTTTTATAATGATCGCTCTTAATTCTCTGCGTGATTTAAGCATATGAGGCGAATGAGATTTTTCTCGTAACAGTCTCCTCCTTGATGAAGATGCGTAGAGGCGTAACTCCCTCCACGATTCTTTTTTGGTGCAACGTTCATCTTCTTTATGAGAGAACTCATGTGGGGCCTGGATTCAGGCATTGATTATTTCTTCTTATAGTGGGCCTTGTCTGGGTCTTTATAGTTAGCTATATTCTTCTTGGGTTTTACGAGCTGGCCCAGTAAATGGGACGTCAGATCCTCGTGATGGATATTCTCTGCCACGTGTATGGTCACGATGATCGGTCTATTTTGATGTATCATTAGCTACTCCCCTCCTTAGTTAGTGGGTGTGCTGATGTGGCCACTAATTTCGTGACGGTTTGTCTTTCAATTCCATCATTGTCATGTATTTAATGTTGTCAATAACTTTTTGCAGGTTGGTGTCTCGATTCTTTGCTTGCCCATTCATTTTTGCGCACATTTTTTTGATTTCACGTAACCATCATATCTCACACGGTGTCCCATGAGCAGTCCCTTTGTTGTTTGGCTCTATAAAATGGGACATGACTGGTTTGTTTTTCTTCTTTACGCTATCTTTGAAATTAGGGTTTGTTTCTTCCTTCGCCTTCTTCATTCTCTTTGCTCTTCTATTTCTTAACAATATCCGTTGGCGATAAATAAAGCGGTAAGTCACTAGCTATTTGTGAAGCTCATTTTTTTCCCAAGAAAGCTTCTTAGGCGACGATGGACAACCTTCATTCTGACTATAATCTGCCACCCAACCTCGAGATTATCTTGCCTAGACAGAACGACAGTCCTTGTCATCCAAGGTCTGCGTACATCGCGTTGTATCCGTGCATGTTTTCTTCTGGCCTTCGATTTCTAGTTCTAGAGTTGTTCCAGGCATTCATTTGACTATAAGGGTTTAGCATTCGGTGGTAGGTCTGATGGTAACCAAGGATATCTACTTCCTCCGTTCTCCTGTCTGCTTCGAGAAGCTCAATGATGAGATATGTGATTGATCAAAGTCTTGGTTTTATGCTTCTGTTAACTCTGACTATCTTCTACTACGAGGTCATCTAATTTTTTGATCATTCTGAGTTTCCAACAAACGGAAGAATCTTTAGTTGACCGTGGAGGAACAGAGGATCAATGATTGATTCTTGAAGCTTCTCCAATTTCCTGTGGAAGCATTTCTTTCTGAGGACATCCTGGATCGTAGCGATTTGTACACTATGAACGAAGCAGAGCGGGTCTTGCTTACTGAATCCCGTGCTGAAGATATTGTTGCTCGCGCTACTTGTGCTGGTGTTAGTGGTGCTAGCATTGACTGGGAAGTGAGTTACGGCTAGCGCATTACGGATCACGATGCTCCTATTAATGTCGTAGTTTTGGCTCCAGAAAAATGAAGCTTGCAAGGCCCATTACTCCATCGAGGCTATTGCCGGTAGATCCTGGTTGAGTTTCGAGGAAGAAAAAGCTTTCTACTCGTGGTTCTGCTCGGACTGCATCCCGTCCGAGTCCTAGTGAGGATGTTACGAAGGCTATCTCTCGTCCGAGTCCTTCCTGCGAATATGTCGTAAAAGATGATCGTGTATCTCTCGATGAGGCTGAGGAGATGAAGCTGGTGTTGGAAATGAGTGAGAAAAGGACTACTCGTCCATTGGACGATAATGAAAAGATGTTTCTTTTTGCCTATGGTGTTTTGGACATTGCTAAATTGTCCAACGAAGATCCCCGAGCTATTGATGATAAAATGCTTCAGTTGCAGTGGAGCAGTCTAACAAGTTTGTTGGTGGTGGTCAGAGTTTTGAGGTTCATTCTCCTCCTTCTCCTTCTATTGACGACAGTGATGCAGCCGGATTCTTAGTGTATCCTCCTGCCCATATGGAATCTCCTTATCCCGCCGTCACTACTAGTCCTGCTCCTACTATAGTTGCTCATCGCTGGGAGGGTAAAAGTGGTATTTTTGTTGTCACTGTTGTTCCTCTCGCCCTTCCGGCTGTTGGGGGTGGTTCTTTAGTGCTTCCGGATCCTCGTGTTCTTCATCCACAAGTTGGCTGGTCTAAGCCTAACCCAAAAGATATCTATATCAAGTCGGACGACAAGTTTTGCTGGTTCACTCAGTTTGACGTACAAGATGGTGCGCGTAGGTTGATAAATCAGTGACACAGATGATCAGTGAAAATACCTTCAATGCCTGTATTGGATTCATGTGATCACCTTGATTACGGTCTTGAGCAGATAATGGATGGAATGAATTATCCCGCCTATGTAGGGGTTATGGGCTCGATCTATCGAGCTAGTCACAATCAGGTGGTTTCTTTGGAGAGAAGGTTGGTAGCAATGTTGTTGGTGTTTTCTCATGTTCTTTCCCAATTTGACGTGTTGAGAGTGCAATGCATAGAGTCGGAGAAAACTGTCAGGGCTGCTCAAACTTCATTGATTGAAGCATAAAGTATTCGGGATAAATCTGTTGTTGATCTTGTGTCTTTGAAAACCAAGTTGGATGAGGTTTGTGCCCGTCTACGTGATGTGGAAAAGGAGATATCCGCCGAGAAAACAGCTTATGATGAGGCTTCAAGTGTTGAGATTGAACAATCGGTTAGTCATGATATCACTGAGGCCGGGTGTAATAGTTGACGACTGCACTTGATGAGGTCAAGGTAGATACTTTCGTTATGCTTACCACCGCCGAAGGACGGCTTGCCACGACAAAAACTAAACTCATTACTTCCAAAGACATGCTTCGAATTGTCGAAGCCGAAGATTGGAAGCGAGTTGTTAATGGGCGGGTTGAGCTTTTTTACTATATCGAGGGGCTTGGTGTAGATTTATCCGCAGTACCGCCATTTGGTTGATCAAGCTTTCGAAAATGATGATGGTGAAGAAGTTTCCCTAGTGGTTGAAAAGCCATTGTTTTCTCTCCCTTCGAGCGCCTCAGTGGTTGAAGAGTCGTTATTTCCTCCCCTTTCTGAAATGAGACCTTCGCCCTCTCCCATAGATAATGATCCTGTGGTTGCCTCCATTTCTTTTCATACTCCTTCATCTTCTTCTCCAGATGTAATAGAATAGTATTGTTAATGAAAAGAACTTCATTTTTTGGTATTGCATGTTTCTGTAGTTTATCTTTTCGACTCGTTGTGTGTTGCTTGCTCATTTTAGTCTAGTTGTAGTTGTATCATGTTTTACTTCAGATTCTTTTATGGCTACTTTCGCGTATTGGCTCATTAGTTGTCTAGGGATGGATCGACTTTATCCTTCTTGATGCATTGGAGTTTGTGCGAAAAGGTTGACCTTTGCCTTATAGGTTTGGTCGATCCGTAGTTCCTTGAATCATGTCAATTTGTTCCTTCAATTTGACCCCGTTGACTTGACATATCACTCGATTCAAAGTTTTTGGTGTTTAGTTGACTCATTCGTTCAACTTTTACTTCGTTAACTCGACCTATTGGTCGACTCGAAGTTTTACTGTGTTAAGTTGACTCGTTTGTCCAACTTTTACTTCGTTGGCTCGACGTCTCAGACGACTCAAAGTTTTTTGTGTTAAGTTGACTTGTTCGACCAACTTTTACTTCGTTGGCTCGACGTTTTAGTTTACTCAAAGTTTATTGTGTTAAGTTGACTTGTTTGTCCAACTTTTACTTCGTTGGCTCGATGTCTTAGTCGACTCGAAGTTTACTATGTTAAGTTGACTTGTTTACCCAACTTTTACTTCATTGGCTCGACGTTTTTGTCGACTCGAATTTTACTGTGTTAAGTTGACTCGTTCGTCCAACTTTTACTACGTTGGCTCGACATCTCGGTTGACTAGAAGTTTATTGTGTTAAGTTGACTTGTTTGTCCAACCTTTACTTTGTTGGCTCAACGTCTCAGTCGACCCGAAGTTTACTATGTTAAGTTGACTCGTTCGTCCAACCTTTACTTCGTTGGCTCGACGTCTCAGTCGACTCGAAGTTTTCTGTGTTAAGTTGACTTGTTCGTCCAACTTTTACTTCGTTGACTCGACATCTCAGTCAACTCGAAGTTTACTATGTTAAGTTGACTCGTTTGTCAAACTTTTACTTCGTGTTTGATCAGACCAGAAGTTTTTATTATACATATCTGACTTTTGTCTTGATTACTCATTGCTAGGTATGCTGATTGCTTTGTATGGCTAATTTTCGACGTGTTTATCTTGTTGTCCATGCATTATAAAATGGGGATTCCGAATTAGTAATTTTATTGATGTTTCCTTTCGGATGCTCAGCCTAGCCTTAATTGTTGAAGCATTTATGTTGGGTTGAAAAGTGATTTACTTTGTCTTTCTTTGCTTGGTTGATGTTGATCCTCATATTAAATATTGATATTATTGTTGTTTTGTCTTCCTTTTTTAGCCATATTTGCTGTGGGTTATGCATTATTTGTTCGTCGTATATGTTGTCATAGCTAACAGACTCGGGGTGTTTTTTGATTTGGTAGCTGAGCAATGTTAATTTGTTCGATCATGCTCATATCAGTGCCAAACTGTCCAATCATGCTCACATCAACACCAAATTGTCCAATCATGTTATTTCAACTCCGTGTTTGGTGTCAACTGTCAAGGTTCGATAGAGTCTGTTGCTGTCAATTTTGTCGTTGGTGATTCAGGTCGAGCTTGCATTCGCCGGTAGGGTCCTTCAATTGTGTTAGTTGATTGGTGCAAACTTCTCCATGTGCATTGGTAAAATGGTTTGTCCGGTTTCATTAGTACTCTTGTTTTGATATGAATCAACTAGAGTAGGAGTTATTTCCGGTTGCTTCTTCTGTCGGGCTGATTGATTTGTTTCCACCTACCATGCAGTGTAGGGTAGTTCTCTGAACTGCTCTTTCGATCTCGTGGTGGTATCTTCTTATTTATTCCATTTGATATGTTTGCTTGGCATACTGATGAACTCGTCGAATCATCCTTTCTAAACCTAATGCTCAATTTCGTCTTTTAGATTGTAGCAGTCTTCGTATCGTGCCCATGGTCCTTATGAAAAGAACAATATATTTTTTTTCTTTTTTTCGGGTCTCCTCTCTTTCTGAGTGGCCAGTTGATGTCATCCCATTTTGCTATGTGCTTCAGTATACTGGCTTGACTTGTTTTCAAGATTGTATATGGCTTGTATGTTTTCTTCATTACGCTTGTCACTTGCTCGTGTCGGGGCCATGCTGATTGCAGCTTATTGGATTCTTGCTGGTTTGAATCGGCTCTTACACTACTTCGATGCTTATTTGAATGAATGTTATCCTCCCGTGATCCGTCATCTCGCCTTCTTTCTTCATTTCTTTCTCGTTTCTTCGAATGACTCTTTTTTTCTTGGTCATTTTTCCTTCTGGTTTCTTTGATATCCTCAAGATAAATGTGTTTTGGGCTATTTTCAACAAGTCTGTCATGCCTTTTGGAGGTTCCAGGTTGAGAGCATAAAAAAATGGACATCTCTTCAGTCCGACGATGAAGGTTGTGGCGGTTGTGTCATCATTGCATCCATCGATCATCGTCAGCTCATTGGTGAAATGAGTGACGTATTGTCGTGTTGTCTCTTCGCGCTTTTGCTTGATATGGAGGAGGCAGTGTGGTCATTTCCTCATCTGCTGTCTTCCTATGAATTTGGTGATAAAAGCGGGGTGGCTAACGCTTGGAAAGAGTCTATTGACCTTGGTGGTAGGTTGTTGAATCATTTCATCGCTGTGTAGGATGGTCGAAAATGTTCAGCATAAGATCGACTTCGTGGTTTCCTTCAATGCCATCATGTGGTGGAAGTGTCTTAGGCGATCTGTTGGGTCAGTGATACCATCATATACTTCGCACTTTGGCGAGGTGAACTTTTCGGCATGGGAGTTTTCATGAGGGCGTCGGAGAATGGCAGTTTGGGTAATTCGTACTAGGGGTGGGCATCCCATCCTGCGATCCCGTTCCCGTCTCGATCCCATCCCGTCCCGTCCCGATTTTTTTCGGGTTTTAATGGGATTGAATAATTTCATCACGATCCCGTCCCGTCCCGTTCTAGAATGGGATGGGATGGGATGAAGATTTTCAATCCCGTCCCCTCCCGAACTAATTTATTAATATTTTTATTTAATTATTTATTTTTATTTAGAATCTTACTTACTATAATAAATTTATAATGTTATTAAAAAATTTACGATTCTTCTTGAGCTATTATACTCAAAAGTTGAGTAGTTGGTGTTGAATTGATGATTGGTTGCAGGAATGGATGGACTTGGGGCGGGACTCGTCTTGCACCAAAAAGCTCTAGGAAGGTAAGTGAGAAGTTTCTAGTTCTTATATCAACAATTGAAACATTGTTTCGTTGTCTGTATTGAATTCATGGTACCATGAGAATGGTATATATCAATAATTCAAATTGATGAATGGAAAGGTTTTACTGCATTATTTGTTAAATTGCATCTATCCCTCTTCAATGTCATATACATGTTGATAGTTATCTGCAGGGTTTTTGAAGTTAGGTGCCTGCATATTCCTGTATATGATCGAACACCGTTTGAAGGTCTTGATAGTTATCTAATGCTCATTCCTCACTTTCCTGGTTTGGCAGTATTTAAATATTTATTTATCGGTTTATCCTATCCACTGCTTGATTCAATATAGATATTGACACTTCAAAACGAATACAAATGCTGAAAATTTTGTACACATTTTGCCTAAAAGTTCATTGTTAATGGTCAAGATAATCCATTTACTTTGAGTTGAGGTAGTTACAAGAAGTAAAAGCTTCCTGTTGTTTACAAATTAAGTCAGTCTTTGAATTGAAATGGGGTACCTGCTGATCCCGTCCCGATCCCGTATGAACGGGATGGGATAGGGATGGGTATATCTCGTCCCATCCCGTCCCGTGCCCACCCCTAATTCGTACGGTACGTTGGGATTAGTGACCCCGATTTTGAATGGGAATTTCAACAAGCGTTCCGTCAGACTGCGAAATCTTGTCTTGGAGGGGTTCATTGCTATCGAGGTTTCCCTGTTGGGGTTCTGTAGGACAGGATCAACTGGCTGAATGCGCTCCTAGGTGAGTTTTTCTAGCATCTTCGCCATGTAGTTCTTCTGGACCATAAGCAGGTCTACTTGAGGGTCCGTGACAGCATCGATGGATGTCTGGGTTGTCTGAGCTATTGCATGATGTGGATCTTGATTATCAGTGTTATCGGCCCAATGATTTGAATTGTGTCTTGTTTGCAAACTGCTTGTGATACGTTGTTGCTAGTAGGATAGTCGATATCGTCACCGGGTTGAGGATCTGTAAAGTGCGCCATTTGTTCTGACGGCGCGTAAATTTTTTACCAGATTTCGGTGAATTTTGTCACTGTGAATTTTCTTTTTAGAAGCCAAACTGATGCGTCCAAAAATCATTCTCCTATAAGTTCGAACTGCAAAACAAATGTTAGAGTGCCAATGACCACTTTTTTGGTGGCTGAAGGCACTCCAATGCTTTAGTCAACAACTTTGTTTGAAGAAAGAAGTAAATCTCGACAAAATTCAGTTAAAGTTGCATACCTGTGTGGAATGTTCCATTTACCTTTTATACTGGTCGCAGTTAATTCTCTGCGTGACTTAAGCATGTGAGGCACACCGGAAGAAGATGTTTCTCATAACAATCTCTTCCTTGATGGAGATGCGTCCGTGGAGGCGTAACTCCTTCCACGAATCTTTTTTGTTGCAACGTTAATCTTCTTTCACTACAAGAAATTTGAGCTTTTGGTGACGAACGTTGTTCCTCACTTAAACAAGTTTACTCATCACCGTTCAGCAACGGTGTCGAATTTCAGTCGTCACAACGTTTCTAACATAAAGGGCATCAAAGAAAGTATTTGGTGACGAATTCACAACTCGTCATGGAAAGTCCGCTTACGTGGTGCGTGGTTCCTCACATAAACTTAGCGCGCAAATATACAACGACAACATGGGTGAGAAAATGTCGTCACTGTAGAGTGTTATGTGTAATGAATATCTGGCGTCACATGTAGTGACTTTCTATGACAATTCGTTCTTCACTTATGTGATTTGTATGTGAGGAACAATTTGTCACGATAGTGATTTAAATATCTACAATGAACTTTCTGTGCGGAATCTTTCCTCACTTATATAATTTATACGTTGGGAACAGTTTGTCACGGTAGTGATTTCATAAATTAAAATTATCTACCTGTGATGAATTTTTCGTCACACTTTCATTATATTTGTGACAACTCATTCTTTACCCATGTATTGTAGTTGTCTACTAGCACAATAACACCACCTATTTTTTGTGTAATGCGCAATCTAAAATCAAAATAGTAAAATTTTCATTCATAAAAAATGTTGGATTCTTTCATTGCACATGCAAAGTCACATAATTGAATACAATAATGATATCAAGTTACATCATTTTCATGTCCAAAAAATAACTAAGTCTACTACTCTAGTAACATTAAGCTCCTTAGCTCATCATCTATTCATACCCACACCTCCTTGAATCATTCTTCATTACCATCATAGTCACCAAACTCATCAAAATAAGGATCATTTGGATGTATATCACTACCATTAGAACTGTTTGGATCGTGGCGGGAGGAAACATTGTTGATACTACCTGATTACATTGTAGTTGCCAAAAAAGCATGCATTCGACATTAATAAGTATAAATGTTAGTAACATTTAATTTTCTATATGGAAACTCATGGTTGCCAACTTGCTATAGATCACGAACCATTGTCCATTACTTCATATATGGTAAGGCGTTTACTAACTAAAGATAAACTAAAATAAACAACAAAAGCAAAAGAAACAAGAAAGACTAAAAGAAGAGGAGACAAAAATAATTGTATGAAGTTCATCTCATATCTCTTGCCCTCCTGCTGGTTGTTGTACAGGGCACATCACATTTGGTGAAAAGCCCTTTGTTGTCTTTGGAAGGATACTATGTTTATTCATAAGCAGAAGTGACTTCAACCTATAACAAGGCTGATAACCTATTCTTTGTGGAGAATTTAAAATGGGGTTGGTTTTGCTAGGATTTCTGTAGAGAAAGTTCATTATTTCTGACTAAAACTCGTTTAGTATCAATATCACGTGGAAGTTGAGTATACATGAAGTTGGAAACCCCAAATATAAAAAGATTCAGGAAACAGCTTTAAGAAGCCATAGGAGTACTAATTGCAAGAAGCGAGTTACAGAGTTGAAGCCACAGGACACTGAACAATCTAGCAGGAACAAATACTGCATGCGGAACAAGCTAATGAAGAAATAGGAGTACTTTGTGATCAAGACAATGAGACTATGTAGTGGGTACTTTGTGTTCAAGACACTAAGCCTGTGAAAGCCCGCTACAAGGAAATGGAAAAAGATGGTAAATCCAATATCAACATGTTTATTTTGTTTTGCAAGTTATTCTACTGTGGTTCAATTGTGATTTTTCATTGAAACATGGATATGGAAGAATTTGGTTCATAATTTGTTTCACTGTTGTAGGGAAAAGCTGCTGCAGTGCAAGTAATGGGTTGTATGCTCTGCATTTCAGAGAAAATAATAAGAAAGACTATGTTTCACAGTTCAATTGATATTTGGAAAACTAGTGACCAAATTTTAACTACACAAATCACTGAAACTAATAAAGTAATAAATCGCAATTTATTTCAAAGAGACGCAACTAATAAACTAAAAACAAATAATGCAATTTATTTCAGAGAGACGGAACCTTGTTACTGTCATGTTGTTCATTTAATCCCTCACTTATGGTTGTGAAACAAGACCTTATTCTCATCCACAAAACATGCCAGTTGATATGAACCGAACCTTCTCTGAAGGTAGCAAAGCTGCTTGGTCACAGAAGGAGTGGATGTAGTCTCGCTCTCTTCAGCTGGAAGAACAAAAGTTACATATACAAGCACATATGTTGGAGTTGGAGAAGCAAAGGTATAAGTGGCAGAGATTTAACAGGAAAAAAGATCGAGATCTGGAGAAGTTAAGGATGGAAAATGAGAAAAAAGTAAAAACAGATGCATGATTTGTGAACTATATTCTGAAATTAGTTGAAAAGAGGTCATGCTGAAGGCCACAACACTCGTGTTTAGCTCACAGCTACTCTAGATTTGTTCAAACCAATACCCATTGTATCTAGTAACTTGTCGAATTTAGGTTCTTAATGGAGACAGAAATAGAGATTCATGATGTGTGGACTGTGAGCAATAGTTACAAGATCAACCGGCCTTCAAAATCCAAAACTATTAACATTCAAATTTGTTAAAACACTGGAAGCAAGGGAAGGTTTGAAGCTGCCATTGAGACTGCAATGTCTTACTAAAGTCTAATTTTTTACAGTGACGGCGTAGATGTCATTTTGGAAGAATGCTACATGATTCATTAATCTTTCTTAGAGTTTGAGGGAGATTATGATAATAAACTCTTAACACCGACATTTAAACATTAAAATCAAGTTTGTTCTAAATTACAAGTATAATCCAGGTGACCAGGAGAGCACACTACTTAGCATTGGTCAGTGATTATATTAACTAGCCCTTACCACAATCACCGATGTTCATAATATTAACAGACAAAACACCTTGGCCTTTAATTCGTTATACATATCGAGTTTGTAAAGTTGAAGGAAGGTTGTCCAACATAATTTCAATTGTAATTATTGAAATAAAAAAAGATGGCAAATATTAATACGTCAATGTAGAGTTCAGATTAGGGGTGGGCACGGGACGGGATCAGCGTGCTCTCATTTTTTGACAAATTACTACTTACCCAAGACCCAATTTGCTTAGTTGAAAATAGGCAAAGGCAATTTATTGAACTACACATAAATGATAGTCTTGGATTGAGTATGCAACATCATAATAAACTACCATAAATGATAGCTAAAATTCACTCTGTAATTAAGATTTTTGCAGAGTTTTGAATGACTAAGATGTGAACAGTATAATGGCAATGGTGGACATTCTCTACTGTTTCGAATAGTGAACAAAATGATGAGTAGATTTGGGGTGCTAAGAAGAATGTTTTATTATTGCTTTAAAAAAAACAGTCATTAAATTCATTGTCTTGACACGAAATAAAATCTCCAATGTAGTTAGCAATCCCATTTTGAGTTTTAAAGAGTTTGCAATTAAATAATTCATTTAGAATTCTAGAAATAAACCAATATCAAATAGTTGCAGATATAGACTAATATCAATTACACTGATTTAAACTAAATTAATTTTTCTTCAATTACACTAATATTGCAATCATAAAATAAATAAATAAATAAAAATATTAATAATAAATATTAAAAAATTAGCTCGGGACGGGACGGGATTGGCGGAATTGAAAATCTTCATCCCATCCCATCCCATTCTAGATCGGGACGGGACGGAAACGGAATCATGGGATGGGATGCCCACTCCTAGTTCAGATGTAGCTCAGGTAGTCATAAAGTTAGAATTACCGGGCTACGATGAAAACCAAAAAGAGAAGTACAGAAAATGAATGAGGCTCCTCCATTATCCTACCTTCTATTTCTTTCTATACTAATCTCTTTCTTTCTATACCAAACATGTAACAGCATCTGCCATTGGATAAATCCATGACAGGGACCTGACTTATGAACTAAAAATATGTATCAAACAATGATGATTGATAAATCTGAATTGCTCAATCCAAACCATCATAACATCTCATCCAAAATACAATTAGTTTATAAGAACAACAATCCTACAAATACTTGCCTCCACACAATAAAAAAATTGCACTCAACTAATACACAAAAGGGATTAACTTGTGCCTACCCTTACTCATGTATTTCCCTCTCCAAATGTCTCTATCATCAAGGCTTCCTCCTATTTCTCATTTTGCTCATAATACAGAACACAAACAGCAACAAGAAACAATAAACTTAGGGTGTGTTTGGTTGCACTCATTTCATGGGAATAGGAATCCTATTCCCACTTGAAATAGTATTTTGGGTGTTTGGTTGAGAGTTTACTAGTGAGTGAGGGATGCCAGCACGTGCCACATATTCCCACTTTTGGTGGGAATCGGACACCTCGGTTCACCAAAGGAAACTTTTGGCGATCCTAAAAACCTCTCGATTTAATCCTCCCTCGCCTCTCTCCACCTCTCTTCACATGAACTGAAGCAAGTTTTTGAAGCTCTCTCGTCATTGCAAAAAACCCCAGGTACGTCTCTCATCTTCTTCCTTCTCTATTTCTCGATCTCTACATGTTAACTACCATTGATCTCTCCACTGATCTCTCCATTTATCTCTCCACTGAACTCTCCACCGATCTCAGCTGGTGGTGTTGATCTCTACAAGTTGATTACTGGTGGTGTTGATGGAGGAGTTGAGAATCGAAGAGGAGCATAAGAGACTCACGAATATCTCTTCTTCCTCGTCTCTGTGAAGGGCTGATCGAAGATCTCTTGATCTCCATCGCATCAGAGGCTCGATCTCACCTCTTATCTCTGTAATTCCCTCTTTGTCACAATCCTTGTTGCAGTCTCTGAATAAGATTAAATTTTCATTGATAAAACCATTTACTTGGTTTACTTGACTGATGTAGGATTGGAATGGGTCTAGCTTTGCTTTTTGAAGGAGGGAATTCTTCTTCTTCGTTAGCTCATTTCAAGTGAGGTAAATTGTTGCTTGTAGAGTCATTCCAATATGCTTTACTGGCATTTAATCATGTTCATGAATCTGGGTTTCTTATGATCGTTTGGTTTTTTTGATCGAGTGAGTGATGAAAATAATTTGTTTGGTGAAATGCTGCAATGAACTAATATGTTCGTATGGGTTGTTTCAGTGGGTTTGGGGTTTGATGAATTATGTCTTAGGACTCACTACTCAATCATATAACTAGGATTGGTACTGAATTTATTTTTGTTGATTTTGTTGGTGAAATGCACCTATTGGCTGACGACCATGGTAACTGTTGCACATTTGTATGTTGATCTCTCTCAATGGGGTTGCTTCTTTTGACTTCAGATTGAATATAGAAACAGAAACCAGAAATGGGGTTGCTTAGTTTTGTTTGAAATTTAAAAGTTAGAGATGGAAACAAAAAATGGGGCATCTTGGTATGGCTTCAAGATGAAAATGGGGTTGCTATTTTTTGGATTGAAATTTGAAAGTAGAGATGGAGATAAGAAATGGAATTTTGTTTTTCTTAAAAATGAAAGTGGCGATGTAGACAAGAAATGGGTTGGTTTGATTTGTTCACTAATCCCCTAACATTTCAAACACAAAAGGAATGTGTTGGGTTTAGTTCTAATTAGAACCCAAAATTTTGAATGGGGTTGCTATTTGGTTTGATATGATGCTTGTTCAAGGCACTTTTGGATCTGCAAGTGGTCGAAGGAGAAGAGGCATCATTTTTTGCCTTGGTTGATGGTGAGAATGCCTTACCTCTTGAATCTGCACAAGACCATAAACGAGTTGGGGATGGTGACACAGGATCCAACACGGGTGGAATGGGTGCATATTCTCCAGCACCTGGATTAACTGAAGAGCTTCAGTCTTTGGTCATGAAATCTATAATCCTCCCAACTGTGAAGGGAATGTCTGCCGAAGGTTGCAAGTTTGTTGGCGTTTTGTATGCGGGGCTCATGATTGAGAAGAAAACAGGGCTACCTAAACTCATCGAGTATAATGTGCGTTTCGGAGATCCAGAATGCCAGGTAGGTCATTGTTTGGAGTGAACTTATTTATTTAAGTATGATGCTGGTGAAAAATCCTGGTGCTCACCATTCAAACCATACTGGTAAATCCATAGGAATAAGCTTGGTTATTTATAGATGATTTCTGATATTAATATTGGTTTAGTATTGATGTTTTGAAAGCCTCTTCCCTGTTTTAGTTGTATTATGTTGTTGTGAGGTTTCCGTGTGCTTGTTACATGTGCTGATAAATTAATTGGTTGCTTCGGTTTTGTCAATAAAAAGTGTAATGGAAGTTACAAGTGTTCAATCTATTGTCCGAAAATTTGAAATTCTATTTTTGGTACTTTGTTCTCTAACATGTCTGCATACCTAAAGATGTATTTTGATATTGCATCCCTAATACATCTATTTTTGGTTCCCTAGTATTTTTGATAGGCAAAAGATAAAATGGTAGTCAGCATAGTTTATAATGGTTTATAATAATGAGTTCTAATCCTGAACCCATTAGATATGTATTTTGAGATTGTCTCTTTGTAAATCTTTGGTTCCCTATAAGACAAATGATATGACATCTGTTGATTTCCTCTTCATGAAACTATCTATGCTAATAGGCTTTGATGGTTCGCTTGGAGTCTGATTTAGCACAAGTACTGCTGGCAGCATGTAGAGGAGAGTTGAGTGGAATTTCATTAGAGTGGTCTGTTGGCTCATCCATGGTGGTGGCAATGGCAAGTCAAGGCTATCCTGGGGTCTACAAGAAGGGGACTGTGATTTGGAACCTGGAAGAAGCAGAGAATGCTGCTCCATCAGTGAAAATATTTCATGCTGGAACCTCACTCGACTCAAATGGTGACTTCATTGCCATTGGTGGTCGTGTTCTTGGTGTAACAGCAACGGGTAAGGACATTGAAGAGGCTCGGAATATGGCTTTTACCAAGCTGCTGATCAAATTGATTGGTCGGGAGGGTTCTTCCGGCGAGATATTGGTTGGAGAGCACTTCCCTATAAGCAAACTGCTGGCGATGAGTTGGGCTTGTTTTGTTGTCACAACTTGAATTGTTTGTAACAATCTCTAGAATTAATACATCATAAAGAATATGTTTTTGTCATGAGGGTAGGATGGAATCATACTTGGTTATACTTGTATCACTTTCATTGAACACAAGGAATAAATTAACTAAAATTGGTAATTTAAAAGCAAAGCAGGGTCAGTCAGAAGTAACTTGTGTAAACCATTTACAACAATAAATTGAGTTTAGAAGTGAAAATTGGCCATCACTTGGGAGTATGTGGTTTAGGACTTGTTATGTTTATGCAGTAAACATGATTTTATTTTGAAAATTTTAGTCAAAATATATATTGCTAAATTTTTTTTATTAGAATTCTGAATATCAGTATTAAACGTTGATTTCTCATTGAAAGATTTAAGCAGCAGACGTCGAGTTTAAAATTATTCTGTAAGGATATTTTGTAAGAAGCAAAATCAAAACCATATTCTAGTTTATATATAAAAGTAGAATTGTGGGATCTTTAAAATGAAATAAAAAAAATTAAAAAAATTCCCATGATTAGTTTTGGGCAACCAAACACTCACAATAGGAATTGGAATCCAATTCCCATGGACAACCAAACATCAAAGTTGGTCAAGTCCATGGCATGGGATGCCATGACATGGGATGTCATGGAATGGAATTCCAATTCCCACCTTAGGATTCCATGCAACCAAACACACCCTTAGTGCATGCAGAGCAACACATAAGTCACAAACAAAAGTATCATGGGTGCATATATAGGATGGCGAACCCATCGATACGGCCCAAACTGCACAATTGCGGTGGGCACCATCACCTTCTCTGAATACTTTGCAAGATACTATGTCAAATGATACTGCATAAACAATGTCATCGTGATCAAAACCCAAACACCCAAATTGCTCCATCCACCTGGAATAAGGTGAAACCCTGGCGCTTCGAACGCTGCCAGGTTATGTACCCAACGGAGGCCCCGGCACAAAACAAGGCACGATACAAATTCGGCACTACTATATCCCACGTAGGGTCATGGTCGTGGGCCTAGTAATTGCCATACAGGCGCTCTCGGACACTCAAACTGAAGAAAATAGATAATGGTATACAAAAAAGAACGCATAAGGCCATCCTTCAAGGAACCCATTAAAATGGGTAGGTGGGACTAATGTAAGCCAAGTGAAAGCTGAAGTCACAATAGCTAATTGTTCAACAATGTTAATCTCTCTTCCTTAAGCAATAAAACCCACTATAAAATCAATCACTGCTATACCTCTCTTAAATGTCCATAACAAATTACAAAACATATTCAATTATCAAATTGTTGAACAAATTGCAAATTGAATCTACTTCACTAAGACAAATAACATGAAAGAAATGTTTAACAAGACAAGGGAAGATCTAAAAAAACAGAGAGATGGAGACTTACCAAAGCCATTGCTTCTGCTTTGAAAGATTGCTTTACTAAATTGTATGTCAAATTTGATCAACACGAAAGAGAAACAAAATCAAAACAGATGAGAGCGCAGTTTAGGAATTGAGTTAGACAGGGATAGAAAATCAAAAAACAACAAAATTTTACCAAATTCAAATAACGACAAAATTTATCTTCTACCTTCTCGATGATGGAAGTGGGAGGGTTGCGAAGAGAAGGGGTAGGCAAGTGACTGTGGGAGGCGATCGACCAAGGAGATGGACTGTGGAGATTGATCAAACAGAGGGGTGGATGGCTGGGAAGTTGCAGACAACTACGACTTGGTGGTTGATCCAAACAGTGGCTGCGGAACCTGTGAAGAAAAAGAAGATATTCCTACCTCCAGCTGCTACTCTCTGATTCAATACCAAAGCTCTGAAGACTAAAGACAGAAGTAGAGAAAAAGTACGAGGAGACGAAGAATGAACAAGGAGGAAACGAAGAAGAGTACGTTGAACACGAGTAATTCTTGCTGGCCTGGGCTCCGCTGCCTGGTTGCTGCGGGCTGAATATACACTTTTGCTCATTCCCCCTCTTTAAACACATTTTTTAAATAAAGTGGTTGAAGAGGGGGGCAAAAGTGTACATTCGCCCCCTAGGCAGCAACCTCGCTCCCTTTCCCATACCAGCTAGAATTTGGGCTTGAACATATGTTTTTGGACAATAATTCTAAAATGCACTGGAATTTTACCTGGGATTTCGCCTGGATGGTGCTAGGCACGTGCACCATCCACGCATGTCAGGCACGTGTGATTAAAGTGGACAAAAAAAAAAAAAACACCAGAAACAGAAGCTCAAGCATTTGTTCTTCGATTTGGGTACCCATAAACCCTAGATCCCCAATCAGCTTAGAAACCCTAGATCCAATCGGCTCGCAAGTAAACGGGTACACGGCAGCGAGATCATCCTGCGACCAATCGGCTTCAGCGAACTGGGTCATCTCCTCAATCGGCTTCAGCGAACTGCGACACCTCAAAACCAGAAATTACACCCTGCCTTTGTGTTGTGTTCTTCAAGGGTTCGAACTACCTTCAATTAGCGAACTGGGTCATCTCCTGAATCTCTAATTTCTAAAGGTTAGACCTTTTTATCTCCTTCTCTGTCTGAGCTTTTTTATATAAAAATAAATATAAAAAACTCATACTTTTGTTTCAGTTTCTTATAGAGGTTATTACTTAATTTCATGTTGTTACATTGCAAAAAAAACATTTTTGTTGTTACTGTTAAGAATCGCCACTAGGAGAAATTGTTGTGGACTGTTGAGCTTCAAGTTGAATGTGTCTGCAAAATATGTATGTTCAGGCTTATTCATAAGGTCGATGTTTGTGTATATAATGTTATGTTTAGTTTGTAGCACGTATTCATTATGGGGACAAATGATCAAAGCTAAATGGGTTTTTCTTTTTTGATCAATCAAACAGAAGGAGAATACTTTCCAGCATAACCCCCACATTACCCCAATGCCAAACTAGAGATGCAATTTATTTGTTGTTTCTAATGCAATTTCTGAATGCAATTTTTTTTTTGTTTCTAATGCAATTTCTGAATGCTATGAGGTTGAACACTATAAAAACAAACATTTCAGGTTGAACACTATAAATGCTATGAGGTTGGCAATTTATTTCAGGTTGAACACTATTTTTTTGTATTAGAAATTGCATTAGAGGACAAGAACACTATAAAATGTATTTTATCTGAAATGTATTCTTGTCCACTATAAAATTGGATAAGAATACCCGTATAACAGTGTTGAGGACAACCTCATAGCATTCATAGTGTTGCATTTTTTATAGTGTTGAACATTTTAGGTTGAACACTATAAATGCTATGAGGTTGGCAATTTATTTCAGGTTGTCCACTATTTTTTTGTATTAGAAATTTTAGTATGAGGTTGTTTCTAATGCAATTTCTGAAATGTATCTCAATGTTTTTTCTGAAATGTATTTTTTGTTGTTTTTGTTGTTTCTAATGCAATTTATTTTTATGTATTCTTGCCTGTGTCACCCCAACTAACATCTGTTACTTTGCCAACGCAGGAATGACATACGTAGCTTATGTTGTTTATCGTGAGCATGTTCCTGGCATTTATGTTACTTGGTCAAGTTGCGCACTACAAGTAAACGGGTATACAGATGTTGTCTACAAGGGTTTCAATTCACTTGAAGAAGCGGTTGAAGATTATGAAATGTGGAAGGAGCAGGAGGCGAGAAGAGAAAGAGAACAAGCGTCGAGAAGAGAAAGAGAACAAGCGTCGAGAAGAGAGCACCAATCAAGAACAAGAACAAGGGAGTCAAGAACAAACGACACTGAAGAAGTGGTGGACCAACCCAATAATGCTCCTGAGGGTCGTCGCAATCAAGCTCATGAAAATCAAGTCAATGATACTTGGGCTTTTACTAAGGACCTAATCAACAGTATATTAGTAGTAGTTTTATTAATTCTTGTACTTTTGTTTTGTAAGGTCTTGGATAGTATGTGAGATATAAATGAATATGTTTTGGATGGTAAATGAATTTTAAGATCTTGGATGATATATTATTCTGTTTTGTTATTTTTATGGTGTGTTGCTGTTGTATGTTATTTCTAAGTCAATGTTGCTTATGTTGTTTCTATGTTGTTGCATAAAACTGACAGTGTTGCTATGTTTATGTATGGTGCTATGTTTTTATGTTGAAAAATCAGGAAATGTTGCTTATGAATTTACTGCAGTGTTGCTATTATCTTGAAACAGATATGGACACTGAGCTCCTGCAGTTGAAATGATATGGTGTTGCTATGATCTTGAAACAAAGTTAATGTAGATATGGTGTTGCTATGATCTTGAAACAGAGTTCCTGCAGTTGAAATTATCAGAGAAAACAGAGACAGGGATACTGCTATTATCCTACAGAGACAGAGTTCCTGCAGGAAATTATCAGGAAATGCTATGTTGCTTATGTTGCAGAGATAGATTTACTGAAATTATCAGGAAATGCTATGTTTCTATTGAGGGTTCCTGATAAAACAGAGACAGAGTTCCTGATCAAAATTTCTATGTTGCTATGTTGCAATGTTGCTATCAGGAAATGCTATGTTTCTATGTTGCTATTAGAAAATTTCTATGTTGCAATGTTGCTATCAGAAATTTCTATGTTTCTATCAGGAAATGCTATGTTGCTATGTTGCAGAATTGTTGTGTTGTTTATGTTCCTGACAGAGTTCCTGATCAAAATTTCTGATAAAAATTTCTGACAGAGTTTCCGATAAAAATTTCTGATGAAATTTTCTGGACAGATGAAGATTAGCATGAACAGTGGAATTTTTTTTTGAAAAAACACTGGAAATTTTCTGAAAAAACAATGATAAAAACACTGAGATACTAAAAATTTCTGACAGTAAACACTGAAAAAACTGAAAAACACTGGAAATTACATACCAAATTATACGAGTTTACACCCTGAAAAACTGAAATTACACCCTGAAAACCCGACATTACACCCTGAAACACTGAAAATTACATGAAACTCATGACTTGCAACAATGAAACTGCATGAACTGGATCCTCAATGCTTCCATATGTCTGACACTATGTTTGAATGATCTCTTTCAGGGTTGGAGAATTCATTTGCAATATCTGTACAATCTCTGTACGACTCCATGTCGTTGCTAGAAGTTGGTCGCTGCAAAAATAAATGATTAAGGCTTACAATCTTTATGCGGTTGTTAAAATGACAATAAGCATGTAAATTATGTACCTGTGATATAAGTGAGTAAACCTGACCAGTCCACTAGGTTGTGAATAATATGACCCCATACTTTCACCCTTCAAAACGACAAACACGTTAATCATAGTGAACAATCATAGCGGGGCAAATCAAAAGTGAATAATCTTTGTACTAAAGACAAACCTGTGTAGCTGAAAGATGTGTCATAAATTGTGAACTTTCAAATCCAACTTGGGTAGAACCCTACAAATGACATGTCAAATTAAAAATATATTATCTTGAATTGAAAAAATATATATATATTCATTGAAGCAAAACAAACAAGTAAACCTACCAAATTATTCTCTTTTTGTGTTTCTTTCTTCTTCTTCTTCTTCTTCTTCTTCTTCTTCTTCTTCTTCTTCTTCTTCTTCTTTTTACAGGCTTTTTCCATTGTAGATTGCATCCTCGAAGTAGAACGTCGTCCTTTGCAACGAACATGCAATGGACTATGAATTTCAGCACTACTTTTAGCGCCAACTTCGAACAACCCCTTTGGCTCAACATTGACATCACCATCACCTTTTGATATCTTTAGTTCACGAAGCTTCATTTGTATCCACTGTTTAACATTGTTTGTCTCCTTTTGATCCTCGGAAGCTATGTCAGCCATTTCATAAAAGAGACTGCACATCTCATCAAACCGTTCATTTTCAGGCTTCATTGCCCAATCTGAATATACAATTTTAACCTTCTTATGACACCTTTTAACATCTTTCCTCCACCTTCGAAGAATAAATTTTTCTGGTAAAACATTAATCCTCTTTTGAGACAATACCGATAAAATATGTTTGCATAAAATCCCCCTAAACTCAAACAACTGACAATTGCACTGAATATTGAAGTCGTCATTATTAAAATAAACCTTAAAATTGATTGATCTGTATGCGCTTCCTATCAACCTGTCTTCCGAAACATAATAAACCTGAAAGCCATCCAACTCGTTGACATGATTAACTGCACAACATAATCTTCCTGCAATCTCTGTTTGAAACTCCTTAAATTTATTTGTGGTGTAGGCAGCTTGAAATTTTTTCTCAAATTCGTACGGAGTAATCCAAGGAAGCCAACGGTTAAAGGATTTAAAGTCTTCTTCAACTTCTTTTTGAACCTTACTTCGTAGTGCATTCTCATATTGTTCTACAAATTGCTTTAGAGTGGTCTTTGAATTTACATAACCATCGAAGAAAGCATTCATACTTACACTCCTTTGTGTTGAAGACATTCCTGCCCAAAAAGTAATCCTCTGAAATGTTGGTACCCAACGAATTCTTTTATTGTATAATCCACTCAACCAATCATTATTTTGAAGGTTAAATTTCTCAATGAACCCATACCAATATTCTTCAAACTCTTCATGAGACAGAGAATCATAAACTGCTCGTTGCATTGCAAACTTTATAGCCTCATATTGATTGCAACCCGAAAGTTTTTCAGACAACTTTTTCATAATATGCCATAGGCACCATCTATGGCGTGTGTTGGGAAACACAATTTTGATGGCTCTCTTCATTGCTCTATCCTGATTAGTGATTATAGCGTCTGGAGCACGATCATTCATACACACGAGCCAAGATTTGAAAAGCCAAACAAACTCTTCTACTGTCTCACTACAGATCAATCCACATCCAAGAAGTATTGACTAACCATGATGATTCACCCCAACAAAAGGAGCAAATGGCATTTCGTACTTATTAGTTAAGTACGTAGTGTCAAAAGTAATGGCATCACCAAACTCCTTGTAAGATGTTCTACTCCATGCGTCAGCCCAAAATACATTTCTTAACCTCCCTGTTTCATCCAAATCCATCAAATAGAAAAATTCAGCATTGTTGGCTTGCATCTTTTGAAAGTAGTTATGAAGTGCTGACGCATCCCCCTCACCAAGTCTCAACTGCCTTATTTTATGCAGATAGTTGTAACAATCTTTTTGGGAAAATGTCATATTATCATTCCCACCAGCTTCAACCACACACGAAGTAAAACTCTTATTTGGCCTAATGCCCGCCCTATCATTATATTCAAGTCTCTTCTTCACATATTGGCTCATAACTCGATTTTTAGAATAATATCTCGATTTTTCAGGGCTCAAATCATGATTGTGATCATCACTTACTGTTGTCACTTTCACTGTTCCATCAAGGCGTATACGACCTCTAATCTTAGCCTTACAACCACATCTACCCATGGGACGCAATTTTATAACACTTTCTGCTTTGCTTTTTGAAATCCCAGTCCGACCACATGCAAGAATAACATATCTCGAATTTCCATCCACATCTTTTTCAGTCGCCCTTACTCTCACTAGAAATCCTTTTTTATTACCATAATCATGATAATACGACTGAAACTCTTCAATATTGTTAAATTCCATCCCTATGCAAGGCTTTTTTATCTCATCTAAAAATTCTTCATTTTCCATACATTCATTATTTTCTAATGTATCCATCCCTGAAAATATGAAAAATTCAACACAAGCAAAACCCCATTAAATCTCTCATACTACTATACTGAAGTTAACAATACTGCTAATCATACAACACTCGGGAAAGCCTAAAATGTTACTAGGCTAACAATCACAAATTTCCAAATTAGCTAATTATTTTGGATTTTAATATAAATACAGTTGCTAATCATTGAGGTTAAAAGACATTTTTACAGTAGCATCCAAACTGGTTGTTTTACATCATTTTCAATTTATTTCCAAGCTACTTATCGTTTTTTATTTAACTTAACATTTTATTTTTCTATTTTAAAGATCTATTTCCTTCCTATTTGTCGACTAGGGATAGCATTTCAAAATCAAATTGATTCGGTTTGGTTGAAAGAAAGGGATAGCATTTCAAAATCAAAAGGAGATAAAGAAATGGAGAAAAATACCTTTGTGTTGTGTTCTTCTTGGATTGGATTGGATTGATTACACAAATAGATCTAGGGTTTTGTTGAAGAAGGTTTGCTTGCTAGAGAAAATTTCTTCTCTGTCGATTTGGGTTCATTTTTTTTTTTTTTTTTTTTTGCTCACCTTTAATCCCACGTGCCTGGCATGCATGGATGGTGCACGTGCCTAGCACCATCCAGGCGAAATCCCAGGTAAAATCCCAGTGCGCCCTAGCAAAGCTCGTTTTTGGAAGAGAAGAGAGGATCGTGATACAAGGAGGAGAGTTTGAACAACTCTTCAATGATTTTGAGGATTTTGGTTTATTTTTTATTTTTTTCATTTATTTTGTCACTATTGGTTTTTATTTCCTCACTCTTGGGCAGGGCTTTGATCAAATGTGATGAAGTGTTATTTTTTTCACCAAAGGTATTTCATTTAGGCACCAAATTGTCTTCTCTCTATAGTGTGACGATTTCACATATGAATTTAAGAACCAAAATTTCACATATAGGTGACAACTCGTCAAAATTCCTCACATAAACAGGAAAACGGTGACAACTTTAAAAGCCACACATATGAATTCACCACCTAATGCCAGATTTCTTGTAGTGTTTATAAGAAAACTCGTGTCGACCTGGATTTGAACTTTGATTATATCTTCTTATAGTGGGTCTTATTTGGGCCTCTATGGTTAGCTTTATTCTTCTTGGGTTTTACGAGCTGACACAGTAGATGGGACATCAGATTCTCGTGATGGATGTTTTTTGCCACGTGTATGGCTGTGAAAATCAGTATATTTTGATGTATCATCATATATATAAAGTTTGATAATATTAATATGTCACTAGTTCACTATTGTGACCGGTCAATAAGGGTTGTTGAAAGCTAAGAACCCTAAATGAGAATCCATGTGACCAAATCTATGCCATTCTTTTGATTACGGGACATAAATTTTATTATTTTTGTAATCTCTTAACTTAACCCCTCCCATCCAAAATGTTGTTGCAGAGTTCGAACCCTAAACTTGTGATATTATCCGTCACAAGCCTACTAGCTAAGCTAGTAACTCATGGTTGAGACCACCAAAGCTAATGGTTGAGTTATGAATAATGTGATTGCCTAAAACTTGGGATAGCATAATTTCATGCATATATGAAATTAAATTCATAAAATTTGAGACCACCAAAGCTAATGGTTGAGTAATGAAAAATGTGATTGCCTAATCATTATTTTCAAATTTAATTAACATCAAATCCACTTCAAATATTATGCTTCCAGAGAACAGTTTGAAGGATATAACGTTTGTAATATACTCAACTATCTTGGATAAAAATTATTATTTTTAATTTGTGTATCGAATATCAACACCATTCTGAATTGCCAATAGTGTACCAGCTGAATTGGTAGAGGTGTTGCTTAGGAAAATATTGTGGAGTTGAAGGGAAAGATCTAAACACATGTCTTATTCTTTTCAATAATCCATATTGTAGCAATGGAATACTATAGTTTCTCTCCCCAATGATAGATTGATGATTGATTACAAATACCTATGATCCGCCTTCTCTACAACGAACCAGAAATACCTTGCTTATGTATCATTAGGAAGTGCATTAACATAAATATGATAGAAAGAAGAGGTAATACAAAAGTGTGTAAACTATAAAAACGAGTCAAAGTAGATTGACCCACACTAGCACTTCCATGTAATAACTCGATCAAGGGCGATCTGATTACAAGAATAGCGTTGGGTACGTCTGT
The DNA here is from genome assembly GCA_963556465.1 of Berberis vulgaris. Lineage (NCBI taxonomy): Eukaryota > Viridiplantae > Streptophyta > Magnoliopsida > Ranunculales > Berberidaceae > Berberis > Berberis vulgaris. The sequence goes on along the minus strand of OY747127.1, from coordinate 94,819,076 downwards.
CACGATTTTGACTACCCAATAACCAATTTGGTCCCGAGGTCGAGAATGACCAGTTACACCAAAAAATGTGATCAATACAGCTAGAACCACACATGTAACCCAAGTCAATTCATGGGGTTTTTTAAACCCACCGGTGAGATAGGCACGAAATACGTGCAGGATCATCATTATGACCATCATACTTGCTAACCATCAATGAACTGATCGGATTAACCAACCAAAGTTAGCTCCAGTCATTATGTATTGTATGTATATGGTGTACATGTTGTTGTTGTATCTCGCAAGTTAGCCAAACACTCTTGAAACAATTATTGATGGACACTTTACCCATTTTGGATACAATGCATGGTTGCACTTAGAAGTCATCCATGGTTGGTCATGACATGAGCTCCCAAAATATGGACTTTTTTTTTTTGGAAAGCAAGCAGGGTTTTAAGGACCCCTTAATCTTGATATTAATGAAGCAAAAACAAATACAAAAACAATCTCTCACTGGAGAGAGGATTCACCATTACAAGCCTAAACAATGTACAAAGTCAATGTTTGTACCTTTTGTTTGCTTTCTTAGTTCTTTTGCACTTTCGGAGGCAAAGACTAAAAATCTTTGGTGTAGGCGATTGCAGCCGATTCTATAATCACATCATTACTAGTGGGGTCTGGCTCATGTTCTTCTTCAGAATCCTATCAACTTTCTTATTTCACCCTATTGTCTGTGCGGTTCTTGTATTCTTCCCATACTTCTTTTTAGCTATATGTAGATTTTCTTAAAGTGTTCCATGCCACATGCTTTAATTTCTTGTTGTATTACATCAGGAACTTCATTTCCCAAAATATGGACTTTATTAAAGCATCTTATGTACATGTTTTTTTACTTGCTACGACAATTATTTGTGAAGGACTTACTTCATCTTTTATCTGGACTCTCTCAACCATTGGTTTCTCCTCAAGGTCCTACATGACTCAAATCCTAGTTGATCTTCTTCAACTGAACTTGTTTTTCAATAAAGGTTAAATGAGAATTTACTGTCTCAACTTGTATTTCCTGTGAATGTCATTGTAGCATTACTAAGAAACAAAGTAAGTGTTTTTTTGTTAATAACTTAAAATGATAAAGTCGAAATGTAGGGTAAGCATGGCAGCGACCTTCTATCACTACACTACAACTATCCATTAATAGCATATGACAATAGCACTTTTTCACTTTGTGCTATGGAAAGCCCAAGGTTTGTCCCATTTCAGATCTCTTGACATTTCTAAAATGCTATCAAATGAACGGGAGTTAAATTTTCACAAAACGCCAAATTTCCCTCTGGATCGAAAAGAAAGAAGGAAAAAGAAAGAAAGAAAAGAAGGAAGCTCGCTCTGCTCACCACTCTCGCTTTGGTCTCACTTTCCCTCTCTGATCTGCTCTCCCTCACTGTTCTCGCTCTGCTCACCACCTGGTCTACTTCTCGACGTTGTGGTCTCCCTCTCCGCACTGCTCTCCCGCTTCAGTTTCGGCTTCAACTTTGCTTTCATGGTCATTCACTCAACTCACTCTCTTTTGCTTTGCTTTGCTTTCACCGCAAACTCTATAATTTTTTTTTTTTGTATCAGTTTTTGAAGTTCTGGAATGGTAGATTTAATGCTTTGAAGGATAAAAAATTTCTTGTAAGTCTCAGATCTAGCATGCCTCGTCTTCATTTTGCTTATTCATCTATAGTGGACTGAAACCAAAAGCCCTAACGTTGTTATTTTTCACATTTCAGGAACTGAGAAGAGATTCTTAGATCCTTTTATTTGTAGATACATTTCTCTTCTTTAGGTGAGATTTCGATTTTAGACCTCTCATTTGTTCTTTGTTATGGGTTTTGTTTGATTTGTTCTTTCTTGAATTGATGCCTTGTATGAGATGGAAATTAGGTTAATTGATGAGTTCAACTGTTTGAATTGCATGTTGTTAGGTTTAGAAGAAAGGGTTATGTTTGGTTTGGATCTCTAACTGAGCTTAACATAGTATTAATTAAAGTAATTGAATTGTATGAAATTTTGCGGAAAATAGGAAGAATGGTGGCACGTAAGGTGATTGACAGTCAAGGCACGTTGATTGATAGTCTGAGGGGGGAAATGCAATATGAATGTTAATTGGGGGCAAAGTTGAATTAGCTATATATTTTAATGGGAAAGTGCAATTAACCATAAAATTAACATAATTTATATAAAATGCTTGATAATAAGGCCGATGGTAGTATACACTCCCTATCTATTATTATTTTCTCCGATTTTGTTTTCATGGTGGTTCGAGGACGATTTGTGCTATGTCGGTACAAAATAATAGGTGGGGGTATACATACATAACCCTACACCTACACGTAACACGGGGAAATTTTATTAAACATTATGACAAGCTCTCGATAGGAGATGAGGATATGATAACTGAGGAACGTGATTCTTCATGTTCATAGTGGTAGGAGCATCATCGACATTCTTTTTCTGATAGTGAGTAAAAAAAAAAATTCAGGGTAAAAGGTACCACAAGCTTGGTAATGTAGTCTATCACATATTTGCAAGTATCCGTGTTTGTTTATTTTTTTTCACGAAGGGTTTGTTTCTTATCCTATGAAACGTTTCATTGGTATATACATGTCACTTTTTTTAGATCATGACACATGTTAATTTGTTAATTTTAGATAGTTATTTCAGTAGCTTTAATTATTACATCTGTTGTTCTGACTTTCAGTTTTCCAGGTTGCATAAGGACACCTTTATAATGGGAAAGGACCACAAGAAGAGCCGAAGAGAAGAGAAAGACCATTAAAGTAAAGAGCGTGAGCGCTCAAAGTCTACCGATACTACAAGGGAAAGGGAAAAGGATCGACGGGTTTCCAGTAGGGATGCGAGAGAAAATACGGATGAATACAATAATGGGCATAAGGAGAAGGTGAAGAAGAATGATTATGAACATGAAAGATAAAGAAAGAAGAAAGGTTAAAGAAAGGTTCTAAAGGTGTTCCTGAGATTGTAGCATGGGTTAGCAAGAGCCGCAAACTTGAGGAGAAAATGAATGCCGAAAAAGAGAAAGCTTTGCATCTCTCAAGAGTTTTCGAAGAGCAGGTATGTTTTAGTGTCTCTCCTTTCTGATTAGTTTGCTTTCTTGGGCGATGATATTTTTTTACTTATTTTGTGGTTTTTTTCATTTAAGATAACTCTTTGATTCAACTTCCACAGGATAATATTGTTCTAGAAGAAGATGAAGAAAAGGAGTCAGCTCAGCATACTATGAGTACCGCCCTTGCTCTTCCTAAGCCTCATTTACTTTATTTTCTTTGAAAATTTACTGAAATTTTTGTACATCGTTGTTAATCCAATATTGTTCCTTGTATTGGATTATGACCTCTCATTATGTAGTAGAATTCTAGATGAGTATTAGAATCCAGATAGACACGGGTTCTCTGTGAAAATGATGCACACCGTCGCTTATATATGCGCTATGCCTTGCACTTCAGTGTGGATTGGGTATATATGTGTAAAACCTCTTTAGTACGACGATATCACATGAAAAATGCATTTCGCATGTGGTCTGTTGTTGTAAACTCAAAGGGATCTATTCATTTAGTTTGTTACATGCATGAGAATATGCCATCAAAACTTCAACTTATTTTTTTTTCTTGCTAACAGAGAACCTTGCTGGAGTTAAAGTACTTCATGGTCTTGATAAAGTCATTGAAGGCGGAGCAGTTGTTCTGACTCTCAAAGATCAGAGCATATTAGCTTATGGTAATTATCGTTTCCCTGAAATTTTCTTTAAGGCAGTGTTTATCACATCTAATTCCTTAAAATCTTACAACGACATTCTGATTGACAGAGGTTGATATGCTTGAAAATGTGGAAATTGGAGAGCAAAAGCAACAAGATGATGCTTACAAGGATGCGAAGAAAAAACTGGGATATGATGACAAGTAAGATTGATCTTATTACTGTTGTATTTTTCTCACAGATGTGCTTCATACGACTAAAATATCTGCCATCTGTACTATCTCTTCTCAGGTTCAATGACGACTTTGGTGCTCAGAAGACAATTCTTCCACAGTATGATGATCCTGTTGATGACGAGGTTAGCTCCATGCCCTAGTATTGGATCTTTGTAATACCTTGTAATATATAGGCATATATAGTAGATCCTCTTATCTTTTATTATTTATTTGTTCAGGTCATGACTTTAGATGAAAGTAGGCGTTTTACTGGCAAAGCAGAGAAGAAGCTAGAAGAGGTAACTCTCAGCTCCTTCTCAATGTAATGTTGAATATAGGGGAATTTGTTGCGACAAATAATTAATTTATAAGAGAAAAATTGTTACTGTTTCCAGCTTAGGAAAAGGATATTAGGTGTTTCCACGACCAGTGGGTTTGAGGATCTCAATTCATCAGGTAAGGTATCATCAGACTACTATACACTAGATGAAATGTTTCAATTCAATAAACCCAAGAAGAAAAAGACACTCGGAAAGAAATAGAAACTTGATTTAGATGCCCTTGAAGCAGAAGCTGTCAATGCTGGACTGGGTGCTGGGGATCTTGGTTCTAGGAAATATGGGAAGAGGAAAATCGCCAAAGAGGAACAAGAGCGATCTGAGGCGCAAAGTAGGAATGATGCATACCAAACAGCTTTTGCAAAAGCTGAAGAGGCATCTAAAGCACTCCATCAAAATATATCTTCAGTTAAAGTGGAGGAAGGGGAAACTCTTGTTTTTGGAGATGAAAATTAGGATCTCTACAAATCTCTAGAGAAAGCTAGAAAACTAGCTCTGAAGAAGCAGAAGGAGGAAACTATCAGGTCTGTAGGCTATTGCTTCCTTAGTTCTTGCTTCCAGAAATCAAGCGCCTGAGACTCAAAACGTCACATTGGGAGAACCACAAGAAAACATATCGAAAGGAGATATGAGTTTGGTTGCATTGTAAGTTCTTATTTACCGCCTTTATAATGTAAATCCGTTCTATATATAGCATGCTATCATAATGACTAGAATAGCCTTGCAATTGGTAGATGCAGTAGAAGTATGTTCGTGTTCAATCATCTGAATGCAGCTTGACCTTTGAGATCTCAAAAGGCTAACACTCAATTCTGACCATAGCTTCCAGTTATGAATGCATTTTCAACCTTTTAAGTCTTTTATTAAGGATACTTATTACATTAACATCATTAGCTAGTTTTGATTCATATGATGAATCTGAGCTCCTTTGTAAATTTCATTTGCAATGTTTCCCTTTGTATTAACCATTTCCTAGAGGAATTAAATGGAATCCCATCAAGACATATTTTGTTTTCCCAGTGTGATATCCTTTAGACGTTCATATTTGGTTTTCAAGCAATTTATTGTATTATGAAATATTCTCTGTTTGCGTTTCTTAACTAGATGACCCCAAAAGCGGCTTTTCGGATGATTTCTCATAAATTTCATGGGAAGGAACCTGGGAAAATGAAGAAAGAAAAAGGTATGAAGCAATTCCAAGATTATTTGAATATGAAATAGATGAAGAATTCTGACACGCCATCACAGTCTATGGAGAGAATGAGGGAAGCCCAAGCTTGCTTGCAGACGCCCTATCTTGTGCTCAGTGGGCATGTTAAACCAGGGTAAGTTGGATAGAATGCTGCTCTTTTATATTATTATTACTATTATTATTTATGGTTCAAGTTATGTTCTGCATAGTTCAAGCAAGTCCATTGATTTATTCAACTTTGTTGATTCATTGTAGAGTCATCCTATATTTCTTTGTATTTTTAAGCCAACATCTTTGTATTTCTTTGTATTTTTTTATATTTGTTTGTACAATAATTCAGTTATAAATGCTAGAGATGATTAAAATTTAATATGAGCATGTATCGATCCATTTTTGCTATTTCCTTTAAGTGTATATTTCTATTTTATTCTTCAATCTCGTCTTTGGATGAAAGTTTATTTGTCATTCATTTGGGTGTTTCCAGGGACCATTTCAAAAGGTGCATCCTTGCTCATCAAGAAGGTGCCAGGGAAGTCTATGCATGTTGCACGCATGTTGTTTTTAGGTACATTCATGTTTCTTACTTGCGCGTTCTTTTCCTTTAAGTGTTTCTCATTTTGTTCTCTCAGAAATAAGCTTGCCCAATGCATGTTTGCATCTCCCGTCTTTGATTTATAGTTGATTATATTTAAGTTATTTGATTGTGTCATTTCAAAATGGCTGGTTGCTGCTGTGTTTGTTGAATTGCTGAGGTGCGGTGTTGTTGCTGTTTTGCATTGGCGCAGTGATGTTGCTGATATGTTGTGGTGTGGCTGCTTTGTGTTGCTGCGATGGTCACTGTGTAGTTGCTGAGGATGTTATGTTATGTTCTTGGCAGCTTTATAGGTTTTATTGCAAAGTGAGGTTGAAGGCGTTGATAATGAAAACAAAGCCTCAGAGACTGTTTCAGCAGTTTGCTGTTTTGTTTCGGTGCGATTTTGTGTTGTTTGCATGGGAAAGCAAGTTAATTTTAGGGGTTAGTTTTGCGGGCCAGGGACAGGATTTCAGGTTGTGTAATTTGAGTTTAAATGCCCTTTGTTTCTTTTGATGATTTGGCAAGGGGGTCTATGGGTTTTGTTCGTTGCTTTGGAAGCTGAGCTTCTCGGCATTGGAAGGAAATGAAATTGGCGTGTAAGACCTCAAGAGGAAGAGATAGAGATGGAAAAGTAAACTAACTCACAAATTTTGCAAATCTGAAAAGGTCTATGTCTGCTGGTTATATAAGTATCTGGAATTTTTGCAGTGGGAACTGTATTTTAATGTTGAATTGGTACAATGTTATAAGAATTTACAGATTGTTTGTCGTACATTTCCAAAGATAGATATTGCCATTGTTTGGTTTTTTTAGTGCTGAATTAATTTTACAAGAACTTACAGCTTAAAAAAAAAGTGTCGTGCATCTCCAAAGATAGATATTGCAATATTATCTTCTATGGTTAAAGAAATCAGTGTTATAAAAAGTCATTTGATAGCACTTGATGAGTGCTATAGAAAAAAAAAGGGATTTGAAAAACACTATAGAAACTAATGCAATAGCATTTGTTAAATGCTACGTGAAGGAAGAGTAGCGTTTTAGAAATGCTATTGGTAACTATACAAGCGTTTCTTAAGTGTTGTCACAAGCTAAACAATAGCACTTTTTTATACACTATTATAGGTTTAACCATAGCATTTTTAAAATGCTATTACAAGCTAAATAATAGCACTTGAAAAACGCTATAAATGGTCTACTTACAATAGCGTTTCTAAAACGCTATAAATAACCCAGTACCTATTATAGCTCTGACATACACAGCATTTACTAAAACGCTATGATATCCTACAATAGCATTTTTGAAATGCTATGAATAAGCATTTGTGGTGTAGTGTATCTTCCATTACGTACCTGCCCTGTTGTGCCATTGAAGCTCTTGTACCGATCCATTAAGTTGGCATGGCATTGCATATCAGATAGCCAAGTCAAATTCCCATCCCTAATAATAATATTGTTGCAATTACAAAATCTTCCCTTAGTCGAATTTCAATTTATGAATAGTTTCTATTTATTTTTATTTTTTTAAAGGGATTTTTAGTGAATTTATTGAATTCAGAACCATTAAATGCCTCCCGCATGGTTCAAACCTTATACATACAATACCATCTACTACAAATCCGCCAATTTTTTCATTGTAATGGCAATTGCCTGCATGTCTGCAAAAACATTTGGTTTGATTGTATACCGTGCTTTGGTCCAAATAATTAAATCATTCATACTTTCAATTATTTGTACATATATTATAAAACTAATATATTCTATATAATTTATTTGAATATTATATTAGAACTAAGCGAATGAATAATTGTGCTTCCCAATTATATATAATAAAAATTCAACCTGAACAATATTTCCAAATTTTTGTAGGTCATAGTTGTGACAAATAGATGTTGTGTATTCGAATTCTTTATTTGATTATTACAAATTTTCAACAATTTAGTCTTCCCTGGTTCTCATACGCCAAAATGTACCCCCATTTAATTATACAAGTCTGAAAATATTGGTTAATTAGATCAGTAGAATAACATATACAAAATTTTTTAAAATATTGGTTAACATATCTTATAATAATGTTAAATGGAAAACAATTTTTAAGGCATCACAAAATAAACCATTTAGATATCACAGTTGATATAATGACTAATTTGTACTTACTTTTATACTTTTATGACCAACAAGAATTATTTTATTAACTCAAATTAACCCGTAAAATTATAGGACATCTTTACCATTTCTAAACGTATTTTTATACTTTTATGATTAACAAATACTCTTTAATTAATTAATCTAATTAGGCCAACAGATTGTTAGTTGGGTTATGTTGTATAAGTTGATAATTTATGGTCTATTAATTCCTCAGTTACTCTCCAAAATATATCTAACGGAGCCAAAAGTATCACATTTTTTTTATTTATTATTATTATTATCATCATCATCATCATCATCATCATCATCATCATCATCATCCTCATTATTATTATTATTATTATTATTATTATTATTATTATTATTATTATTATTATTATTATTATTATTATTATTATTATTATTATTATTATTATTTCGGACTTGGAGTGGGCCCCATGAAGCACGTGTATTCCGGCTGCCAACTTTATTTTTTCCCTTCTGTCGGGGGATCCCCTTCCAGGCGGCTTTACTCTTGGATATCCATTCCTCCTCTAGGGTGATGTAGCTCTGTGTTTTCTTTGTCAAGTCCACCATATTTGCTGGTGGGTTCAGAGCCAGGAAGTTGTAAAACTTACCTTTCCTCAGACCGTCGATGAAGGTCGAGACGGTTGTTGTGTCATTGCACAAGTTGACGGAAGTTAGATCGCTACTGAAGCGCGGTAGGTACGCCTTTAGTGTCTCGTCAGGCTTTTGTTTCATTGACTTGAGCGTCTTCATCGTTAGCAAGATTTGCTGTAAAAAAAAATGATCTTGGAACGTGAGCATGTTGTCTGTGCATTGTTTGCACTGTTAAAAGTGGTAAAGTAGCATCAGGCTTAGCGTTGGACGTGTCCCCTTGTTTTTCATTGTTGCGTAATCCGGTGATCACCATCTCTTTATATTCTGAAAGGAAATGATGCCAATGAAAAGTTAGGAACTTTGTCGTTCCCCACGGACAGTGCCAAACTGATGCAGTCGATTTTCGCTCCCTACTTTGACCTTGACCTGCACAAGGAACGCACGTGAGCCACGGACCACCGTTACAGTGGCCAATGACACTCCGATGCTAAAGTCAAACAAGGATATCAGGAAGGCGTGATGTTGTAAATAGGGAATTTATAGCATACATTAGCTTACCAACCTCATATCTTATTTATAGTGTTGGAGTCCTGGTTCGACTAGGCCATCGATGACGTAGTTTAGGGACGAAGATATTCGTGAAGATCTTTCTCTAATTAGGAGTCGTGCTGTGAAGGGGAGTTTTCCTGTTAGCCTTGTGCTCCTACATATACGGGAGATAGTTCCCGTTTCGAGAGTAGCTCATAGATAGATGTCTCCGTGTCTGATATATACTTTGAAATTTGTTTCCTAGCTGGAAGCAAAGTGTTGTTATCTTACATGTCTGAAACTGATTATCGAGATACTTACCTTAGCAGGGTTTATGAGTATTGAGGATAGGTATGAGACACGTGGGCTTAGCAGGTTGTAATGATTTCGGGTCTGTCTGGCGGACAACATTGTGTGGGCTTGGAACCGCTCGAGCCGGATCAGTGTTGGACTGCCGCTTGAGCTCACTATTTCTCGATATCATCATGACACATGTACGGTGTGTAGAAGAGTGACCTTTTTGGTGTATCATCAGTATGCATCATCATGTAGGGTTTTACAAATTCTCCACCCTCCACATAACAAATTCACTTCAGGGGGAACTTATAACCATGTATCTCCACCCTACCATTCTGAATCGATGCAAAATTATGCATCGATCTAATCTTTAAAATAAAACCAAATACGTAAATGGGCAAAACTGCAACAAGTGTACATGCTGTTGTTTAGTGTTATCTGAGTATCTGGCAAGTTAGCCAGACACTCTTGACACGGATGCTGATGAGCACTTTGCCACTTTTGGATACAATGCATGGTTGCACTCAGAAGTCAGCCATGGTTAGTCATGACATGAGCTCCAAAATCTGGACCTTATTAAAGCATCTTATGTGCATGTTTTTCTTCATCTTTTATCTGGACTCTCTCAACCATTGCTTTCTCCTTAAGGTCCTACATGACTTAAAATCCTAGTTGATCTTCTTCAGCTGAACCTGTTTTTCAATAAAGGTGAAATGAGAATTTAGTCTCTAAACTTGTTTTTCAGTGAATGTCATTGTAGCATTATTAAGAAATTAACCAAGTAAGTGTTTTTGTTATTAATTTCAAATGATAAAGTCGAAATGTAGGTAAGCATGGCAGCGACCTTCTATATATCTTCCATTACGTACCTGCCCTGTTACGCGGTTGAAGCTCTTGTACTGATCCATTACGGTGAACATGGCGTTGCAGAGCAGATAACCGAGTCAAATTGCCATTTCTAATAATAATATTGTTGCATTTACAAAATTTTCTCTTAGTCGAATTTCAATTTATGCACAGTTTCTATTTTTTTTGAAAGGGAATATTTAGTGGATTTATTGGATCTAGAACCATTAAATGCCTTCAGTAAGGTTTGAACCTTATACATAGAATACCATCGCCATAAATCGGTCAGTTTTTTCATTGTAATGGCAATTGCCTCCATGTCCTAAAAAAAACATTTGGTGTGACTATTCCGATTCTGGTCCAAATGATTAAATCACTCATACTTCCAATTATTTGTTTACATATATTATAAACCTAATATATTCTATATGATTTATTTGAATATGATATTCGGACTGAGTGAATGAATAATTGTGCTTCCCAATTATATATAATAAAAATTCAACCAGAATAATATTTCCAAATTTTTGTAGGTCATAGTTGTGACAAATATAAGCCGTGCGTTCCAATTCCTTATTTGATTATTACAAATTTTCAACAATTTAGTCTTCCCTATTCGCGCCTTCCGACAAATCTCATAGGCCAAATAGTAGAATAACATATACAAAATTTTGACATATCTGATAATATTGTTATTATAGCCTGAAATGTAGATGGTAAATACACTATTTTTTTATTTTTTTAAAGCGGGGTAGGGTTTTTATTGGATCTTGAAACCATTAAACGACAGATTCAAACCTAGAACTTGTGATACTCCACCACAAATGAACCTGAGCTATTATCTCTTTGACAGACACTTCCTTTCAAAAGCCAACCTCCCATCTCGAAGCACTCGCTCACTCGTATTACTTTCGAGACCTGACATGCATTGTCATTGAGCAAAATACACGGGTTTCAATTGAACATTTACTAAGGAAACCTCCTTGGCCGGACCCTCCATTGATGACTTGATTAGTATTTCGTAGTGAAGGAGACTCGGCTTTGACTCACTGCTCACACAGAGAACAAACTTGTGTTTGTGTATAATTTTTGTGTCTTAATCAGTGTTTGAGATAAACGACGCATGAGAAGTGAGTAAGCTAAAGAAAAGACTCTCCCTTTTGATCAATAATCTAGCTTAGCTTAGTCGACTAAATTGCCTCCTATCTCGCAAGTTAGCCAGACACTCTTGAAACAGATACTGATGGGCACTTTGCCCATTTTGGATACAATGCATGGTTGCACTCAGAAGTCAGCCATGGTTGGTTATGACATGAGCTACCAAAATATGGACTTTTTTTTTTTTCTTTTTTTTTTTTGTAGGAAAGCAAGCAGGATTTTAAGGACCCCTTAATCTTTATATTAATGAAACAAAAACAAATACAAAAGCAATTTCTCACTGGACAGAGGATTCACCATTACAAGCCAAAACAATGTCAAAGTCAATCTTTGTACATTTTGTTTGCTTTCTTAGTTCTTTTAGACTTTTGAGGGCAAAGACTAAAAATCTTTGGTGTATGCAATTGCAGCGATTCTATAATCACATCATCCTGACAACTTTCTTATTTAGTGGGGTCTGGCTCGTGTTCTTTTACATAATCCTGACAACTTTCTTATCTCACCCTATTGTCTGTGCGGTTCTTGTATTCTTCCCATACTTATTTTAGCCATATGTAACTTTTTTTAAAGTGTTCCATACCACACGCTTTAATTTCTTGTTGTATTACATCACGAACTTCATTTCCTGGACTTTATTAAAGCATCTTATGTACATGTTTTTGAATTGCTACAACAATTATTTGTGAAGGACTTTCTTCATCTTTTATCTGGACTCTCTCAACCATTGGTTTCTCCTCAAGGTCCTACATGACTCAAATCCTAGTTGATCTTCTTCAACTGAACCTGTTTTTCAATAAAGGTTAAACGAGAATTTACTGTCTCAACTTGTTTTTCCTGTGAATGTCATTGTAGCATTATTAAGAAGCAAAGTAAGTGTTTTTTGTTAATAACTTAAAATGATAATTAAAGTCAAAAAGGTAAGCATGGCAGCGACCTTCTATCTTCCATTACGTACCTGCCCTGTTACGCCATTGAAGCTCTTGTACCGATCCATTAAGGTGGCATGGCGTTGCATATCAGATAACCAAGTCAAATTGCCATCCCTAATAATAATATTGTTGCAATTATAAAATCTTCTCTTAGTCGAATTTCAATTTATGCATAGTTTCTATTTATTTATTTTTTTAAAGGGAATTTTTAGTGAATTTATTGAATTCAGAACCATTAAATGCCTCTCGCATGGTTCAAACCTTATACATATAATACCATCTGCTACAAATCCACCAGTTTTTTCATTGTAATGGCAATTGCCTCCATGTCCGTAAAAACATTTGGTTTGATTGTATACCGTGCTCTGGTCCAAATAATTAAATCATTCATACTTTCAAATAGACGTTGTGTATTCGAATTCTTTATTTGATTATTATAAATTTTCAACAATTTTGTCTTCCCTGGTTCTCATACGCCAAAATGTTCCCCCCTTTAATTATAAAAGTCTGAAAATATTGGTTAATTAGATCAGTAGAATAACATATACAAAATTTCTTAAAATATTGGTTAACATATGTTATAATAATGTTACAGAAAATGACTTTTAAGACCTACTTTTTTCACAAAATAAACCATTTAGATTTCGAAGTTGATGTAATGACTAATTTGTACTTACTTTTATACTTTTATAACCAACAAGAATTATTTTATTAACCCAAATTAACCCGTAAAGTTATAGGACATCTTCTGTCGGGGGATTCCCCTCCGGATCTGGCTTTACTCTTGGTTGTCCATTCTTCCTCTAGGGTGATATAGCTCTATGCTTCCTTCACGAGGTTCGCCATATTTGCTGGGACTGTCGATGAAGGTCGAGACGGTTGTTCTGTCGTTGCACAAGTTGACGGAAGTTAGATTGCTACTGAAGTGCGCTAGGTACACCTTTAGTGTCTCGTCATACTTTTATTTCATCGACTTGAGCGTCTTCATCGTTAGCAGGATTTGCTGTATAAAAAGGGATCTTGGATCTGCTTCGAGGTTTGTCATTGTTGTTGTTGTTCCGTGAGTGTGAGCTTGTTGTCCGTGCATTGTTTGCATCGTTGAAAGCGGTGAAGTAGCACCAGGCTGAGCGTTGGACGTGTCCCCTTGTTCTTCATTGTTGCGTAATCCGGTGATCACCATCTCTTTGTATTCTGAAGGGAGATGATGTTAGTGAAAGGTTAGGAACTTTGTCGTTCCCCACGGACGACGCCAAACTAATGCATTCGATTTTTGCTCCCTGCTTTGACCTTGACTTGCAAACCTACACAAGGAACGCACGTGAGCCACGGACCACCATTGCAGGGGCCGATGACATTCCGATGCTAAAGTCGGGCAAGGATATCAGGAAAACGTAATGTTGTAAATAGGGAATTTATAGCGTACCTTAGCTTACCAACCTCATGTCTTATTTATAGTTTTGGAGTCCTGGTTCGACTAGGCCATCGATGGCATAGTTTAGGGACGAAGATCTCCGTGGAGATCTTTCTCTAATTATGAGTCGTGTTGTGAAGGGAAATTTCCCTATTAGCCTTGTGCTCCTACATATGCGGGAGATAGTTCTCATTCCAAGAGTAACCCATAGATAGAAGTCTCCGTGTGTGATATATACTCTGGAATTTGCTTCCTAGCTGGAAGCAAAGTGTTGTTATCTTGCCTGTCTGAAGCTGATCCTCGAGATACTTGCCTTAGCAAGGCTTATGGGTATTGAGGATAGGTATGAGACGCATGGGCTTAGCAGGCTGTAATGATTTTGGGTCCGTTTGGCGGACTGCATTGTGTGGGCTTGGAACCGCTCGGGCCAGATCAGTGTTGAGCTGCCGCTTGAGCTCACTATTTCTCGAAATCATCATGACACGTGTACGGTGTGTAGAAAATAGACACTTTTGGTGTATCATCAATATGCATCATCATGTAGGGTATACAAAATCTCCACCCTCCACATAATAAATTCATTTCAGGGCGAACTTATAACCATGTATTTCAATCGGGTATCCCTACCATTCTGAATCAATGCAAAATTATGCATCGATCTAATCTTTAAAATAAAACCAAATACGTAAATGGGCAAAACTGCAACAAGTGTACATGCTGTTGTTTAGTGTTATCTGAGTATCTCGCAAGTTAGCCAGACACTCTTGAAACGGATACTGATGAGCACTTTGCCACTTTTGGATACAATGCATGGCTGCACTCAGAAGTCAGCCATGGTTAGTCATGACATGAGCTCCAAAATCTGGACCTTATTAAAGCATCTTATGTGCATGTTTTTCTTCATCTTTTATCTGGACTCTCTCAACCATTGGTTATTTAGATAAAGAGTTCATGTTGCTCCTTTCTTCCGTCAACACATTATCAGCAGTGAAGTTCAGCTCCCTCACTATCTTCTTTAGCTTTACTTTTTCGAATCTTTGTAATAGCTTTTTAGCTTTACCTTTGCGAATCTTTGTAATAGCTTTTTGAAAATCTTTATCAGAAGACCAACTTGCAAGTTCTATCCTCGTTTTCACACAATTATGTTTCGACTTAATCCAATGCTCCATTGATCCACAGTGATTTATCTAATATTTAGTTTATCCAAATACAAAAGAAATTTTAGACTTAATTATTGTATAACTTAGAGTGAGTTCACAAATATATAATAAGAAATTTGAGAGAACTGTCAACTAAAAAAATGGCCCTGATCAGTAGTAAGACCAAAAGCAGAACGAAGCTAAAACATTGGTACAAGTTCGAGATCAGATTACCTGATAAATGGAAAACATTAGTGGGCACAGAGGTCAGATTGCATGATAAATAGCTTTACACAACATTCAACCAACCTCTCGCTCGTAATACAATAGAAATGAAATCATCTCCCTCTCTTTCTCTCATTAGAGTCTTAAAGGGTTATTGACTTTGATGAACTCTTCAAAAACCTATTGTTAAGTGTTAACCAAACACATTGTTTTCAACCAAAGTTCCACTTGTATGTTGATCTCAAAACTTTATGAACATCTCCTTTTACTTGTATGGCAACTACATTCCAAAGTTTTTGCAGCCTCAAACTTGATTTTGAGCCTTTGAGGTTTAGGGAGCACCCATCCATGTCAACAATCAATTAATTGTATGTCAAAAGACGATAAAGGTAAAGATTAAGGAACATATTATAGAGGACACGATACGATCGGAGATGCTTTTATTAGCAAGTTCTAACTCCACGTATTTCCTAGATCATTTGGGGCAATTGTTTGAATAATTATAGGCAAGAAAACTTGTGATATCGTAAGTAAAAACACCAAACCCATAACCCAAAATCTAAACCTTGAGAATTGAGTTTTGATATTTTGAGCCGAAGATGTTTTTAGATACTGTAAGCTTAGATCAAAGTTGGCCTATGCAGAGTTGAATAGTTAGGCTTATTAGTGTGTGACCACTTACAGGAAAAGCGTGACTCCATCTATAGGTGCAACTTGGGTCGTGCATCTGTAATTTAGCAGGCGTACAGAAATTTTGATTTTGATTGAAGTCGACATGTAAACTTTGATCTTGGATTGGGTTTTAAAAAGATCAAGATGTATTTTGATCGCAATCAGTTCTGCAACCTCAACTTTGAGCAATTTGTATCCACCTGAAAGAGACTGAGATGAGTATAAAAGAATGAGTATCAACATGCCGCAACTGATCATTTTCACTCCTGTCAATCGAGAGGCAAGAAATTCAATCAGTTAGCAGCATTTCTGAAGAGGTCTCATATCAAAATTTCCACTCTAATCAAGAGAGCTACAACAATTTTCAAGCTTCCATTGTTGTCTTCTGTCTTTTTGAAACCCAGCTGAATGGCTTCAAGTCTTGGCATAATCTCCCATTTCATTTGTAACCAATCCTCCAACACAGAAATTCTTCATTAGCACCAAGTTTCAAATCATCGTTATGCAGTGCAATTGTCAATGTATCATTTTAAGACCACATGAGCGAATGGTATACCAAATTCATTGGACCGGGATATGATCAAAACATCAGATAATTATTGGTTCTTTCATTCAGAAAGATGAGGCAGGATTGTTATTATTTCAATCACACTCGGATCAATGATAAAAAGAAAGATGTTCAGTCAGTTTCGATTGGACTGATGCGATGAATATTCTATCAGGAGAAAGTATAACTTCCATTCATATATTTGCTAGAAACCAAACCAAACTCTATTTTAACTATCTCAACAGGTAACAGGTAACAATTATGTCTAATAATCGTATATGTCGTAAACAATAAGGTGTTCTTTAATGACAAAAGGGAAAAGAGAAATCATGTTCAAGTAAACACTCACTTAAAATGACACTGCCATAGAGTGTGGAATCCTCACAAAATTACACTGCCATACAGCAAAGAACCCTTGCGCAATATCAGGATTCAGGAAACAACTAAAATTTCAAAAAACTTGGAAGAGTTACAATTTTAAATAAAAATCACAACTCTTCTATATTCTATTGAAAGTAACGTCTTAATTCACAAGTTACATGGATTTGCCATAGGAAATAAATCAAGTGTCTAATACATTCGTACAAAAAGAATAACTTGCTCACAACACTTTTGACATCACAAAACACCAAAAATAATACTGGTATTCATTGATGCAGTTTACAAAAATTTCAAATAGAAAAAGATGAAAGAAGAATTAACAAAAGGAACTCTACCCAACTCGTGGGGAGGTCGATGAAATTTGCTCCAGATGTGTAGAAATCAGGCATGGGCATTAGTACTCTACATTTTATAAGAAATGTCTGCTTGTCATAAAGATTTCACTTTAAAACTCATATTTCCCAAGCCAATTTACAAAGCGTAAACAAGTTTACCTTCTGCGCAGCACAGCACTCTAAGAAGGATGATACCTCTTTACATGGCAGACTTTATTAAACACCGTAGTAGAGGTAGGCTGATAGTACTTTCGCTTCCCATCCCAAAAATTCATGGACCAGTCACATAAAGTGGCTTGAACAAAAGAACTGTTAACGAATTTAGAAGAGCTCCTCTGAATTGAACTTGTTCCATGCTTCCTGTTTCATGTATTCAAATATGAGGGAAAGCATGCCTCATAGAGGAAGTCAACACTGCTATTATAACTCACCGTAACAATAACGCCATCAGCAGAAGAAAAGGTCATTTATCTAATTCAATATTTAACATCCTAGTTCTAAGAAATATCAAAGTAGATTGCTAAATGATGAATTGCTGAGTTAACACTCAGTTGCCTTCACTAAATTGCACTCCTACAAGTACGTGCACAAAGCAATTTTAATATTTGACTAATGTGGAAATGATAATTTGCAAGGGACACATTAAAAATTATCAATTAACACAAGCAAAAGCTTAAATCACACTTACAGAAAGAAAAATAAAAACTGAGGAATTACCATTATATGAAATCATATATTCAGTAGTTGCATTTAGGGGTGGGCATCCCATCCCGCGATCCCGATCCCGTCCCGATTTTTCCAGATCTTATTGGGATTGATCAATCTCATCCTGATCCTGTCCCGTCCCGATTTAGAGTGGGATGGGATCGAGATGAAGATTTTCAATCCCGCTCATCCCGTTCCGAACCGAACCGATTTTTTTAATATTTAAAATGAACTATGTAGTATGAAACTATGAAACCATTTGTTGATTTATTTGTTGTTTTATTTATTGACATGACTATTTTAGTCTCACAAGCTTCCATGTGACTCACCTAGATAATGAATCTAACTCAAACCCTCTCTCTTCTCTTTTTCTTCTTCCTAACTCTTGACAACAACAATGTGTGTTCATCATAGTTTTTAAATGACAAACTCATTTATCATTTTCGTTATCAATGTACAAAAAATGGCTATCTTCAATAGTGGTACTAAAAAAAATGGAGTAAAAGCTAATGAAATGGGAAAATAATAATCAATGGCTTAAAGTTATGTAGTTGTGTATTTGGTAAATCCAAAATTTTCAATCTTGCATATTAAATTTTCAATCCAAAATTTAGTACATGCTCATCCCTTCCCGTCCCGAACCCGTTTGGGATGGGACGAGATCGAGATGAGATCTATCCCGTC
The DNA here is from genome assembly GCA_963556465.1 of Berberis vulgaris. Taxonomy (NCBI): domain Eukaryota; kingdom Viridiplantae; phylum Streptophyta; class Magnoliopsida; order Ranunculales; family Berberidaceae; genus Berberis; species Berberis vulgaris. Next base: position 94,800,420 of record OY747127.1, on the reverse strand, counting down.
CCAATCCCGAACAAACGGGATGGAATATGGATGAGGTCCATCCCGTCCCATGCTCACACCTAGTTGCATCCTATGATTACAACAAATAGGCAACCCACAATTTAATCTAACCACACAAAGAGTGGATAAAATGAATGTAAGATTCTGAGTTGTAATATCCATAAACTCTTAAATATTTTAGTTTTAGGCTTTTAGCCCATAAAGGTGCAATTTCAAATTGAAGACGTGATTTGAGTTGGATAGTTTCTAATATTTGGAAATGTAGCGTTATGTAGAGTGTTGTGCGGGGGAGGCAACTCTACTTTTAATCCAGGCTCAAAGATGGAGGACCGATCTCTTACTAGGTGATTCTGCAAATTTGCTTGAGGCGCTTCATGCTGAGGACTCAAACTCTACTTTTGTTATGGATTGGGTTTGGCATCCACTCATATGCAACATTAAACGTCTCTTCGTTTTGTTGTCTTCTTGGAAATGTAATTATATTAGTAGAGACCTCAATAGAGAGGCTCATGACTTGGCAGCGTAGCTGGACGACTGATATGTACTCAGACCCGACTCTTTTTCCTTTCTAATGGCTTAATACTTAAACAAAAAAAAAAAAGTAAATTGTCCCTAACCGTAGAATTTTGTTAAATACCAACTCACTTTCTACTTCAAAGTATTTGTTTTAACCGTAAATCTACCCTCCTACAAAGTAAAGATATATTTCTAATAATTCCACAAATACTATTGACACCTTCATTGTGAATCCAAGGATTGTGATATCGTATTCCGAGGTAATTTTGGTAAGTTGATTTTAAGAAATGTTTCGTTGTGTATTTAAAAAACGTAAAAATTTCGATTGTAAATTTTGAAATTATCAAAGACAATTTAGGCATTATAAACTCTTATATATTAAATCAAGAGTTCCACAAGACTCATAATCTTATATAAACTACATATTGCATAATAACAAAATCTTAATATTAAACTAAGGTTATAACGGGTTAAAATGTACGGACATTATGATTGGTCCAATGAAAGAAATAAATATTTTGGATTTCGAAAAAAATTTCGATAACTTGAAAAAAAGAAATATTCCATAAAATTTTGACATTTTAAGAGAAATCACATTTAGGTTATGATATACTTCACAGTTTAACGTTCTTTTATGTGCCTTTACAATTCATGATACGGTTTATGCTTTCACAACCAGAACTATGCTGGTGAGGACATACCAATTAACGTTGTCTCAGTTCACCATATAGTATGCTCGAAAGAGAAGCATTTGCGACCTTAAGCAAACATACCAACTTTAGTAAGGACACAAGTAGGGATTAGTTACTAGCGAGTAAAGAAACAGTGCAGAAATATAGGTCTGTAATTCTGCAATTTTTTGCCAACCTCGACTTAAATTCATGTTTTCTCAATACCCATGGATAAGTTGGTTGTGCTTAAGCAAGACATCTTTTATGCATCCCTTGAATCTTAAGCAAACATACCAACTTTTGTAAGGACGCGAGTAAGGGATTAGTTACTAGTGATCAAAGACACAGTGCAGAAAAATACGTTTGTAATTCAGCCATTTTTTGCCAACCTCGACTTAAATTCATGTTTCCACAATACCCATGGATAAGTTGACCGAGATTAAGCAAGACATCTTTTATGCATCACTTATCATGTTAACAATCTATGTAATGACTGAAGCGACTAGAACTTAACCTATACTTTAGGGCGAAAAACAACATTTTCAAACCTATGGGCTAGAAAACTAGGGCCACCAAAACCGCATACACCATCACGTGATAGGCTAAAATGGGGAAATCATTAATTCTCTGGTTTTATATTCCTTTTTAGAAAATCTAATTTTCCGGACTCTTTTTTACTTTTTCCTTCTTAGTAATCCACATTCTGGAGAAACATATAATCTATGCCTTCCCAATTCTAGCAAATCATGTGACTGTGTCTTAAGATCACGTTCTTGACATTTGTACAAGATACATTATAGCAATGGTTGGCAGGAAGCAATATAAAAGCACAAAGAAAAAGAAAAGAAGCAAAACATCGTGTGACAGTGTAATTCTTGACGTTTGTATACGATATCTCAAGTGGTTTTCAACACCCCTATTTGGGTCTAAACTCCTCAAATGTTATAATTCAAATCCAATACGACAAGGGTCTGGATGTTGCCAACCAGTTATCGCGTACACCACATAAGTGGGTTTTTTTATAACTAACACCACCAATGTCAACAAGGTCAAACTTTTCTACATTTAGATTTTCTTTTTTTTAATAGGACCTAGTGCCCAGGTGGTTTGGCCCGTGGGCCAAGAAATATTGAATGGTGATGTGGCTGAGGGTTATCCTCTGTCTTACCGCGGCTGCTAGCACACTATCGTTTGAAAAGCTACTTCCCTTCTCTCCCACTTCACATCTCGAAAGGCATTGTATCTTTAAAACAGGTGCAAATATTAAATTTGAGGTATATAGTTTCTACTTTCCCTTTTTGATACATTGCGGTTTGTAACGTTCGTGGAGGGACCAAAACCTCATTGCCTTACCACTTGGCTACGTCCCATTTTTATTTTCATGCAACGCTAATAAACACTAATATCGGTATTCGCCCTTCGTCAATTCCCACCCCACTATTTAATTACAACAACAATCACGTCACCAATATGAGCATATCATAGATTATTAGCTCTAATGATTTTTTGGTCATTCCTTCTACGAAAAGCCAATTATCCATCCAATCAAATATTGAGTGAATGTTTGAGATCATCAAGTGTACCCATTCTAAATGTTATTCCGATCAAGCGATCTGCAGCTGCTAATACATCCCGCGGAAACAAAAATGTAATGTGCTAAGGTATGAAACTAAGGGTGTGTTTGGTTGGATGGAATACTATTCCATAAGAATCCATAAGGGACCACTACATTTAAGGCTAAATTGAGGCAATACTGATTATCCACCGTTAGATTTTGTGATCAATGATAGGAATGAAAATCTTATGAACATTAGAATCACACTCCTTAGTCCCCCCAAAGCATGTGATTTTCATGTTCATAGAACTTTCATTCTCACCATTGGTCACAAAATCTAATGGTGGATTGCTGAGTGAACCTCAAATTAGCTTATATGTAGGTGGTCCCCTCACAGATTCCCATGAATAGGATTTCATCCAACCAAACACACCCTAAGTAAATGTCCAAACTGACTGATGTTGAAGAAATGTTGGTTTTAAGAATGAGTGATTGCCCTTCTTCTTACCTGCTTAAGCATTCATAGCGCAAAATTTTACTATTCAAGCTGCGTTATATACTCAACGTATGTAGTTAAGGATCCCTTGTATTAACAAAAATATTATGAAGTCTAAATCTTATACCAAATCCCATCAATCGAATACTTTTTCAAGAAATACGAGACATCTAAGTCGTACAAGTAAAGAGATTTATTCATTAATGCAAAATCTATGCATTATTTGATTCATTACACAAATGTATAACTCCCCAAGAATTTCAATTGCGCTTGTGAGGAAAGGCTTATGATGGATACCTAGGCACCAGTGACGAGGAAGGGCGTAGCAAGCGACGAAATGCTACAAGCTTCTGGAATTCCATGGGTTCTTCGTAAAGTTGATCATTCATATATATAGTTAGGCTAGATACTTAACTTCGAAATTGGAAAGCAAAAGCGATTCCCAGAGTCACTGCAAGCGAAATGCCTCCCTCTCTATCTATCCAAGGGATGGAAGGGCAGAGGCTTTTGGTGGTAACCGTACATGAGACTTTGGCTCCATGCGGCTTATTCTGAAGACTGAAACCACCAAGACTAGGCAACAAAGATGCAAAACAATCTTTGGTTGAGTGTTACAAGAAGAAGATGGGGTGACGAAGGAGATTGTAAGACTTAACAAAGACGAGGCGGCCACTCATAGCAGAAACTCCATTTGCAACAAAGGATGTTGGCACTTGGTGTGCCACTCTGTGGAGGATCAAATGAAAATTTTCTAAATAAAGGCAATAAGTAATACCCATTTGGGTGGAGATTACCAATGAGCTCAGGTTGGAGGGGATAAAAAAAAAAGTGATTCATTGGTTTCTAACGTTCTTTATTTGAACTGGATTCCTATGAGACAACGCCCACATATTATATAGCTTGCTCCTTGTTCCCTGTCTTGCCATTCATCCACTCCACTGTGTCATGATCTTATTCACAAATAATTTGACTTTGATTTTTCAAGTTAAATCTAATAAAATATTTTTAGAGAGAGAGATAATGATTTTGAACTAAATTGATTATCTTTATGACAGGATTACATTCTATTTGAAATCACGCGGCAAGTCTTGGAGAATCGATTTTTCACGAAGTGGTTATTTGTTCACTAAATGCAAAAATCCATAGGAACCAATGAAGGGTTCTTGTTGATGGAACTCCCCAAAGTTCAACACATCTACAAAATTTCTTCAATGGGGAGGAGATAACGCAAATACACTAATGTAAACCTAATTTGGCTTAGACAATAATTAAAATAAAAAGTAATAATAGTTTGGCTTGTCTAAATTTTGACCTTGATGGCGTTGGCAATAGAACACTAATTAAGTGGTGTAAGTGATAACATAGCCTCATGGCAACATCCAGGCCCTAAGACAATGGCTGATAATTGTTTAGTTAGGCTCCTAGTAATCATCGCACAATAGGGTAACAAACACAGCCATTTCTTTTCCCTCCTAACCCAACCATGTAATGTAATGTTTTGCCAATTCTCATTTTTTTCTCCTAATCTAACCATGTATTTTAGGGGGGTGTATTGTATATGGATTCTTATGGAATTGATAAATAATTTGAAAAGTCCACGGACTCTTTAAATTGTCCACAGACTCTTTAAATTGTCCACGGACTTCTGCTGATTTCTTAAATCCATAGACTTTTGCTACAGACTTTCTAGAGATTTATGAAAATCCACGGACTTTGTATGAACGACTTTTACAGATTTCTAATTATTTGCAAGATAAAAAAGAAGTTGGTAATGACATATCCTCTAACAAACCAAATATATTAGACATTAGAAAAATTCTACAAACAGCTGGTGGGCCTTATTGCTTTGATGGATTTTGTTTATTGTAGATGAAAGGGAACATCTGCAGATTGAAAATAGGTTATGGGTTGATTCATCTTCGTCTCCCTTTACTCTCCTAAATCTCTTGTACAGTAACACAAAGAGAAACACATAGACAAGAGGGAACAGAAAATGAACACAAGGGGTAACATGGGTTCAACAGGAAAGGAAAGGAACACAAGGGGTAACAAGGTATCAAGCAATACAATCCCTTTCCGTAGTTGTTTCTTCTTCAACATCCAGTAAATGACGATCTCATTAAGCAGACATGTCATTTTACTAAAATTGCAAAGAGTAGAAATTTTAGGACAAAATTTTAAGGTAGCATTCCCTACCAACACACTGTTCCAAGAACTGATTTTGTTGCCCTTGGCCCAACTACCACTTCAATCCACTGCATAAACTCATTCTTATAGTCAGAAATAAACCTATGTATTCTCGTCCCATAAGAACATACCCGGTGCTTTGGAAGCCAATTCACACCTGTCAGGTCACATTTCATCCTGCTCACTCCTTGCACAAACACTCCAAACACTGCCCTTTAGTGCGGCCTCCAAAATAAAAGGGTTCGATTTTTCCCCTCGATTCAACATGATGGTAATGAAATATTGGAAAGGAACAACTCAGATGACAACATTGTCTATGAATTAGATGGGTTGGCAAAGAACAGGTCCTCATGTGTTGACGTGGCCTTTATGGAGGCAGGGAATGTGTCTTTTTGAAGGGAAAATTAGGTGTTTGAAACAGATTTTTCGTCTTTTAAACGGAGGACATGGAGATGGGGAAACTCCCATACGAAGATCAAGGACATATCCTTTCACGAGTTCATCTTCCCTTGTCTGATCCTTTCATCAAATCAAAAGTCATAAATAGGGAAAACAAAAGAGAAAGGATGGTTGGGGGGGGGGGGGGGGGGGGGGGGAGGGGGAGGTCATGTTTAAGCATGTTATAACTATATTATTTGTTTGCTTCATTTTATTCAATAAAAAAAACAAAGAACTTTGGGAGACTTTTTTTCACGTTGAAATCTTTGATATGGAGGCTGGCAAATTATTGAACTTTGTTATTTATACCTAACACTACAAAGTCCATGAGAATCCATGATTTTCCAAATCCATAAATATGAATGATATTTTGAATACCCTAAAACTTTTGTGGACTTTCTGAAATCCATATTGAATACCCCTAGACTTTGTGGATTTCAGAAAGACTTTTTAAAATCCTAATTGAATACCCCTAAACTTTTGTGGACTTTTTAAAATCCAAATTGAATACACTTGGATTTTCAGAATCCATGGAATTTATTAAATTGCCCACAAAATCCAGATACAATACACCCCCCTTAGTGTCTTGTCTAACCTATTCTTGCTTTTTTTTTCTACAACCATACGTTTGAGATATATGGACATGATTATTTCGCAGAGAAATGTTTTGTGCCCCTATTGACACCCCCAATTAAAATGGGGTAGCATCTATAGAACACCCCTATCATAATACAAGTAGGTTACACGCTACTCGGTAACAATTTGGTCGAGTATCGAGTTTACCGAATACTTGGGGATTAATCTGCAAAACTCTGATGATTCATCCCAATAAAAAAAATTCTACATCTACACCTAGGAACACTTCATTAGCAAAATCATAGAATTTGATATGTATGTGAATATGGTTTAAATAAATTGATTAATCAATTTGTCTAACTGGAGCAATGTTCTAAAAATCGTTAGGCGATAGGCGGGCGGTGAGCTGGGGATTAGCATCTAGGCGCCTAGGCGGTTTTTTATTATTATTATAATTTATCTTTTATCATGTAAAAGTGGGGTTTTTTGGAACGGGCGCCTAGCCTACATATTATTACAAATTGAAAAAGTAGTTGGACTTGCTGACAAGCACATCGTAAAAACAATCCAATCTCATTGAATTATAAATTATACATCCGTCATTGATTTGATTTGAGTTCAAACATTTGTTACTGAGATATCGAATCATTTTTTAAGCTAGTTCAAAAGTCAAATGCTTAATCCAAAACACAAAAATCAAATGGAGATTAAAAAAAAAAAATTTTAAAAAAATCAAAAGTAGGAAATAAAAATTAATATTGAAATGAAAGAAAAAGGACAAGGGTGAGGAGGAGAAGCCAAAATGTCAAATGCTGAATTGGAATCATATACAAATGAACCATAAATTCATGAATTGAGTGCTTCACTTTACACTAGCTGACAAGTGACAATTAATGAAATGAACCCCAAATTAAGACAACATAAGAAAATGACTTATCTCCTCAGTCTCACTCCTCAATCCAGTGACTCCAGCCTCATTCCTTCCTCTCAGTCTCACCCTCACCACCTGACTACCTTACACAATATACAATCAGTCTTAGTTTCCAACATTAAGACTACATCACCAACCCATTTCTCTTTCTAATCTCCTCTCAAATCCCCATTTAAAATAGCGCCCGTGGAGGGTCGTCGAGGGTCTGGATCAGTGTTGATCAGGTGCAGTGGAGGGGAGTGAGAATGGGTGACTTCGTCTTCTTTTTTTCTTCCTTTAATAGTAGTCTCTCTCTTCTCTCTTCTCTCTTCTCTCTTCTCTCTTCTCTCTTCTTCCTCTTCTTCTTCTTCTTCCCCTCCTCTTTTTCTTTTCTTCTTCAAGTTTGCTCTGCAAATGCAAATGTGCAAAACCCTAGATCGATGGGAAGGAGAGAGATCTATGGGGGTTATTTGCACCCCAATTGATTGTCACTTGCAACAAGAAAACCCGCCAGATCTAAACCCGTCCAGACTACCCAACCCCCGCCCAGAACCCGCCTACCCGATTTTCACCCTGCCCAGCCATTAATCTAGGCATCTCTCAGGCGCCTAAGCCATTTTTTAAGAACACCGAACTGGAGAGGAACTTGAGAAATCAATTGATTGTAATTGGAAGGAAGAGGATGGAAGAAGAAGAAGAGGGAAATTAGCTTTAAAATTACAACCAACAACCATCAGCTGCAACCACCACCAACAACAAAGTAACAACAACAGTCGCAGCAACAGTCGCAGACTCAGAGCAGCAACAAGCCAACAACAAAAATTGCAGCAACAACAACAACAGTCACAACCACTACTACATTGAGTAGGAACAACAGACAAGCTGTGTTGAGTGGCAACCACAAGCATAGACGACTCTCGCAGTCCCTCTCGCACTCTCTATTGTCTCTTTTGATTTCCTCCTCTTTTCTCTAAGGTTTGGGTGGGTAAGGGGAAAAAATTTTAGGAAAAAAAAAATGACCCAACGAGTTGAAGCGGGTTATTCCACGAGTCCAAGTAATGAAAACTCCGTCAAGTTTACATATACTCATTGAGTTTCCCAAGCTAAGTAAAAATCACTGAATCACATTTTTATAAACTCGTTCTCTTGCCCTGTTCCGAGTAAACTACCTAGATTGTAATTGACGTCCATGTATCTCTAATATATGGTTGAAGAAAAAGAAGAAATAATAGGTTAGACAAAAACATTGAAGTACATGGTTGGGTTAGGAAAAAAGGTAAACACTAAAACACATTATTGCGTTAGGGGAAAAATAGTTTGAATGGGACATCTTTTTTTATGTACCATTAAACTTGTTGGTTGCTTCAGTTTTGAGAAAATTAGTTGTAATCGTCATGTCGGTGATTACAGGGAGCTGAAATGAACAATGATGGCCTTTTGTCCTGTGAAGTGTTAAGTATAAATCACCATTTTTTGGGAGTTTTAACCTTCAGCGCCCACCCCCACACCGTTTTATAATTAAACTTTTTGTTATGATTTGAATACATAAGGCACTATAGAGGTCTGTCTGTCACACTGGTTCCTTCCAAAAGAATAGCTTTAAGTGCATATTTTTGAATCCTGATATTATCTTTCCATAGGTAACTAAAGTGTTTCTGTCACTGGATTTGACAAGTGGTCTAAGCAGATGCGGGTGTACATGCACAACTATGACCGGGTTCAAATTACAGGACATGTTGGCACATTCGAAGGTTATTGCAGCAATCCCTGGTTTTAGTAAGTACAGCCTCAGTAGAACATTAAGTTCACAAACGTCTATTTATTACACTGCATTAAAACCATAAATAGAGGAAGAATAAAACTTTGACGTTAGCTTCTGTATTTGCTCCATTATTTTGTTTGATTTGTATGCAGTGGATTAGAGCCGTTAGAAGGTAAGGTCTCTCTAGTCTAGTGTTATTCATATCAGTAAGCTAGTATGAGCCAATAACCAAAATGCCTAAGCAGTAATAACTTACCTTAAGGAGGTCAAACACCTTTTCTGCAATATATTTTTGTTGTAGATTGGCACCTTTCTGTTGCACCTTATCAGGATGGATACACAAGGTTGCCTTTCTGTATACCTTTTTCACCGAAGCTGAAGTGATCAAATCAGTTAGAGAAACAGGCTGCCAACCACATTCAGGCCAAAGCACCTGTTCGTCATTCAAACACAAAGGCAGTCAGCTAGTGGCAACAATGATTCAGCGGAAAAATACACAATGAAGAATAGATCGTTATTTAGTGATATGCTGGTGCACAATAATAGATCAGAAATTTCTTAACTATCTCCACATAATGAGATTTCAGCAGAATATTTGAGAAGTAAAATTGCATTTCATTAGAGAAGAACAGAATATGAAGAACAGAATATCGTTCATGAGAACCATTAAGTTTCTCATCCAGTAATAAATTTACGATACACCAAACTTCAACATATAACCGAAGTGTCGAGATGAAAACTTAGTAAACTTACTACTCATTTCTTTCTTGATAAGTCTCTCCAAAGCTTTGGCACTTTCATATGCTGGTTAGTGGGTTTAATATGGATCTCGAAGGTAATCAGAGAGTATGAGGAAGGTGCGAAAGCAAGTAGGAAAAAGAAGGTTATGAGAACTTGTGTAGCGTGGTTATGAGGACTCACCTGACGAGTGAGGACTATCAATTCAGTACATACATTTTCGATTCGATTGGGCAAAACTTTTCTGAGAGTAGTATATGGCTCATTAACATGTGTAAGACTTTCACTCGCTCTTTTCTCTTAATGAAATTTAATCCCTGTTGTTTTGCTGATCAATAAAAATATTTATGGGCACCTTAAAGAAGCGTTGACAACTGGATCCTAGGACAGGTGGAACGCTTCACCATCAAGGTGTGACAGACCAGGTTTGATGAGATGAGTCGGGAATGGTGTGCAATGACAATTCTGAAGTTAGCTTTCAGATGGGGCTGGTCACGGAACTACTTATTATAATTTCTAAGTGGTCAAATGTGTAAGTGGGCTTAGGCTACCAACTGAACTTCAACAACTAAAAGGAGGGCGCGAAGTTCGGTGTCGAGGTTTTTTACCATTTGGACTGTAAATTGAATGTTATTCTTGAAGACACTTGTGAGGAAAGTGGGTTTTTGCCAAGTAAGTGTTAGAGATGTAAGGCAAACAAATACAGGCCACTGAGTGAAGGTTAGACGAATTTTGTATGGGAGGTCGCAAGAGGATGTGTTTAGATAAAGAGTTCTTGACGATATGAAGCTCCATGAATCAGAGGAAGACTCATTTTCTTAGGAGATTTGATTTCTGATCCAATGGAAAGGCTAAATCTGGCGGAGGACACAGAGGCTTTCCAGAGAAACGAAGTAGGATGTATCCTTTTCCTTTTCTTGTATTGGGGGTTTCATCGTATCTCTTTCGGATATGCAATGACATTCAGCCTCGGCGGAGAAAAAAGAGAAACATAGGTTGTCAAAGCATGAATTGATTTGAAAATCATATGGGCCTCTTTTTTAACTCGAATCGGGATTTAAATCATGAATAGTAAGATTCAAGTTTTATTATAAAATATAGCATAACGAAATTCTAAATGTGTCATCAATGTCAATATTTGGTTGACTAACACTTAACCAGACTAATTTGTTGTGTTAATACTCGGAATTATATGTATGTATATGTAGTCCATTTTGATTTAAACTATATTAAATTATTATATTTCATGTATATAAAACTTGGTCTAAGGTTGTGTAAAGTTGGTCAAGATTTCCTTAAGCAACCCATCTCAACTAATTTTATGTTTTTGAAACTTAGATCCAACCTCTTGAATTGAAACTTGGGCCAAGTAGATCCATTTGTTCTTCTTTGAACATGAACCCTATAAAATTTTCATGCAAGTGATGTAAACACACACCTGCGCCAGTTTATTCTTTTATGGAGAACCTGCAATGGAGAAGTGGCAACCAACATACAATTTTTGTTTTATATGCTAATGGTAGTCAGAATTTCAAATGAAGATGTGGAAAATGGTATTATTTCCTTTTACTGTTCTTTTTTCTCGCTTTCTTCTTTCTTATCTGATAGAAATCCAGCCATTTTCACGCTTTATGTGGGTTGAGGGATTTGCATTTTATTGTGATATTACGATTTGATGATATCGAACTGTGTGATTCTATGAAGCTATGATTTGTTGATGTGATCGATATTGCAGGTCTTTGGCGACCTACATAATCATGTATCCATTTTCAAATTTGGGATTAACTAGCTGCCTTGTTTGTTGTATTATTAATAATCAGTTTCCTATTCTGGTATCCAGCTAAAGTGAACCATCACGAATAGGATACTTGACTCCATCTAAGTTACTTTGTTCAAAACCCATTACACAAAGAAACCTTCAGCTCATGTGACCTTACATGTTTGAGAATTATTTAAACCCTCAAATGATATTTTGAAAGCTACAGGATACTTTGAAACCTAAACAGCTCAACTAGTTTGGTTGAATACGCATCTATAAAGAATTAAAGACACCAAAGACCAGATCCTACATATAAGCATGTGATATCACGGACAGTATAGATCCAAAAAATTCAATGGAGAAAAATAAACTCATGAACAAATATAATCATCAGTTATGCTGCAAACAACAGAATACCAGCAGACAAGAAAACGCACATATTGTAATGTCGACAGAAGAGCACGCAAATTGCCTTCCTTCCCTGCAGCCCACCTCTTTATCTCAGCATCCAATGTCTCCGCAAACCTCTGAAATTAATGCAAAGAAAATGGTGGAGATGTAAAAAAGAAGTTGCTCAAATGGTGAACAAGTATTCCTCTAGAATAGAAACTTCACAAAGGTAAAGAATATTCAGTAGCTGAAGAATATTGAAAGAGAATATTGCACAAAGAAGAAATGCATTTCATTGACTGCGTCTTATCATTAGGATGTACAAAACTTACGTGTCTCTCAGCCTGCTCCCTCTGATTATGAAGGTCACGCTCATTCTTCTCAGCCAATGCTTTTTTCTGACAGAGATGCTTAATAATTAAAAAATGCCTAACCAGAATTTATTGTTACAGAAAGTGTCAAATCTAACATAAAATGCACTCTAGATCAAGAGAGAGAAATGACATACAGCACGTTCCTGAGTTCTTTGGTGGCGCTCCAATCTGGCTCTCCGTCTTTCTTCAGTTTCACCTTCAATATCCTGAAATTCTCCACCAGATGATTGGGTTGTTCCTGTTTTATAGGAAAAGTTTTACACCATTAGTGTTATAGACTAAACTTAGAAAAAATTTACAGGGTTACTTGTGAAAGTTACAATTCAAATATAAGGCTACCTCCAAATATTGAAGTCAGGTCATCAACGATATTTGTCACGGAAGATGCCTTCCTCATGGTGGATGAGGTTCCAGTAGATGACCACTGGGCTCCTTCTGGCCCAGTTCTGTTATGAAATTGTGGATGTGATGAAGAATCCTGAGGCACAAATATAAATGATATTATTCATACATTTTCAAGGAAAAGTTGATGTTCACACAAAGATCGCATGGATAGGCACTCACTGTAGGAGGCGTCCTTGACTTTGGGGCACTGCTTGGTCTATTACCCATGCCAAAAAATGACTCAAGATCATTTTCATTGCTCTTGTTTTGATTCCCTCTTGCAGCAGCTCTAGCCTTTTCGCGAGCCTCTGCAGCAGCCCTCTCTCGAGCTTCTGCAGCTGCTCTATCAGCAGCAGCTCTTTCTGCTCGACGACGTGCTTCTGACTCAGCCCTTGCCGCTGCGGCTGCCTTTTCCCTGGCATCTGAATTAGCCCTCTCCTTCGCTTCTGCAGCTGCTCTTTCTGCTCTCTCCTTTGCCTCTGCTGCTGCTCTTTCACGTGCTTCAGCATGTGCCCTTTGAACTGCAGTGCGTTCAGCACGCTCTCGTGCTTCAGATTTGGCTCTCTCAAAAGCAGCCCTTTCAGCTCTTTGGCGAGCTTCAGCAGCTGCCCTCTCACGCGCTTCTTTTGTAGCCCTCTCCACGGCTTGTCTAGCCTTCTCCCTCTCAATTTCCCGTGCTCGCTCTCTCTCTTTCTCAAGTCTCTTTTGTTCTCTTTCTTTATCCTCTCTTTCTCTTCGTTCACGATCTAATCTCTCCTGTTTTTCTCTATGCTCTCTCTCTTCTGCATCTTGCGTAGCCTTCTCATCTCTATCTTGCTGGACTCCTCCATTTCTAACAACCTTTGCATTTTCTCTCTCCCTCACTTCCCTAGCATGCTTAAACTTCGCCTCAGCTCTATCCATAGCCTCCTTCATAGCAGCTGTTGCAGCAGCAGAATTTGTCTCTACATCTTCCTCGCTAGAAAGAGTCTCAACACGTTCATCATTACTTTGACGCCTGCCCATGGCAAAATCTTCAAGTTCTTCCATGGATGAAATACCTGAGTTCTTCGCTGAATCAGGAATCGTTTCAGGTCTCCGAGAGTTCTGACTGAAACTCGAGAAAGAAGGGAACTCATTAGCCTTCTTTGAATTTATAGCAGAGAAAGAACCTTTAACTGTCTTCGAGGACTGCGCTGGTCTAGGAGGGGGTCTTGAAGGCGGCGGAGCACTTGTAGGTTGTGTGAAAAGAGGAATATCAGAGACAGTGAGCCATACATCATCAGCTGCTTCTAAATTATCTTCAGACTTAGGAGATATCACCTGTGAATGTGTTTCAGTAGGACTAGCATTTGCATAAGGACGAGATCCATTTCGAGCAAAAGCTTTATGTGAATCTATTGAAACAGTAGGCATGTCAAATAGTGTTTCATGAGATTCATGATAATCTTCAACAGGTGCCTTCTTTCGGGAGACGCTCTCAGCCGTTTCAGCAAAAGATCTCTCAGATGATTCTTCCCCAACAGAATTTTGTGTATATGACGTGTTTCTTCCATTTTTTGAATGGCTTCCTTCCCTGTCATTTGCCTCGGACGAAAATGGCACTGATTTTGAAAACCCAAGTTGATCCATGTCATCAAATAGTCCTCCAGGAGATGAGGCATCAGATTTTGTTCTTCCAGATCTGCTAGGCTTATCAGTTTGTTCCAACGGTTCTGAGAATAACCCCGAGGATGCATGTGATGGAGCAGAAGCCGACTCTAAAACTACAAAGGGGTCTTCTGCTACACTGGGGGCTGTTTTAGGTGTAGGAACAGTTGAACGGTGTGGCCCTCTGGTATCTGAACTAGTCCTGTTAACAGAATAAACATTCATCAAGCTTAAAACATAAAGTGATAATGTAAAATTCTGTATAGGTGATTAGACAGAAACCTTGATCAGCTTAGGCAAAACCATAAAGTGCTTACACTGTAAGTTCAGTTGCCGAATTCAAATTAAGCAAGTCAAAATTTTTAAATAAGCTATATGAGAATATAACAGATGCGAAATAATACAGAACAAAAAAACACTTCTAAGTAATTAAAAAAGGCACACTATAACTCCTTGAGAGAAATGATTAGGCATCCAATATTCAGCTTAATTTTCTAAATGGATCAAATCTCTACATGAACAATACATTTGCGTCGGGCCTCATGACATTGGACAAAGTATCTTAAGTTTGCAGGTAGACTCATATTCACTTGCCCGGATCTTTCTCTACAGACTTGCTATTCATTTAAAGGACTTCTGGGAGACATTTTAATCCTTCCTGAGAATCCATGTGCCTCTTAAAAAATTTCCCTTCAAAAAATATGACAACCCTTTTGAGCTAGGGCACACCAAATAACGATTTTGGCCTTTGAGATTGACTAAATAACAGAAAAGACAGGTGGAAGATCTGTTTGAGGAATACGTTATAGCTTCGATATAAGGCCTTGGTTGACATAGACCCCAAGTCTGGTTGGGACATTTTTAGGGTCTTTTTAATGCTAATAATGGGAAACGGTAAAGCCATGGAAAGATATTATCAATCAATCTCTTCTTGATATCAGTTAGCATCATTAATCAATCACTTTAACGTTTTGAGGTTTCAAGATAACAATAGCGCTTGCGATGAACTCCAGCTCCAAAGCCAAAAACGTATGTGTGAGGTCATATAATCCTGACAAGGTTCTGGTAGCACCTTCATATCATTATTTAATAAGTTTTGAGGCTTCAAGAAAGCAATCATTTTTTTAAGAGCTTAAAATTTTATGAAAGACGAGAAAATGAATAGAAACAGAGGAGAAAGAATGGCATAACCCTCATGAATTGTTCCCACTCTTAACATACCACACTAACATAAACTGGACATACCCAACACTAATGAAAACACGACATGAGGAGCAAAAATGCCATACAAAACCCATGATGTCCATGATAATACCGTCCTAGACAAGAAAGATCACAAAGACCTGACTATTTCTCTCTTGCCAAATCAGAATCAGAGACCAAACAACCCCTCCCCATGTCATTGGAAAATGCTTGATATTTCACCCACATAACACATCAACAATGGACCAATGCATCACCCAATCAATCCAGCAGGCACAGTGATCTCAAACCAAGACAGCAAAGTCACAATGTAGCAAAAGGTGATCACACAACTCTTTGTGGATACACATATGGCACTTCAGTGCCACATGCCTTTCCTAGTCAAGGTCAAAGGTGTCCCATAGGGGTGGGCATGGGACAGGATGGGATCGGGATCGGGATCGGGATCGGGATGAACTACTCGAGGTCAAGGGTGTCCTGCAAGGGTGAGCACGGGACGGGATAGACCTCATCCCGATCTCATCTTGTTGCTTTATCTTTCGGATGGGATAGAAGTCATCCCGGCCTCATCCCATCCCAAGCGGGTTCTGAACAAGACTATATGATACTAAACAAATTTTCCTGCAACAGCAAATTTATTCAAATCTAAAATTCACACCAAACGTGATTCAACAACATAATACTATATGATTCAAGTCTTACACATCAAAAATCAAGTCTAAAATAGTTAATATAAGTATATGACCATCAACAATATCAAGAATTAAGTCTGAGAATCAAGTCAGACTTCATTAACATATTAAAATTAATAATAATATATACTAAATAAATAAGTACGGGATGGGTTTGATCAATCCCAAAAGGACCAGGAAAAATCGGGACGTGACAGAATCGGAATCGCAGGATGGAATGCCCATCCTAGTGTCCCATGTCGCAGCACAATCCCACAATAACTCTTGAACACACGACGCTTTTAGGATGTAGACACCTCCAAACAGTAGAAGGGAAATTACTTTCTCCTCAACCAAATGGTTATAGAATGCTATAGACAGATGAAATGGAGAAAAGTCAACCTTTTCCATCTCCACTTTCACCTATCCTTTCCATCGCCCAGTACGAAAAGCTTTCGGCTTTCTTCTCCTCCCATCTTATAGAGCCTCCCTCAAATGAAGGTTCCAACCACCTCCTTGGAGGAGGTTGGTTCAAGTGCTGATGAATGACTCACTCTCCAATTGGATTCTTCAAGAACTGCAAACTTTGTTGTTGTCACGAGGATGCCTTGTCTATCTTTAGTATCAACTCAAACCATCGCAAGGATGCTAGTGAAAACATGGCAATTTGGGGGGTTTCATTGTAATCATTCGGATTATTAATGAATTTCAATCTTTATAAAAAATTATATATGGCAATTTCAAAATGCACAAGTGGGAAGGTATGCAATCATGATTACCACTTACAACCCTGCTGTTTTCAAATCCAAAGGGCCGAAATAACAACACAAGGCAGCCTGACCCTAGATCCATTTACCAATGAGAACTTATCTATCAGTCATGTATATTTCAATTAAAACCATATTCAATTAGGAATTTGACCTGCCATCAACTGATGTTTCAGGACTCCGAAACCCATTCCACAGCAATAATTCCCAACTCACATGGTCTTAGGCTTTCTCAAAGTCCGCATTGCACAGAAAACCTGATATGCACTTCTTAATCTAGAGCCAACTAACCTATTTGCCACAAGCACTGCATCAAGCATAACACAAGTTTTCGCAGAAACTCCTTGATTTATACCAACAATAGTGTCGAAACAAGGTTAAAGTCCCAAGCCATGGCTTTATCAATCACCTTGTATAATCCCCAATCAGGCTTAAAGTCTGGGCTTATGCGCCTTCTAAAAACAAAGAGGTATTAATCAAAGTGGTGTTGGTTCTCATATTGTAGGTTTTTTAGTTGCCCATCGACTTGTAAATACACAAGCTTGCTTCACTGAAAAGCTGATGCTATCACAACCCAACCAAAGAAACGTCATAAAAATGGACTTATAGACCTCTCCAAAAAAAGAGCCCGAAATGAACATATTTTAATTCTCTGCTTTCTTTCTCCCTATCTATTAACGACTTAACATCTTGTTCTGAATGGTTATAATAGTGACATCAGGAGTCTGTTACACTGCCATATCCTTCTTCCAACATTGGATAGCATATCACCAGAGCATAGAAACTTCCACAGCCTAACCTAGCAACATAAAATCTTTAGAAACATATATATTAGAAACATATATAAGTAACAAGTTGCAATATTTTCCTCATGCTACCCCATAAAATCTCAAAAGGGTACCCATTTAAATGTTTAGAAACTATGATTAAAATACTAAAATTACCCCTTGTGCTCATCAAAATACCTTCACATGACTCATACGTACCAAAATTCAAAACTTCCCATAGCTTATTCTACCAAATTACATATTTGTAATTTTAGGGCTCCAACAGTCAGATCTGTATGCTTCATAATATACAAGAATAGCAATACGAACAATATATAGATATGCATATGATGAACTACTCTTTTAACATTTTACTAGAAGCCATCTGCTTGCTACAATACTCTGCAAAAGAAAACTTGACTTGGACACCAACAACTGACCCTGATGACGTCGATAAAAGCTATCGCCCACAAAATAATAT
Source organism: Berberis vulgaris (assembly GCA_963556465.1). Taxonomy (NCBI): domain Eukaryota; kingdom Viridiplantae; phylum Streptophyta; class Magnoliopsida; order Ranunculales; family Berberidaceae; genus Berberis; species Berberis vulgaris. The sequence continues at coordinate 94,782,146 of OY747127.1, read as the reverse complement.
AATAAAATAATAATAATAATAATTTAAAAAAAAAAAATTTACATATGACCTCATTCCCTCCCTCAGCAGGATGATTACTGAGCATTGCAAACTATCCCTCCAATTTTTAGAATTGCACAAACCATGTATTTTCCAGGGTTTGGAAAAGAGGAGGAGAAGAAGGAAGAAGCATCCTCCTCATCCACAATCACGTAGATTACAACAGATTCAAAATAATGTTACCTTCTCAATCTCTGAGTCGTTCACCTTTCTTCTTATATGCAAATCACAACCCTGACCACACTCAGCACTGTTACAGAAACCATCAAACCTAATTGACTGGATGATAAATTCCATACCAGAGGGAATTCCTAGTAAGGAGGACGACTACCCAACCAACTGTCAGGACAAAATCGGATTCTCTTTCCATACCCATCTTGTAAGCATCATGCAAGAGAACTTCTCTTCGATGTCCATAATACCTCTCTAAAGGGCACGAGCCTGTAAAAACTTAACATCTTTGTACACCGCCCCTGCTGCTCACCATTGTTAGCATTAACAAGTTGCATCCACAATACATTGCCAAGTAAGGCTAGATTCATTTAACTTCTCTCCCATTCAAACCACCCGCTGAAGTTGCTCTGCAAAGGGTACCAGAATCAACTGATAGTTCTTCGGATACAAATGATCACATATTTCTCAGAGAGGGCAAGTTTAGTGGGGGTGCAACAACGAAACACCAATCCAAGCATACCCCAATTTAAAGTCTCTTCTTTTGTTTTCCTAAGGACCAAAAAATGTGTGCGTGTGTGTGTTGTGTAGTGTTTTTTTTTTGGGTGGGGGGGGTGGAGGTAAAGGTGCAGAGGATGGGAAAATCATAGTTTTCCCACTGTACAATGTGGATTACTCAATACTGAACACTTAAAACGAAAATGTGGCCCACGTCTATTTCTTTATGATTCGAGGACCCGTATATTTCTAGGAGTATAATGAGAATCTTCACTACAAAGAAACGGTAATGAAGATAAAGGTACGAGCTTGCTTTATAGCAATAGTAATTAATCTATTCACTATTCACTCGTCTAGATAATATTTTTCCTTGCTCACTAATAAATTGACTAATAAAATTTATGTTTCTATAATCAATTCGATCCCCCGGTCCAATGGGGGGCAAATGCCTATGAAAAGAACGCTTCGATTTAAGAAAAAACTAGAATTTCCATGGTTTATTCCTTAACTTTAAAATCCTATTTCTTAATTCTCATTTTTATTTGGCGGAAATAGTAGTTGAATGGTTTATTTTATAATATATATTATATGTTTATATGTGATTTTGAATATTTTGTTCCCCTTTATTGAATCATGAAGCCTGAAGGGAGGGTACACACATGTGCTGCGATGTTTGGATGTACAACTACAAAGTATAGCATACTCCTAATAGTAATAGATACACGCAGCATCCAAAATTTTAGGCAAATTTATGTACTTTTCACTCATTGAGGATAACAAGCTAAAACTTCTCATGCATTCCCTCTTAATTGATAGAAATGAGAATGTCATAAAATACACATTTACATTATATATACATATAAGACCAATAATAAAAAAAACACCCACCATAACTAACAAACAATTTCCTCCATTAGGAACTAAATTAATTGCTTCACCAAACTCAAAATTCAAGTGTTATGCTACTTCTAATTCGCGAATTCACAAAAGTCACTCATTGCTTACGAATGCAAAATTTCATAATAAACCACACATTCGGGTAAAATCTCATACCTATTCTTCGGAGGACTACTACCACTGAATCCAGGTAGCAAATCATCGAAATCAGACACATTGTTATCCACTTCACCCGATCTCTTCCTGCCCGTGCTCGTGCTCTTCACCTCCGGCTCTTGCTTGCCACCAAAATCTCCAAGCAAATCATCATAATTCGAGCTCTTCTTCGGCGGCGAACTGATTGAAGAGAACACATCTTCATATTTGGATGTCGGCTTCAACCCAGGCACCCCATCAAATATATCATCATCATACACAGGTTTATCAAACACAGGCGCATTGGACCCTTTAACACCACCACTTGAATCCTTGTGAAAAATCGAATCGTAATCGAATGAGCCGCCTCCACCACCACCACTGTACTTTGGCGGACCACCAAACACATCACCATACCCACTATGATCTTTGGGTTTCTGATTCAGAGAAGACCCAAAGATCCCATCTTGATCATCCAGGAACGAATTGCCCCCCACCCCAACCCCAATTGGTGTCGAACTCCAACTGGAACTCGATTTTCCCCGATTCGAAGACGACGATCTGGGGGCGTCCGAGTCAGATCCGATCCCGAAACTCATCCCACCTCCTCCACCACTAGAACCCTTGGACGCAGCCATTGGAGCCGCCTTGCCTTGCGGTCTGAACCCGAAATCTTTCGCTAACAATCCCGGAAACTCGTCCATGGCGATCTCTTCTGGATCTGAACGTGATTGAGCTTAACAGACCCCCAATTAGGGCGAAAAAAAGAAAGGGTTTGCGACACGTATCCCGAGGGAGATGGGTTTTGAACGGCGGTAGCAATGGTGGAGAGACGACGGAGATATTGGAGTTGTGATCTGCTTCTGCTTCTGCTCTGTCTTCCGCCCTTTTGGTTGAATGAATCTCTCTCCCTCTCTCTCTCTTTTTTGATTGATTTGTAAAAATTCTTTGATTAATTTTGGGGCAAAAATGACTGACCCTTAAAGCTATCTATCTCCCACACACACACACAATCACACAAAGTTGACATGGACACCACATCTTGGCAAACTATATAGAAAATTATTCACAATTATTGACATGGGTCTAACGTGATTGATGATGGTAATTACTATTGTTTAATCTTTTGACAGTTGTAGCATGGTGGATTTAGTTGATTTTTATTTTTAATTTTAGCTAGAGTTAAAAAAAATGTATATATGATTATTTGTAAAACATCCAAATAACATCGTTGCGCAATTTTAATTAGCGAATGTTTGTTTTGGAAGTGTTATAGGAATATGATTTATGGACTTTAAGGGTGTTTGTTTTTGCTCCTAAATGGAGTTAGAAGTTTTAATAAGAACTTGTCTAGAGCGTTTGTTTTTAGTTCTACTTCTAATTGGAGTAAGCAATATGGAGGTATTGATTACTTAGCACTGAGTGTTTAGTTAAAATTTATTCCAATAATAACTTTAACATAATTTCGTAATGATCCATCTTCTTAAAAATAAGTAGTGATAACACACATTAATTCTCTTCACTAAGCATTGTGGTTCCCCTTCAACTTTGTTTTCTTTATCTATATTTTCAAGTTTTTCTTCATCTCTCAATCTCTCCCACTCATGTATATTTTCAACTCTCTTTTATTTTTTGTCATATTTCGATATTTTTGTAATGAAAGGTATAGTAACATTCTCTAAGATTTGAATAATTATTGAGTATGATTTTAAGCACAATATTTATGTCATAAATTTATTTAGCTTGGTGAGGCAAAATTGACAAAACAGTTATCATTCAACACCTGATCAAAACAACAGTTCATTCAGAAACTCGTTCAAAACTTCTAACTCCAGTTAGAAGTTAGTTTCTAAACACTTAAAAAAATGCCTTATTTGTGTTGTTTTATTGTTGCGAATGGAAAATTTTTAACTTATTATTTAAGACTGAGTGGTTGGTATTTGTGTCTAATTGAAAGAGTCTGGATCACTTGTACTCCAATGCAGAGAAGTGGTTCGACACATAAGAGAAAATAGTGCGCATGTAAAATTATATGCGTTGATTTAAAATTGCATGGGTGTAATTCAAAGAGTGTTATTTATACTCTCATTCTCTTAAGCATGGGAGATATTAACAAGATTATTTTACTCAAAAAGTTAATTATCCATTTAGTATTGTATTTAGACGAAGACAACAATATAAGCTATATCAGAAGAAAAAAAAATTGAATTGTTTATTGATTACTCATATATAATCAATAATAAAAATTAAATTCGTGAGAGATTACTACTAGTCGAGACTATAAAAACAGTTGGTGACGTTTGAATCAATGTTTGTTAGATTGAATGGTTTAAATTAATGGATGAGCATATACTTCGAGGAGTTTAATGATGTTTCCTTGAGCGATTTAGCATAATGGTGCAAGCATTGTATTTACTTTTTAAATTCTTTGCTTGCCTTGCAGATGTGGCATTTAAAATAGTCTTAAGTTAATTTTACAAATAAAAGCAACAATACATGCCATTATTGTTTAAAATGTCGGTACATGCTTACAAGTTGCTTAACGAACAAATTGCAATCAACATGAATTGACTAACGAGTTTGGGACCAAGACCAACTTCAATCTTTACTTGGGATTTGACCCTAATTTCGCTATATAAAGGGAAAACCAACATATAAATAACTCTTAAATAACTAAAAGAGTGTGGATTGCCTACACCAAAGGTGCAAAGAAGTGGTTCGACACATAAAAGAGAACTACATTGTGTTAAAATTTTATGAATTGATTTTTGTTAAAAGCTAAAATGCATGATTGGTGCAGTTTAAAGAGTATTGGTTATATTAAGGTTTAGGCGATTTCCATCTTAAAAATAAGAAAAAGAAAAAAAATACTCCTATATAATTAATAATAAAATTAACTTTGCAAGAAATCACCACTTGCCGAGTATTTCCAAATAAATAAATAGTTGGCGATGTGAGAATTATAATGGTCATCGGATCAATTGATAAAAATACATTCATTTTAGGAAAGATCACAAATTATACTAAACACAATCGACTAGAAATTACTCAATATTCAACTTCATGCAAACCAAATTTAAGCAAACTGAGTGTTTTCGACGCATGGTGTGAAAATACAATCAAATCAAGAAAGCCAATATAATTAAACCCAAAAACACAAAGAATGAACACACAAAAACTAAACATCAAAGTACTGATGGATAGAAATAAAGAGATTTAAAATAAATAAATAAATAAAATAAAAATAAAAAAATTCTACTATGGACACCTCAAATTCTTGTGTGGGCATATCCAATCTCTTGTTCCAGTAAGTTGATTCAAAGTCTTAACTAGTTTGCCAAGAAGCTTGAGAACATAACAATGAGCCCTATTTTTTGCGGTGAGCGAGGTGAAAAAGAACAATGTTATCCTTGATTTTGTGATATGTGTTGATCTGTACTTATTATTATTATTATTATTATTATTATTATTATTATTATTATTATTATTATTATTATTATATTTTTTTACATTGAGGTGCAACAATGGTGAACAACTGACCAGTCCCAAGCATCACAACGATGTCAACGCTAAAGAATCAAATATCACATGCATAATCTTGAAGCATTTACATCCAAACAACTAGTTTTGTGTATAGGCACAATAAAATCAAAGTCCAATTATTAAGAAAATGGTACCAAAATGTAAAACTTCATCTTTTTATGTTGGCTATCAGGTTGATTTTGATATAAATAACTTAGAAAGACCACATGGTAACAAATTTCTTAATCTTCCATTACTTCAAGTGCTTTTTTTCCTGGTTTGATGAGCCACAATTTTGTTGATTAGTTGCATACACACTCTGTTTGGTTTATTATCTCTACCTGCTTAGTTTTTTTTTTTTTTATAATAGAAACAAGAATTTAGATTGATTAAAAAGGGAGAGTGTATAGTAGATAAGATGTTACATACATCTCAAGTACTTGAGACCAACCCTATCATTAAGTAAAATACATGAACCTCGTTACTTTGTGGTCGATAAAAAAAGGGAAGATTTGCCGATGGGCGTTTTATTTGCAAACAAGTTATCTTCTTGGAATATCTTTTGCAGCTTCAAGATGCAGGTACTTTGCAATAAATTGATGCAATTTCGATATACCAGAGCTAGATGATGGTGGTTGTATTGCTTCTGATTTGCTTTCCCATTCAGGAGAGTGTCCAACTTCACCTGTGAATCACATTGAACAATTAAAGCACTAACTATTGCTCCTTATCTATTTAGCATTGTATGACATCTGTAACCTTACACCAATCTAACCAAATTACATACTCATGACATCCAAATATTACTTGATTGTAATTGATTTTATGTTTTGATGTTCACATGATTATAACAAAATATATTTTATTTTTGTATTTTTGTAGGGTTTGGAGTTTAAATGACAAAAGTGATAGCGTGGCGAATAATGGTGATTCATAGACAAATTGACGAAGTGGAGCGGGAGACACTCAAGCCAAAGATTAAGATAACCAAATAAATAAAATAAAGAAATTTGGTTTTGAATTTTGGTGGAACAAAGAAGTCATATGGATTAACATAGCCAAACCCATTATTGATATAGAATTTAAAACAAAGAAATCCACCAACATGAGGATCCCTTTTGTTTACAATTAGGTATTGGATTTTCAAATGGGCCCAATAAAGAGTTTTAGTTTAACAAAAGGAGTTTCAATTGGACTCGATAAGAGTTTCAATTGGACCCAATAAGGGTTTCCAATTGGGCCCAATAGAAGTGTTTATCTTCACCATAAACACAACCACAAGAGAGTTTTTGGGGGTTGTTTGACAAGAAAAAGAAGGCAGCAGCAGCAGCCGAGAACAGTAGGTTTTGCTCCAGAAAAGAAAACGCAAGAAGTTGCCATAACGCAGCAGCCATAAGGCAACAACAGTAGTATAACGCACTTGTAGCGAAGACGCAGGACAACATCGCATACACTGTCCAGGACAGCAGAGAACGCATGCAAACACAGCAGCGCAGCAGGGAGCAGAAACGATGTCCAAAACAGAAGTGAAGACGTCGTCCAGCAGGGTGCGCATCGCTGATCCACCACGCGCTGCCATGCCGATGAAGCTCCACACCGTTGTTGCTGTCATCACCTTCGCCATGTGTCACTAAACTCCATACAAGGTGAAGAGATGAACTCCTAGATGTAACACACTTAATTAGTATTCGATTCGTTTTATGCTTTCACGATGAATAATGGTGTTTATGATTCTCACTTTTATTTAATATAGGAATTTATGTTATTTTAGTGACAAAGATTTCATCAATTTCTTAGTAGATTATTATTATTCCGGTGGTTATCTTTTTTTCTCCATATAAGTTTAGTCACGATTTTCTTACGTGTGGAATTTTTAAGGATAAATTGATTCCAGTAAGTTAGTTATATGTGATCGTCTTTTATAACGTTATTATCTCCAGATATATCGTAAATTTAGGATATCACATATGACCAATCTTTGTGCTTTCTAGAAAAAGTGAAATCTAAAATCCATTTACATTAGGATATATTAATGCATTAAAGACTATTTTTCCGATTATATTGTTTGGGATGTGAAACATGTAATTGAGTCATCATAGCGAATCAATACTAGTTGGCGCGTGAAATCTAGGAGGGATTCTTGGAACCTTGTGATTTCTCTAAACTTGATTTCTATTAAATTTAATTTAATTTCACATTTTAAAATTGCTATAATTTTCTTACATTTAGTTTCGCGTAGTTTTTTTTTTTTCATTAACCTTGTTTTGTAGATCGCTTTTCCTCGTGGGATCGATACCCCAATCTTTATTGCAATTTACCGCGTGTACTGTTTGGGCGTAATCATGTTCCCAACTGCATTTTCCGTTTTAACTGATAACGCATTGAACCAAATCGAAACATAATAACACAACTCAATAACCATTGAGATAATCAAACTTAATACATGCCTTAGAACTCATAAAAAATAGATATAAGCAGCTTACATAAATTTCTTAACCTTACTTTCACTATTTTGTTCTAAGACTTGGTTAAGTAATGAAGGGAACAATGACAAGTAGAATATACTAGCATTAGACCACCCTGATTATGTTAAAGAAATAAACTCTACATATGTTACAGAATAGGAAAGTCAGTATAAAATATGTTAGGAAAATCATAATAGAATAAAAAGTCTTATGTTTCCTGTTTCCACAAGGTTAGGGCAGAGTTAGCTTATATAAGCTTATATTTAGTCAAGAAATTAACACAACAATAATACAATTCTCAATTAGTTTCTTTTCATGGTATCAGAGCAAGGTTCTCTGGTGAACTAAACCCTAGCCGCACTTTCTCTATTGAATCAAACCCTTCCCACAACAAACCCCTCAACAAATAGTCATCGCCAAGAGATCCCTCTCACAACAAACCACTCAAACTCCAATCAACAAAGAGATCTCTTTCACAACAAATCAACCCTGTGAGAGATCTCTCTCACCACAAATCAAACATTTCCAATCAACAAACAGTCCTCGCCATAAATCTTGATCAACATTCATCAATCGTGATCAACATCATTCAGCGTCTTCAAATCTTGAACAACATTCATCAATCGTGATCTTCAATCAATAACAATCATCAATCGTCTTCAGATCTTGATCATCTCAGATCGTGATCAACATCATTCAACATCTTCAAATTGTGATCGTCTCAGATCGTATTCAGATCAACAAAACAATCATCATCAGATCGTCTTCAGATCAACAAAACACTCATCATCAAATCGTCTTTAGATCAACAATCATCTTATCATTGACACACCCATCAGATCGTCGTCCATCATCAGTGAGCATCAATCTCGATGAACAGAGATCTTCATCTCGATCAGCGTCTCAGATCAGCGTGATATTCTTCATCTCTTCATCTCGATCAACAGAGATCTTCGTTAACAAAGATCTCCATCATCAAGCAAAGATCTGTTCACTTCAAGCAGAGGAATCTCAACAAGTTCTTCATCACGTCGCAACCTCGCAGCCAACCACCACTGCATCCAAAACAACCCCTCTTATCTATCCAACATCTCTTTGTCCAACGTCCCTTTTTTCACCCATTTTCTCAACCCTAGCAACTAAATCGCACACTGCAAAATAGGGACGAAATGTGAGGAAGAAGAAGAAGAAAGGGAAAGAAAATCTCAAACTGTTTTAAAGCTCTAGGCTATTTGCACCCTAAGCTTTACTCAGTACCACCACACAAACAAAAAACTATTTAGACCCCAGAGTTCATATCCACCAGTATACCACGTAGCCGCCGCCACCATGGGCGATAATACAAGCAGCGGTTCCACCACATCACCACACAACAAGTCCAAGGTTCACAATATTAGTAATGACATTTCTATTACAAAATTGACAGGTAAAGTACTCTTATGGCTCTCGTTCGTCTTGGATCCTTGATAGCGGCGCCACTGATCATATAGTTCATAACCCTCATTTACTCACTTCTTCCAAACCCGTCCACAATTGAACCGTTGAGCTTCCTGATGGTATACTTGTTGTTGTTGCACACATTGGCACCATGACTTTCTTTTATGTTTTTACCTTGCATGCATGATGTTATTTGTGTTCCCTATTTTAATCTTAATTTAATTTTCATTAGCAAACTCACAAAACATTCTCTTTTTGTCACCATTTTTCTCAACAATTCTTGTCTGATACAGGACCTTCATTCGGGAAAGATGATTGGGGCAGCAACTGAGCTTGATGGTTTGTACTACCTGGATGGCACCACCATCACAACTTTCACCACTTGTCACATCACTCAAGACAACAACCATGTGTTATGGCACAACCGCCTAGGTCACCTTTCGGACAAAACTTTCCATCTTTTTCCTATCTCTTTTCGCGATGCTAGTACTTGTGTGTCCAATAAATGTGTTATTTGTCCTTTGGCCAAACAGACTATAAATAAATTTCTTTAATCCCATATTTCGAGTATTACTCTTTTTTCCTTATTACATGTTGACAATTTGGGAGGATATCACGTTGATTCCCTTTCCGGAGCGCGTTATTTTCTCACCATTATTGATGATTATACACGATGTACTTGGATTTATCTCATGAAATACAAGTCTGACACACGCACACTCTTAATTTCATTCATTAATTATGTTGAAAACCAATTTTCTTCCAAAATTCAAACCATTCACAATGATAAGGGACTTGAATTTTTCCTCACTGCTTTTTATGCTTCAAAAGACATTACCCATCAAACTTCTTTGTGTCTTTAAACCCCAACAAAATGGGGTGGCGGAACGCAAACATAGACATATTTTGAATGTCGCTCGTGCTATTTTGTTTCAAGCACATTTCCCTAAACATTTTTTGGGAGAAGCAATTATCACCATTGCCTATCTCATTAATCGCGCACCGACATTTGTTCTTAAAGGCAAAACGCCTTTTGAACTTCTCTATAACAAACCACCCATCTACTCTCACCTTCAGGTATTTGGTTATCTATGTTTCGCTTCCACACACGCCCAACGTCCTAGCAAATTTGATGTTTGTTCTAGTCAATCTGTCTTTCTTGGATACCCTTACGGGCAAAAAGGATACAAAGTCTATCATCTCACTCACAAAAAAGTCAATTTTTCTCGTGACGTCATCTTTCACGAGGAGATTTTTCCTTATTTTTCTGACAAAATGCTCAATCACCTCGCTGACCAGTCCGATACACTTCACCGACTGGTCACCCGTGTTTCGCTTTTTGGTTCTCCAACTGTGCTTTTCTATGACCAGTCGAATCACTCACACTGACGATTGCCCAATCCGACGCCTCCGTCACCGACTGGTCGGAAACCCCAAAATCCCAACCCCAAGAGGTCGCCCCTGCCCCTGTTCCACCCTTAGAAGACCCCCTGTCCCACCTCGCACCTCCACTCGTGCCACCCATGAACCATCTTATCTTCAACAATATCATCTTGATGCTCGATTGTCTTCCCGATCGTCTCACTCATCTGCTTCGAACGTTGGGCCTTCTACAGGTATTGTTTACCCCCTTTATGATTTTTTAACCTATGACCATTTATCCACCTCTCACGAGGCTTACACCACTTCTCTTTCTTTAGTCAAAGAACCCACCAGTTTTATGCAGACTATGCAGGATCCAAAGTGGTGTCAAGTCATGAGAAGTGAGATTGATGCTCTAGAAACCAATAACACTTGGACTTTGCAGTCTCTTCCTCCTGGCAAACATCAGTTTGGTTGTAAATGAGTCTATAAGATCAAACTTAATCCAGATGGTAGTGTTGAGCGCTACAAAGCCCGTCTTGTGGCTAAAGGATACAGTCAAGTTGAAGGTATTGATTACAAATAGACATTTGTTCCTATTGCTAAATTGACTACTGTTCGTTTTCTCCTTGTTCTTGCAGCCACACAAGGTTGGCATTTATGTCAACTTGATGTCAACAATTTTTTTCTTTATGGTGATCTTTTTGAGAATGTGTACATGAGTCTTCCTCCTAGATTCGGCCAAAGGGGGAGACTCGAATGTGCAAGTTGAACAAGTCTTTATATGGTCTCAAGCAAGCCTCGAGACAATGGTTCCTTAAGTTATCCCCTGCTCTCATATTAGCAGGCTACAATCAGTCTAAGGTTGATTACTCATTATTCGTCTGATCCAAGTGCAATAGCTTTACTGCAATTCTCATAAATGTTGATGATGTAATATTGGTAGGTAATAATCTCCAATACATTGAGGAAACAAAGCAATTTCTGGCTTCAAAGTTCAAACTCAAAGATTTAGGAAAATTAAAATATTTCCTTGGCATTGAAGTCGCGAGGTCATCCAAAATGATTGTTTTATCTCAATGAAAATATGCACTTGAAATATTGGAGGACACACGGTATCTGGAGCAAAGCCTTCATGTTATCCTATGGATCAAACTTTGGTGCTCACACAGGATGATGGAGATTTACTATCAAATTCAGCAACGTATCGCAGGCTCGTTGGAAGATACTTAACAATCACGAGACCAGATTTGGTTTATTCTATACACGTTCTAAGTCAGTTTATGGACAAGCCTAGAATACCACATTTGGATGTTGCACACAAGGTCTTGAGGTATATCAAGGCTTCACCAGGACTGAGTATGTTTTTTCTCTTCCACCGGCTCATTACAGTTTAAAGCTTATTGTGATGCAGATTCAGCTAGACGTAGAGGTATTAGGAGATCCATTACACGTTATTGTGTCATGCTTGGAGATTCAACAATTTCTTGAAAAGCTAAGAAACAAACTATAGTGGCAAGATTTATAGCTAAAACTGAATATAGGGTCATGGCTTCCACACGCTGTGAGTTAACCTCGTTGAGGTACATTCTTAATGATTTGCACATTAATCATCCTCAGAAGTTCTTATTGTTTTGTGACAATAAGGTTGCACTCCATATTGCATCTAATCCGATTTTTCATGAGCAAACGAAGCATATTGAGATTGATTGTCATTTGATTAGAGAGAAGATACAAAAGGGTACTATCCAAACTGAGCCTGTTGGAACACTACATCAACTGGCAAATTTATTCACTAAAGCTTTGAGCACTATCAATTTGATAATCTTTTTAGCAAGTTGGGCGTTACAAACATACACTCCAACTTTAGGGGAAATGTTAAAGAAATAAACTCTACATATGTTACAGAATATGAAAGTCAGTATAGAATATGTTAGGAAAGTCATAATAGAATAAGAAGTCTAATATTTCCTGTTTTCACAAGGTTAGGACATAGTTAACTTATATAAGCTTGCATTTAGTCAAGGAATTAACACAACAATAATACAATTCTCAAATATTTTCTTTTCATATTAATATATCATCAACACTTATCAATTTCATATAAGTTTATGTTAAAAACATTGAGAAAAAACAAACGATCCTTCACTAGAGAACCACCAACCAATTTGACACTATTATCCTCCTCACAAACATTAGTGATTAGAAGTTAAACTAGAAGCAAAACTAAGCATTGGTCTATGGCGTTAGGTTTTATCTACAAGCAACAAGAAATGTCAGACTTCTAATTCTCTAACTTGAAACCAACAACAAACTAGAAACCGATAGAAAGAGGTCGACGCCTTGCTAGCACATCTTCTACACAATCAACTTCTGAATCAAATTCAGGGGATTTGTCACTGAACTTGGGTTGGATTATTATACGGGGATTATGCATATGTTCAATTGAATTTGGCCATTATATTTAATAAATTCAGGAAGATTTGTAACTGAACTTAGGTTCGGAGCGGGTTGGATTGCTCAATTTAAATAATTTATTTTCATCCAATGGTTAAAAATGTAAGATACAAAACATAATAATTTTGGTCCTGAAAGGGAATTTGTGTCATACTCTTTTTCTCTCTCTTATCTTTTTCATCGATTTTCTTGAAATTTTAAGAATGCCACATTAGCATTGGAGTCGTGGGAGAGCGCCACCTAGAATAATTTCTTTATCTCTTAGTCTCATTTTATATATTATTATGAGAGTTGCTACGTGTACTCGACTATTTGGCTTGGTTGCACCAACTCTTTGTTGCACAATTGTTTTGGGATGTTTCGACTTTATTGCACCAACCTAAAGTATGTAACATTGACTTATCAAATTTTTTAATAAAAATCAATTGGTATTGAATTTTTTTTGTTTAGAAGTGTTAATTGATTTTTAAATGAAAGAACAAAAGTATCAATTATCTATTAAACTAAAATCCAGTCACGTATTCGTTAAATTTCAATATGTTCATCAACCATAAAAGGGTTGACAATCCAATATATATTAAAATAAATAAATAATTTTTTTTAGTCAATACAAAATTCAAAAGTGTTGCAACTATTTTATCACATTCCAAAAGATTGCATTTAAAACCTAAAATAATCCTTACATCTAAAAATTTACATTATGAATGAACAACATGAGTAATTTTCATCTATACACCAAGTAATTTTTAAAAGTTGAATCTAAAAGATAAAGTTGTGGGCATCGAGCCAAACAATCGAATACATGTAGCAACTCCCTTATTATATGTAGATATATAAATTGGAAAAAAAAAAAAAGGAAGACAGATAGAAGAGGCTTACATAAAACTCTAACCTTACTTTCACTAGCTGTTCCAAGAGACTTTGTTAACTGATTAAGTAAACAATGACAAGTAGAATATAGCATCAGACCATCCTTAACATATCATTCACTTAACCAATTCGTATAAGCTTCAGCTATAAACATAAAATAATAATAATAATAATAATAATAATAATAATAATAATAATAATAATAATAATAATAATAATAATAATAATAATAATAATAATAATAATAATAATAATAATAATAATAATAATAATAATAATAATAATAGTGATCTTACATAAGGGAACCACCAACCAGTTAAACACATATTCGCTTCCTAAAACATAAGTGATTAGAGGTTAAAGTAGAAGCTAAACTAAACACCTCTATAACATAGGTTTTATTTACAATAAAAAAGAAACTGTTAGACTTCTAATTTTCCTACTTGAAAGCAACAACAAACTAGGAACCGATAAAAACAGTTGCCTCCTAACACATCTTCTACACAATCAGTCCCTATATCATCCATATCGAAAACAACCTTAAACAGATGTTGCATGTGTAGAAAAACAGAGAAGGCAGTGGAAGCCTCCACTACCTTCTCAACTTGTGATGAGCTAGCACAGTAGAAGATAATGGAAGAAGCTTGGAGAAGGTGGTGGAAATTTAAAAAAAAAAATGGAAAGGAGAAGAAGGTGGTGGCATGGAAACTCTTCGAGTCCTACTCCCAATTAGCCAACAATTTGATAGTTGATAATGAGGTTTGAATTGAGAAGTCGCCGCCACAAGAACTCACCGCCCCCATTGGCTATAAAAAGGAACCAAGGGTCCCTTGTTTGTGTTATGTATTCAATTTAAGTTATTCCTTTTGTGTGTGAGAGAGAAAAGAGAAGTAAATGATATACTTGCGTATATGGTGTCATTTAGACTCATGTGTTTTTAACATCATCGATGTTGTGTAGAAGACTCTTTCCATTAGTATTATTTGATCTCAATAGTGAAACTATTCTCTTTGCCCCGTGGACATAAGAAATCTTGCCGAACCACGTTAAATCACTTATGTGGTACGTGTTTTACTTTATTTTTTATTTACTTTACACTGTCTAGATTATATTTTGTATTTATTGTTTTCTTTTGCAACTATAAATTGTGTTTCTTATGGATTACGTTTTCGCAAGTCGTAACAATATGAATCTCTTATCATACAATATGATATCATTTTCTGAATAATATGCATCATCTTCGGAATTAGATTCTCCATCCAACATTTCCTCTACACACGTCTTTATATTCGGGAATAGTACAGTCTACAAATCCATTAGTCGTCATAGACTCATTTAGTAAAATTGAAAGCATATTGCTTAAAGGCAAGGAATGAGATTCACAGAATTTCACCAAAAAAATCGTATTTTTGAAATTACAAAAAGAAAAAAGGGCGAAAGAAATAATTACATTATTTCGAAAAAAATTTAGGTTTTTTCGTAAATTTCAATTTTTTTTTTTGTAAAATTACAAAAGCCAGCTACCAAAAATTGCATTTTTTAAAATAAAATTTCAGAGTTTTTTCCGTAATTTAAAAAAAAATTATAATTGTCATTTCTTCTAATTGTTTATTAATTTTTGAAACCACCTCTTGATCTTCTAATTATCATTTCTTCTATTTATATATAGATTTTTGAAAATACTCTCTAATTTTCTAATATATATCGACATATTTGTTTCATTTCTTGGTATTTAGGCTTTATTTGATGTGTTTAATAGATTTATTTAATAACCTTTTATTTTTTTCACATATTTCAAATACTCTCGAAATTCTAAGAAATTGGCTGATATCTAATATCTAACAAGTAAACGTGTTGGGTAGATGGGTAAAATTTGGGAAATGTCTAAAGGTAGAGCATTTATATCGAAATAAGTTGGCTTCACAAGAGGCGAGGGAGGATAACAAAGTGTCTACTGTGTATACTTCGAAACATAGAGAATCAGAGGACAATCACAACAGTTACAGAGGAACTCGGTAGTCTGAGATGTTAGGATCATATGGGATTAGTGATATTCACGTAATTATTACATAATATATCCCTTAATTTATATATGTTAGTGTTTCAATTAGTATATTTTATTCAAATTATTACATTTTTATGTTTTTGTAGGAATTTGAGCGTGAACGATGAAATCGCATAAAGGCGACAATTTGAGGAAATGATATATATTAATTGTCGCGAGGTGATGGTAGCTTGGACGGTGATGTTGTGGATGGCGAGGTGAGGTATGCTACTAGAGAGAGGTCAGAAAAGTGGAGGAGGTGGCGGTTGATGGTGGTGTTGGCGAGGTGACGATAGTTGCGACAGCGACGTGGAGTGAGATGGCGGTGATGGTGGTTGGTTAGTGGCGAGAGACGAAGGTCTTTATGTCTTTGCCAAGGAGGAAAGGGGAGAAGTGGCGGCTAGAAAAAGAGAGGAGGAAAAAAACGTAGAAGAAGAGAAACATTTCTCTAAAAATGGGGAAGACATAAATAGGGTTATCTTATTTCCTTGGGCTTGGGTTCTCCAAAAGGCGTTGGGCTTGGGTTTCTAGATTATTTTTTTGGGTTTGGGCTTAGGTTAAATTAGGTGGACCTAAGTTTATTTGGGTTAGTTTTAGATATATGACCCTCTACTTTGTACCACAGCTAGAATCAACCAATTGATCATTCCTTAAATTGTCTTCTAAATGCGATTTCGGTTTAGACTTCGATATTGACGATTCCATTAGGGAAGTGAATGCTTTGCTTGATTCAACCCCTATTACGGATCCGGGTTACACATGGAAGCCTAGAGTGGAACTTCTTCCACTCTGTGAGTCAAAACTGAACCATTCTGCTAATACTATTGGCCTTTCTGACCCATTCCCTTTTCCGCCTGTTCATGATGACCCATTTGACATATGTCCTCCTAGTGACTTTTACATGAAGTTCGATCATCAGTATTCTTTGGAGAGAATACATCCCATAGGTAGTGTTGATTTCAGGTTTGGGGGTGTTGTTGAGCTGTCTAGCTCATATTCTTTGTGCAATTCATTTTGTTATGATGAGCATGTACCACCTGATATATCTATAGACATACTGTTTTTCATCCCTTTAATAGTGATTGACGCTACCTATGTGGATCCCTTATTTTTAAGGGATGATTTTAATTTTGACCATCCTATTGTGCAACACATTCAATCTTCGGATTTGACACCAGACATAGGATGTATTGTTTTAGGAGTAGGAAAGAATCATTTGCTGGATATCCATGTTGGTGATGACTTTCTGCTCCATATCCCTATGACTTCTTTACGACCGTGGGCTTGTATGCATTTTCTCTATGATTTTGCATGGCGTCTTCGTCATTTTAGGGATGTGTTAGTTTTTGTTGTGCTGCATGTAGGTGCTACTATATGTTGGACGGATCCTCAACTTTTTCGGTTGTTGCTATATGATCTAGTCAACATCGTGGACTAAGTGTTTAGGTTTGGGAGAGTGTTCTTTATGTTCTTCCTCGTCATTTCATGGTACATCATTTATGAAGAAGAATGTATGTCGGACTGACGACGTTAAACCAAGCGCTCCTAGGAGGCAGCCTAGCTTCAAATGTGTCATTATGGTTAGTCTGGATTGATTTTCGAGTTCTTTCTAGTTGCATTTCACTCATACTCGTTAGCTCCATAACAATTTTGACTTACAACTGATACATGTAAATTTTTTTTTTTTTTTCATTTGTAAATTTTTTTGTGTCCTGTATTGTTTTTATCAATTTATTATGACGAGTCCACAGTTCTTATGTTGTTGAGCGTTCATTAGTGGACGGTTTCGTCGAAATTGGTAAAAACTTCCCATGGTAATATCACTCTAAGTCTTATCTTTTCTTTTTCCTGCATTTGTCATAATCATCATTTTATACATTGAGGAAAATGTTTGGTTTAGGTTTGGGGGTGAGGTTTATGAGTTTTTCTGCAATTTTCAAAAATTTTGAACTAAAATGTATTTCACAATTGATTATTGTATTCTACTCAATCTCCATTGAATACATAGTTCATTATGATTGTGTGAAAATTTTTGGATTTGAAAATGCATTCAAAATCTAAGTTCCTTTCCAATGAAGAGGATGTGCTTTCAAGTATGCCTGAAAATTGTAGGAATGCATGCTTACACTTGTCACTTTTATATATCAAATTATCAATAGGAAAACATATGGTTTGATATTATCTTTAAGTTAAATATATTTCATGATATTTTTCGACTTGACCACTCTTGCACTCTAAGCCAAGTTAGCATAATTTGAAGTTAATCAGTAAGATATTAATTAGAAAACCATAGAATAATAGTGGAGACTTAACCCTTGTGAGTTTTGAGACATTCTATTTTTCTTGAAGGTTATTAAATAAACTCTGACTTTTCTTGAATATGCATTATCTCGTTGATGATCTCATTGTTCTTGTTTATTTTATTGATTGTTTTGAGAATGACGTTAAAATTGAATTATTATACTAGAACTTCTTGATTTATTTATTTGAGATGTCATAATACCGACTAGAGCTTAAGAAGTGATATAGGCAATTTTTTTCTTTGAACCATTCGCCTTTTGGCCTACGTAATAATAAATATCCGTTTGCAGCCCTTTGAGCCTTTAAATAAACTTTTTCTTTGTTAACCCCATCTCCATTACCTACTCCAATTAGGGACTAATATCTCATACAATTTGTATGCTTACCCAATGTCTCTGAGAATGTGTATGGTTGATATATTTTTGGAATAGACAAATAAAAAGAGCTGAAACTAAATATTCCATGAATCCTCGGGACTGAAATGTTTTATTGTGCAGAAAGGGAAAGCATGTCAAAAAAAAAGAAAAAAGATTAATGCTTCGAAAAAAAATATGAAGAATTTCGAAGGAAGAAAAATTAATGGTGTACAACATTTGTTTATTCTTCATAGCCCAACGTGTTTATTAAATGGTGTATCCATTATCAGAGAATTTTCTCGTATTCTTTTCCATTCTTGTTAGCCAAAATCTTAGCCTCATTACAACCTAATAAATACCTAATTGGTCTTAAGTAAATGCCTAGTTCATAGATGTGGAGATTAAATAGACAAGAACTATAGCGTATGATTCAACATTCTCAAAGTAATTGATATTCTTGTCCATGAGATCATATTCATTTCATTATTTTAAAAGTCTGTTTTTCATGATTATTATATGTGAGATATTTGTATTTCCATAATTTATTATCTTTCTCACATATAAACTAAGTGATAACTAACCAATCTCTGAGTGACAGGAGAGATTTGTAGTCGAAGCATATTATCCAAAGGTTATCTAGTTGTATATTTACTGAGAAAAAAGAAAGTTATGTTGATAAGGCTATGCACACACACACTTCGAGTTGAGAATAATTGATGAAATTTAATTAACCTTTGGGTACTAATAAATCGTTGTTAGACTCGTTGATATATTATTCTAACAATGTTAATTGTTTTCTGAATTTTTGGCAATTAGATTATTATTCTGAGGATAATAGATCGAGTAACCAAGTTACCATGTTTTGGAAATTTATTGAGTCATAATGTTTGTGGGTAACATTTTTGGAAATCCTCACGAGACTATAACTCGTCCACTAGAGGTAATCTAGCGGTTTACAACCTTGTTGAACGTTTAAGGTAAGTGCAACCGATGATTCCTGCGAAAGTGAGTTAGAATTTTATTTTTATTGTTTTGCTCGAGGACTAGTTTGGGGGTATTTGATATTCACGTAATTATTACATAATATATCCCTTAATTTATATATATGTTAGTGTTTCAATTAGTATATTTTATTCTAATTATTTCATTTTCATGTTTTTGTAGGAATTTGAGTGTGAACGATGAAATCGCATAAATGCGACAATTTTAGGAAATTATATATTAATTGGTCGATTCTAGCGGTTGTACAAAATAGAGGGTCACATACTTAAACCTAACCCAAACAAACCTATGTCCACCTAATTTAATCTAAGCCCAAGCCCAAAAAGCTAACCTAAAAACCCAAGCCCAACAAAATAGGAGAACCCTATTTAGGTTCTCCCCATTTTGGAGAAAACCTCTCGGCTGGTACGTTCTTTTCTTCCTCCTCTCTTTTTCCAACCACCACTCCTCCCTTCTCCTCCTTGGTAGAGACATAGAGACCTTCGTCTCTCGCCACTAACCTAGGGATGGGCAAACGGGTTGAGGATCCGCGGATTCAAACCGAACCAGACCGTTTTTCTCTAAACGGTCCGGATTTTAATTTTGTGTTTTTAGATACGGTCCGGATCCGTTATAAAACGGTCCGGACCCTATTCCTATTATTTAAAAAGAAACGGTCCGGGTTGGACCCATTTCAAATCACAATTACATTACATTACAATTTACTAAACCTAAATAGGAAGTTGGAGACTTGAAGTTAGAATAGAAATTGAAACTAAACACTAATAGAAACGAAGAAGAAGAACCCCAAATCATCTTTGATGAGAAGCCAGAATTACACTATCTAACATCGAAACACACTCATTAATGGCTTCGATATCTGCTTCACCTCCGATTCTCCTCCGCACAAACCCGAGTACACTCCCCTCCTTTTCTTTCCCTTCCTTCATCGTCTTCTCCAGCTCCTACAAATCCCTCCTCCACACACGCTTCCGGTCTCTAAAATCTGGTTTCGAAGGCGAAAGAGCTGAAGGAGTGGATGCTCTGAGCCCGAATTTGCTGCGAAAGCCAGTCATCTCGCATGTCGATGTGAGCGGGGGCGAGGAGCCGGTGAAAGCTATTTTTCCGGGTCTTCTTCGAAGAATGTTCATGTTAATGAAAGGTTCTTGACTGAGGAGAAGAATGAGGAGAATGAGGAGTGGGTCGATTGGGAGGATCAGATTTTGGAGGACACTGTACCGCTCGTTGGATTTGTCAGGATGTTGCTTCACTCTGGAAAGTAAGTTTTTATCTTTTTTATTTTATAATGCTGGTTTAATTTTTTGTTAATTATGGCCAAGTTTGATTGACAATGTAAGCTTAGTTTTCTAATTTTTCTTACTGCAGTTTTTCATTTGTAGAATTTTTTTTTATACTATTACTAAATGAAATGGAAAAATGTGACATGTTTCTGTTCTTATTCTTGGATTCCAAGAAAATTTGTCTCAAGATTCATTGGTCAAGGACGTAAAGAAGATAATAGTCGAGTCTATTTGCTCTTTAGGCAATCTATACTTTCTGAAATCAAATAATTTGAATGTTTTGAGACTAACATAGAATGTTGAAAATTACTCAAGGACCAATGGGCAGTAGAGAGATAATGATGTTGAATGAGTGTAGGACAAGGTTTTGACATGGATGTACATGTTATAAATGGACAAACATGCATTTTTCCAACCTCAAATACTGTCCAAATAGCACCATAGGAGTTCTTAGCATTCTTGTTGTTGCGTGCAGTTGTGGTTGCTTGCAGTTTTAGTTTTAGTTTTAGTTTTAGTTTTAGTTGTTGCTTGCTTGTTGTTGCTTGCAGTTGTTGCTTGCTGCAGTTGTTGTTGGCCTGTTGCTGATTGTAGCTTGTGTAAGCAGCAGTTTTTGCTAGCCTGTTGCTGCTTGCAGCTTGTGTAAGACATAATCAACTTATATTTGAGTAACTATAATCTATCATATACAGATGCAGTGTGACATTTGCTTGTGTAAAACATAATCAACTTAGATTTGGAACCGTTTGGAACCGTAGGAATCGGACCGTTCCAAACGGTTCAAGTTAGGTTCGGTTCCAATGTTCAAAATGAGGGGATCCGGACCGGATCGGATCCGTTAATTTTAAACGGTTTGAGTTAGGTTCCTCCAAATTTGGAACCGATCCGGACCGTGCCCACCCCTACACTAACCAACCGCCATCTCAGTCCACGGCGCTGTCGCAACTACCGTCACCTCGCCAACACCACCATCAGCCGCCACCTCCTCCACTTTCCTGACCTTTCTCTGGCAGCGTACCTCACTTCGCCATCCACAACATCACCGTCCAAGCCACCATCACCTAGCGACAGAGCAAACCACGCACACCACCACCTCGCAACAGCGCTCCACCGCCCTGTCTCCCTCCTCCATTCTCTCCCTCTTCCTCATTCGGTCTCTCTCTCTGTTCATCCATCTCCCCGCCCTCTCTCTCTCTTGCAAGGACCGGAGCTCGCCAGAGGAACAGAGCTCGCAAGCAGCAGCAGAAACAGGGAGCACCTCCCTGTTTCACCGCCCCTACTCCTCTCCCGTTCATTTCTTTCTTCTCTCGTATCTCCCTCACTTTGTCTCCCTATCTCTTGCAGGTTTTCGAGCTTCAACGGAGGAAGAATACGCTCGCGAGGAGCACGGAGGAAGAAGAAGCAGCGACACGTCTCGCTGGAGAAAACAGAGCTCGAATTCTGGCGGGAATCAACTGATTTTCAAAGCAGTTGGTTATTTGCACCATGCGGTTCTGCTCTGTACCACCACAGTGCATTTGCAGCCTTTTTCTCGGGATTCACATTTGTGCTGAGATGGATTTCACCTATACCAGTGTTGTGACCACCGCCACCATGATCTTCTAGACCCCGCACCGGGGCGAACATAAAACCATAGGGTTTCCTAGAGTTTGTTGTATTTGAATTTATTGTTTTCTATATACTTGAACATTAAACATAGTTGATTTCTGAGTTTCAATAATTTCCTTTCACCGATTGTATCCGGATTAATTATATAGACTAGTCAGTAGTTAGAAGTACCCTTTATTGATATTCAAAGTCTGCTTTAATCAATTAATCTGAATATATGATTGTGCGTGCCGTAAGAAGATATGCAATGCTAGGGGTTTAGAATTAGTTAAAATAAACTTGTGATTGTGTGTGCCGTAAGGAGACACGCAATGCTAAGGGTTTATACCTTTGCTGAAATCAATTGCGAACTTAGATTAATCTTTAGGTTGGTCATGTTAATTCTTGAAAACAATAATTTGGATTACACAAATCTCGAAGAACTTGTGGTGGATTCAATGTCTCGGTCCCCTCTCTATCATCTCATCAGTTTAATTTTAGTTGTCAATTTCATTTTCTTAATTTAGTAATTTTCATCTGCTGTAACCCCTAACTCTTAATTAGTTCAAATAAGTCTTAGAATTTGACTGTCTCGTCAATCCTCGTGGAATCGACCCATATTTGCCACTGTCTACAAGTTAGACAGCCGTACACTTGCGGTATTACAAGTAGGGTTTATTAGCTTATTAATTTAGGTTAATAAAAACTCCATCAATTAGTCAAGCTCATCGCCTTTTATCGGACAATGCAAGGCGGGGGGATTGATAATATGGGGGTCCTTCAATGTTTCAAGTTGAATTGGAACTTCATTTGTAATTGGAAAATGAACAACTTATGAAAATTGACAATGATAATTTGGTTGGATGGTTAAGAGTTAAGACTGTGGTGGTTTAACCTCTGTGTTTTGTTTTGTTTTTTTTTTTTTTTTACAAGGATGGTCAAAGGAGCAATGTTTTTAGAGTGTAAAACGTAAAAGGTGCAATAAAAACAGTCCTTCATCAGCTTCAAAGGCCTAATGTAGCTTTTACTTTTAAAAGGTGCTCCAAATCGAAAAAATCTAAATTACACACACATTGATTGGAGTGTATCCCTAACAAAACAATTTGAATCACAATCCAAATGATAGGATTCTATCGATTTTGAAAACACTTGAGAGTTTCTCCTGATTGCATTGAGCTCAACTGCATATCTCATTAACAAAGCCAAAATTAAATACAAAGTTGTTATATAATTGAATATTAGCTAATGTTACCGGGCCAAGTGTGTGATGGCTCAGTGATTGAGTAACGGCGGATAGTATCACTAGGTAACGAAGTCGAATCCAGCCGACGGCATCTGGGGTGGGAGGGGCTAAGGGTTTAAAAAAAGAAGAAACTAATGTTACCAGGATCAGATGTTAAGGTTATGCATTCAAATGTGGCTTATGCTGCAGTAAAGGAGCTCTGGTTGAACTTATTTATATACATCACAAAACTGATCTCATCCATGTACAATAGAGCTTCTATATAATGTACACATCTTCGTGATTATACCCTACCAAATTTGTAATTTGGTACTACATCTCTTTACACATTTACAACGTAGTACTGGCTGCAGTGGCTATTATTTTAGATACATACAACATATATTATGCTTTAAAATAGAGAACTCAAGTAGTGTTAAGAGCGCATCGAACCTTAAGTGCATTTTCAACCTGATGCTTCGGAATACCACTTAGCCAGTGGCAATCATCAAAGGAACACGGTTTTTCACTAGGTGGAAATTCCACAACATCAGTAGGCGGCATGAACTTCGGACCCCAAGTCGGTGTACCATCTTCATACGCGTTATGAGTCAACCTTTGAATATCAGTGCCATCAGCTTTAGCAACAAAGATGTCACCATAAGGCTGGAAGTGATGTGGGTTTGCTATAGGCTCAGCCGAAACTGCTGCATAGTCGGAGGTGAACACTAAGCTCTTGGAATCGGGGCTGAACCAGGCATGGTTTACCTTTCCATTCTGACCGCTATGGATTGCTTTCTTGAGCCCAGTACCATTTGGGTGTATGAAATAAATCGCGAAGCTTTCTGAACCGAAGCTTCCTGAACCAGGGCTGTCTCTATCTGAGGAAAATGCAATCCATTCACCATCAGGAGACCAGTTACACATGGTATCCGTCCATGGTCCTTCTGTGAGCCGGCGGATACTACCTTTCTCTCCCTCCACAGCGTCTATCACATAAAGGTTTTTGTGTCCAGATCGTCCTGACCTGAAGTTAACCATGTTAACAGAAAGTTCAAAATCATATGTGATTTTGTTGCTATTAAGATGCAGACTCAAGTAAACAGTGGCACTGATTCCCCAACAAAATTTTACAATGCACACACTTCATTTTGGCTATGACAATTTTTTCACTGTATGGATCACCAGCAATTCTCACAGTGAATCTTCTTATAATTTTATATGACATCAATCTTCAATGGCATTTTATGCACAAAAGTTGAACAACTGTTGAGTTTGTTTTGAGCAAACATAAAAAGTTAGCATCACTTAGATGCCAATGCATGCAAAAGTGAAATGTCCAATGGGAACTAAATTTCTGGTAAGGATGATCCATTTAATCAGATTTAAAAGAAAAATTAGTTCAGTTAATCTCAAGCCTTATTCTTCTATAAAATATACTAATCAACCTCATGGTTCAAATAGGGATGGCAACGGGGCGGATTTGAGCAAATCCGTCCCCGCCCAGCCAGGGATGGTGGCGGATTGGACAAATCCGTCTCCGCCCCGCCAGGGATCACGGATCCCTGAATCCACCCTGAAAAATCTATTATTATTATTATTATTATTATTTTGTTGAAACCATCCCCGCTCTGTCCTAGATGGCAGATATCTGCCCTGCCCTGCCCCGATTAACTACCTCATTTCATATTTTCTTCTTCGCTCAATTGCTCATCTGTTCTCTAAACAACAATGTCTTCTTCGTCGTTCACTTGAGAAGAAGAAGAACAATGTTTGATCTTTTTTTGTCAGATCTGGGTCGTGGTGGAGTAAGAATATTAATCACTTGGAGATCCTCGCTCACAACATAGTGAATAAGGCGAAATTTACCATCATACAAGAGCTTGTCCTTGAGAATGACCTTACAAGGAGGAAGTCCTTTATTGTGCATCCACGATTTCAACATTGAACTCGTCCTCCTTGCTCCTCTCCACATTCAAACCATGTGCCAATGTATCAGCAACACCAAAAGCCCAGCAAAGGTTTCTTGGATGAAAAAAAAAGTTTCTTGGATGAATTGCAACAAGAGGAGGTCCATTAGGGCTTCGACGGATTGAACCAATTGACTGTGCAACCCTCTAGATTATCAATGGAGGTTGATCGGAGGAGCAGTGAATTGGTCGCGAAATGCATCTGTTGTGTAGGTAAACGTAATTCACGGTGATTCATTGAAACCCTTGTTTTAGGGTTTGTAAGCTATGTGTGATGAACGAAATATGAGATGGAGGAGGGAGAGAGAGAGATTACTAGAGATGGACAATTCAATATCGACACTTTGCAGAGAAACAGAGAGAAATGGGAAGAAAAAGGGGTTCTCTGTGTGAATCACTGAATCTGTGATGTGACGCAATGGAGAGAAGAGGATTTAGAGTTGGCAGTGACTTTTTAATACCACTAATTTCGCTGAAGGACACTACCACCTCAACTTTCTGAAGCATACCACCACCTCCTACTTTCCGAAGCACACCATCATCTATTGAAGAACACCACCAATATATTCAAAAAATCCACCATTACCTATCTTCTCTCTCAGAGAACAACACTACCCACCATCGCACCGCCTCCCCTTGCCACCATCGTCCCTCTTCTCTTCTTCTCCACCACCCCACCCCGCCTCTTCCTCCTTTTTTTTCTGCCCTTAAGTAGATTCATGCAAATGGGGAAGGCCCACTCGCACGAGCCTCTACGAGTGGGGGTTCCCAGTCGCACATGTGCTTGAGGGCAAAAAAAAAACTAGGTCAAAGAAAAAAAATGAATAAGAAAGGAAGAAAATTAGGCAGAGGTGGGGTGATGCAGCCAACGATGGAGAAGAAGAGACGAGAAAAGAGGAAGAAAGGAGAAAAAGAACAACAATAAAGTTGAAGAGGAAGAAAGGAAAGGTGGTGGTGCGGCCCAAAGTCTAGGAGAGGTGGTGCGGCTGGCAATGGAGTGGTGGTTGTTCCTGGGATAGAAGAGAGGACGAGAAGAGGAACAGTGGTGAAAAAGGGATATATTGGTGGTGTCCTTCATCACATCCAAAAAAACAAAAAAATGGTGGTGGTGTCCTTCAACAAAAACAGTGGTGTCAAAAAGTCATTGCCTTTAGGGTTATTAGTTAATAAGGGTAATCTAGTAATAACGATATATAAATCCGTATCCGCCTCGAATCCGTGACAAATACAATTTGGATCCCTGAATCCGCCTTAAAATCCGGTGAAGCAAACCCAATATTTACCCCATTCAGGACTCGACGGATGTCCGTGTAAATCCGCCCCACTGCTAACTCTAGGTTCAAATGCATTTCAAGTGCTAAAAGAAAATTTCATGTTTGACAAGAGCAAAAGTTTCTCGTTGAATTGATTTTAATCCTCAATGTTTTACTTGAATAGGTTTTACGAAGACCCTTTTCTTAGGAAGATCACAAGCATAAACATGAAATCCACGGGTTGGATCACCTATGTCATTGCAATAGTGTGAAGGATTTGAGCCATGGGAACTTACTAGGACTTGGTTGGTATGATCAAAGACAACTGGAAGTTTTTTAGCCAAGTTTATAGGAAAAGCAATCAGGTTCCAGTGGTTTTCGCTCAGGTTCATAGCATGCAAGCTGGCATATCACAGTTTTCACATTTGAAGTAAGACATTGGGAATTTCGGACAGTGTGATCAAAATGGTATATGAACGATGACTTCAAACATATTAGAATTGTAAATAAATATGTTCAATGTGCTTACTAAGAATTGTATTTTATTTGAGTGTGAAAATTTTGAACACATTTCATACCAAAATGTTATTTGAGCATGCTACATTAAGTTGCATACATAGATATGAAAGTGCTTATGTTCATTTGATTGATTTAAGGATTACGAATTGTCTATCTACTTTAAACTATGCAATAACAAGATGATCTAAAACTCATACCTGAACACAACCCACTTGCCATCAGGAGATGGCGATGGGAATGCGTTGTTGTGGCCTCCAAATGTCAGCTGTTTGAAGGACGAAGTCGACCCAGTTTCATCAATTTCATCCACATTGACCGAAATGATATCCACTTCAGTCCTCTCTGTTGCAAAGATTGGTCCAACACTAGTATACACCACTCCCTTCCTTTTCCAATCCCATGCAGTAGAGAATGCCATTCTAGATAAAATCTCCCGTTTACCCGACCCATCTCGATTCATGACATATAAACCCGGCAACCCAACATAAGCAATCCGGTCCCCATGGGGCGAAAACGAAGGAAACGACCCGTGTATCCTAAACACACTAACTTCCTCAGTCTCACTCACCATATTCTCAAGCATAAGTGTTGCATCACCTCTTTCTCCATAACTCCCTCCTCTACATTTATGGTACCCAACCCTGGTCCCATCCGGGGATATAAACGGGTTGTAATGGTGGGTTTCAGGCGGAAGAGGGCGGGTCAGCTCCACAAATTTGTTCAAAACAATGTCGAACAGCTCAATATGGCGAAAACCCGAGTCCGGTCTCCTAGTAGCTACTACAATAAAGCTCTTATTCACGGAAGTAGCCGCTGGAGTGAACGCGTGGACACCCGGTGGAGTGACCCGCTCAGTCTCCACCGTACCGACCCGAACCCGACTCATTTTCAAAATTGCTTTATACACGCTCCACCACCCATCATCACTCTTCCGGTGGAAATAAAGGGTGGAGTCATCCACCCAACACGGCCAACCACCGTGCTCCACCACCTTGACCCGACCCGACCCGTCTATCGTCCTAAAGACGTAAATATCCGTCTCGAGATCCTCAATCTCCCCATCCCAACCTCTCTCCCCATGCGAAGCCACAGCCGTCCAAATCCCAGACGGAGAAACCGACGGACTGTAATCCGCCACCCCATAAGGCGTCAACCTCCGGGTCTGACCAAAACCGGATAACCCGACCCGAGTAGAATACACAGCTGCCCAGCTCTTCCTGGGCACCCCGGGATTCTCGTGAGTTGACACGTAGATAAGATTCTCCCTCGAAAGCGACGGCCGGTCTTTCATCGAGATGCGGTTTTTCGGGAGGTCCAATAGAGGGATTTGATGTCTTTCAAGTTCGAGAGTTGATCTACGGCTGGGATTGGTGGAAGTAGTGTAAGAAACTGAGTCCAGATAGATGTTAGCAACGCCATATCTCTCGGTCACGTAGAGAAGGAGCAGAGGAGGAGAGGTGGAGGAGAGAGAAAGTGAAGACTGATTAGAGAGGAGAGAGATAAGTGACGGTGACGGAGAGGGGAAGTGGCCGTTATAGTTAACGGAGTGGCCGTCAGTGAGTCGAAGGTCGCCGTTAAATTGAGAGGAGGAGGAGGTGATGATGGGGAGGGTGAAGATGTCGAAGGCGTATTGGGAGCGTCCGAGTGTTGCGAAGAGTATGCTGGTTCCGATAGGTGGAGGGTTGTGATTGGCTGATGCAGTGGATAGGATGACGAGGAGAAGGTGGAAGAAGAGATGTAGTGAGGAAGAGTGATGGTGGTTCATATTTGGGTAGGGGAAGTAAAGATGGGGAGAAGAAAGTATGGGGGTGATGATAATATGTCACAAAGTAAGTCTGAATTTTTTTTTGTCATTTGAGCTTATCTTAATGCATGAGTTAGCAATTAGGTCATTGTCAAAGTATACATTTATGTTGAATTGAGATGTTGAATTCTTTTCACATAAATGAAGTAGAAATTGGCATATTATGAAAATTATATCATTGAGCTGAAAATTAGAGAAAAAATAATATTCATAATTAGAAAAAATGGGTGAAAGTTTTCCATGTTTAGAGACATGTGCCTCGAGATACTTGTTAAAATGTGAAAAGACGAACTTTTAGTTATAATAAAAAAGCAAGGGCTCACCTTGGGTGCGACACAAGCCAAGCTGGTCGGCTAGTGCCTATTGTATAAGACCACCCTATGGTCTTGAAACACCCACAAAAACTGTTTATCAATTTATTTTTAATAAGGGTACTGTGGATTAAACATGCATCTCGAATAACTATGTCAAAAATGAGTTGAAATTTTGGTACGTTGTTTCTAGTGTTAATCCTTAATTTTTCATCTTAAATGAATTAATTATTTTTTAATTTTACTTATGAGTGTTTTTAAATGTAAATAATAACTTAGTAGATCCAAAATGAAATGGATTTTTGTCCCTAAATTGACAATACCTCTAAATAAAATAAAAAAATATTCTAAATTGTTATTTTATAAATAACTAAATGAAATAGAATATGATTTCATGTTGGCAAGTCCCACTAAGAAAATAGTTTGAGACTTGAATACCACTCAACATTGAAAATTAAGACGAGTCTAAGGCATAAATCTCTTTTGAAGTTCACATTAAATGAAACTAGGGTGTCGACACGCTCTACATGCACATATATTCAGTAAATTTTTTATTATATTACAAAAATTTTATAATAAGAAAAAAATTATAATTGATTTTTTATACAAAATAATTATATATAATTTTAAGAGCCGATATATAGTTTATAAATAAATAAGGGGCTTTAAATAAATTATGTTAGAGGTTTAAATATAATTAATAAATGTTTGAGAATGGTGGTTTTGATCGTAAAAGTATGAAATGTGGAGGGCAAAATTGAAAATTCAAAAGTAAGATGTAAGGGTCGTTTTATAATTTCTAAATAATGAAGGGCTTAAAATAAATTATATATAAGGCCTCGGTATAAATAATGAATGTTTATGGGACTGACTGGTTGAAATGAAAAAAAAAGTTAGATGTTAGGGCATTTTTATACTTTATAGATAATTGGATGACTAATGATACACCAAAACGGTCACATCCCTGAGCCACACACGTGTCATGATGATCTCAAGGATTTATAGGCCTCAGCGTCAGCCCAACACTGATTCGCCCCAAGCGGTTCTAAGCTCGCCCAATGCAGTTCGTTAAATGGGCCCAAACTCTTACAGTTTGCTAAGCCCACACGTCTCACAATTATCCTCAATACCTGTAAGTTCTGCTAAGGCAAGTATCTCAATGATCAGCTTTGGACATGCAAATACAACAATTCTCCACTTCCAACTAGGAAGCAAATACCAGAGTACATTCCACACAAGGAAACCTCCTTGTGGACTAGAGGAGATTGCGCAATTAACGCGGAGCCAGGTGCCAGGGCAGATAGGCTCGACCTTCAGAACCCCCTTCGCAGAAAGGCACACGACCCAGACGTGCTGTACCGTCTCTTTGTCCCACCATTCGTGGATCGTAGTATGAATGAGGTCATTCCAAAGAAGTTCACTCCTCCGAAACTCGACTTCTACGACAGAAGCATCGACCCATTCGACCACCTGCGCCATTACCAGCATATAATGACCCTCAAAGAAGGATCTGAGTCGATGATGTGCAAAACATTTTTCTACTAGCTGAAGAAATCAACACTATCATGGTTCCACAGCCTCCCACCTAGGTCGATCGACTCCTTCAAGACGCTGGCAAAGGAGTTCTTGATGCGTTTCATTGAGAGTCGACATTTCTGAAAAGGCTCACATTACATACTTTATCTAAAACAGAGATCCAATGAGACGCTCAGTTAGTATGTCACGCACTTCAACAACGAGCTGGCGGTTGCATCAATGACACAGCCGTAACAGCTTTCTCCGCGGGCATAAAATAGGGAAAGCTCTACGAAGACCTCACCTTGGAACCCCTTTAGACATGACAAAGCTCCTTAAGAGCGCCTATAAGCACATTACCTAATAAGAGTTGAGGACCGAAAAGAGGGAAACCGAAGGTGAGAAGAAGCCCTCCGCTCCGAATGACAGGAAGGAGGGAAGGAGATGCGATGACGAAAAAATGAGCAAGAGGAATTGTAATGACAACAGGTCAGACCCTAGCCAGTTCAGGCTGGAGAATGCATCTAACTACGTTGGATCTAGAGTCGTGACACCCCTCAATTCTAGCCTATTGGATGTACTAAACTCTACGAAAAATAGCGCGGATACCCTTCCAAGCGAGACAACAACAAATATTGCTCGTACCACAAGGAGTGCGACCATGATATTAATAACTGCAAGAGTTTGAGGTATAAGATTGAGTACTGGATCCGCAGGGGCAAGCTAAAAAAATTCCCGAACTCTGAAAAGCGACCAGAACAATCCAGGGACCGAGGGAGCCAGTCAAAGAAATAGAGAAGGAGACTCTGGGCATAATATATGTCTTTCATGGAGTCGAACCAAATGAAGATCAGCCGCACGGGTCCCGCAAGCGGACTCTACCAGAGCCAGACCTAGTGACTACAAACGCATCACTCCACTCACACGAGACCTCAATAGCGGTGACTCGCTACGTGGAAAAGGGACAGTCAAGCGATACATGAGCAATTTTTTCTTCAGCTCGGCGAAACGGAGAGACCAAGGCAAGCGGGAGTACAACCCCCCGACATTCCATTGGCGCAGATATTAACTCCCTCACAAGGTTTACTCCTTAGTAGCCTCTGTGACATCAGCGAAGCTCAGCAGTCCGCTGAGAATACCAATGATCCACAAGGGCCGTCCAAATTCACTTAAGGGCCAAGATCAATTTCTCTCTGTCAACAATTAATTTATGTCAGTTATTTATTTCCCTTTCCATAGTCAATGTAGATTTTTAGTTCTTAAAAACTTATGTGATTTGCAATCATTTAAGAAATAAAGAAAGAATTATGAAGACAAACTCTATTGATTACTGGAAAGATGTAACAACGGACACCCAGAGGCGGATACAAAAGACTACATACTACAAGCATCCGAATCCAATACAACATGGAGTAAAGACCCGCTTAGACAATCCAACTTCGTGAGGAGATCATAAGAAAACAAAGGTATCCGAAGTAGGCCATGCGAACTCTCCGATGCAAGCTATCCGCAAAGATATCCAAATGAACTCCACTCGACCCCTTCCCAAGATTAAGGACAAAATGGCAGAGGGGGCTAAAAGCATAGAGCGATTGATTGCTCCGTTGAATCACCCCAGAATAGTGACCCGCCAACGGTGATACAGACCTTACAACGGGCGACTGACTTCCTCAAAAGGCATCCTACCTCCTTGATGACTTCCTCGAACTACTTTCGGCCCCCTGAAGGAGATACAAGAAGGTAGATGATGATGGCCGCAAGCAACGAAGCAGTTAAGGTCTCACAATGTTGTCAAGCGAGGACACTTTTCACATGAGCGGTACCCAGGGTGACTGAGAAATATCACCCCCGAAAGCATCACGCATTCGCTAACACTTCGATCAGCCATAGGTTAGCAGCCGGAACCGCGTACATGCGAGCATAACAACACAAGGTAACACCAAGGCTTCTCCTTAGGAGGAAATATGTACTTCTTCCTAGCAATATGAGAAGAAATTATGAGATCTCAGTAGATCAACTTCGTGCCCACCCAGAATAGGTGACCACGCATAACGACGGTTATCATCTTGCCTTATTGGCGCAAATGTCAAAACATTCAAAAACTCCAACGACGAAGAACTCCTGTCAGCCTTTGGAAAACCCAAAACATTATCTTCAAGCAAGAACACTACAGGAAACACGCTCTACAGAAGATAGTGCCTACAACGATTGATGAACACCATTATATGGACATGATGGTTCACCAAATGGGCACTTCAGCATTAAACGTTAGCATTGAATACTGTATGGGAAATGAGGAGACGATGGTTCCCAAGAAAACTGCACATACCACGTTCGTCCAATTAATGGTATTGCATGCAACCCCATCAATTGAGAGGAGTAACCGATACTCAACCGTCACACAGCCTACGTTGTACATGTGCCACCGCGCAATCTACGCAGTACATGTAGCACAACCGTGCATGAAACCATAACCCTTCCTCTTAAGGCCCATGGGCTTGGCCTACTATTCAAACAATATTCTACCACAAGCTTGGCACGAGCAATAGAAATCCTGATCAACTTTGACATACGGATCGTACCTACAGATCACTAGCTGATTTAAGGTAATTTTGTCCACACAATGCACCACGCTGGTGACGTAGGTTCGCACACCCTCTAGCAGGCGGAACCTCTCTTCAACCAGGTAAACTTAGTCAGTTGAGGCTGATGACGATGACTTTTGGTTCATCCTGACACCTAGTTCGTCTAGTGTGGATCCTGATGATTTAGAAAGTGGGAATCTAATAAGCATTATCACGCCTAGTGACGACGACTTGCCAGGGATCATTGCTTTCATTCACGGTCAATGATCGTTGAACCCGATCAAGTAAGCCTAGCTGGTGGCAACTGACAACGAAAGCTTCTGATCAAAGCCTAGACCTGTAGCCCCCACTGCGCAGGCGTAGATGGTTTGGAAGGCGAGAGCCTAGTCAGTTTCAAACTGACTTCGACGGCTCACCGTGAGACCACTGCTTTTCAGCCTGGACGCCCAGTTACCAACCCCTGGACTTGTAGCCCCCACTGCGTGGGTGTAGATGGTTTAAAAGGTAGGAGCCTAGTCAGTCTCGAACTGATTCCGACGGCTTGCCACGGGACCACTGCTCTTCAGTGTGGCTGCCGAATTACCAACCCTGGACTTGTAGCCCCCACTGCGCGGGTGTAGATAGTTTAGAAGGTGAGAGCCTAGTCAGTCCCGAATTGATTCTGACGGCTTGCCACGGGGCCACTGCTTTTCAGGCTTGGTCGCCGAACCCCTTCGTCTTGAACTTGTAGCCCTCACTGTGTGAGTAGAGATGGTTCGAAAGGTGGAAAACTAGTACGTCCTTGACTGATGTTGACGGCTCGCCACTTGACCACTGCTCTTCAACATGGTTAGCAAATCCTTATTAATTGAACCTGTAGTCCACTCTGTTCGAATATAGATGGTTTGGAAGGTGGGAGCCCCAAGCAGCTCACCACGCGACCACCGCTCTCCTTCAAAACAGCGACCACAAAGATAAATCTCATCTCAGTTAGTGCATTCACGCTCAAACGAACTGACATTTTATTATCAGCAAAATCCACTCACGCCGACACATAGATCGTCCAGCCAGTGTTCGTATAGATGCTACATAGAATGTTAACCCGAGCTTACGATGCCCGACTCGGTACAAACGCTCCAACGCGTATGCTCGGCCATCGCAACTCGCCTATGACAGCAGCCGTAGCTGACAAGTCAGAATAAGACGACAAGGCGAAACGAAAAACGAATACAAAACAAGTACAGAACCCAGTCAAGATAAAACTGTTTTCATTAACAGACGGAGCAAAATAGGTACAAGTATACAAAGTTTACTCCTTATCAGGAGAATGTACAAATACAAAAGAGCTAAGCTTAATGAATGAGGGAGCAGGGGTCGCGTCCATACGTGCCATGGCTTGAGCATCAGGGTCCGAACCGCCCTCTTCGTCCGACGATGCAAAGGCAACAGACAAGTCTACATACAACATCTTCTTATATCGGCCAAGATCCCATTTTGGATACTCCTTCATCAGCGCTAGCAGCTCCAACTTGCCGTGTACGAACCAGCGAAACTCACACTTGCCTTGTTCCTATAGAAGCTCTTCCTCTCACGCCTTCGCATTAGTAAGTTCACAATCCAAAAAATCCAACTTGCCAATCGACGCATCAACCTAAGACTGCTCTATAGCCAAACTGCTCTACACAGCACTGAGCTCGTGCCTCTCTAATTCTAGCTGGTCCTCGGCCATCCTTGCCTCCCAAGCATTGAACTCCACATCAGACTCTAATTGCTGCTTCTGAGAATCCCATTCAGCCTTCTTCAAGGCATTTTCTTCAGCGAGAGACCGCAGTACAAAACCCGCCTCAACCCCTCCTTCCTGCGTGACCTCCATGTCTCGGCAGGTCCAATCCAACTCTTGTTTGAATCTATCCCTCATTGACACCACCTCCGCTAGATCACGCTCAAGGGCTTCCAAACAAACCTTTTTAGTCTCAGCAACCACGGTTGACTGTTCCGACACCTTCTCTTCAGCCTGCTTCCTCAACTGCTTAATTTCATAAAGCGCTTCGGAATATAGCGCTTGCATGAGCGAAAAGACACATTCCATGGTATACACCCTCTCACAAGCCGCCTCGACTTCCGTTCTAACAACGACCATCTGGCTCAAGTGAGACATACCCAACATCAGGTACTTTAAATCCTTATCCATACGCCATTCTAGTGTATCATCCTCGGGTTTTGGAGCGTAATCCATCAGCCAACTATGACGCCTACTTATATGCTTCCTCGAAGCATACTCCACGTCAACATCCTAATGTCAGACTTGGGTGCTCATCTTTATTAAGTCTGGTGCAAACACGCTTATCCGCGCATCCGGATGAAACTCCCCCGAATCAGGAATTACATCGGTACCACCCTTCGCAGTCGCTACTGTTCTCAGGCTCTCTTCCACAACTTTTCCTTTCTCACAAACAACTGACCCTTTAGTGCGAGATGGCTTAATAGGATCCTAAGGAAGGGGAGGAAGTGAGTTATCCAAAAAACCCTCCAACACCTCGAACCGTGCCTTGAAATGAGACGGTGAACAATGCGGACTACAAGAAACTTGGCCTATGCCACCACGGCCACTATCAGACAACACACCAATGGGACGATCAGGCTTTAGAACCTTAGGCGAATCTTCACGGGAACCTTCTATAGGAATAGTCTCGCGTGAATCGACATCGACAGAGGCCGCCATTGCAACCCTCATCAATCGCTCACTCAAAGCTTTCGCCTGCGCAACACTGAGATTCGACATGTCGTTGACCCCTGCAAATTGCAGGTAGTCTTTCTCCCAGCCAGATACATCGACCTCTGCTTTGACAGGGCCAATTAGACTCGCGCTCTTCACTCACTGGAACGGGTCGTGTTGAAGACAACCCGATTATGGTGTGAGACCTCTTCAAACTCACGAAGGAGGGAAGCGTCTCAGACGACTCTTCCGCATCGGACAAAACATGAGCTTTGGCCCTAGCGGCCTTCCTCTTCCTAGAAGGGGCCCAATCTTCAAGCTTAACTCATGATGTTCGAAAAATAGCGGGGACCACTTGCCAGTTGTCCCACAGCCCACCGCGAATGAAGTTGGGAACACATATAACATCCACCACGTTTCTCATTGACAAGCCACGAAACATCTCCATAGTGTTTTGCTCATCTTGGGTAAAAGGAGTGGTGGGAAATCGTCCTGCAAAAAAATGCGAGCAACTATTAGCATGCAATCAAACGCAACGAAACCAGAAGAAAAAGTTGTACTTACGGTGTGGTCTGAACTCCCGCTCGAGCGAACGACCCTTGAATTGAAAGTACTTTGAATCTGCAAGGGCTAAGAAGCAGTACTTCTGCCAAAACTTGGAGTCATCTGGCAGATTCGCAAAACAAGCCGGCGACGTCATCTTACAAACGACGTTACTCGTCAACCGAGGAGAAGTCAGCAACTGGATCACTCGTGGAGTCACGCGGACGCCAGCTTCCTTCGCTCTAATCAGAATTAGAAGGATGATCTTGTATCTATTAGGCCCCAACTGGGCCGGATGAATACTAAGGAAGTCCAAGATTCCCAAATCACATCCAGAACGGGAAAGCATACTCCGGTTTGAAGCATCCCCCAGTGCAAATAGTTGAACCCCATCGGTGGCGACATTGGTGTCTGGTCGCTCCTCAGAACAGACAACGACAGGTCCTCAGGAACCCCAAACTTTGCACGGATCTCAGCAAGGCCGAGTTCAAAAAGCAACTTATCTTCAAAAAACTCAAGGCCACTGGCCAAGGTTGCGTCATCAAGAAGGTTTTGTTGAGCCATGAAGAAGACGAACAATCTTTTTAATTAGAAGATGAACAAAGCAATATCTTCAAAAGCAAAGAAAAATAAAAGGGTCGGACTCCGCACAATGAATGACCTAAATAGGGATCAAGTTCCCACCTCTTTTCCACTGAACTGACGCACGTTCAATAAATGCAGCGCGGCTCAAGCAATGATTCAGACTCAATCATCATGAACGACGTATCTTTTCAAGAGATGACTTAGCGAACCCATGTGACGGCACACTAACTCGAGGGGAGTAGCTGATGATACACCAAAACAGTCACATCCCTGAGCCATACACTTGTCATGATGATCTCGAGGAATTACAAGCCCCAACATCAGCACAACACAGATTTTGCCCAAGGGGTTCTAAGCCCGCCCAATGCAGTTCGCCAAATGGACTCGAACTCTTACAGCTTGCTAAGCCCACACGTTTCACAACTATCATCAATTCCCGCAAGTCTTGCTAAGGCAAATATCTCAAGGATCAGTTTCGAACAGACAACTACAACAACTCTCCACTCCCAACTAGGAAGCAAATACCAGAGTACATTCCACACAAGGAAACCTCCTACAGATTGGGAACTATCTTCTACGTATCTAGGAGCATATGGCTAACACAGAAGTTCCCTCCTACAACACGACTCCTAATTAGAAAATGATATCCACAAAGATCTCCTTCCTAAACTACGCCTTCGATGGCTTGGTAGAACCAGGACTCCTGCACTACAAATAAGACATGAGGTTGGTAAGCTAAGGTACGCTACAAATTCCTTGTTTACAACATTACACATTCCTCAGATCCGTGTATGACTTTAGCATCGGAGTGCCATCGGCCACCACATCGGTGGTCCATGGCTTACGTGCGTTACTTGTGTAGGTCAGCAGGACTAGGTAAAAGCAGGGAGCGAAAATGATTGCATCAATGACTTTAAATAAATTATGTTAGGGCCTTGAGTGTAATTAATAAATGTTTAAAGGTGATGGGTTTAAATGTAAATAGCATGAGTTTGAGAAGGGCAAATAAAAATTAATATTGAAATTTTAAATATTTAAGGGCCTATGTATAATTTACAAATAATTAAGGGATTCGAATAAATTATGTTAGAGACTTATCTATAACTAATAATATTTGAGAGGGTCGGGTTTGATTGTAAATAATCTGAATTTGGGAAGGTAGAAAGGTACACATGTGTAATAGTGTTTTTATTTCAAATTACAAAAATGCTTCTGTGACTTTTCACCCGCCATTTTTTTTTTATTGTAATAAGTAAGGAATTGATAGGGCATTGCGAAAATCATGACGAAATCCACAAAACATTGTTCATAAGCAAAGTTGACACTACACCAAATTAGCATTTTTGTAACAATCCAAAAAATAATAACACTTTTGAGCTATAACAATCCACAAAGCAATTTTACACATTTTCACAAACAAAGTGATTCAATAATTGTATCACCAAAAATAGTATGGGCTTACAAGTGATGTTATTCATGGTGATCTAATTTATTGTATCACTTTTTTTGTGTAGCTATTTTTCATTTTGTTGACTAAATTTAGTTTTGACTTGAAATTGTTTGGTGGATTGTAATAGCTCAAAAGTATTACTATTTTTTAAGTTGTTAAAAATATGCTAATTTGGTGTAGTGTGACGTTATACTGTACATACAGATGGTTTGGAAAGGCTATAAAATAATGTGTTTTGTCCCATCATAATAAGAGCGATTGAAATTTAATAGAAACATAATTAGAAATTGTACTTTTGTAAATGAAGGCAGAAAAAGTTGATAGAATGTAGGAAAAATAAAAACAAGTTCTGAATACAGTCAATAAATAGCAAGATTCATGCTTAGTCTAAATTTTGGCAACACTTCTAGAATGCCTTTCTTACTTTATCTTTTGCCTAATTCGAAAGTTGGGTATAGCACATTATGGAAGAAAAAAAAACTTTTTGATTGCTCATTTAGGACCCTATTAGTTTTCAATGTAAATTAAGGACACTATATACACATGACTAAATGAAAATAATATCATTTAAGCTTTGTTTGAGCTAAAAATTCAAGGTAAATTAAGAACAAACATTAGATGCAACGTGTCAAAGTTTAAATTTTGCAATTCATTTCGACATGTGTGCTTTGAGATATGCGTTAAAATATGAAAATGCTAATTTCTCTATCATAATCACGAAGCGAAGGAGGACCCACCTTGGGCATGATGCAGGCCAACTGGAGAGGCTGACTAACACCACTGTTTATCGAGATATATAATGTCGTATAACTAAACAAGCAGTACTTGAAGAATAGTGTTAAAATGAGCTAAAATTTTGGTACGAAGTTTCGAGTGTTAATCAATAACTTTTCTGAAATTTTAAGCTCAAACTGAGTTTAAACGAATTGAAAAATAATTTTTCAAGTTTAATAGCGTCCTTAATTCTGAACATAAACATAGTGGGTCCTCTTATGTCAATGAAAACCATTTTGTTCCTAAGCTGCCAATGCCCCTTATTATTATTATTATTATTATTATTATTATTATTATTATTATTATTATTATTATTATTATTATTATTATTATTATTATTACTATTTTTATTTTACACTAGCCACTTTTCACTTTCACTTGAGTTGTCAATATAGCCATTGCCCATGTTTTGAGTATTTATTATACATCTTTAGCATAATTGTTTTTAAAGAAAACTTTAATGCAAATTGATTTCTTGTAGAAATACGTTTAAATACTTAATGTCATTTTCATTTGAAATTTTGCGTTGTTTTCATAAAATCAAACACCTCGTAGACATTGCAAGGTTGGTATATCTTGACATATAGATATACAATTTAAGTAGTGTAATGTTTATGTATTAGGAAGGGAAATTTTTCGTACAAACCCTTAAATTGTCAATTGGATCCATTCTAATCTATACTGTATATGAGGCATTGAACTATATATGT
Organism: Berberis vulgaris; assembly: GCA_963556465.1. Taxonomy (NCBI): domain Eukaryota; kingdom Viridiplantae; phylum Streptophyta; class Magnoliopsida; order Ranunculales; family Berberidaceae; genus Berberis; species Berberis vulgaris. The sequence goes on along the minus strand of OY747127.1, from coordinate 94,741,790 downwards.
TTGTATGTGATGTAGTCGATTCATGCTCTCCTTCCTCACTGCTTACCTAGACATGCACAAGTAGCACACGTAAACCAAGGACCACAGTGTGGCGCCCGATGCCACTCTGATGCTTAAGTTAGATTAGGCTTAGGAGAGGCTTAAAGCTGTAAATTGGGTTTCTGTAGCATACTTTAAATTCATCGACCTTATCTCCCTTTTATAGTGTGAGAGTCTTTGTTCGGCTAGGCCTTTGGTGGTGTAGTTTAAAGAAAAAGATATTGCTGGAGAGTCTGTCCTGTTTGGGAGCTATCCATGTGGGATAGTTTCCCTACATGACTTGTGCTCCTAGATCTGCGAGAAAGGTTTCTCTTTCTGAGTGTTGTCAATGCAAGGAAGTTTCCTTGCATGATTTATACTCTAGTATTTGTTTCCTAATCGGAACCAATGTACTGCTGGTCTACCTGTCTTGGGTTGATCCCCCATATACTTGCCTTATCAGGGTTTACTCTTGCCTTTATCAAAGCTTACGAGTATTAGGCCTGACTGCGTGACATATGGGCTTATTAAGGCGCTGCAGTTCGGGTTCAACTTTCTGGAATCTGCCAATAATGGGCTTCGCTGAATTGAGCATGCAATTGAGCCCGATTTGTTCTGTTAACGAGATTATCATGACACATGTATAGTGCTGATCCGAGGACGGTTTGATGTATCATCAGTATGCAATGACAACTTCCATTAAGTCGAATTTTGAAGTTCTTAACAAGTTAAAAGATAAGTATTTATGTTCGAGACGTGGCTCAACTTGAGTGTGCAAATTAATGTCATATGGATTAAGGAGTCACATCATATATAAATAATAAATATTAGACATGCCTATCACCGGCAGCAAGGCTTTTGAGGGCTAGAAAGCCTAAACCTGAAACCGGGAGCGACATATATTCAAGTTGAGGACAATATATCCTTGCTTAAGACATGTATAAAGGTCGACAATCTCTTGTGCATGTTGTGGGGTGGTGTCAGGGGGGTTTACCATTTTCACCCTAAAAAAGTACTATGTAAAACTCAACCATTAGTTCCATCATGATGTTAGTCTCAAGTCCCTTGACAACCCTATGCGCGTGAGGAGTTTCGCTTTCCTCACCTCTCAAAAGTACCATGTAAAACTCAACAATTAGTTTCTATCATGATGTGGGCAGTGATGCTTTTGCATGTCAAGTCGCTCCATGCCTCTTTAGGGTATCAAACATACCTTTCAAGCATTGTAAGTAGTGGGTCAATGAAAACCATTTTGTCCTTAATTCTGAACACAAACTTGGTGGTCCTCTTGGGTTAATGAAAACCATTATGTCCTTAAGCTGCCAATGCCTCTAATTATTATTATTAAAAAAAATTATACTTGCCACTTTTCACTTTCACTAGAGTTATCAATATAGCCATTGCCCGTATTTTAGTATTTATTATACAACTTTAGTATAATTGTTTCTAAAGAAAATTTTAGTGCAAATTGATTTCTTGTAGGAATTCGTTTAAAATACTTAATGCCCATTTTCATTTGAAATTTTGTGTTGTTTTCATAAAAATAAACACCTTGTAGACATCGCAAGGTTGGTATATATTGACATATACAGATACAATTTAAGTAGGGCAATGTTTAAGTAGTGGGAAGGGAAATTGTAAACATGATCCATTCTAATCTATACTGTATAGAAGGCATTGACCTATATAGGTTGGTATGCAATGACAACTTCCATTAAGTCGAGTTTTGAAGTTCTTAACAAGTTAAAAGATAAACATTTTTGTTAGAGATGTGGCTTGACTTGAGAGTGCAAATTAGTGTCATGTGGATTAAGCAGTCGCATCATATATAAATAATAAATATTGGACATGCATATCACTAGCAACAAGGCCTTTGAGGCTATAGAGTATCTTGGAGCGACATATATACAAGTTGAGCACAATATCCTTGCTTAAGACATGTACAAAGGCTGACAATCTATTGTGCATGTTGTGGGGTGGGTGTCAGGGGTTTCGCCATTTTCACCCTAGGAAAGTACTATGTAAAACTCAACCATTAGCTCCATCATGATGTTGGTCTCAACTCCCTTGACAACCCTGTGCATGCTAGGGGTTTTGCCTTATTCACCTCTCAAAAGTACCGTGTAAAACTCAACAATTAGTTTCTGTCATGATGTGAGCAGTGTTGCCTTTTGTCACGAGCTTTCTTTTCACAAGTACTTCCCGTGCAGCACTAGCAAACTTTGCCCCGACTTATCAAATAAAGCTAGTCAGCCTTGCTCACGAAAGATTCACTTAGACTATGGAAAGCTAAGCAAGCTAAGAACACACAAGAGAGTTTAAGAGAACTAGAACTTGTATTGCTTGAATTCTCTGAGGTCATTACAACAAATGAGGCCTTAGCCTGTTTATACAACTCCACCTCCTCAATGGACGATGGTGATCAATTTGATCTAACGGTCTACAAAGAACTTCTACACACTTCCTTAGAAATATCTAAGGACTAGAATCCTACGGAACTCTATGGAATTTTATGGAAGGTTCTACAGAACTCTCTAGAACAATGTGGAATACTCTACATTATTTACACATGCCAACCTCACTTGGCTAGGCAAGAAGATAGTTGTGACATTCTCCCCCACCTAATCAGGCGACGTCCTCATTGCTTTCAAATCCTCGTACGCTTTGATTTGTTCCTTGAATTGCCACAAATGTTGGATTGGCTCCCAGCTAGCTTCACTTTCTGGCAATCATTTCCACTTGACGAGTAGCTCATGTGTGGGGGGTTGGTTGGAATGACGCACCACACGATCTGACAAGATAATCTCTGCTTCCTTGTCATGTTGGATCCTCATGTCCATTGGTGCTTTTTGTGAAACTCCTATGTTTGGATCATCCTGATCTTCCTTATACGGTTTCAGTAGGCTCACATGGAAGACTGGATGAAACTTGATCCTCGGCGGCAACTCGACCTTGTAGGCTTGTTTTTCCACTTTCCTGACTATAGGGAAAGGAGCCTCATATCTCCTGATAAGGCCACGATGCAGTCCAGAAAGTCTGGCATGAGCATGCATCTTGACAAGCACAAGGTCTCCAATCTGGAACTCTTGAGGCCGTCTCTTCTTGTCGGCCCACTTCTACATCCTCTTGGATGCCTTCTCCAAGTAAGCTCGAGCCTCATCAGCTTGATCATTCCATCATTTGGCAAACTTATAGGTTGATAGACTCACTCCAGTGTAGCCAGTGGCAATAGAACTCGGATCATAGGTTGTTGTCCCATGACAATCTCAAATGGGCTATGACCCGTCGCTTCACTCTTCTGCAAGTTGAAAGAGAATTGGGCAACATCTAGCAACTTAGCCTAATCTCGCTGGTTGGCACTCACATAGTGCCTAAGATATAACTCCAGCAAGGCATTCATCCTTTCCGTTTGACCATGAAAGCTAGTAGAGAAATTAAGGTCGGTACCCAACAACTTGAACAACTCAGTCCAAAATTTCCCCGTGAATCGAGTATCCCGATCACTGATGATAGATTTGGGCACACCCCAATACTTCACCACATGTTTGGGGAATAAATGTGCGGCTTGCTCGGCTGTGCACTCCTTAGGTGTGGGAATGAAGGTGGCATACTTCGAAAATCTGTCCACGACCAGAAGTATCCAATTGCAACCTTCCGATGCGGGCAACCCAACTATAAAATCTAAGGAAACACTCTCCCAAAGTCTCTCTGGGATGGGGAGGGGTCAAGTAAGCCGGCAGGTGACTGTTGCTCCACTTTGTCTTGTTGACATACAAGACAAGTCTTCACATATGCTTCGATGTCATCCTTCATATGTGGCCAATAATAGGAATCTTCCACAAGAGCAAGAGTCCGATGTATACTTGGATGTCCCGCCCACTTGCTATCATGGCATTCTTTCAAGACTTCCTTCCTTAGGTTGTCATGAGGTGGAACATAGATTCTCCTTCCCTTAGAGTATATCAAGTCGTCCTCCACCCAAAATCTTATTGTCTTCCCATCTTTGACAAGAGCTATGATGGTTTGAGCCAGGAATCATGTGCCAATCTTTCCTTTATGCGTCCCTTCAAGTTGCTTTAAGGTTGACTTATGTCAGCAAGTTATCCTTTTCTACTCAAAGCATCCGCAACAAGATTAGCCTTGCCAGGCTTGTACTCCAAAGTGTAATCGAACTCTGCCAAGAAATCTTGCCACCTAGCTTGTTTTGGTGTGAGCTTCTTATGTGTCTGGAAGTAGCTAGTGGCAACATTGTCGGTCTTGACCACAAATTTGCTCCCAAGCAACTAATGTCTCCATGTTCTCAGGCAATGCACAACCGCAGTCATTTCCTTCTCTTGTACTGTGTATTGCCTCTCAGTATCATTAAGCTTCCTACTTTCAAAGGCAATAGGATGCCCTTCTTGCATCAATACTCCACCAATAGCAACATTGTCGGTCTTGACCACAAATTTGCTCCCAAGCAACTAATGTCGCCATGTTCGCAGACAATGCACAACCGCAGTCATTTCCTTCTCTTGTACTGTGTACCGCCTCTCAGTATCATTGAGTTTCCTATTTTCAAAAGCAATACGATGCCCTTCTTGCATCAATACTCCATCAATATCAAAGTCGGAAGCATATGTATGTATCTCAAAAGACATAGAATGGTTGGGAAGTGCCAACACCGGTTCTTCCACAATTGCCTTCTTCAATCCTTCGAAAGCTTGTTGGCATTTTGAACTCCAATCCCAACTTCGTCCCTTCTTGAGCAAGTCCGTCAATGGAGCGGCTATGGAAGAGTAGCCTTTGATGAACCATCTATAATAGTTCACCAAGCCAAGGAAAGATCTTAACTCGGTGACTTTGGTCGGTGGTTCCCATTCTTGGATGACTTGTACCTTGGACTTGTCCATACGAAGCTTGCCCTTGCCAATGATATGACCCAAGAATGTCACCTCCTCTTGGGCAAATGAGCACTTCTCCTTTTTGACATAGAGTCTGTTCTCCTTCAAGGTTTGAAACATTTGCCTCAAGTGATACACATGTTCCTCCAATGTCTTACTATAGATCACAATGTCATCAAAGTACACAACTACGAACCGATCAAGGTAAGGAGCTAGTACCTTATTCATTAGAGTACAAAATGTGGTCGGCGCATTAGTTAAAGCAAATGGCATGACTAAGAACTCGTAAGACCCGTACTTTGTAACACATGCCGTCTTTGGTTCATCTCCTTCGGCTATGCGGACTTGATAATATCCCGAGCGCAAGTCAAGCTTGGTAAAGTACCTTGCATCACTAAGTTGATCAAAGAGATCCACAATAAGTGGAATCGAGTACTTGTTCTTGATAGTGACCTTGTTGAGTGCCCGATAGTCAATACAATGCCGCAGGGATCCATCATATTTATTTTGAAATAAGACCGGCACACCATAGGGAACTTTGGAGGGTCGGATATAACCAGCATCTAGTAAATCCTTCAATTGTCTTCTTAACTCCTCGAGCTCAGGAGGTGCCATACGATAAGGAGCAAATGCGGGTGGCTTTGCTCCAACTTCTAACTCAATAGCATGATCCACCTCTCTCCTTGGTGGAAGCTTCTTAGGCAACTCGGCAGGCATAACATCATTGAGAACTTCTTGGACAACCTTAGGTACATTCACCTCTCCATCCATGGGACCTTCGTCTTCCTTGAGGGTAGCCAAGTAAGTAGGCTCATTCCTCTGTACTCCTTTAGAAAGTTGGAGAGCGGACACCATTATCTCCTTACTTATCTCCCGTACCACGGGCACAACACAAGGTTGTCCCTTCTCCATGATGCACATGGTGTTGGCATATGGGACCAGGAACGCCTTCACCATGTCCAAGAAATCTATACCCAAATAGAACTTGTGATCATCAATTGGAGCAATAGTTATGTCGACTTTACCTCGCCATTGTCCAAGCCGAATATCGGTGCCACGAGCTATTCCTTCAATTGGGAGACTTTTAGCATTGACTCCGTTGATATATCCTTTCTCCTTCGTATATGATAGGCCAATTTCTTCAGCAAGGTCTTTGGCCATGTAGACTGTGTCGGCTCCGGTATCCACCATGGCTTTCAAAGTCTTGTCCCCGATCTCGATCTCCACGTACATCCTTCCACTTGGTTGTTCTTCGACCTTAGCTTGAATGGCACTTAGGAGATTCATTGAGGCGATCCTCCTTTGCTTCTTCCTCCATGACAAGCACGACAAGTTTCCCCCGGTTGGGACACTCGAATGCCCGATGGGGTCCACTACATATGAAGCAAGATATCTTCCTGGGTGATCCATCTCTTTTCTCCTTCCCCTTGCCTTTGGAATACTTGTGTTCCTTGGAGGACTTCTCTTTGTCTCCCCCACCTTTGCCATCATTACTCGGCCTTTTCCCTTGCCCCTTGGATGAGTCCTTTCTCTTGAACTCAATCAAGGATTCGGCCGCAGCCATAGCCGTTGCAAGGTCTTGCACACCTCGCCTCTTCAATTCCAATTTGGTCCAACCCGTTAGGCCATCAAAGAAGCTAAACAAAGCATCATTTTCTCCCATGTCAGGAATCTCCAAGAGCAACTCCGAGAACTCCTTCACATACTCCCTTATGTGGCATTCCTTATGTTGAAGGCGACGAAGCTTGGCCCTAGCTTCGTTTTCGGCATCCTCCGGGTAGAATTGTCTCTTGAGTTCCTTCGTGAATTCTTCCCAAGTGTCGATGGTGCACAATCCTTTCTTGACATTATCAGACCTTCTGCGCCACCAAACTGTAGCAACATCATTTAAATATAATAAGGAGACACTACGTACCTTTGATGCTTCATCTATTATGCCAACCGCATCAAAGTAGCGCTCCATGTTCCACAAGAAGTTGTCGATCTCCCTTGCACTCCTTGCCCTAGGGGTGGGCAATGTCGGTTCGGTTCGGTTTTGAGTCCCGAACCGATTTCGAACCGATTTCATTCGGTTTGTCCAAAACCCAAACCGAAACCGAATTTTGTATTTGTAAACCGATAAATTCGGTTGAACCGAATTTCGGATCGGTTCGGTTCGGTTGGGCCAAAATTTCAAGCTCAAGCATTTGAAAGATTTTCATTAGAACATGTCCAATTTTTTTACAAGCCCAATTTTTTTACAGACCCAATTTTTAGCACAAAATTGAAAACTTTGAGATAATGGGGTGATTCAGTGCAACATGGTGTACTGCAGTGCATTTGTTGCACTAATCAAGTATTGACACCTACTTGTTATTTAGTTATTTATATATATCTAATTAATCGGTCGGTTCGGTTATAAATCGGTCAGTTCAAAATCGTAAACCGATTTCGAACCGTTTATAATCGGTTCGGTTCGGTTTAAATTATTTTCTTTCTACTCATATTTCGGTTCGGTTACCGAACCGAATTTGAAAATCGGTTCGGTCGATTAACCGAATTTAAATCGGTTTTTGCCCACCCCTACCTTGCCCCACCATAGGCCTTAGGTTTGGGAGCTTCGAATCTGTGGGTGATTGTCCCTGGTGTAGTCCCACCATTGGCTACCGCAGTCATACACACACTGAGTTGAGTTTCTAGCTTCTCAACTCTTTCCCTGTAAGCATACATCTCCGCATCTTTGGCAACAATTTCGGCTTCAAGGGACTCGATCTTCTTGGACACCGTGTCCACTACTGCGTTCAAGGCTCCTTGCATCTCTTCCCGGAGCTCTTGATCCTCCCCATTGGACGCTTGCCCCTCGATGCGTTGGTCCATGTCTTCGACTTTCTCCCTCAAGTCGGACATGGTGGCACACAACTTAGTCAACCTTTCATCCATCGCAACGATCATGTCCTTCGACTTGTCCTTGCGAACTTTCACACCTTTGTCGTTGTTGCCAATTGATGGGTTGTTGACCTCTGACGACATTCTCTTGTGTAAAATGATTTCACCAACCTTGCCAAACCTTGCTCTGATACCAACTGTCACGGGCTTTCTTTTCACAAGTACTTTCCGTGTGGCACTAGCAAACTTTGCTCCGCTTATCGAAGAAAGTTAGTCAGCCTTGCTCACAAAAGACTTACTTAGACTATGGAAAGTTAAGCAAGCTAGAATTATCTGAGGTCATTACAACAAATGAGGCATTAGCCTATTTATACAACTTCACCTCCTCAATGGACGGTGGTGATCAATTTGATCTAACCGTCTACAATGAACTTCTACACACTTCCTTAGAAATATCGAAGGACTAGAATCCTATGGAACTCTATGGAATTTTATGGAAGGTTCTAGAGAATTCTCTAGAACAATGTGGAATACTCTACATTATTTACACTTGCCAACCTCACTTGGCTAGACAAGAAAATAGTTGTGACACTTTGCATATCCTCTATGCCCTTTAGGGGTATCAAACATACCTTCCAAACAATGTAAGTAAGTACTCCTCCCTTGAATTGAGGAGCTGAAGCCCAAAACTACCAAATCTAGGTCACGTAGGATTGTAAATAAGTAAAGAAAGTCAGCAGCCAAATTACATTCCCTCATTTTGAAATTAGAAATTGGTGTTGGAAGCAAAATTATTGCATATAATAATTTTCTAGGATAAGCAAACTAATTTCTTGTCCTTAAAGCTTTCCATTTCAGTGCTGGTGAATGAAAAAAGAACAATCAACTAATTTTTATAAGGATGTTGACTTGTTGACCAATTTTTATATTCCAAATTTATCATTTTTTTCATAAACCTTTACCCATCTTATAAGAGCATCTCCGAGGGATCCTCTCAAATAGCCAACAAGTTATTTTGGAGGTTTCATGTGAGAAAACCTTGCTTCAAGGGGTTTCCTATTCAAACTCTCATATTAACTTTGCCTATTCCTTCCCCTTAAATTTTTTGGTATCCATTCCATCCCCAAATTATAATAAATATTAAAAAGTCAATTTTCTTCTATCTCTCTCATCTAATCATAATAATTTAAATAAAAATTAGGAAAAAAAATGTATTTAAATAATGATGAAAAAGCTAAAATGTGGAATGTAATTGGAGTGATAAAGAAATAGGGAGTCCTCTAAAATTAGATTTTAGTTAAAATGAAGGATAATTTTAACTTTTACCCTTAAAAATGCTCGAAGCCTTTCACTACACCAAGCTCTAGCTCTTCACTTTCTCTCAAATCCCACAGACCAAACACACAACATCTCTCTCTATCTTTTACACACAACATCTCTTTTCTCTATCCTTTCCATATGAAAGGGGTATGTATAAATAAGCAGGAATTCTAAATGTCGAGGAAGCCAGCGAGGGAGGGAAGGAGGGGACCGTCCATCCCCCTCGGGATGCGCACATGAAAAACGACAACACGCATCCAGAGGGGGATGGACGGTCCCCTCCTTCCCTCTCTCCCTTCCTCGCTGGCTTCCTTGACAGGTAGAAGCTCTCATAAATAAGGGGTGCTTCATGGGTGCTAAAAAGGTAACTTTGTTTAAAATAAAATAAAAATTGTAAAAAAGTACAAAGAATATACTCAACTGATTTATAAATGCATTGTAGGATTCACTCGATTACAAAATAGATTAGCCCGCAACTTTGATATTCATTGCATTCGCTTGGATGCGATACTAGACAAATCCACGGATGCAGTGCATTTTGGTAAGATTTGGGAATGTAATTTATAAATTCATTGTTGATGAAATATTACTGGATTTACAACATTGCATTGTTTCGTTGGCTTCAAGTATATGGATTGTAATATCCTGAGTGGGTGGGCTCTGAGGCTGACGGGTTATCTTGTGTGGGTGGGCTCAGAGGCAGGCAGGCTATCCCGGTGTTATAGTCCCACATCGCCTGGATGAGGGATGGAGATGTGCTATATATGTACGAGTTTGGATCTACATGACACAATGGGTTTTAAAGCCGTGCGGGTAATTAGGTTGGGCCCAGAGCATACAATATTGTTTCATGTGGATCGAGTCGTGATTGCAAATGCATTTTTTATTATTTAGTTTTTGACTTTTGCTATATTTGGAGGTTTTAGGGTTGAGAGGAAAAATAATGTCAACACCTTTCAATTTTTTGAGCAACATATCAAATTTTATGAAGATTTTATTTAGTGGTTCCACATGCATTATTGGCTTTGGAGATTTTTTTTTTTTTTTTTTTTTTTTTGCTTTTGATTTAGAATTTAGAATTTAGAATTTTATTTTCCTTTCTTAACAATGCATTCAATAGTGAACTTTTGTATCATACTGCATAAATGTGGTACATTAGATCAAATGTATTTTGTATTCAACATGTGCATCCAAAGGTCAGCTTCGCTTCTATTAAGCATTTGAGATAGAAAATAAAATTTAATTTACTATTTTTTTTTATAGAAACACCCTTTTATTTATTTTTAACCAATGCCCGAAGGCTACATCAGTGTTGCCACTTAGCACTACTTCATTGGTTAGTTTACTATCGGTTGATTCCCATCAATACAATGATAATCCCTTCACAACCCTAGCTAGCACATCAATATAGATAATAAAATTTGCTGACACTAAATTGCCAATTTCTGAATTATAATCCATCGGCAAAGACTTCATCATAATACTAATTGGAATGGCTAAATGAATTAGCACGGTGCGATCCTAACTCATTTGTAAAAAAAAAAAAAAAAAAAAAAAAAATCAAACAATTAAATATTTTTGATAAGCAGAGGACATTTGGGGCATAATTTTGATTGAGAATGAAAAAGTAGAAAAAACTCTATTCTAAAAGTTGGCCTAGGCGGATTTATGATTTTTTTAAAATTTTTTATTTTTAGTTCAAAAAAAGTAATTTTTTTTAATTTACATTTTGCATATTTATTTGGGCAATAAATTGGTAGTAATTTATATGCTATTATGCTTAACTTTTATAAATTATCATCATCAACATCAAAGTTCATTTTCGATACTCTCGGGGTCGACTACATGTATTTTGGTTCTCCAAACAATGTGGTCTTCCCACATATCATCACTTAATCTAAGCTTAAGGTCGTATTTCGTCACCACCTTCATCCAAGTTTTCAACGGTAGTCCCCTTTGTTTACACCCTTAATTAACTTGTCAATCTAGACATTTTCTAATTGGTGTCGTGCTTGGTCTCCTCCACACGTGACCACATCACATGAAACACCTTTCTTTATCCTATATTAGTGATACACCTAAGTATCTCCTAATTCTTTCATTGCTAATTTTATCTTTATGAGTTTTACCACACATCCATCTTGACATACGCATTTCTGCTACCGTCATCCTATTCGTATGTTGTCCCGTAGTAACCCAACATTATGAATCATAGAGCATAGCTAGTGGAACAATTGTCTTATAGCATTTTCCTTTTAATATTGCAAAAATCCTTCTATCACATAATAATCCTGACGTCATTCTCCATTTTGTCCAAACAACTTTAATCATATGGTCTACATCTTCGCCAAAGCCTCATTATTTGAATTATAGATCCTAGATATTGAAAAGTCTTACACTCTGAAACCTCCACGCCTTCGTTCTCAACTAAATTACTCCTCCCTCGTGATTCACAACTAAAGTTGCACACTAGATATTTTGTCTTCAAACGACTAATCACTACAAAAAAAAGCTTCAATAGCTACAGATACTAGCGACGGTATTTTGATACCTTCGCTAATTAAAAGATTTGTGACGGCAAAAAAATCGTCGCTAATGCTTTTCATAGCTGACTCAACCTATAATTATAAAAAAAACCGTCGCTAATTATTTTGTGTCGGCACAAAACCGTCGCTAATTATTTTATTAGCTACGGTTTCTTAGCCATCGCTAAGTTTTACAAAGAAAAGTTGGTAGCTACGGTTTTTGCCGTCGCTAAGTTTTAAATATTTTTTTTATTAGCTACGGCAAAAAATCGTCGCTAATTTTTTTTTTTTTTTAATTTATACGCAAAAGCATTTAGCTAGGGCAAAAAATCGTCGCTAAGTTTTACAAAATTTTTTTATTAGCTACGGCACAAAACCGTCGCTAATTGTTTTTTTAAAAAACAATTATACGCAAAAACATTTAGCTACGGCAAAAAACGGTCGCTAAGTTTTACAAAAAATATTTTATTAGCTACGGCACGAAACCGTCGCTAATTGTTTTAAAAAAAATTATACGCAAAAACATTTAGCTACGGCAAAAAACTGTCGCTAAGTTTTACAAATTTTTTATTAGCTACGGCAAAAAACCATCGCTAATTGTTTTTTTTTTTTAAATTTATACGCAAAAACATTTAGCTACGGCAAAAAACCGTCGCTAAGTTTTACAATTTTTTTTATTAGCCAAAAACCGTCGCTAAGTTTTACAAATTTTTTTTTTATTAGCTACGGCAAAAAATCGTCGCTAATTGATTTTTTTTAAATTATACACAAAAATAAAACCTCATCTCAACCGTCAATAACACCCAAAAACTTTAGCTCAATCCAACGCACTAAACCAAACCACGTCACCGATCCGCGTGAAACCAACTCAACCAAATTCCTTCGATTACCTCTCTCTATATAAATTTTCTCTCAACGATTTTTTCAATCCTCATAAATTTTCTCAAAAACCTTCAATCCTCAAAAACGCATCCCACAGAGGAGAAGCTCTCACTCGACAGAGGAGAAGAAACCCACAGAGGAGAAGCTCTCACTCGACACCCATCTCGGCCGCCTCCCTTCCCCGCCTTTCCCTAGCTGCAAGAGAGATCTCAGATTTCAGATTTCAGATTTCAGATCTCGGAGATCAGAGATCAGAGATCTCAGATCTCGGAGATCGGATATCTCAGATCTCAGATATCAGAGATTTGAAATCTCAGAGATCTGAAATCTCAGATCTCAATTTTTGTATGATCTCGGATATTCTTGTAAGTTTTGTATGATCTCGGATATTCTTGTAATTTTCTTGTAATTTTTGTAATCTCAGATCTCGGATAATTTTGTATGATCTCAGATATTCTATAGATCGAATATTTTTGTTTTTTTTGTATGGTTTTTTGTATGGATTCTGTGTAATTTTTTGTTATAATTTTGATCAATTAAGTCTCCTGTGTAGTCGTAGCTCAAAAATAAATTGTAATAGTTTAATTACTTATTTAACTAATATAAAGTTATACTTATGTATGTTTTATAACAAAAAATTATAACAAAAAAATATTTAGTGTAAATTATAACAAAAAAAATACTAGTTTAGTGTAAATTATTTGATAACACCCCTTTAATGTGTTGAATGCAATATTTAGCACTATTTGGAAATTCTAAAACCATTTTTTTTAACAAGGTATTCATGGCCTAAAATTAAACATGTTGATTAAGTATGGCCTAAAATTAAACATTTCATTTGTCAATATGATTCAACTTAGCGACGGCTTCAAAATTGTCCCTAAATAGCCACGGCAAATACTGTGGCTGTTTTGTCAATTGGATTTGCAACTTAGCGACGACTTCCATGCTGTCGCTAAATAGCTACGGCAAATACCGTCGCTATTTTTCAATTTGCGACAGTCGTAGCCTAAATTTTAAACAGCTTTAGCGACGGAAATTTTCGAGTTAGCGACGATTAAAATAGCTACGGTATTGCGACGGTTGTTGAGCCGTTGCTAATTCATTTTAGCTACGATTTTTTGCCAATTAGCAACAGTTTTTAGCCGTTGCTGAAATGAATTTTTTTTTGTAGTGAATTCTAAAACTCTCTAATGCCTCCCGCCACCTATCTAATTTCCAACATAAACCTTCACTAGTCCCCCGCTCGCCGTCTGCCTACTGCCTAACAAATTTTAGAACCTTCGAAAGAAAAAAAAAAAAAAAGCCATGTGATGGGTAGGAAAAATAGCATGTGGGACATGTGTCACCAAATCTTTGTGAAAAAAAAAATGTCCTATTGATTTGGCGTAACAAATTGATGATGAGCAACAAAACACTCGCTAGTTTCCACACACATGGCAACTAAATCAAAACTTACTCACAGCCAAAGATAGAAGCTGATATTACCTCAAAAAACTCACCAGTTTCCATCATCATCGGATCCTTCCATACAAATAATAATCCCTACCCACTCTCGAGTCTCTCTCACGCTCACCATTTTTTCACGTTTTCAATGCCCCAAACAAATACAAACTTGAATACAGAGGAGAAGAAGAAGAAGAAACATACACACAGAAACAAAGAGAAAGAAAGAGGTTTTACAAACCTTCCTTTTTCTTATCATACATGGCTTTGGTCAGGGAAAGAAGGCATCAACATGCACTCAAGCTTCCCTTACCTCTCCCAAACCCTGCATTAGAATTTCGCCTTCCGGTGTCGACTTATTTATACCCATTGCCCATGGTGTCCAACGGGCCAGAATCTCCAGGTATAGAGAGTCTCTCAGAAATGGAGAAGTTGGCAGTTCTAGGCCATGGCAACGGTGGTACTGTCTATAAGGTTCAACACCGACGAAATTCCTCTATTTATGCTCTTAAGGTCATTAGGTTTGAGCAAGAAAGTGCTGGAATTCGACAACTGGCTGTTCGTGAGGCTGAGATACTCAAACAGGTTGATTCACAGTATGTTGTCAGGTGCCACGGGGTGTTTGATAGCAGTGGCAGTGAGTCCAAGAATGGGGACTTGAGTTTTTTGATGGAGTACATGGCATGTGGGTCATTGAATGATGTACTACGGGTTCGCCAGAAGCTCCCAGAGAATGTCATAAGTGGTATAGCAATGAGGGTTTTGGAAGGGCTCAAGTACCTGCATGGAATGCACATTGTTCATAGAGATATTAAACCATCAAATTTGCTCATCAATGCTCAAGGGGAGGTGAAAATTGCCGATTTTGGGGTCAGTAGTATGGTTGCAGGGGCAGTAGACATGCGTGATTCATGTGCAGGGACTTGTGCTTACATGAGCCCGGAGAGGTTTGATCCTGATCATAGGTGTATTGAGACTTGGTATGATGGATTTGCAGGGGACATATGGGCACTTGGGTTGGCCTTGTTGGAATGTCATATGGGTCATTTTCCTCTAATTGATCCAGGGCAGAAGCCAGATTGGGCCACACTTCTTTGCGCTATATTCCTTGTTGAGCCACCAAAGATGTCTGAAACAGTCTCACCAGAGTTTCGGAGCTTCATATACCGTTGTCTGGAGAAAGATTGGAGAAGGAGAGGAACTGTTCATGAGCTTCTTAGCCACCCTTTTGTGGCTAAATGCAATTATTCTACAGAACGGCTGGTTAGTTGTTGAGTTTGGTTTGCTAGGTACATGTTCTATTGCCAATGCAAATAAATTCATTGAAGGCAAAAAATGCAGATATTGCAGTAATAAAATAGTGCCTAGAGATCTCTCAGTGCCCCTTTTTCTTTAATAATTTTCCATACAGTTTGCTTATTATACTTATTATTTTTATTTTATGTAATTTACAGAGTGCACAAATAGCTAAACTTCGATTACGAAGATGAAGCACCTTGTGCGATGACAGGATAGAAATAAATGTGAATGTTGGAGGTGAAGAATAAGAAAATAGTTGAGATGGAAAAGGATAGAGATACCCATGCAATGAAGAGGTGAGTATTGCAGAAAGTCATATGTACAATCAAATCATCGAAGAACTTGATGAGTTAATAAAAACTCAACCAATCATATCTAAATTTGTGAGAACCTACACAAGTTTCAAACGGTAAACTGGGTTGCTCAATGGGGTGGATACTTTATGCTCAACCATGACAATCTAAGGTGCTGAAGGTAAGGATGATTCTTGTGACTAATAATTGGAAAAAAGTTAACTAAACCACTGCTTTTAATACCCAAATGACAATAGGGATGATAGAAGTGAACAACTTTGACAAAATATACAGAACCAAATATCTGATTTCTAGACCATACCCAAAAGTCGTAGCAATGGTTCTCACTAATCAGATTCTAATTAAATACAGAATGTTAAGAAAAAAGTGTAACATCTAACAGAATCTTAGGCTTGACAGGCTACATCACCTGGTTAGATGTTGACCCATAAATAGGACACTCTGATAGGATAAGAAGAAGATCAAACTTTTTTGCTGCCAATGGGGTACTAGCTCAGCTGGTAGGTTTGTGGTGGATTTAATCGAAAGTTTAGGGTTCAAACCCTGCCGGCGGAGGGGTCAAGGGTAAAAAAAAAATAAAAATAAAAAATGTTGTTATGTAACCATGTTTTGTAACCAGGATGATGTGGCATCGTGAGGAGGTTTTTTAAAGTCATTTTTGAAGAACTTCTAGTCATGTATTTAAGGAAACTATTTCCATGGTATGACCTAGGTTTGATGAAACTATACAAATATATTATGGTTTGATCTACAAAGTCATTATTAATGCAGCATATTTGTATGTGGGGTGAAAACAGTCCCTTTGGCTTGGCCTGATAATTGTCTCCAGCTAAATAGTAGTTCACAGAGAAGAACTAAGCACGGGTATATGGATTTGGACAGTTAGCAATAGCAATCAATATGCTCATTCAGAAAGCTAAAAAATAGTCAATCCGGTAACGTCAAACATCTGACCTAGTTTTTACCTAAATCAGTGCACAAACTCGGGAAAATGCTTGTTCCTTTCTTCCCAGATGGATCTCAGCAGATATCAGTTATTATTGATCATGTAAGCTAATTATAAATTTGATAAGGAATCAGGTTGAATCTAAGATCAGAATCTGAAAAAGCAGGAAATTGCAGTTTGCATCAAATTGCACAATGAACATATTGGACACAACTCCTAATTCTAAATAATACTAACACATCTGATATCAGAATCATATATAATACATTTACTACTATCATACTCAGAAGTTTTCACTATTGAGGTACAATTTACCTTTGCTCATCAAACTAATGGGAGAAACATTTAATCATTATATATCTACACTCAATATAACTATATCAGTCCTTCGCAAACCAAAATTATAGATTGAGTACTAACCTGGCCTTGAGATAAGGTTGATTTGGAAACGAGGTCCAGCAAACTTCCAGCTATTTTCATCCAAGGACTTCACCTCCTTTTGAAGTGCAGCCATAACATCAGCCTTCAAAACTAGAATGCCAAAACTAATCAGCCATTATCCTGAAAAGAGGAGACCTATGCACTTTTGGGCTTATTCTGAATACGATTACATCTGAGTTCTTTCTTTTATTGTTCTTAACAACAGTTCACAATTATTCCAGATTGGTATTAAAATGTCTTCCAAGTTCCAATATGGAAATTCAATAGAGGAACTGCACATAAGTTTCCTAGCAGAAAACTAGAAGGAGGCATAATTGCAAAATCGACAAATGTTATCATAAAAAAGAAAATGCCTGAGCCGTTCAACATATGCCAAAGCTGTATGAACTGTAACCAAAATCATTCAAACCCACAAAAAACAGTTTTCCTTTTCTTCCTTTTTTTTCTTTAGCATGGTGATTTCACTTGATTCGTTCGCATTTAAACTTTTTGTGGGTTTTAGTTGATTTCTAAGGTTTGGATGCCTAACAACTATAAGGAAAAGTTTCTAGATATTGGTCTTACATATTTTACTTGATTATTAGTGAATTAGTGTTTAGAGATTTCCCTTAGTTATTATCTTCTTTAATTGCATAGTGTTGCAAATTTGGCTTTTTAAAAATAAAAACAAATGTGTGTTTACCTGGTTTTGAACCCTGGACCTCTCTCCTATTTTGATCTTTGAATCACTCTCTAATATTTAGTCCCATATCTATTATATAACTCTTTGTGGTAGAGTTTATAAGGAGATAGTTAGGACTTGGGTTTGGACCCCTTGGGGATACCACTCTTTTATGAGGAGGCTCACGCCTGCCGCCGCTGCCGTTTGGGCGGGCGGGTTGAGTCAGGTCGTTGAGAGAGCAAACCATTTTTTTGCTGAAAATTTATTTAAATGAAAAATAAACTTTTGAACTTCTGAAGAGGACCGAATCTAGACAGAATGTATCTGGACGGTCTCTTTAAAACACGTTTGGCATAAATCCCGCCGCGAATCTTTCTCCACGCGATTTATGCCAATGAATATAGACGGTATTTCGTTTTCGTATGTATGATTTTCAATCTATAAATACCATCTCGTTTTTGAGTTTTAGAGAATATGAAAAACAAAGAAGAGAAACAGAGAGTATACAGTTCTTCGAAATCAGAAAAGTTTTGCAAAAACAGTCTTGTATACAGTTCTTCGAAATCAGAAAAGTTTTGCGAAAACAGTCTTCGTTTTGTTTGCCAAGTTTCTGCTTCTTGCTGATTTATTTCAATGGTATTGGTGATTCCGAGCAAATACAAAGATTAAGGGTGAATTGTATACCGTTCATCTATTGTGCAATTTTTGAACGAGACAGAGAAGATTCTGGGCTGTTTTATCCTGGGGACGGCGGGGCTACATTACTGCTTGCACAATTTTGGGCAGAGCCGCGAAACGTCTTAAAGAGAGCGACCTAGTCCGCGACTCAACCCAAGCAAAATTGGTACCATCGTTCCTACCTTTTTAATTCGAATTTACAACATATTTTCCAACAATTTTAAGACGTTTATCTATGTCTGCCATGACTTCAATTACTGAAATTGCTGCAAAAGACCTAAATAAGCCCTTTCGTTTTGAGGGCCAACACTTTAAAAGATGGAGACAAAAGATGCTGTTTTTTCTAACAACACAAAAGGTTGCATATGTTTGTGATACTGAAAAACCAACAATGCCTGCTGAACCTACTGAAACCCAAACTAAAGAATTAGACCGTTGGATTGAAAATGATTTTTTATGTAAAAAATTTATCCTGAATGGTCTTTCTGGTGATCTTTATGATTATTACTGTTTTGAACAAACTGCTAAAGATATTTGGGAAGCCCTTAGAAAGAAATATGACACTGAGGAGGCTGGCACAAAGAAATATGCTGTCAGTCGTTATCTGAAATTTCAAATGACTGATGATAAGTCTCTGGAATCCCAATCACACGAGCTTCAAAAGATTGCTCATGATATTATATCTGAAGGAATGACTTTAGATGAGCAATTTCAAGTAGCTGTTGTGATAGACAAATTGCCCCCTAGCTGGAAAGATTTTAAGAATGTCCTTAGGCATAAAACTAAAGAGTTTTCCCTAGAAAGCCTGATAACCCGACTTCGTATTGAGGAGGAAGCCAGGAAACAAGATCAGAAAGATGAAGTTCTGATTATTTCAAATCCTAAGAAATCTACCCCTGTGTCTCTGAAACCCAATGGAAAGACAATGAAAAATCAAAATCATAATAAGAATAGGAACAAACAGAACCGGAACAACCAGAACCACAACAATCAAAATCAGAATCCTCCGCGAAATCAGAATGGACAGAAACATCCCTCCAAGAATGATTCAGCACAGTTCCTTTGCTACACCTGTGGTAGGCCAGGGCATATGGCTAGGAACTGCCGGAATGGATCTCGCCCTGCACCTCAGGCGAACCTAACTGAAGACCAACTTATTGCCATGATCTCTGAGATCAATTTTGTTGGTGGGTCCGAGGGATGGTGGGTCGACACTGGTGCTTCTCGACATGTCTGCTATGATCGAGAAATGTTCAAGTCCTATTCTGAAGCTGAGGACAAGAAAGTGCTGTTGGGTGATTCCCACTCCACTATAGTTGCTGGAACTGGAACAGTAGAACTGAAGTTTACCTCTGGAAAGACAGTTATCCTGAAAGACGTCTTGCATACTCCAGAGATGAGAAAGAACCTAGTATCTGATTTTCTTCTGAACAAGGTTGGGTTTACTCAAATTATAGGGGCTGATTTATACACCATTACAAAGTATAATGTATTTGTGGGGAAAGGGTATGCTACTGATGGAATGTTTAAGTTAAATGTTGAAGCGAATAAAATTTCTAGTTCTGCTTACATGTTGTGCACTTTTAATATCTGGCATGCTAGACTTTGTCATGTTAATAAGCGTATTATTAAAAACATGAGTAACTTAGGACTAATTCCAAAATTGTCCTTAAATGATTTTGAAAAGTGCAACTATTGTAGTCAAGCTAAGATAACCAAAACACCACATAAATCTGTTGTTAGAGAATCTGAACCCTTAGATTTTATACACTCAGATATATGTGAACTTGATGGTATCTTGACTAGAAATGGAAAACGTTATTTTATTACGTTTATTGATGACTGTTCTGATTATACCTTTGTTTACTTAATGAAAAATAAAAGTGATGCCTTTGACATGTTTAAATTATTTTTGACTGAAGTTGAAAATCAATATAATAAAAAGATTAAGAGACTTAGGAGTGATAGAGGCACTGAATATGATAGCAGTACTTTTATAGAGTTCTATAATTCTCAAGGAATTATTCATGAAACAACTGCACCATATTCTCCTGAGATGAATGGCAAAGCTGAAAGGAAAAATAGAACTCTTACCGAGTTAGTAGTTGCCATAATGCTTAACTCCGGTGCTGCATCGCACTGGTGGATATGCCATGAATAGGATATGCCATGAATAGCAAAGCTTATAGATTCTATAATCTTAAAGATCAAGTTATTATAGAATCAAACGACGTTGACTTTTATGAAGATAATTTCCTTTTATTTCGAGGAATAGTGGGGGTACATCATCAAACAACGTACCCTTGATTAGGGTAAATGAAACTGATAAAGCCACAGAATCTGAGCCAAGAAGAAGTAAACGGAAACGAACTTCTAAAAACTTTGGCCCCGATTACAATGTCTTTTCAGTCGAAGAGGATCCCCTTAGTTTTCAAGAGGCCCTATCCTCTATAGATGCCAATTTTTGAGAAGAGGCTATCGATGATGAAATGTATTCTCTTGAGTCTAACAGAACCTGGCACTTAGTCGATTTGCCACCAGGTTGCAAGACAATAGGATGTAAATGGATATTTAAGAAGAAATTGAAACCCGATGGTAATGTTGACAAGTTCAAGGCTCGTCTCGTAGCCAAAGGGTATAGACGGAGAGAAAATGTTGATTTCTTTGACACATATTCTCCTGTAACCAGGATTACATCTATTCGAGTGTTAATTTCTCTTGCTGCAATACATAACCTAGTTTTGCACCAAATGGACGTTAAGACTGCGTTTCTTAATGGCGATTTGGAAGAAGAAATTTACATGGACCAACCTGAAGGTTTTGTTATTTCAGGACAAGAACATAAAGTTTGCAAACTAGATAAGTCACTTTACGGTTTGAAACAAGCTCCAAAACAATGACATGAAAAATTTGATAACCTTGTCATCGCACATGACTTTAAAGTAAACGAAAGTGACAAATGCATTTACTATAAAGATGAAAATGGCATTTGCACTATTATATGTCTTTATGTGGATGACTTACTTATCTTTGGTTCTAATATCCATGCCGTGAATAAAGTGAAAGCTTTATTGTGTGCAAACTTTGATATGAAAGACCTTGGAGAAGCGAGTGTAATCCTTGGTATCAAGATTACTAGGTCTGAAAAGGGAATTTCTTTGGATCAATCACACTATATAGAGAAGATCCTAAATAAATATAATTACTCTGACTGTAAACCTGCATGTACTCCTTATGATTCTAGTGTAAAATTGTTCAAGAACACCGGTGACGGTGTTAGACAATCTGAGTATGCGAGCATAATTGGTAGTCTTAGATATGCTACCGATTGCACTAGACCCGACATAGCTTATGCCGTTGGATTACTATGCAGATTTACCAGTAGACCTAGTATAGAGCATTGGCATGCAATTGAACGGGTCATGAGGTACCTGAAGAGGACTAAGAACCTCGGATTACATTATAAGAAGTTTCCCGCTGTCCTTGAAGGATATAGCGATGCTGATTGGAACACCCTTTCAGATGACTCCAAAGCCACCAGTGGCTATATTTTCAATATAGCTGGTGGAACTGTTTCTTGGAAATCAAAGAAACAGACCATTTTGGCACAGTTCACGATGGAGTCAGAGATTATAGCACTAGCCACGGCTAGTGAAGAAGCAGGTTGGCTGAGAAACCTGCTAGCAGAGATCCCTTTATGGGAAAGACCGATTCCAGCTGTCTTGATCCATTGCGATAGTACCGCGGCTATTGCAAAAATACAGAACCGTTATTATAACGGCAAGAAACGACAAATACGTCGTAAGCACAACACAGTTAGAGAGTTTCTATCTACTGGTGCTGTGAGAGTGGATCATGTACAAACTGATGAGAACTTGGCTGATCCTTTGACGAAAGGATTAGCTAGAGAGAAGGTTTTCAAAACCTCGAAAGGAATGGGACTAATGCCCTTAGACTGATGAGTTATTCACGATGGTAACCCAACCTATAGACTGGAGATCCCAAGAAATAGGTTCAATGGGTAATAACAAGTCGTGAATGATATGATGTGAATCATGCTGACAAAATAACAATCTCATTCCTAGACTACAGCATGAATTCCTGAAGCGATAGTAGGATGAGTTTAAAAAACTCTTAATGAGGTCTATACTCTATGTGGAGTGGAGTACCTAGCTACATGAGTACTCTTGATAGACTCACCTAAGTGATTGTGGAAGTTTGGCCGCTTCCTATGGAATTTGTGGGCAAAATTCCTAAAGCCTTCACTACACTGGGATATACGTGCATGGCCGTAAAGCACGGGCTAGCTAGGTGTTAGATTCTAAGACAGATTATGTAATAAGAATTTCTATCATTTCATACCCTCGAATGATCTTCTTACATTACTTTATATAGACCTCTAGGAATCAGGAATGACTGTCAAAACAGAATGACAACTATACAAACTTTAATCTAATAGACTAGCTAACAGAATGTCTAACTGACTGTGTATGCTTAACATTCCCCCGCAAACTAAGTGTAGTACCATTAACTACACTTAGTTTGTCACGTAGCAGTAAAAATCTAGATGTACCAAGAGCCTTTGTAAGAATGTCAGCCACTTGATCCTTTGCAGATATATGAAGAACATTGATGAGATTTTTGGCAACCTTCTCTCGTACAAAGTAGATGTCTAGCTCAATGTGTTTGGTCCTAGCATGGAGAACTGGATTTGCACTAAGCTGAACAACACTCATGTTATCACACCAGACAGTAGGAGTTGCACTACCAATTCTTAACTCAGAGAACATCGACTGTAGCCATGACAATTCAGCTGTGACTGAAGCTAAACTCCTGTACTCAGCTTCAGTGCTACTCCTAGAGATAGTACTTTGTTTCTTTGAGGACCAGGAGATGAGATTTGATCCTAAATACACACAATATCCTGAAGTGGAACGACGGTCTGTAGGATTAGATGCCCAATCAGCATCACAATACCCAGTGAACTTGAGAGAAGGAGTAGGAACTATGCGAAGACCAAATGCTGATGTAGCCTTCAGATACCTTAAGATCCTTTTAACTACTCTCCAGTGAGACTCAAGTGGGTTTTGCATGAACTGGCATACCATATTAACTGAATATGCAATGTCAGGTCTAGTTATAGTAACATATTGTAAAGCTCCAACAATACTCCTATACAACTGAACATCTTGAACTGGATCACTCCCTGTGTCTATCAGCTTCTCACCACCACACATAGGGGTAGGCAATCCATTTGCAAATTGCATTTTAGCCCGACAGAGAAGGTCATGAATGTACTTGGATTGTGACAAAAACATACCATCTGCAGTGTTGGTAACTTGAATGCCAAGGAAGTAATGAACTAATCCCAATTCTCTCAAAGAAAACTGAGCATTCAGTTGAGATACCAAACGTGAAATATCAGACTTGATAGATCCAGTAACTAAAATGTCATCAACATACACTAAGATGAAGATGGGGGATGGTAGTGTCTGATGCACAAAGAAGAATCTGACTTAGTTGCTGTAAACCCAAACTTGATAAGAGTGTGTCTAAGCTTGTCAAACCAAGCTCTAGGTGCCTGTTTGAGACCATAGATTGCTTTTGAAAGCTTGCAAACTGCATTAGGACGTGTAGGGTCTACAAATCCTGGGGGTTGCATCATATATACCTCTTCCTGTAGGTCTCCATTTAGGAATGCATTGTTGACGTCTAATTGAAAAGCTGACCAAGAGTAAGTGACTGCCACAGAGAGAATGACTTTGATTGTAGATGGTTTGACAACAGGACTGAATGTTTCTTCATAGTCAAAGCCAGGAATTTTTTGGAAGCCCCTAGCTACTAGGCGAGCTTTATACTTCTAAATTGTCCCATCTAAATTCTCCTTAACTTTGAAAAGCCATTTACATCCAACTACACTCCTATGTTGTGGAAGATCCACCAGACTCCAAGTATTATTGCGTAGCAGAGCCAGATATTCATCTTGCATAGCAGAGAGCCAATGTGGAGTGGTCAAAGCATCATTCAGACTGGATGGTTCAGCAGAAGCAATGAAGACCTTAGGTTTGTATATACTTGCTTTGGACCTTGTCACCATCTGATGTCCAGATTGAAGTGTAGTAGGAACAGCTGGAAGCTGACAAGTAACCTCTGGATTTGAAGGAGGATAAGTGTAGGGTAATGAAAATGGTTGGGTTGAGTAGGAGAAGAAACCAATGGACTAGTAACAGAATCACCTAAAGACTGACTAGTATCAGGCAACAAAGGAGTCTGAGGGATAGTAGGACTTGGCAGTATTGGGGCAGTGTGCGTTGCAGTGGGTGAAACAGATAGTGGAATGGAAGCAGATGTGGAGTCAGGAATCAAGGAAGCAGACTTGACAGAAGAAGGATTTAATGATTGATAAGGAAATGAATTCTCATTGAACACCACATCTCTAGATATGTATATTCGACCAGTAGGTGACATACATTTGTACCCCTTGTGTTGTAGACTGTAACCAAGGAAAATGCATTCTTCAGACCTATATTGTAGCGTATGAGTGTTATAAGGTCTGATGTTGGGAAAACAAGAACATCCAAATACCTTGAGAGTATGGTAATCGGATGCTTTGTGATAAAGGAATTCAAAAGGGGATATACCATTTAGAACAGAAGAAGGGACTCTGTTAAGAAGATAAACTGAGGTTCTAACTGCTTCATCCCAAAATTTTAAAGGAAGAGAGGCATGAGCAAGCAATGTAAGGGCTTACTCAATTATATGTCTGTGTTTCCTCTCAGCAACACCATTTTGTTGGTGAGTAGTTGGGCAGGCTAACCTATGCATAACACCATTTTGAACTAAATAATTTGATAAGGGTCTATATTCACCTCCCCAGTCTGACTGAACACTTTTAATAGGTAGTCCAAATTCTAGCTCTACCTGAGCTTTAAACTCGAGAAAAGTTGGGAAAAGCATCCGACTTATTTTTCAATAGGTATACCCAAGTAAATCTACTATATGCATCAATAAAATGTATGTAGTATTTGTAACCAGAAGAGGACACAGTAGAAGCAGGTCCCCACAAGTCTGTATGTATGAGTTCTAAAGGAGAGTTGTACACAGTGGATGAACTAGGGAATGGAAATTTATGTATCTTTCCTAAACAACAGGAAAAACAAAAGACAGATTCATTATTGTTTGAAACAGAGATATTACATTTACTGAGTATTTTGTGAACAGATGTCAATGATGGATGGCCCAATCGAGCATGCCAAAATGACACTGATGAAGAAGCCCTTGGAAAGACTGTTTGAACTGACTTATTTGTAGAGACTGTATGAACAGACTTGCTTGACTTTGAATAAGGAAGTGAATGTGGAATGGCTGATTCAGCAAGATGAGAAGACGACGGAAACACATATAGCCCATTGCTAAGTATTCCTTCCAATAGAATCTGGTTCGTGACCTGATCTTTCACAAAATAGACATTAGAATGAAATTCAAAGAAGACATGGTTATCTTTTGCAAATTTGGACACACTTAAAAGATTCTTGGTGAGTTTAGGAACTTGAAGAACACTCTTAAGATGTAGTTTTCTTGAAGGATTGAATGAGTGTAATGTAGACTCACCTATATTATGAATTTGCGGCCCAGTTCCATCCCCAATGAAGAGGTATTCATTGCCAAGATATGGAGAAAAAGAGGTCATGTTCTGCGTGAAAGGAGTGCAATGATTTGTTGCACCTGAGTCTGGGTACTATCTCTGATCAGATGTAGGAGATGATGAAGGAAACATTTTGATTTGAGACTCAAAATTAGTGGCCCAAGGGGATTCAGTAGGTTGACTGGATGATGCTGAGAAGGCATTTCTAGATGCTATGTTTGCTTGCTGAGAAGCCAAGTTGAAAGGTGTTGTTTGCTGAGATGCAGAGCTTGAACTCCATGGATTTTGAAGATTAGCATCAAATCTGTTGTAGCATTTGAAAGCTAGATGACCGATCTTGCCACAGATTTGACACTGTGGTCGATTGCTTTGATGACCAGGGAATCTAGAACCTCTCCCAGATCCAGATCTGCCACTTCGGAATGAGAAAGAACTTGTTGGGGATCTGAACCGTGGTCTCCATGTATTTGAATTTGAAGCAAATGATCTAGGTGCAGGCCTGTAATTACTTTGAGCAACATTTGCATAACCAGATGCATCAAGCTCTTTTACATGTCTCTCAATTCTTGTTTCTTGAGCCAGTAGAAGTGCTTCAATCTCTGCAACACTGTATGAATCTGATCTAGAAGTAACGTACACTATGAATGTATCATAGGATTGAGGTAGTCCATCGAAAATAGCACTAATGTGCAGAGTTGAGTTCTAAATTGTGAAACCTTTGCTATGGTTTGAGAATTAAAGAAAACCTCAAGTATATTCCAGATATGTGCAGAGGATTCACAACCGACTAACCTTGTTAGTATTGATTCAGTCATGGATGAAAGAAGCCATGAAAAGAGAAGCTGATCCTGCTGCTCCCAATTGATGAACTCTGGATTGACATTACTAAGAACCTGATCTTCATCTAACAGAAATCGTGGTGGAAATGAGTCTTTTTCAATGAACCTTTGCAACTTGTGACCTTTGATTGTTGCTAATACTTGTTGTTTTCACAACAAGTAATTGTTCTCACTCAGTTTGACAGACAATACATGAGTGAACATGACTGGTTTCCATTCTGTAGTTGTAGAATTGCTGATAGTTGCAGCATTTGAAGAAGTTGAATCAGCCATTATTGCTGATTGAAAGGCTGAGAAGAAACTGAGTAAAGAACAAGAAAAGAAGATGAAGAACAATGAGTATGCTCTGATACCATGTTAGATTCTAAGACAGATTATGTAATAAGAATTTCTATCATTTCATACCCTCGAATGATCTTCTTACATTGCTTTATATAGACCTCTAGGATTCATGAATGACTGTCAAAACAGAATGACAGCTATACAAACTTTAATCTAACTGACTAGCTAACAGAATGTCTAACTGACTGTGTATGCTTAACACTAGGCATCCCTTAGAACCAGTACCTGGTCAGCCCCATATTTCAGGATATCTTTATCGAGATCAATAGGTTCTTACAAGTCCATTGAGTTTTAGGATATTTCTGCTAAGAGACCAACTTATTCAATTGAATATTTTATTTTAGTTGCATTGGTGATCCATAAGAGGTCCTTATGGTTCCTATATTTTGCCAAGTGCCAAGTGGATTTTAAG